>JAGPOW010001327.1:19591012-19659965 GCA_030014935.1 Caiman crocodilus
AAAAAAAATACCACATAAAATAAAATCACAGTGGCACCTACTGACTAAAGGCCTGAACTACAGAAATAGCACAGTGGCACCTGGTGGGGAAAGAAAGTAATTACAAGTCTTAGAGTAGCTCACTGCATGACACAAATCCATAAATATGGCAGCGTAAGCAGGAGCACCGGAGAATAAACTATGCCCAAGCAGTGTTAGGTTAATGCACCGAAAGGGCTTTTAAAGCAGTGGGAAATCCTGCTCGTGCAAACAGAAAAGCAGTTGCAGCAGCATAAACAGGAAATCACGTGGCGTGTACAAATGCCCTTTGTTCCTATGTGTTTACTGCTTTTGTGCTTGTCTGTTCCAGCACTGTCCTCCACCCTCCTCCCTTGTCTTTTGTTTTCTAATTTCTCTCTCCTTATACTCAGCTTTCTGCAAGCCCTTTCACAGCAGCTGCAGCTCATGACAGCTTGTGCTATGTATCTACTTTAGTTAGTCTATAAGACACATACCTACCCTACTTTTTTTCCAGTTTCCAAAGCCTCAAGGGCCGCTTCCAGGCAAGCAAGCATGTGCCTTTTGCCACATTTCAAAGCAGTTTGAGATGCCACAGAAGGCATGCTGGGAATGAAAAAATGTTCCCCGCACTGCATATTTGCAGTACACATTCCAAATTTGCTACCAGGAAACCATGGTATAAAAAACAAAACAAAACAACAAGCCATGCTAGAAAATGGACATGCCCAAGGAGGCCTCCACACACAGGAAATAAATGGAGCATGTGCTACTGCAGAGGGTAAGCACATGACCTGAAAGCCTTGTATTAAGGTCAAGGAGCAGGAAAGTCAGCCATTGAGGATGCTGTGCTTTGCAGTTAGCGCTCTGCAGCTGGTTGGGGTCTGGGCTAAGCTGACTCATTTGACTTGAAATGCAAATGTGTGAACTTATAGGACTAAATTGACCAGCATTTTATTTGGAACTTGACTGTGTTTGGGTTAAAAGTTAATGTTATCTTAAAGCTGTGACTCAACAGCCTGGTGTCCATCAAGGATCTCCAAACTCTGGGCTGTGGTCCAGAGAAAGGCACCAACTCAGAGCAGGAACAATGTAGTTGGCTCTCCCTAGTACAACAAAGGACAGTGTCTCTAGACTGCTTTGTCTTGCAGACAAATCCTGCAAACACAACTGAGCATGCTGCCACTGAAGACAACACAGCTCAGTGTCAACAGGCTTATACAAGGGGCAACAGAATTAGTTAAAAAATCTAAGAGCCAGCCTGGGCTTCAGTCATTATATTCATGCTGAGCCTGAACCCTTAGGCCAGGGAGAGATATGACACATAAACCTTTTTAAGTGATCAGAAATTGGTTTTAACCTGTAACTGAACAGACATTCAGTGTACATAAACCAGTTTGAAAATGTCTGAAACCAGTTTGGGAGAAACCCAGTTGAATGTAGTATCAGACTTAATTAATCTGGCTCAAATCGGTTTATGCATGGTCTGTTCCAGCCCCTTTGGTGGTTTGAGTTAAATCAAAGACCCCCAGTATCCCAGCATACTCTCTGGGTGGGCTTTCTGCTCCAGCCCAGCCAGACTGGCCTTGCCCCTCTGCTCTGCAGCCTGATCAGGGGGCAGGGGTCTAGACAGAGAAGTGTTTAATCCCACCTCCTTGTGCCACCAGCAGGGACCTGAGCCAGGTCTGCCTGCCCTCTCCCCTCACTACTGCAGCAGGGGGGCACCATGGTCCCTGAGGCAGAGGGGGTCAGGGAACAAAGTTCATTTCCTAACTACCCCACTGGCAGCCGGGTGGCTCCCTGCCTGGAATAGGCCACCAGCTGTTCCCTCCTCCAAAAGAATAACCCCATTCCTGCCCCTGCTAGAAGCCCTACGCGGCCATGCCCCCTCCCCACCACTGTGGCAGGAGGGGACACAATCCTTACTTGGGGTGGCAGTCCCTGTCACACTGTGGAGGAGTGTGCTGGGTGGGGGTGGCTCCCCCCCCCTTGTTCAGTGCTGGGGGAAGCCACTGAGGGGGCTTATTTAACCCCGTTATTCCCCCTGAGCTTGACTTGCAGCCTGGCTGTGCAGACCCCACAACCAGCAGCTGAATAAGCCCCTTCCTGCTGGGAGGGGCTTGCCCAAAGCCCAGAGAGAGGCCATTCCACTGCAGCAGGGTCTGCCCAGCCTGGCCACTAGTGCCCTGTGCTCAGAGAAAGCTCCCTGCTGGCAGGAGGGGGGTTATTCAGCCACTGCCCGAATAAGGGGGAATTAAGCCCCTCTCTAGCCAGTTCACCCTGGGTTGAGCATGCCCCCCAGCAGAGCTTCCCTTCAGGCAAGGGTCAGCTCTAGCGCCCACTGCACCTAGCCTGAGCACCTGCAGGCATGTGCCCACATCACCTCAGTCCAGAAAGCATATCTGTCCTGTTACAAACCAGTCCAGCCTAGGCAGATTAGATTAACCTGCAAAGGTTGAATCAGTTCAGGCTCTGGCTTTTTAAATGTCTGTTCCCAGCCTTAAAGGCCATGTACACTTTGCTGTGCTCACTGTCCGCTCTCGTACCTAACCACATGCTTCTGCATTTTATCACTGGTTTCCATCATCTGCAAATCCTCTGCACTCACAAGCACCTTTGTTCTTTGTTCTGCACTGTCCTTTAGGGCTGTGCAAAGCTTCAGTCCCTGATTTGATCTGGTGGAGATTTGGCCTGATTCAGTGGCTGAGTCTCTGAATCCAAATTAAATCAGAAGACCTGATCTCTCTGAATCAAACTGAAACCCTCCAAATTGATTCAGAGAGATTCAGAAAGATTCGGAGATTTGGACATAGACACAGATTTAAATATTTTATCTATGTACTTCAAGGTAGCAGGCGGTTCATGAATTCTGGGACAGTTGGGCATATGGAGCATCGCATGAGAGGGCAGGGGTGGGAGGTGTCCCAGCATACTTGGCAGCAGACCCGAAAGTGGACCAGAAGCACTTTCAGTCCACTTCCAGGTCCACTGAGGAGCACACTGGCCCTCCCCACCCCATGTGCCCCCAGGCTCAGTGATGGGTACCTCCTGGGTCAGGAGGGGCATCCAGGGTCCCTCCACAGCCATATGCCAAGCTGATGGGGTGCAGTGAGGCAAGGCCCAGCATGCTCGGCAGCAGACCCAGAAGTGGACCAGAAGTACTTGTGGTCCACCTCCGGGTTCACCACTGAGCATGTGCCCCTGCTGCCCCGGCTCCTGTGGGACACTTCATCCATCAAGGCATCACAGCAGTCTCAAGCTGCACCTGGTACCTCGAGGTATGTAGAAAAAACATTTAAAGCTGCATCTGTGGCCAAATCATTGATTCTCTGAATCAGCATTGACACTTCAGATTCAGCTGAATTGAATCAGGGACACTGATCCAAATCAGCAAATTGAATCGCTGTCCCCGATTTGGGCCAAATCCAAATCTGAATTGAATAAGGCCTGTTTCACACACCCTCCTGCCCTTTAGATTTGGAATATCCTCCAGAAAGGAATAAATGAAGCCAATTCCCTCTCCCACTACCAGTCCCGGCTGGAGATCCCTTTCTGCTTCAATGTATGCAGAACAGTCAACCCAGAAAGAATAATTTTGATGGTGAAAGTAGAACTGCTGGCTTTGAATTAAGGGGAAAAAAAACCCTTTAAAAGATGTGGAAGTGCCTGCTTATTATAGGGCACTTGAGTATTGCATCTGGCAGTTAATACTGCCCTATGCTTCCCATTCTGAAATCTTTTTTCAGTGGTTTATAACTTTGACAAATGTTAGGTATTTAATCTGAAATTTTCCTTACTGGGTGTCCCCTCAGACTGAGGATTTTTGTAACGTTTCAAGTACAATTGAGAGAGTAGGAGGCAGAATCCCTTGTTCTGCCCATGTTTAAAAAATATTTCTTAAAATGTTCCACTAAGAAACTCCAGAATTTCTTCACTTTGGAATAAGAACTCACAATATGGCAACATATTGTCCTTGGATCAGGAATGTGCCTTGTGTCATTTTGGGGGGAAATTCACCCACATGTTGTCATATGAATGTGAGATTAGAAGGAGCCTCCAGGGTGATGAGGTCCAGTCCCTTGCATTCACAGGCCATTGGAATACCCCCCATCCTTACCTTCTACTATAGTGAATAATATTCTTATCAAATGATAAGTCTCAGAAATTCTCTATTTGCAAGTCTCGCACTGTATACTAGTAGTGTGTGATTATGTAATTAAAACTTTTGTCCAAATTAATACATATAAAAAGCTGAATTAAAGTTGCATAAGAAACAATGTGTTCAGAAATTTCCACCAAAAGATTTTTTTCCTTTGGAAAAATGCAGATTTGTCAAAATTAAAACTGCCACAGTAACATTCAGTTTTGCTTTTTTTATTGCAAAAAAATGGGGGGAAAGGAGTTTGGAAGAAGTTGAAGCAATTTGATTTGACATTTTGGAATTAAACATTTCCATTTTTTTCAGTTTGAATACCTTTTCATTTAGAAATCTATTACTATATTTTTTTAATGATTAAAGTCAAAGTTGAAATGAAAAAAGAACTTGAATTCACTGAAATAATGTTTCAAATGACTGGACTCTCTTTTTTAATTTATTTTTTATCTTTGAAAATTTGAGATTTTGGCTTTGCAGCCCAATGTTAGAAGAGGAGAAAGCATTTCAGTATCTTGATATAGCCATAAGAAATCTATTTTCTGAATAGCTCTATAGGCATAATCAAAATCTGACATTTCCTAATTTCTGGGTGTTTGACATAGCATCTGGCTGTGTCTACATGTGCAATTAATGCTATATGGGTTTACTGTGCGGTAATTTACTGTGGAGTAAACCCACCCTGGGCAGGCATCTGCATGTGCAGCCATTTGAAAGCAGATTTGCCCCCCATGGTGGCACTAGCCTGCTCCTGGCCATCTCCGGCCTTGCACCACCCCCCCTGCAGCAGCCAGGGGGAGCGAGAGGCTCTGGACACAGCTGCCTTCAGACAGGGGCCCTCTTTAAAGGCTGTTCCCTGGCCACCTCCATTTCCGGCATGGAACAAGCTACACCATTATGGCACAGCACTCTGTAACTCTGTAACTCTGCCAGAGCCTGAGATGGCTGCTCCAAAACCAGGCTGCAGAGTGATGACCCATGCCCCAGGCTCCTACTCACCACCCTTCTTGTTGTGCTTCACTGCTGTGGCAACTGCTGCCTGGCCCAGGTCAGCCTTGGCCCTTCCTGCCCCCATCCCATGCTATGCAGCCACTTGGCCAGGCTCACTGCATTGTCTGAGGCCCCCCACCATGTTGCTGCTGCCCAGCTCCTGTGCTGCCACCCAGACCCTAGCAAGGATGCCAATGATATGCATGTGGATGGCACTAGTAGTGGCATCCACAAGCTCCTAGTGCTCTAGCCCCACAGCCAGTTGGCCCATCAGGTCAACCAGGACTGGTGGCTGCACATGGTCCAGCACACCTGGGACAATGAGCAGTGGCTGGAGTGC
This sequence comes from Caiman crocodilus, assembly GCA_030014935.1. Lineage (NCBI taxonomy): Eukaryota > Metazoa > Chordata > Crocodylia > Alligatoridae > Caiman > Caiman crocodilus. The sequence goes on from JAGPOW010001327.1 coordinate 19,596,493, forward strand.
TTTTGGATAACCCGGTCTACCTTCCAAGAGTTCCTTGATCAGCTCCATACATGCAGTGGCAGGCTACCACCATGCAGTTGCCCCTCCCCCCAGAGACCCAGCTGGCCATCGCCCTGCTCAAGCTGGCCATACCTGCCAGCCTGTGCTACATCAGCCACCTATTGGTTGTGGGCATGGTGACCACTGGGGAGGCCATCCTGGAGGTCTATGGTGCCCTCCAGGATGTGCTGGGGCATATAGTGCTCCGGGTACATGATCCCTTGAAGGTGGTGGTAGTGATGCTCTGCACCCTAGCCTCCCCCACTGCATCAGGGCCCTGGGGAGAACCCACATCCCCATCACTTGCCTGCCTTGTAGCAATCACCCCTACTACAGCCGGTCGGCTTTCTCTCCATTGGGCTGCAGACTATCATTGACCAAGACAGCACCTTCAGCAATGTGAGTGATGGCTAGGCAGGCAGCGCCCATGATGCCTGTGTCTTCTGAAACTCTGCCTGCCAGCCCTGGTGGTGAGTGGGCACCTTGCACCAGGGGTGCCTGACCTCTTGCTGGACAAGGTGGCAGTCCCACCCCTCCTCACTGGGGATCATGCCTACCTGCTTCTCCCTTGGTTCATGCAGCCCTACACTGGCCAGCTGGACCCACATACTGGTGGAGTGCACCTTTGGCTGCTTGAAGAGACACTGATGAACCCTTTCTGCCCACCTCAGGGTCACAGAAGCCAACATCCCCTGGGCCATCATTGCAGCCTGTATTCTGGATAATATATGCAAGGCCCCGAGGGGAGCTCTTCCATGAGGCCTGACAAAAGAAGGCACAGCAGGTGGAGGATACCAGGCACCAGGAACGCTAGCTGTAGTGGCAGTGACAGCAATGGGCCCCCCTCCAGCAAGGCCCTGGGAGAGAGACACACCTGGCAGCAGGGTCCAGGACACCAGGTGCAAGAGGCACTGATGGACCATCCTTTCCTGCACTCCCCATTGTAGTCTACCTGAATGGCTGGGTCTGGACCCCAGCCCCACCACACAGCCCCAGCACCGTTCATACTGTGGACATTTTTCAGAAAAGCACTTTATTCCCCTCCACTAACACAGACCCCCTGCTTCCCTCCCTCCCCAAAAACAGATCCTGTCCCCTCTCCTACCCCCACAACAGATGCCACCCCTGACCCACAGAGCCCCTCCACCAACCACCCCACCCATCATCAATAAAGCACCCCCTTTCCTGTGCAGACTATGTACAGTGCTCTGTGTGGCCTCTTGAGGTGGTGGGCAGTGGGATGGGGATGTCTAAGGGGTGGATCCCAGGGACAGGTGCTCAGCACCCTGGCCTCAGGCTGCACCACTTTGGCTGTGCATGCTGTGGTGAGGCCAGTGAGCAAGGGGCTTGTCTAAGGGAGAGGGTAGCTGCTGATCTGCCAGTGTGAGAAGCTCCCCCTCCTACAGCCAGGAAGCAGCCATGGTCAGCAGGTAGGCCCCTAAATATGCGCATATGTGTTTATATAAGTTGCACAGCTGCTTCCCTAACTCAATCAAGGTACAGCCTTTCTTTAATACAAGGGTGCCCAACCCCTGGCCCACAGGCCCAACCCAGCCCATGGGGCCATGCCATCCAGCGTCTACTGTCCCAATATGTGATGAATCTTCATTCCAGCTAAGGATGTCATCCCTCTGGTGGCCACTCCTTGGTTGCTGTGCTCACTGGAACATGACCTTGCTCCAAACAAGCCTTAACATTTGGCAGTGCAGAGAATGGTGAGTTATCTGCACAAGTCTTGTAGACTGACCTCATCCCACTCCATTGTTGTGATGTTCATCCCTGATCTTGCTCCTCATTCCTGTGCTATGGTATTTGTGTCTTGCTTCTGACCTTTGGATTGCTCCCAACTGTGACTTGCAGCCCTAGATTATTCCTGATCCTTAGCTCCTGACCCTGAACTGTGTCTTGGTTTGTGACTGGCTTGTGACCCTGACCTGGTCTTTGACTCCTGATTATGGTTTCTGCCTTTGACTAGTCTCCCAGTTCCTGACTGTGCTCCATGGGTGAGGCCCTAACCAGTAAAGATGACCTTTTGCTGGTGAATGTGTACTTCACACTGCAGTCCTGGAAAACTGAAACTCAGAGGATACTAATAGCATGTAAATTCTGTATGGCAGCTAGCAGACATGACCAAAGCTATTGAAACCAGGCAACAGACATACCAGGAGAGGCCACCTTGGAAACTGAGAGAAGACTGAAGGAACTTGAACTTGTTGAAAGGGTTTGGGGGATAAGGAAAAGAAGGGAAACAGAAAATGCAGAATTCAGGGACCGTAGAAGTTCTGTCTAGTTAGCAGCTTTTCTACTCCTCAAGAAGTACTCAGGATACCATTCTCAGCCCTTCCCAGTTCCCTTGTTACTAATGCTGCAAATCAGCTGTGCACAGAGGTAAGTAGTAGCAAAGGTGGAGACGTACCTGGAAAGAACTTGTGAACTCAAGCTAGATTCTCCCTAGGGAAAAAGTGTGGGAACTTTTCAGTGTGAATGGTCACAGAGTTGGGGCAGAAAATGGTCCCAGGCACTGCCTACCTATCAGTGTACATGTACCCAAAGATAGCAAGGGTGGACTGCTGCCCTGACACAATAATGCCAATATTCTCATTTGTATCTGCCTGGCAGGTTAATGAGAGGAATGTCCCAGTAATGCTTAGTAACAGAAAGTGAAGAGTGATTCTGTTAATGTGGAAAGGCGTCACCCAGCACTGCTGAGAGCAGAGCTGAGATTCCCAGTTTGCACCATGCTGCTGGATGCTTTTCCAGTTGGAGCTGAGCTTCAGCAGTACCTGTGAGTTTGTTGAGATATTAAAGCATTACATTCTTTATATACTTTTTTCCATTTGTTAAATTACTCTAAGTGACTGAATATGGATTTAGGAGCCTGGCTTAGGGGCCCGATTTTGTTAAATCTTGACGCTAACATTTAATTTTCCCTCCATTACTAAAAGTCCATCTCTTCAACATGCACCCAAACTTTGTAGGTCAGCAATGGATTCTTGGACTCCAACTGGTGGTCTCCTGATTCTGTAGACACCCTGTGTGGCACATCAACTTGGCCTCTCATTCTGCTCTAAACTATACCCACATATTATCTTCTCCAGTTCATGCTAGGGCCAGGTATTCCATATGTAAAGGGACTCATGCTGCAGCTGCCTAAAGAAACCCAAGTGGTGGCAGTAAGCTCCTTTCCCTTTGTGGGTACTACTGACCTTATGGCTAGCAGCCTAGTAGAGAACATTCTTGGGTTACATCCACTATCACTCAGATCTCTGTATGTTGCCGTCGGGGGGGGGAGGGGGGGGGCATGGAGAAAGTTTTTAGACCAGAGGAATTGGCTGACTTCCTCTGATGTGTGCCAACAGTAATGCTAACTTTGGAATTTCCAAACAAACCCAGTCTCCCCTGCAAACCCAGAGGCTGTTAGCATCCCCACGGTCTGCTGAGGCAGCATCACTCTTGAGCTTTTGGGATTCTCACAAGATCCAAAGAGATCAAAAGAACATGGCAAATCTTTTACTGCAAATGTCAACACATAGCCCACCTTGTACTGTCCCTCTCCCTTGCTCTTCAAGATAGATCATGAGAGCCAGGGTGCCAGTCTGCTGCATTACCAGCGCAACACATCCGTATCTCTTGGACATCAGATGTGAGGGCTGAATTAAAAGCTTGTCTAAGTGGCCTCTTTCGGAAGATGGCAAAGAAAGAACAGGAAAAAGAGGATAATCTCAGGAGGTGCATGCAGAATGATTTGGATAGCTGGAAGTACCTACTCTTCACTCCCACTGCAATCACAATGGCCAGTGTTATGAAGAACTTGGCATTTTCCTTTCTTGCTGACTTGATCCTTTCAGATCTAGTTTTCCATAGGACACTGGGTGCATTTCCTGTTCACATTTAAGGTAACCCTTGATGGTGCCTTAGAAGCAGCCTGAACTGTGCCATACATGCCTTCACAAAACAAGCCACATTTTCAAAAATGTAAAACATTTATTATGCTCTTGATTGTCATGAGAATTAAAGAGGCTGAATCCACCAACTGCAAATGCCATCACCTCTGCAGGCCAGAAATTTCATTGCAAAAACCACACAATCCTTCCTTGGAAAAGTGACCACAATCCTCTGGGTTGTCTAGGGAGAAGGAGAAAGAAGCAGCAGGGGGATTATTTGAGGAATTGTTTTAAAAAAATCTGGGGGAACAGCTCAGTCACAATCTTGCAATTCCTTCCAGGCATAACCTGCATGCTTTGCACCAAAATCCAGTTCATGCATGACAAAGGAAAGAGAATCAATAGCTCTTAGTGGGCATGTCTACAGGTGCATTAATGCTCCTATTCTAATGCACATTAAATTTAGTACCTCCAAAGTTAAGTAGTAAAGTTATGTGCATTATGCTGTCCTAACTCACAGTAGCACATTTTCATGGTCTTCTGTGATGCTCAACGCACAGTAAAATAGTCTACTGTGTATTAAAGCACACATGCCACCATTCAGCAATAGGTGCAGCTGCTCTTGTGCCCAACGTGCAGACAAACTTATATAGAAGGGATGTGTGAAATTTCACCTGCTGTTTCATTTCAACACTGTTTTGACTCATTCTGAGTTCAAAAAAGCAAAATCAAAATGAAATGAAGGGCTTTGAAACAGCCTCAAAACGAAACAAAGGCAGTCAAAACGTTTTGAAAGTTTTGAAATATTTCAAGTTTTGAAGCTGAAGCTGGGCTTGCCTCCAGGGAAACAGAAAGTAAGGAGAGGGAGGGGGAAGAGTGGGGAAGTGCAAACTCAGCTGATTTTCCCTCCTTCCTCAGAATTTCCTTTACACTTCAGACCCCACAAGTTTCCCCTAAAGCCAAGTCTCCTTCCCCGGGAGGCATTTCAGAGGAGGCTGAGGTAGAGGTTGCAGAGGCAAGCAGCTCAGCTGAGCCCATTCCTCCTGTTGTTCTGCCTCTGCCAGCTCAGGAGGAGAAAATTGCAGCATCCACACATGCACCCGCACCCTGAAGTAAGTGGGTAGTGTGGTCTGGGATCATTTTGAGCTGGCAGATGATCCCACATATGCTATCTGCCTGCACTGCCAAGCCAAAACCAGCTGGGACAAGGGAACAAAGCACATGAGCACCACGGCAATGCTGCTATATCTCCGCAGGCACCACCTTGTCATCCTTGCTACTCCTCAGCCTGGTGCCAGTGCAAGTGTGTCCAAAGGGAAGTACCCCTCTCACTCCAAAGCCCAAGCTACAGGCCACCCTGGAACAGTGGGAGAAAGGTGGACACACAGGTGGGTGCATTGCAAGCATGAGCGAGATCACCCAGAGCACTGGGGAGATGCTTGCTGTTGATGGTCAGCCCTTCTCCTTAGTTGAGTGAGCAGGGTTCAAGTGGCTTATGGCACTCGTGGCTCCATGCTACCATGTGCCCACATGCACCACCTTCAGCAGGATTGTGGTACCTTCCCTGTATGAGGTATGCAGGGAGTACTTGAGGGAGAAGCTCCATAAGGTAGGTCTGCAAGTGGCCTTACACTTCACCTTGAACATCTGGAGCAGCTAGGGTGGAGATCATGCCTACCTCTCCTTCACAGGGCACTGTTGCAGCCAGTCAGGCTGTCAGTGGGCTCTCCTTCAAGCTGAGGTGTTGGGTGAGTCCCACACAGCAAAAGAGATCATGGGGGCCATAACCGTTTGGTGCGTGGGTGGCTTGATGGGCAAGGTAAGCTCACCTGTGAGTTCATGGTCACCAACAATGGGGCCAATATGGGCAAGACTGTCTGTGATGCCAACTTTGTCAACCTAAGAGGCTGATGAAGTGCAGTTCATAGGCTCATCTGTGAAAAGTGGTTTGTAATTTCCCTTTGAGGGTCAGGCCTGAGAGATTGGAGACAGGTGATGTTCTCATCTTTGATAGATTTTTGGTGTGCGCTCATTCTGGTGCACAGTTGTTGCTTGGCATCTTCACATACATTTCATCACGGCACTTGGTGTCCTGATGGGGATATGTATTGTATTGTGGAAATATCTTCATACTGGAGATATTTTTGTCAGGTTTTGCATGTCTTGTTATGGCATGGACTGGATCCATTCAGTGTGTTTTGGGCTGTAGGAAGTTGGCTTCTGGTGGTGAGGTTAGCAAGGTTCAGTCCTTGCTTGAATTTATAAACTGTTTTTCATAGACAAGCCTATAAACTACACTTCATCAACCTCCTAGGTACAGAAACTCATGGACTCAATATTGACACTGTAATTCTAACACTACAACCTGCTGGACATCTGACTCCCCAGGTACCTCTCCATTTTACCTGCACTGCTGCAACCCCCTTCCCCCTCACCCCAGCTGGTCCTTCACCCCCTGATTCCTCCATTTCCATTTTCACTGGCTGACTTTCTTGCCTGCATTGCATGCTAGTCTCTGGATTTTTTACTATTCCTTCCATCCAGGACAGCACACACAAACACCAACTTCAGGTGCTTCCTTGGCCTGACAAAGGGCTTTTCAACCCAAAAGCTTGCTAAGATACATTTCTCTAACCATTAAGTTGATCTACTAAAAGATACCAGATTAGATTGACCCAAAGAACCTTATCTGCCAGTGCCACGTCCTTTGACCAACACCCCAGCACCTGTCGCTGGTCAGCTGACCAGAAAGGCACAGGGCCTAGGGCTAGGCTGGCAGGGAGAGTTCTCTGGCAGCTGATGGAGAAGAAGCTCCTGCAGGAAAGGAAACAAAGGCTCTAATCTGTGACAGTTTGGCTTCCTGAGATGCTGCTCGTGCTACTGTGCTGCTTACTAAGTAATCACCTGTTGTCATTTAAAGTGGTGGACCAGACTGAGGCTGTAGGGGAGGTGGAGACCTCATTGGGGCACACTACTGTGTCATGTAGAGGCCCCAGCACCAATGAGGGCACACCTTAATACACACTCATAGTCACACGTCACAAGTTTTGCTTGTCAGCAGCTTGAGGTGCAGTTTCCCACAAACCCCTGCACCTATCTCCTCAAAACTTGGCAGGCTTCCTGCCCTCAAAAGGTGCTACCATCTCTTCCCTTTTCATCCAAATCTGCTGAACAATGATAAAGTTATAGGAAGTTTTGTGCTTCTTCCTTATAACCTATGGGCAAGACTTTGAAACAGCATAGAAACAGTTTTGATGAAACAAAACAGAACAGTGCTTTGAAACAAAATGAAACTCAAAACAAAACACTGTCCCATCAAAACAGTGAAACAGAAGTCTAAATGACACAGTGCTGTTTTGCACAGCTCTACTATCCAGGATGCCTGCTAAGAAAGCTGAACATGTTAAATTTTGGCTGTTATTTTAGAGAAATTGACTGAAATCAAAACAGACACAATGGAGGTTTGCATGTCTACTTTTGCCACACTGATTTGATTCTGAATCAAATTAAGCTGAACCTAAGTAAGGCACTTTTAAATCAAAATCAGAGTATCTTTCCAAGGGTTGGCATTGGTTTATGTAAAGCTGTTTAAAATCCAAAATAAGTTAAGAAAATTATTTTCCTAGCCCATGCTATTTGCCCTGTCATTCCTGTCTTTGAACTCCCTCTCTGGCTACTTGTCTGTGACAGCAAATATAAGCTATTTGTGATTGCTTTCAAGTCCCTTCACGGACTGCCTCCTCCCTCCCTATCTTCTTTCAAAAGGCCCCTGATAGTCAACATACATTGCTGACTTTCTAGATTGTCAAGCAAGAATTTCGATGCTTTCTCCCACATTGACCTTCACATTTGGAAGGAACTCCTAGCAAACACCAACAGAGCTACCTTACTTTTCTCCTTAAGGCTCCTCCTTAGAGTGCTATTTGCTGTGTTGCTGTGTGGGGTAGGGAACATCTTCATTTCCAATGTTTCTATAATACCTAGCACAGAGCATTCTTGGGCCTCATCCAGGTATCTTAGGCACTGTCAACCTACTACTGATGCTGCTATGAGTGAAGACATGGTTGACATTTGCCCCAAGTCCTAGATTCTAGCCAAAGGGGCAGTGACTCTGAGCTGGTCTATGAGTAGCTTAATAGTACTACCAAAATGCGACAGTAAATCTTGATAGCTGAAATCTCCTCCATGCCTCATACATTGAATCTTAACTCTGCTACCTGAACCACCACGCTCTGCTACAAAGGAATTCATGCCAAGGCCATTTTGCTGCAAGGGCTTGGGTTACCAGCAGAAATGGCTAAATATCAGTTCACTTCAAATTCTGAAAGCTCAGAAAATCTGTCTCCACAGTCTGAGTGGCAAACACTGTCTGCTTTGCTTTTGCCTGTTAACAGAACTAGGGCAGGGACAGTGCTGTAGCAAGGAAGTAGAGTGACCACCCAGTGGGAAGTAGAGTGACCACCCAGGTGCCAACAGGCACTGCCCAGATGGTTTATTTGGTGGGGCTTGGAGATGGGGGCAGGGTGGTTACTGCCACTATGTGCACTCTTGGGTATAGGTGGTAGAATGCCAGGGCTTGGCCCCCTCAACTGTGGTGCAGCAGTCCTGCACCCCGCTGCCTCTGCCCCGGTAGCCTTGCAACAACACATGACTCCCAACGCTGGATGGGCAGGGGCCTCAGCGTAGCCAGCATGCAGGAGACACATGGCATTGTGCACATGCTGGGGCAGAGGCAGCAGGGCTCAGAGCCCCAGCCCATAGTGGCAACCCACCTCTGTCCCGCATGCACATTCAGGGGGTACGTGCACCCTTTGACGGCTGCGGGAGTGCACAAAGTGGCAGGAGCCCCCTGTGCCCCTAGATGAGCCACCTGGGCTCCAAGCTTCCCACAACCCACCCTGGAGCCCTGTTTACCTCAACCCCTACCCCACTCCCTTCCTCACCGTGCAGACCTCAATCCGCCCTGCCTTGACCCTTGCCTCCCCACCTCTTCCCTCCTACACACTTACCTGCTGGGCAGTGTGTGTGTGTATGATGTGTGTAGAAATATCTTTTAAGTTTAAGTTTTACTCAACCCCCCCCCCCCCCAAAAAAAAAAAAAGATTTTCTCCTTCTACCTATGCTCTCAGGCAAGCAAGGGTGGTGTGTGGCCCCCAGATCAGTGCGTAGGGCAGGGTGAGCTGCTGTTGCAGACTTTGCCCCAGGTGCTAAAATTCATTGCTATGGCACTGGGCATGGAGAACAGGGAAGCCTCTGCCCTGGGCACCAACATGAGAGGAGAATGTGGTGGAAAAAAAGCAGCTGCTGCAGCAGCCAAACTATTGTGCCAGCAGCACGTCAGCAGCCAAAAGTCACTGCTGCCACAGGACCCCAGCTGCCTTGTTACACATCTGCCCCAGTCTACATTTTCTCCACACGGATGGGTTGAGAAGCTTCCTTAACTGCCTCTCTTGTTCTGGTGATGGGCTGAAATACAGAGTTGATCACCTTTTTCCCTGTGCTGGTTTAAGCCCAACAGTAAGGCTAGTAATAGACACACAAAGCTACTGATGATAGCAGCACACTTGTTCCAGACAAAAAATCTGGATACACGTGTCATAAAACAGCAGAGAAATCTTCCAGATGTTTTTGTGTTTTGGGTCTGCACAGATGTTTTCAATGTCTGCCCATAAATGTAAGAAATGTAAAACATTTGTGTCCCACAGATGTAGAGATTAAATTATGCAAGAGATGTGATAAATCTGTGGGTAATGCGAGAAGACCATGAACTATTCACATCCATTGTTTTAGTAAAATCCATGCCATTTTCTAGAACAAAGCTGTGGACAGGTTTTTGTTTTTAAATTTGACTAAATGCTATGTAGGCTATTGAATAGCAGCATGCATGGAACTGAATAAAATAAGACACTGCAAACAATTCTGAAACTTTTCTTGTTTCAGCTGGCTCTGTGCACAGAACTGAGGATAATGCCAGTGTACCTAGGACAGGACCAGAGTAAATGCTCCTAAATGCTGCCAGAAACAGTCTCCAAGACATGTCAATTGTAGATTTTAATACAACTTGAGCAATGGATGCAGCAACCGAAGGAACTATGTGGCCTACAGATGTACAAACAAGCTCCAAATTTTCATCTTTATTCACACTTTAAAATACCCTTCTTTCCTTCCCTCCTTTTCAGATTATTATACACATTTTCCACTGGAAAATGCAGGGGTGCATGCAGATATAAATCTATGAATAATATGTAATTCCTTGCATGAAAGCATGTTTCTACATGTTCTTCTCCATCCAGAGCATGTGTTTGTGTGTGTATATGTGTATATCTGTGTGTATGTGTCTGAGTAGCATGTGTGCAGTATTTCTTTTTTCCATAAGCAGTGCATATGAGTTCTTACATATGTGAGCATGTGTGAATTTATCTGAGCAGTGTTGTGTGAGTTCTTGTGCATGTGTCTGTGCAAATGTTTTGGTGGGCAGAAGAGGATGGAACATTCCAGAAAGTCAGAGATTGAAAGAAGTCCCTGTAATCAGCCAGTTACTCTTTTTCATTTCCAGAATGAACAAGTAGATCCTACTGTCAACACTACTTTAAATTATTATATTTGTCTAAATCCTGTTAGTACTGCCCAGTAGTACTGGATCCTATGGCTCTGCCCTATAGCACGGGGTACCTGTTCAGATGCTGCTGCCTCTGCCCCATGGTATCACATGCCTGTTTGGAACCTATGTGTTCTGTCCATGGCATGGGATACCTGCTCAAATCCTGTTAGCACTGCTCCATAGCATAGATCATGTTAGCTTTTCCAGGGGCATAGCACCACAGCCCTATGCCCAGGGAAGCCACCAACATAAGGGACAGCACTAGTTCCTGCTGTGTCAATTGTAGCAGTATGTCCAATCTGCTGCTGTGGCAGTGGCAGCTTCTGTGCCCCTCATCCCCTCCCCATCACAGAGGCAGTGCCTGGGATGCTTACTAGGGTTGTGCAAAATGGCACCATTCCGTTTCGTCTTGAGTTTCAATGGTTTGATGGAACAGTGTTCCATTTTGAATTTCATTTTGAGTTGAAACAGCTGTTCTATTCCATTCTGTTGAAACAAAAAGGCTGTTTCAATGCTGTTTCAGCAATCCGCTGGGGATGGGACGTGAGCCCAGCTGGGCTGACATCCCATCCCTAGCACTAGATTGTGTGGGGGATGGGAGGCAGCCCAACTGGGCTGCTTCCCTATCCCTGGGCTAGATTGTGCCGGGGGTGGCAAGGCAGCCCAGCTGGGCTGCTTTCCCATTCCCAGTGCTAGACTGTGCCTCCCACACACTGTAGAGCCTAGCGTGAGGGATGGGAAAGCACCCAAGCTGGGCTGCCTCCCTCCCGCCCCCCCCGCACATGATCTATCCCTGGCTGCTTCCCCATCCCTGGCACTATATTGCGCAGGGGCTGGGGAGCGGAAAGCAGCCCAGCTGGGCTGCTTTCCCATCCTCAGTGTTAGATTGTGCAAGGGGTGGGAGACAGCTCAGCTGGACTGCTTCCCTATCCCCTGTGCTAGATCACGCAACTGCCTCCCACTCCCTGTGTGATCTAGCATGGGGGATAGAGAAGTAGTCCAGCTGGGCTGCCATCTACCTTCTGTGTGATCTAGCACTGGGGCTGGGAAAGCAGCCCAGCTGATGTGCCTTCCGCCCCTCCCCACAAATGATCTAGCACCAGGGGTGGGAAAGCAGCCCAGCTGGACTGCTTCCTGCTGCCCATGCGATCTACTGTGGGGGATGGGAAAGCAGCCCAGCTGGGATGCGTTGCTGTCCCCAGCACAATCTAGCATCAGGGATGGGAAAGCAGCCCAGTTGGGCTGCCTCCTGCCTCCCGCTCTCCACATGATCTAGCACTGGGGTTGAAGAAACAGCTCATCTGGGATGCCACCCACCCCCCACATGATCTAGTGCTGGAGATAAGAAAGCAGCTCATCTGGGCTGCCTCTCGCTCCCTGAGCCATCCAGCACAGGGGATGGGAAAGGAGCCCAGTTGGGCTTCCTCCCACCCCCCATATGATCTATAAGTGGGGATGGGAAGGCAGCCTGGCTGGGCTGCCTCACCACCCCCTACAACCTAGCACTGGGGATGGGGTGTCAATCCAGCTGGGCTGACTTCCTATTCCCTGCCAGATCTTGTGCTGGGGTGGAAAGTGAGCACAGCTGGACTGACTTCCCAACCCCTGCCTACGGTCAAAACATTTTGACTTTTGAAACATTTTGACTAGCCTCATTTTGTTTTGAGACTATTTTGATGGCCTTTGTTTCACTCCGCTTTTGCTGTTTTGACCTAAAAAATGGTCTAAACAGTGTCAAAAAAAGACAGCCAGAGAAATTTCACACAGCCCTAATGCCTACTCTTTCATCCCCCTGCAATTATGCTGCTAATCTCTGCCCCATAGTATTCTATACCTTCTTGAATTCTGTTAGCACTATTCTGTAGCCTTAAACACCCGCTCGGATACCATTATCTCAGTCCCATGCTGTGGGATACCTGCTTGGATCTTATGTCTTGATTTTGCGCTCTTCTAATAACAATGTTGCTGTGCCCAAGTATAGCTAGTATGAAAGATATAGCATAAGTCTGGGACTGAGCCCATTATCTCAGAGATGATTCCATCTGTACACTCTTCCTAGTGCCTCAGTTATGCAGCATGTCCTCTCTGCCCCATAGTTAATAGAATGATCAGGCTGACAACAACATCCTTAAAGCTCTGGTATTCCACCTTAAATCTAATCCCAGAGAATTCACTTGGCATTCTCTACAAACCTGCTACCACATCTCCGTGACCTCATTGATATAACTCAAAGGGATGAGGTTCAGAACCCCACAAAATTGCTAATGTGCCGTACATCAATCCTTGCAGGTACTTTGATCAGCCAAGTGCATTGAATGAAGAAGAGTCATGTAGGAAATGCCTGAGCCAGCCCTTTTCCTGCCCTGCCAGACTTTCAAGCTGTCAATAAAATGAAAGTCAAAAACACTGGATTTCATCTCTTCTATGCATATCTTAATCAGTCCTGAAAGGCACAGATTGTATTTGCCAGTAACATGAAATCTCCTAAGGATGAATTTGTGTTTTATCAATACAGAAAGACCTTGTTCCTGCAATCATAAAGAGACAGACAGACAAGAGTGAGAAAAGTTATGTTTAATTGTTCTGCATGTGGCATAGCTACATCCATTCCCCACTCTGTGAGTGCATCTACACATGCAGTTAATGTGCCTTAGTTTTCTTTGCAGAAAATTCAGGTGCATTAAATCACACCCCTGCACATGTGCAAATGTGGACCCAATAGGAGCAAATTTCCTCCTGACAAGGGAAGCAAATTTTCTCCTGTAGCAGACAGGGGGAGCTCTAGGCTCCTTCTGGTACCAGCCCCAGGGGTTGGCAGAGAGTATGGAGGACAGTCCCAATCTCTGATGGACAGAGAGAGCTGTGTTGGCTGCAGAGGCAGCTGTCTCCCCACCACCAGGACTGCTGTGTCCCAGCCATGTGGAGATCAGAATGGATCCTGAACTCCACATGGCAGGGAGACAGCTGCCCCTGCAGATAGCATTGCACCCACTGCATCAGGGCTTATCCAGGCAGCAGCAGGCCCCCTGCTTCCTGGGCTGACCAGAAGCAAATTGTTCCCAGTCAGTGTCTACATGTGTACTACAGCACATTAGCAAATGTGCTGTTCATCTAGTGCCTATACATGTTGGTACTAGCAAATCACACATTAGACCAGGGGTCAGCAATCCCGGGCACGCATGCCAAGCATGGTGCGCAAGGCCATTTTGCTCAGTACACCACTGCCAGCCCAGATTCTAAGCAGCTGTTGCCAGCCACAGAGCCCAGGCTGCTTCCAGCAGGTGGCTAGGAGGCTGCAAGCCCTGCTGCAAGCAGACCAGGCTCCATGGGCCAGCTGCACCTAGGAGGCTGCAAACAGCTACTCCAGGCTCTGACACGTCGGCACTCCAGCACCTTCCAAGGTAAACATTGTGGAGTTTTTGGCACTCCAGCCAAAAAACGTTGCCTACCCCTGCATTAGACTAATTTAATGTGCAGTAAATCCTGTACACCTGTAGACAGTGATGTGTTACCATGCATTAGATTTGCCTAATGCATAGGCGACTGGTAGGGGGTGCACAGGGGGTGAACATGGCCCATCTGACTGGTCTGGTGCCCCCTGTGATGGCCAATGCTGATGCTGTGAGCAGGGTTGGTGCCCCCCCTGACAGGGCTGTTGCAGTTGGCAACTTCTGCCAGTGCCTCCCATATTCAAGAGGCACCACTCGCTCAAGGCCTAATGCACGATAAAACATCTTGTGCAGATGCACCACCCATGAAGACCAGAAGAGCATACCACAAACGGGGTGGTATAATCATACCAGGATGATGGAGGTATGTGCTGCTACATGGTCATAAGCACAAGCTTCAGCAGCTCTGCCTTGCGTCTTTTCACTTCCCTGTGTCTGGACATTGGTCTCATAGAATAGCAAACAGCACTGGGTCTGAGGTAGGGAAGACTGAGGTGCTCTGGGTCAGAATACAAGGGGGTTGGGAGGAAAGGGACCTAATGGTAGAGGTCTACTATAGGCCACCTAACCAGGGGGAAGAGCTGGACCGGGAATTCTCTTGCAGATGCGGTCAAGTTAAGGGACGTGGCACGTAGGTTCTCAGCTGAATTACAGGACCTTCATCTAACCCAGGAGGTGCACAGTTCCACCAGTGGAAATGCTCTGTTGGACCTGGTCTTGGCCACAGGCGATGACCTGGTGAGGGGATTGTGGGTGTTCGACCACCTGCGCAATAGCAATCACTGCCTAGTGGGAATCCAGTGCAGGGTGTCAAAGGCCTGCAGCAAGGCAACAGCCCTAGACTTAAGGACTGCGGATTTCAATGAGGTAAGGAGACTAGTCAAGGAGGCACTGAGGTCCCAGAGGGGTTCCACGCGGCTCAGTCCTCAGGCCCACACTGTTCAATATCTTCATCAGTGACTTTGGACTACGGGGTGAAAAGCACCTTGTTCAAGTTTGCAGATGACACTAAGATGTGGGGAGAAGTGAGCATGCTAGAAGAAAGGGACAGGCTACAACTAGATCTGGACAGGTTACAGAGGTGGGCAGATGAGAATAGGATGCATTTCAATGTGGACAAGTGCAAGGTATTGCACCTGGGGAGGAAGAACCAGCAGCATACCTACAGGTGGGGGAACTCCCTTCTAGACAGCACAGTGGCAGAAAAGGATCTTGCAGTCATTATTGATTCCAAGATGAACATGGGCCATTGATGTGGGGATGCAGTCAGGAAGGCTAATCTCACGTCATGCCTCCATATATGTATCATGAGCAGGGCCGAGGAGGTGATCCTCCCCCTCTATGTGACATTGGTCAGGCTGCAGTTGGAGGGCTGCATCCAGTTCTGGGTGTCGCACTTCAGGAAGGATGTGGATAGAGGGTCTCAGAGGAGGGCCACTCACATGACCAGGAGGCAGCAGGGCAGGCCCTATGAGAAGAGACTACAGGACATGAACCTGTTTAGCCTACACAGAAGAAGGCTGAGAAGGGATATGGTGGCCCCCTACAAACTTGCCAACGGGGACCAGTAGGCAATAGAAGAGGCCTGTTGCCCCGAACACTACCTGGAATTACAAGGAATAACAGCCATAAGCTGACTGAGAGTAGGTTCAGGCTAGACATCAGGAGTCACTACTTCACAATCAGGGTAGCTAGGAGCTGGAACCAACTTCCTATGGAAGTGGTGGTCACCCTTACCCTGGGGATCTTCAAAAGGAGGCTAGACAATCACTTAGCTGCGGTTGTTTGACCCCAGCATTCTTTCCTGCCCATGGCAGGGGGTCAGACTTGATGACCTGCTTATTTCCCTTCCAAACCTACCAACTATGAAACTATGAAACAGAGGCTCTATTCTGGGAGTGGTGAAGAAGCAGGCCCAAAGGCCACTTTTACATGTGCTCCAGGGGTTGGTAGTGGGCAGGGGGAGGGTCCTTTAATTAGAGAAACTCCAAGCGTCACTATAGTTAAAGTGCTGCCATGTCTCTTGTATCACCATCCCTATGCTTAAAAATAGGGGTGGGGGCGCTTAAACTAAAGCTCATTGAATGAGCTTTACTTCAAGTGCCTCTACTGCTATTTTAAAACGTGGGGACTGATGCATGAGATGTAGGAGCTGCTAGAACACAGCACTTGCCCCGCTCCAGCCTGCCATGGAATTCCGGTGTGTCGGAGCTGCCGCCACACTCACGCATAGGTGCTCAAAGGGATTATAACTACGTAAGTATAATTAGGCATATAGGAAAAAAAATCCATAGCTGTGTTCTGGCAACTGTGCAGTTATCAATATGTTCAAAATATAGCTAATGACCTGACTTTCTTTTCCAAATAAACCGTTTTTTACGTAGATTTCAGGGGAGCCATTCTGGATTTACACCAAGATAAACGAGATCAGGGAAACAGGGTTTCTGAAGGCCTGTCCATACCACAGAAGGCATGATGGGTCCTGAGGATAATAGGTCTGATAACATACAAATCTACTGACAAATCTCCAGAGACAGAAGGTCACCAGTAAGGCTGCTCTTGGTTAACCCCCAGCTCCTGTTCTCAGGCCCACCAGAGACCAAGTATACTAAAGCAGGGACTGGGGATGATTGTAGACAAGCCCCTCTGGTGATGGAGTATATCAGTAGACTTGGGCAGGCAGGGAGCACTCACAGCATGGATGAGAGTAACAACTCAAAGACAAAGACATTTAAAGCATTTCAAATACTTCAGAGGACCAAATGTACAAAAGTGCATGCATATACATTCCAAAAGTAGCTGACACACTTCTTAATAGTACATCTTTAACTGAATCATAGAAAAGTAGGATTCAAAGAGACCTCAGAAGGTCATCTAATCCAGTCCCTTGCTCAAAACAGGACCTACCACAATTATATCATCCCATCCAATGTTTTGCTTTCCTGGGTCTTAAAAACCTCTAAGGTTTCCACAACCTCTCTGTCTGGGTACCTGTTCCAGTGCTTTACTACCCTCCCAGTGAGAAAGTTTTTTCCTATTATCTAACCCAAATTTCCCTTGCTGCAACTCAGAACCATTGCTCCTTATTCTATCATCTGCCACCACTGGGAACAGTCTAGCTCCATCCTCTTTGGAATCACCTTCCAGGTAGTTGAAGGATGCTATTAAATCTCCCCCCTCCCCATCCCCGGCTTCTTTTCTCCAGACTAAATAAACCCAGTTCCCTCAGTCTCCCCTCACAAGTCATGTGCCCAGCCCTCTAATTATTTCTGTTGCACTCTGCTGGACTCTCTCCAATTTGTATACATCCTTTCCACAGTAGGGGGCCCAAAACTGGACACTGTTCCAGATGTGGGCTCACCAGTGCTGAATAGAGGGAAGTAATCACTACCTTCAATCTGCTGGCAACAGTGTGACAAATGCAGCCCAGTGTGCTGTTAGCTTTCTTTGTAACAACAGCATACTGTTGGCTTATATTCAGCTTATTGTCCAGTATAACCCCCAGGTCCTTTTCTGCAGAGCTGCTGCTCAGCTAGTCAGTCAGCACTGCATGCCAATATATGGGACTGCTCTGTCCTAAGTGCAGGACTTTGCACTTGTCTTCACAGAACCTCATGAGATTCCTTTTGGCCAAATGCTCCAATTTGTCAATGTCTCTCTGAATCCCAGCCCTACCTTCCTAGATCTCTACTACTCCCCCCAGCCTGATGTCATCTGCAAACTTGCTGAGCATGAACAACATGTGCCCCCAGAGGTTGAGAGGGCATGGCAACTGCCCACAGGTAGCAGCAGCGGTGTTGGCAGCAGGGGTCTGGAGGTGGTGAGGGGGGAGCTCCCACAAGCAGCCTCAGCAGTGTCAGCTGGGGAGGGGGGAGTGGAAAGCACTGACCACCTGCAGGCATCACTGGCAGCACTGGCAGTGCTTTTCACAGGGGTGCACCACCAAAGTCAGGGTGTGCACATGCACCTGCATGTACTCTCAATGCATTGCCAATGTTGCTGAGGGTGCACTCCATCCCATCTTCCAGGTCACTGATGAAGATGTACAAAACCTGGCTCAGGACCCACCCCTGGGGAACTCCAGTTGATACCACTGCCAACTAGACATCTAGCCATTGACAGTTACCCTCTGAGCTCAATGAGCCAGTCAGTTTTCTATCCCTTACAGACCATTCATCCAGCCTGTACTTCCTTAGCTTGCTTGTGAGGATGTTCTATGAAACCATATCAAAGCCTTACTAAAGTCGAGATATATCATGTCCACTGCTCTTCCAAGATCCTTGGAGCCAGTTGTTTAATCATAGAAGGTAATCAGGTTGGTCAGGCATGACTTGCCCTTTATAAATCCATGCTGGCTGTTCCTGATAGGGCTGTGCGAAATTTTGCTACCAGTTTTGTTTCAATGCTGTTTCAACTCATTTTGAGGTTGAAACAGCAAAATCTAAATGAAACAGATATCATCAAAACAGCCTCAAAACAAAACGAGGCAAGTCAAATTATTTCACTGTTTCAATGCTGCTTCAATGTTTTGCCCATAGGCTATAATGGGGAAGGATGAAACAGCCTATAACTTTATCATTTCTGGCCTGATTTGGATGATGCCTGCAGGAATGGTAGCCCCTTCTGAGGGCATGAAGCCTGCTAAGGTTCAAGGAGATAGGTACAGAGGGGTTGGGGAAACTGAACCCCAAAGTCTTGAAAGCAAAATCATGTCACATGCATGTGTTAAGCCACAGAAGGGTCCAAACTGCAGGCATGCTAGCCCCTGCTGAGGCCACCAAGCCTGCCATAGTACCTCACAGTTGTTTAATGAACTTATTCTCACAACACTCCTGTGAATTGGGAACTGTAATTACTCCATTTTACAGGTGATTAGCTGAGGCTCAGGGAGGTTAAGGAACCCAACCAAGTTTGCTCCAGAAGTCTCTGCAAGAACCATTTCAAAAGCCATATCACCTAAGACTTAAGCTCCAGCCACCCATAGATTCATAGATTGTAAGGCATGAAGGGACCTTGGAAGATCATCAGGTCCAGCCCCCTGCACCAAGCAGGAAAGACAGCTAAGGTCAGGTGACCCCAGCAAGGTATCTGTCTATCTCCTCTTGAAGATTTCCAGGGCAAGTGATCGCACCACCTCTGGAGGGAGCTTATTCCAGTCTGGACACCCTAGTTGTGAAGTAGTTTTTTCCTAATGTTGAGCCTGAAACGATCTTCCAGGAATTTGTGGCCATTACTCCTAGTTTTCCCCAAGGGTGCCCTGGTGAACAGTTGTTCACTGAGCCCTAGATGTACACTTCTGATGTAGCATTTTGCTGCTACCAAGTCCTGTCTCAGCCTTCTTCTTTTCAGGGTGAATAGTCCCAGGTCCCTCAGCCTTTCCTCACATAGTTTGCCGTGCAAGTCTGTGATCATATGGGTAGCCCTTCTCCAGACTCTCTCAAGCTTTTCCACGTCCTTGTTGAAGTGCAGAGCCCAGAACTGGACACAGTACTTCAGCTGAGGTCTCACCAATGTTGAGTAGAGCAGGAGAATCACTTCTTTGCAGTGGTTTTGCTGGAGATGCATCAGTTGATGCATGCCAGGGCACTGATTAGGCCTGTGAGAGTCAGCAGTGATCTGACCCTCTTCAGATCCAGCTGCTTCAGATGGCCGTAATCCAATCTGGAGCTCCAGACTGGGTTTCTGCCTTAATCTGGCTGAAGTGGCTCCAAAGCTTCAGAGTCATCCCAGAGATCCAGCCATAGGGTATAATGGAGAATCAATAAAATATCTATAACTTTGGTGTTTTCTATCCTATTTGGATGAACCCTGCAGGGATTGTAGCCTCTGCTAAGAGCATGAAACCTGCTAAGTTTCAAGAGAAAACCCCAGTTTCTTCTCCCAGGGGTTTGGGAAAACTGTACCTCAAATTCGTGAAAGCCAAACTCATGTCATGGCTATGTGTTACAACACAGGGGGGTCAAAACTGCAGGGGTGGCAGCTCTTACTGAGGCCACAAAGTCTTCCAAGTTTCAAGGAGATAGGTGCAGGGGCTTGGGGGGAACTGCACCTCAAGCTGTGGACAAGCAAAACTTGTGCCATGGGTGACACGGCATGTATTAAGGCACAGCAGAGTGACCCTGCAGAGATGGTGGCCCCTGCTCAGGCCACAATGCCTGCCAGCTGTGGAGGAGATCAGTGCAGGGGCGTTCTGGGGCCCTGCACCCCTAGCTGCTGACAGGCAAAACTCGTACCAAGACTGTGTCCGTCTTGGGGCAGTTGATTGTCTGTATTGATTCTTTCCTCTCCTTAGCCTGGTTTTGTAGGTGCTAATTGATGCTTGTTAAGTCATTATGTAGTAGCTAGGTCCTGTGTAGTGAGCTGGTCCCTGAGTCCCTGGTCCCTGAATGAATCATGATTGATTGATTGGTAACTGGTAACAGCAGCTTACCAGCCAGGCCTGCAGTAGTGTCTCCCCTCCCCAGATAGAGTCAGTCCCACAAGCACCCATGGCATGAGTTTTGCTTGTCTGCAGCTTGAGGGGCAGTTTCCCCCAAATCCCTGCACTGATTTCTTGAAACTTGGCAGGCTTTGTAGCCTCAGCAAGAGCTACCACCCCTGCAGTTTGCACCCCTCTATATTGTAACATAGAGACGTGACAGGAGTTTTGTTTTAAAAAATTTGGGGTACAGTTGCCCCCAAATCTATGTACCAAACTTGGCAGGCTTTGTGGCCTTAGCAAGAGCTACCATCCCTGCAGTTTTCATTCTGCTATGTTGTAACGCCTAGACATGACTTGAGTTTTGCTATCAAGAATTTAGGATACAGTTCCCCCAAGCCCCTGCACCGATCTCCTTGACAGCTGGCGGGCTTCATGGCTGCAGCAGGGCCTAGCAGCCTGCAGCTTTCACGCTGCTGTGCCTTAACACACAGTGTCACCCATGTCACAAGTTTTGCTTGTCTGCAGGTTGAGGTGCAGTTTCCCCCAAATCCCTGTACTTATCTCCTTGAAACTTAGCAGGCTTTGTGGCCTCAGCAGTGGTTAGCATGCCTGTAGCTTTTACCTCATTGTGGCTTAACACATACACGAAGTGCAAGTTTTGCTTTCAAGACTTTGGGGTGCAACATCCCCAAACCCCCTGCACCTATTTCCTTGAAACTTGGTAGGCTTCATGCCCGCAGAAGGGACTACCACTCCTGCAAGCTTCATTCAAATCAGGCCAGACATGACAAAGTTATAGGCTGCTCCACCCTTCCCCATTATATCCATTGGGCAAAACGTTGAAACATGGTCGAAATGGCAAAACTGGCTGACAGAACGGAATGGACCAGCTATTTCAAAATGAGACAAAATTTGAAATGGCACGCTCTTCCATCAAAGTGTTGCTCGAAATGGAACGCTGCCATTTCGCACAGCTGTACTTCCTAATCATCTTCCTCTCCTCCAAGTGCTTAGAAATGGATTCCTTGAAGGCCTGCTCCATGATTTTTCCAGGGACTGAGGTGTGGCTGACCGTCCTGTAGTTCCCTGGATTCTCCTTTTTCCCTTTCCTAAATATGGGCACTATGTTTGGCCATTTCAAACCATCTGGGACTTCTCCTGATCACCATGAGTTTTCAAAGATGATGGCCAGCATCTCTACAATCATATTGGCCAGCTGCCTCAGCACCCTCAAATGTCATCTGCAAACTTCTGGGCCCATACACTTGTACACATCCAGCTTTTCTAAATGGTTCCTAACCTGTCCTTTATTTGTTTTTTGGCTGCTCACCTCCTCCCCTAACTGTGCTGCCAAGTACAGTAATACGGGAACTGACCTTGCTTGTGAAGACTGAGGTGAAAAAGAGATTGAGTACTTCAGCTTTTTCCACATCATCTGTCACTAGATTGCCTACCCCAGTAAGTAAGAGACTTACACTTTCCCTGATCTTTTTATTGCTGACATACTTGTAGAAACCCTTCTTGTTCCTTTTCATGTCCCTTACTAGCTGCAACTCCAACTGTGCTTTGGCATTCCTGATTTCCCAAGCAATACTCTTATGCTCCTTCCTAATTGTATGTTCAAATTTCTACTTCTTATAAGTTTCCTTTTTGTGGTTTAGGTCATTGAAGAGTTCCTTGCCAAGCAGAGCTGGCCTTCTACCATACTTACTATTTTTTCTGTGCATTGGAATGGTTCATTCCTGTGTCCTCAGTAAGGTTTCTTTAACGTACAACTGGATCTCCTGAACTCCTTTCCCCCTCAGACTGGCCTCCCAAGGGTTCCTGCCCATCAGTTCCCAGAGTTAGTCAAAATCTCCTTTACTGAAGTCCAGGGTCCTGACACTACTGTTCTCCTTCCTTCCTTTCCTCTGGATCCTGCACTCAGTCATTTGATGGTTGCTGCTGCCCAAGTTGCCATCCACTACTACATTCCCCACCAATTCTTCCCTGTTTGTGAGCAGAAGATCAAGAAGAGCATGGCCTCTAGTTGGACTCCCCAATGCTTGCATCAGGAAGTTATCCCCAACACTCTCCAAAAGCTTTCTGGATTCCCTGTGCACTGGTCTGTTGCCGACCCAGCAGACCTCAGAATGAATGAAATCCCTCATGGGATTTCAAGGAGGGCCTTGAAATCACCAGGGCCTGTGATCTGGAAACTTCCACTAGCTATTGAAGAAAACCTCATCCACTTCATCCTCCTGGTCTGGTGGCCTCTAGCAGACGTCCACCATGACAATCACCCTTGTTTCTCTTCCCTGTGACCTGAACGCAGAGACTTTCAACAGGCCTATCTCCAGTTTCATACTGGAGCTCTGAACAATCATATGGCTCTTTCACATAAAGAACAACTCCTTCTGTTCTTCCCTGCTTGTCCTCCCTGAACAGTTTATACTCATCTACATCAGTACTCCGGTCATGTGAGTTATCCCAGCAAGTCTCTGTTATTCCAGTCACATCATTGTTCCATGACTGTGCCAGGACTTCGAAGTCTTCCCGCTTGTCTCCCGGTATCTGTGCATTTTTGTACATAAATCTGAGGAAACTAGCCAATTGCCCTACTTTCTCATGAGGTACTCTTCTGGAGTTTCATTATCTTATGTGTGCACAGGAACAGAGGACCCATAGATCCTCCCAAATCCCACAGCCCTGCAGGCTCTCCAGCCACTGTCCCACTCCAATCCTCAGATCAGTGCTGGGCCCCTGCCAGGACCCTCACCAAGATCCCTGAACCCTTCCCACTTGCTAGACTCTTGCTTGCCCTATGCCTGGCACTGCCACCAGAACTAGACACTCCAGCCCCAAAACCCCACTCTTTCTTTCCCCTCACACAGGGGGTAGAGGAGAGGTTTGGGGGATGGAGGCTAGAAAGCCAGAATTTCAGAAGCAGGAAGCCCCCACTACTACTACATACCTCCCCTCCACTGCCCAGCTGCCCCCAGCCCCCTGTTGACCTCTCCACTCCAGCTTTCCAATACAGGGAGAGACATACTCAGCTTCCTGTACTCCTTCCTGGGGCTGCAGAGCTGTAGCTGCATGCAGGCATGGCAGTTCTGAAGTGTACCAACTGTGTGGGGGGCAAGGTAGGACAGGGGTTGTACATATGTCCCCCAGCTAAAATGCTATTTTTAAAAAATATTTTAGAGCCTATTATACTTGGAAATATTCCAAGCTACTTCTGTTCACAATCTCAGCCTGGTACTTCCTAGGACATGCTGTCACTGCAATATATATATAGGCCCTGAGAAAACCCACAGGATTCTAAATAGGGAACAGCAGAAGCATTCAAACTCAGGGGTAGATATCATGTAGGGGGCACTGGTACAGTTGTACCCCACTTTGGTTCTTTCTCCACTCAGAGTTTTAAAACAAAACTGTCTGCCTAGCAGTGGCAGCAGCATTTCTATTCAGGCAGCACTGAGGCAATCAATTGACTTCATGGCTTATTAAAATCTACCTGATTCCTTCTAAACTCTTCGTTCTACAGTTGTTAATGATCCTTTCCCCTTTTTTACAGTCTGGATGTTCTACTAGCCTTTCTTCTGCAATTCTGCTGTCTGTTAGTTGTTCCTGATAAGGTAGCTTCTATGTATGTCATAGCCTTGAAGATTGGTTTTAACACATTCTAATAATTCAATATTTGTTTTTGCTTCAATCTTAAATCCTAGGCCACATACCAGTAAATCTTCTAGCATCTTTTTACCTGGAGAAAATATGTTTTTTGTTATATGGAATGATGCATCACATCATCTGTACCCGTGTTTTCAAAATCCTAGATCCATCCATGTTCAGACCTGTAGTTGCTGGGAAAAGAGTCTGTGTGTTTTCATATTAGTATGCTAAATTTCTACACTGAAGATGGTTCTTATCAGAGATGTGACATTCCCTTAAGAATTCTCCTCTTTGACAAAAATAATCTGTGTTTGCATCTTGAGCAGTGCTGAGGAGATGAAATATTAGGGCAGGGAACTGAATGTACTCTAGAAATATCTGTATTCTTTACCATGGAAGAGCTTGATATCTATTTGCTTTAAATATCATGTGTGCCTGGGAAGTTAAACTGTAAACATGTTCCCCACAAGATTGGCATTTTGCCTGAATTTAACCTTCTATGGACTCTGGGGTAGTTGATACTAAATTCAGGATTTTAATATTTGGACCCCAAAGTCTCAGCTTTCGGATGAGCAAGTGAGGTCCAGAATTTTTATCCTAAGAATGGGTCTAAAGATCCATGGCCAGAGGCAGTGACTGGACTATGTTGACATAGGAAAGTTTAAAATATGCAGTTCTTCAGCTTGGGGACCCAAACACAGCAGCCTGGTGACTAACCTGCAAGGGGACCCTGACTGTTCTTAAAGCATCTTCCACACTAGGGACTGAATCCATCCAGGAATAAATAGCAATAAAAAATATAGCTAAGCCTTTGCAACTTTGAAGGTTTCATTCTGGGTTAAAATTACAATGATTTAGCTCACTTGCATCCCTGCAGTAGTCTGATATAACATATATTGTATAACAGATGTGACTTCCTAAACAGAAACTCCTCCTCCCATTCAAAACCAGTTGAAAGCTATATCCACAGCATCCATATAGTGACTGAGTAGGGCAAACCTCACCTGTTCACAGAGTTTCCAATCTTTGTACCAGCCAAGCTGAAGGCACTAGGAAGGCCAAGGCTGGATGAGACCTCTTCTTTTCAACTTTGGGCTGTGAATCAGACAAGCACAGGCAGCTTTAAGCTATGTCTACACGGCAAATTTACTATGTCAGCAAATGGTGACCTTATCATGTCACACTGCTCCACACCAGCTAGCTTCTGATAGTCAAGGAGTGCTCAAATGGCACTGTTAATTAGCAGTTAATTAGTCAACCTGCAGTATCACCCAAATGTGGTACAGTGCTTCGTGTTCAGAAAGCCACCAAGGCTGCAGAGTGGCTTGGTGCATCTCACAGTATCACTACCAGGCACATATAGACATAGGGAACAGAGGACTGGTAGCTCCATTGCAGAACAAGGAGATGGCTGCAGTCGGGGAAACTTGCTTTTAAGTTTATTTTCTGAGGTCCTGTGACAAATACCCACAGATCCTCAAGTGGATCTTACTCATGGAAGACTCCTTTCTCTCTCTCTCGACAGTGACAGATGACCTGGAACTCAGGAGTCACCCCAGGGTTTGCCACAGGTCCCCTCTCACTTCCCCATATCTTCCAAATAAATACTTGACAAAATGAGATGGATTGCACAAACATGTAGTGATCTGACTTATTTAAACTATGATGCTGCCTTCTTAGCATTGCTGGGCTATAACATCACCTGCCAGGCAGCCATACTACACCCCACATGGATGCAACTCAAAGCTCAGCCCTTTCAAATTCTGTATTTTAAACCTAGGATTTTGGCAGGGGCTGTGGTTGCAGTCCTTTCCTTGATGCAGCAAGATTATATCACTTGCTACAGAAGATTCTTTGTTCCCCTTACAGTTTACACCTTCTAGCTGATTCTTTTAGAGATTAAATGTAAATGTTTCTAAGGGGATAATACCCTTCTAGCCTAAAATGCCATAACTACATTGTATTGGACATAGATAAACTTTTTTGTGCATTCCTGTTATGGACTGGAAGCTAAAATGTTTCTCTCTGTCTCTCTTTTCCCACTCTCTCTGTCTGCAAGTATTTGCAAATATCCAGCGCAGACAGGAGAATTCTGGTTGTGCATTTTTGGAAGTCTGTACATAGCCTACCACAGCGCAACTCTGATTCATACTTACAGCTACCGCAAGAATTGAATAAGTAAGAGAGATGGTTGTTTTTCGATGGACTTTTGACATTGTTTGAAAACAAATTTTCTTGAACATGTATTCATTTTCTGAAAATTTCCCATTTTTTTGTTAATTCTTTTGGAATTTATTAATCAGTTTTCATAAATCATTTTCAGAACAAAATGATGTAGTGTTTCTTAAAAGTATAATGAAGCCTTCAAAGTTAAAATTTGTGCAATTTAAATAGTATTCAAGGAGTTTAACTAATAAAAACTGCAAATTAAGAGGAAATACTAGCAAACTGGATCTCAGTCTTTCCCACTGTGCTATATGGTTGCAATAATTGTATACAGACAAAAAGCAACATGCCATCTTTTAGCGTTCCCTAGGGACAGCTGAATATGTTTGTGTGTCTCATTTCTGCAGTAAATAATCTTTACTGACAAATGGGATCAAACTATGAGGCAGGGTATTTGTCCTATTACTGAAACACCTTCACTGTAAAAATACTGTTTACTTGGCTATTCACATCTGTTTAATGCCAACATTTAATTAGCATATTCTGAAAACAGAGAATGGCTGCCTTCAATTTGGATTGGCTTATTAGGAATAAAATAGTTGTGATATACAGCATGCCTTGTTGTCCTTTACATATTTCATTTCTTGGAAATGATGACTCATGGTTTGGATGTGCAAAAATGTACCAATAACATAACCTTCTATCCTGCAATTCCAGACAAACTAATGTTAGCATGAGCTTTGTGCTATCCAGATGAATGGTATATCAAGGCATATTATATATGTGTGTGTGTGTGCTTGTGTGTGCGCACGCATGTGCTTGTGTGTGCGCACACACACGCGCACGAGAGAGAGAGAGAGACTCAGTCATTTTGCACTGTGTGGGAAAGGCAAAAAAAGTGTAGAATGTCAGTGAGGTCACTCTGCTCCCAGAACCACTTTCTATCAATTCATCTACCATCAGCTTCTTTCTCTCCCACCCAGATGGTTAAATAAGCAGCAGTTTCTGGAGTATATCCTATGTCTTGGTACATTTTACAGGATCTCTTCCAATGACCTGTATGTAGGATTTTAAGTTTTCAGAGTGTGAGTCTAGGCTCTGGAATCACAGAGTAACATCACTATAATAACTCTGAAGAGTTACTATTCAACCTCATGCTACAAGATAAGGTTTATTATGTCTCAACTGGGGCCAGCTTGCAAAAAAAAGGCAGCAACTGTAAACTCAGCTGGGCTCATTCAGTATATGCAGTGTCAAACAGTCTTCCTCTACACAAATCAAAACCACAACCTCCAATTCTACCTTTATACTTCTGCAACACTATTGCCTCCAGTGAAGTTTCAAAGTGTGATCAGAGAATCAAGCCCTGCATTGGATCTTTGTTAGCAATTAGCATATGATGAAGGAGCCAGAATAGACAACAATTCTTGTCAGCGATTGATGATTCAGGTCTGATGGGAACAGACTAGTTTCTCCAGAGCTGGATTGACCCTGTGGAACTAATCTGTAATAAGAAGCCAATTCTGATTTTTGTTAATGGAATCAGAAAAAGTGTCTGAGAATAAAAGCCCTGAGCTAGAGCTACTGCCCAGAGCAGAATCTCTCTCTAATAAACAGGACACTGTTGTTTACCACTTCTCTTGTCAGTGCTTTAAGCCTAACTGTGCATATCTACATGTGGGCATTTAATGCACAATTACCCAATTTAAGATGCATTAAGGGCACAAATCTACATGTGTTCACACTTAATATGCCTTAAAAATGGCGAATTTAGGCTAATTCTGCCTAAATTGGATGCCTACATAAAGCAAGTATCAAATTTAGGTTTGATTAGTTAAAGCACTTTAATGCATGTATAGACGCATTAACATGCATTAATGCAGGGAATTTAGTGCTGGGCATACCCAGCCACTAGGGGGCCAGCCAGAGTCCTGTCCTCTGGCCAGAGCTGTTCCTTGGCCACAGGCGAGTGTTGCAAAGGGCTGCAGCCTGCTGTGTCCCTTGCCCATCCCTGAGATTCCTCTTAATGACAGCAGGGCCAGCACCTGCTCCATGCTCCTGCTCAACCCCAGCTCTGTCTCTTTGCAGGCACTATGGTGAAGTGGCTTGGTCAAGGGCAGACCACATGTGCTGTTCAACTCGGGCAGCCTCAGGGAGTGGAGTGAAATTCTCCTGCTTCTCCACAGCTGCTTTTGCATCAGCTGCTAGAAGTCTAAGGCAAAACTAGCACAGACAAGTGGAAGAATGTCCCTTTGTTTTCTGAGGTTGCCCTGGGCTATCTCTGAGACTTGCAGGGCAAGCAGCTCTGGTGTTCAGGAAAGCAAGCAGCTCCCTGGGGCTGACCCAAGCTGGGGGAGCCTGGGATGGGGTGGGTGGAAGCTCCCTGAGGTAGAGGCTCCCCAGTGCCCCCATGCTGGGCTGCATGGGCAGGCATCCAGCCAGGACTCCCTCCCACCTGTGGCAGTAGCTGAAGCAATGGGCAGCTGGGAAGGGGGAGTGGGGAATTCCTCTCAGCTCCCCAGGGCTGTCTCCCCTAAGGGGGAGGGCCAGCATCTGGACTCCTTAATCCCCTGTGGGGGGATAGCAGGGGGTTGGGGACACTTATCTGGGCTGGCAACAGCCACTAGGTTAGGCGATGTGCTGTAGCAACCACTGCCTACTGGCCTGGGGCAGTGTAAGCCTCCCCCTGGCTTTCCCAATTGAAAACCTAATGTCGGTGCAGTTGGTTATCAGTTGAACCTATGTAGCTTAGAGAAAGCTGCTTAGATTGAACTGATTTTGCCTTGGGCTTTTTGACTGTCTTCATTCAGCCAACATCAGAGCCTATGGTTAACGCCTTGCTCACCCTGCCCTAGTTACTTTATTGCACAAACCTATTAGGCTTTCTATGACTGCCGAGCTAGGGTCTCAAGATATCTAATATTATGTCAGTCACAAAGGACAAAAAAATAAATGTAAGGAGATAGTTATGAACTCAGCTTGGAAACCAATGCCAATTTCAGACCCAGACACACCTCTATCTTGTAAAGGAAAGAAACATGGGCATGTGCTATCCTCTACCGCTTTGTGTTAGAGGACGGAGTCCTTGGAATGATCTTTTTCCCTTAGCCTTGTTTTAAAAGAAAATAGCTGACTTCTTTGTCTGTGCTTAGTTTTGTTTTTTGTTTCTTGGTTTTGGTTTGTTTGTCAGAAACCCAGGTCTGGTCTGCTTGGAAATTTTGTTAGTGGCTAAGCAGCTAATAAAATGCAAGCATCTTGAATATCATAAAACTGGAACCACGTAATGAGGAGAAGGGATTTATAGCATAGAAAGCTTTCTGTTTATTTCAATGAACTCCCACTTAACATTTTGAAGAAAAGATATCTCTGTTAAAGATAATCATTCTGTCCCTTTCATAAAAGTGAGAGCTCACCAATACATCCTCTGTAAACACTAAGGGAACCTCCAGTAATGTCCGACAAGAGCTGGCATCCCTAACAACTGCTCTTCACACAGTTTTTATACCACAATCACTACACTACTATAAAGATATGTGAATAAGGCATACCAGTCTAAGCCCCATAGATAACTGCATCTACAACAATAGTTCTTCCTAAATCACAGCATCACTAAAATAGCTGTATGAGCACAAGTATTTTGCATAGACCAGGACAAGCAAAATAAATGGAAAAAATCTGTAATAAAAACCAACACAAGCTCACAATCATTCAGATCTCCTTTACATAGCAAAAGGGGCAGGAACTGAGTCTGTCTCTTTTGCAGGTTTTGAAAAGTGCTAGACCCTGACATCAGTGATGGTGCCATATAGGGGAAGGCAGCATTTAGTCCAGGGGCATGTTTCATGTATAAGTACCCAAAAAATTGCTATATATATATGTGTACACACACACACACACACACACACACACACACACAAGGTGATTGTCAACCGGGGTACCTGGGAAGGCCCCAGGGGGTACGCAGCAGCGCACAGAGAAACAGAGGTACTTGGGAATTGCACTGCCATGTGCCTGCCACTGCCTGCTGCTGCCACCACGCACCACACGCCTGCTGCTGCCTGCCACCACAGTAGTGCACAGCCCCAGCACCCCCTTTCATCAATTGGCCACTGGGGGGGTACAGTACAGGAGGGGTACCACCAGAATGGGTATGCTCCTTAAAAAAGGTTAAAACCCCCTGAAATACCAATGAGCTAAATCCAGTGCTACCCCTTCTCCTCTCATCCTTATTCAACTACCGGGCACTTTATCATTTACTTGGCCCTATCAGATGGTCTGGCACAGAGGGATGCTCTTGTTTCCTCTTGCCTTGCTTCCCCTGCACTCAGATGCACTCAGAGCTGCAGCTGTCATGCATTGTGTTCTGCAGATGTGCTCTGCACAGCTGTGCAGGTCCACTAAGCAGCTGTTTTCACTTGTTAGCAGGGGAGGTTAATGAAGAAATCACCTGTTCCTGTAGGGCAGCCTTCAATCTGAATAGATGCAGGTGGGTGTCAAGGCTCTCAGCAGCTTTGCCAGTAACAAATGGGGATGGGTCTGAGACTTGTTTCTTCCTGTGTTTTGGGGCAGACTAGTGCTTCATTCAGCAATCCCAGAGCACCTTGCTGCCAGGTTTCAGAATCTCAGATCCAGTGACTGGATTTTACCTTAGGCTCTCAGTGTGGCTGTTCTCACTGCTACTACCATGTCCAACCCATATTGTACTTCTATCTCTGTAGCAAGTCTTCTTCTTGTAGGGCCACCCAGCCCTCTCTTTCCCCACGCACAGCACATGCTTCCCTGAACTCCCTAGGCCTAACACAGCCATCTCCATCAGGCAGTTTTACTGGCTGACACTTTAAAATGTTCTATGCTTTCATGGATTTGATATTGTTTTTATGAACTTGGAGCTCAGTGCAACTGTTTAGTTTGAGATGAGCGAGGAATGTATTAATAGTTGGGGAAAGCGCACTCCAAGCTTCTCATCTGACCGAGCTATTTGCTTTAGGGAAAAAACATTTCACTTTTTCCATTCATTACTATTCTTTGTTAGTGGCTCAAGCACCCGCCCACAGCACAGCAGAGACTGTATTAACCCTTTGCCTGCTGCATCATAGACCTTACCCTTCATGTAGAGGAGGAGGATGCGCATAGACAAGCTGGGTCATTCTTGGGGCCTTCCACACCAAATTCTGAGTTAAATGAGCTCCTTTTACTGACAGAGAGTCCTAACTTCTATCAACCTTAGGACCAGCATCAGAGATGTGGTCACAGGCACTCAGCCAGGGTATTCCACTGACTGAAAAACACTGATGCCACTTTTCCCTTCAGCCAGGCCAGTGCTCCCTGCTTGCACATGCAGCAGTGACAGGTATTCCATTCTGAGGGCCCAACCTTCCCCCCCTTGTCTAACCACTAGCTTATTGGGCACCGGGGTGGTGAGCTCTCGGATCAAGAACCATATTTGCAAACAGGTCAGTGGCAACAAATGAAGTTAGGTGGTTAGCCATGTTAGTCTGAAGTCAGACAGAAGGCAGAGCAGAACCAGTGATCTTACCAGGTGTTTACAAAGGACACCTAGAGTAAGGAAGAAGTTCTGTCATTTTACCCTGCACTTCAGGGTTGGGGGGAAGGGTATCCCTGCATGTGTCCCTCCCACCTCCAGCATTTGGTCCATTCATGCATCCATCCTGAAGGACACTATAGCACTTGCAGTTCCTTCTGTGTAATTTAACCACTGCAGAAACTGAGTGTAAACTTTCCAGAAGAAAACCATAGCTTTATTCAGCCTAGAGCCAAGACTCTAGAAGGAAGCATCAACCTGGCCTTAGAACAAGGGCCACGGGAGTTTTGGCATGGTGGATCAGGAGTGTGCAACTTTAAATCAAATTACTGCCCTGCTCTTCCATTGATGAAAATAAAGGAAGCAACTTCGCTAAGCCTTCGCTAAGCTAACTTTCTGATTATGGAGGACTCCTTGTATGCTGAAGGCTTGTTCGGCACACTGCTCGCCTGGATTCTTCCCGGAATGCAGCAATTGATTTACATTCCAATTAGAATATAAGAGGCATCCCGCCGAGTCTCTTATCCATCCTGGACTTTCCATAAGCAAGGTTCTATTTTTAACTTTGCAAAGTCTAGGACAAGGTTGGCTTCCAGACATGTTAAGGAGTCAATGGGGCTATTCATAGCCCCAAGCAATGAAATATGGGAGTCAGATTTGCCAAGACCTGGTGAGTAGGATAGTTACCACATGGCTTTATATGCTTACTGGTGTTTACTGTACACATATTGAATTAGTTCAGTGGCAGGGCTAATGGAAAAGTAGGAAGAAGGCAACACAGTGGCTCTAGATAAGCAATGTACTGGTAGCACTGAGGTCAGTATTTGAATTGTTTACTGGAAAATATTATTATAGTGCAGAAGCAAACTGCACCTGTGCTTTGTCTCCGTCTTTCGATGGGCGCTTCTTTCTTTCATGACAGCCCTCTCCTTGCACTTTGCACAAAGTGGACAGTCAATATTTACCCACTAAGAACTGGATTACCGGGCCACAACCTGGTGATCCAGCATCCCCTGTTTCACCAACACTTATGACAGCATGAAAAACAGTGATTCAGAACAGCACCATCAAAAACTTAACTAGCAGTGGTTAATGGGATGAAAGAATGAATGTCTTTATATATCTTCTCTGACTTGAACCTCAGAGTTGTCATTTAAGTCATTCTTACCTTAGCCCAGCTTTGCTTCTGAGTCTGCTCAAGCCAAATGCACATCTCTGCACCAACTCTCTGAGTCTCCCAGAGTCTCCCTGTGTTGTTTGTTAGACTGCCAAACCAAGGGCAGGTGGCTGGTTGGTCCTCTAAAGTCACCCTCCTGTCCCTTTGGTATAACTAGTCACAGGGAAAGAGAGATGAAATTTAAAAGGTAATTCCACCTGGATAGTCCAAATCATCACAGACAATAGGATGTATCTGAAACCACTGGCTGCTTTCCAGTCTTCAATGGTTCCAGTTTTTGCAGGGAGTAACTGTTTGGTAATCACATAGTACATTATGCAACAGATAAGCAGATAAACATGGACATATACTATTTGCAAAGATAAAACAAGTATCTCCCCTTTTGTAATTGATGCTACTTCCATGCTCCAGCCAAAGTTACAGGATTGTTTTTCCAAGGCTGGGAGCCAAAAACTAGAAGGATGCTAACCAGTTATAAAGTTTCTTTCTCTCTCTCTCTCTCTCCCTCTCTGTGTGTCTTTTTGGAGCAGCAGCTGTTGACAGAGAACAGACTGATACAGAAATACAGACTCCACTGGAAGAGATGAAGAATCAAAATGGATCTGCTCTTGCCCTCTACTATAGGTTGAATGTGAGGTGCATAGGCATACAGTTCTTTTATTGTATTAAAATCCCATTTATCCATGTTCCTGCTGCTATGATTAAACAATGCTTTGTCTGAAGAAATTTGCTTGGTCATTTGGTTAATACCCAATCACAATGCAGGAAGGATGAATGCAATGGGTATGCAGGGGTTATAGCTCAGAGTCACTTTAAAATGGGTAAATAATAAGATTCCTCCCTGGATAAGGTGATACAAGCATGACACTGACAGGTGTACAGTCAGATTGACTAGAGAGGAATGAAATATACAGCTCGTCCTATAAGTCTGACACCAGCAGCCCACAGGTAGGCAGAGGCATGGCTCGGTTATTCACAAAGATGCTGTTTTTGCTTGAGAAAAACAGCACCATATTCCCCTGCTGAAGGTCAGTGTGATGTGAGCTATTGCTCAGTGCCCTGCACTGTACATCTGTTGATAAGGAATAGGTAGCCTGGAGTATACTTTCATTCCAGAGTATATAGCCACTGTTGTAAGGAATGGCAGGGCATTTGTCCACAGCTCACAGCTGGAAAAAGGGCAGAATCCAATGTGTATCTATTGGTCAACTCTAAGTTACCCAATTCAAGGGTAAAAATGATTCTTTTACTTCCTCTGGGCATGTACATTGTCCCAATTATAGGAATTTTGAGATGTCTGGGCATCTCTGGAAGGCAATCCTATTCTTATAATGGGGGCACTTATGTGCCCAGAGGGAGTAATAGAATTACTCCTACACTTAGTTGGGTAAGTCAGAGTTGGTCGCAAGATGTACCTTGGTTATACACCAAGTGAAACCAAATTCTGCCTCTAAAATTGACTCTTTATGCCATGTTACAGCCAGTATATATCAGTTTACAAATCCAAATCTGGGTTTCAGTTGTCAGATACCACAGATATCTCCTATATTTTAGTGCTTCAGGGTCCAATGAGCAGAACCACCAACTACAACATGATGTTTTTTCCTGCATACCGTACCCTCTCCCCCCAAATAAAATATACACTTTGTTTCTGGAAGGTGGAATGAAGAAAAACAAAATCTTTCCTTGAAATTACCAAAGAGAAAAAAACCCAGGAACCTGTAGTAGGGCAGGGTAGCAAAAACCTGTAGATGTTTTGTTAACCCCTCAGATGGTTTAATCACAGCACTGCCTGCAGATCTGAACTGTTTGGTCCTTCTTGAACTGGTTGGGCAACCAGCAGTGCCTTCCATGTCAGCAAAGGGCCAGTTCAAGAAGAGTGCCTGGGCAGTTTGACTGTGGCAAAACCTACCCCTCAGCTGACTCGGCACACCTCACTGACTGCCCACAAACTCAAGAAAAGAGGCCAGGCAGTTCAGCTTAGCAAGAAGCATCTGCATGGTCAGCTGAGGGCCTGATCCTGATATGGCTGAACTGCTCGGCCCATTGTCTTGAGCCAGATAGGCTCTCAGCTCACGCAGCAGGTACTGTTGGCTGCCTCCCCAGCTCAGAAAGACAGGCCAGCCAGCTTGGCTTTTGCAGGCTTGGGCTTTCTGTTCCTCACATTTCCTTAAGTCATACACACCCATTTCTAATGGCTAATTTTTAAGATTAAGAGTGTGTATAATATGAAAATAAATGTATTCCAGTATATAGAAAGGCATTCTGAAATTAAGCTCTATCAAATTCCTGCCCTGTGTTAAATGTACTAAAGCTAACTTGTTTGGCTCCATGGGCTGAATCTGAATTGCAGTCTTTTCCATGAACTGAATCCAAACCCAAAGATTTCCTTCAGGCCAGGTGATTCATAAGTAGGGGTGGCAGCATTAAGTCCAAAAACTGCTAGAGCCTCTGCTTCAGCATGGTTCTGGAAGCTAGGGAATTCATGCCACTGCTGCCTTCCCATCCCAAACACACACACACCTTTTCCTCTGCTGCCAATTTTAGTCACCATAGGCAACTGAAAACTTTAAGTTTAGTAGCAGATAAGCAAGGGTGAGAGAGAGTGAGACAGCGAGAGAGAGACAGAGAACAGTGCTAATAACATCACTGCAGGGTCTCTGGCAGCTGCCGTGATTCCCACCCCCCTACCCTAAAACTGGCCTGTATAAGTGGTTAGTCTAAGTCAGGGGTGGTGTAACAAGGGGCCTGCTTGGGGCCATTCTCAGAGTGGTCCGCCCACCTGTTCTTGGGCCAACCACCCGTGTTCTCACCCACCATGTCTTGATGTTAATTGATTAATAGAGATGTTAATAAGCAGGAGACTGCCCATTTCCTGCCCTGATGCCAGGGGGCGCTATCTGCAGCTACATTCCTCCCCTACACCGCAGCCCAAGCCTAACAGATGGCATCTATGTTCTCATAATCACCAGCCCCTTGCTCTGGGCCCCAGAATCCTAATGATTGAACCCCAACCTAGAATCCTTTCATTAGGCATACTCTTCTGCTGTCATACCAGCCAACACAGCTCCCTGAGCTGCTTCCCCTTCGAGTGTGATCCCCCCACTGGGACCTTCAGCTACTAGTCCTGGCCCACCTCCAGGCCAGTCAGAGCCCCTGGCCCTTCAACCCTTCTGGTCCTGGGCCCAGCATGGGCCAGTCAGGGGAAGTTCAGAGAGGCCCTGAGTCAGTGGCCATTACTCTTGTTCATGGGGGTCCACCTTCCCAACCCCCCAACAAAGGGGTAACCCACCCAGTTGGGGGGCTAGGGGTTAAGGCACCCCAACCCACCTTTCACCAGGATAGTAACTGGCCTGGCATTTACTGGGGGCTCCTGAGCCACTGAGAGCCCCACCAGGACACCCACTTCCGGTAAGGTGCAGTTTTAGGTCATGCCCAGAACCAAGGAGCCTCCTATCCATCCCCTACAGCTCCTCCCTTACCTGCAGATGCCACCAGAAGCCCTCCAACCAAGCAAAGATGTTGCCCTGGCCTCTAGCAGTGGAGCTGCCCAGTTTATATGGGCAGCCCCAGATCCCAAAATGGCTGCCCTAATCAGGCACCTGGCAGCTGCCAGATCCAGAACCTTAAAGTGTCAGGCACAACCAGTGCCCTGCCACAGATAGGCAATTATTTTAGGTGGAGGGCTACTTATGGAGTTTTCACAAGCTGTCCAGGGCTACATGGGAAGCCAGTACCCCATCCCTGGTTTCATATATTTCATAGACAGTAGGGCTGGAAGTGACCTTGGAAGATCATCAAGTCCAGCCCCCTGCCCAAAGGGCAGGAAGTCAGCTGGGGTCAAGAATAATAGAATCATAGAAATGGGGTTGGAGGGGGTAGGAGCCAGCACCACTTCCCTTGGAAGTTGGTTCCAGATCCTAGCCACCCTAACTGTGAAGTAGTTCTTACGGATGTCTAATCTAAACCTACTCTTCAACAACTTGGTATACTGCGGGCACTAGGGGAAACAAGTTCTCCCCCAGACCCTTCTGGTCCCCCCTACTGAGTTTATAGACAGTCAACAGGTCTGCCCTCAGCCTTCTCTTGTGAAGGCTGAACAGGTTCAAGTCCTGTAGCCTCTCATTGTACGGTCTGCCCTGCTGTCCCCGGATCATGTGGGTGGCCCTCCTCTGGACCCTCTCAATGTTGTCCACATCCCTCTTGAACTGGACACAGTACTCCAGCTGTGGCCTGACCAGTGTTGCATAGAGGGGGAGGATCACCTCCTTGGACCTACTTGAGCTGCACCTGTGGAGGCACAATAAGGTTCAGTTAGCCCTGCCAACCGTGACTTCACATTGTCGGCCCATGTTCATCTTGGAGTCAATAATGTCAATTATTCAATTTTCTCTTGAAGGTGTTCAATGTAAGTGCTTGAACCACCTCCTGGCAGGCTATTCCAGACCTTGGGAGCTTGGACAGTAAAGAAATTCTTCCTTATGTCCAGCCTGAAACAGTCTTGCTGGAGTTTATAACTGTTTGACCTCATCATTCCTGGGGTGCTCTGGTGAACAAATGTTCAAGCCTATAAGGATGCTGCAGGTTTTTCCTTCCAAGGTGGAGAACCTTGCATTTATTGGTGTTGAACACCATCAGATTCTCATCCGCCTACTTGCTGAGCCTGTC
Organism: Caiman crocodilus; assembly: GCA_030014935.1. Lineage (NCBI taxonomy): Eukaryota > Metazoa > Chordata > Crocodylia > Alligatoridae > Caiman > Caiman crocodilus. Next base: position 19,634,091 of record JAGPOW010001327.1, read on the forward strand.
CAGGTCAGCCTGGATTGCTCTCCTGTCTTTAGGTGTGGATGCTTTGCCCCAAAGTTTGGTATCATTGGTGAACGTGGATGGTCCACTTCTGACTCCAATGTCCACATCATTAATGAAGATGTTGAACAATATGGGTCCAAGGACAGAGCCCTGGGGGACCCCATTGATCACAGGGCACCATGACGATTGACTTCCACAAATTACCACCCTCTGGGTCCGACCACAGAGCCAATTTCCCAGCCAGCAGATCATGGTGGACCCAAGGCCACAATTGGCCAGTTTTGCCAGGAAGTGTTCATGGGATACCAGATCAAAGGTTTTTTTGAAGTCAAGATATATTAGATCAATCTCTGCTCCATTGTCCAGGTGATAGGTCACCTGATCATAAAAGGAAATGAGATTGGTCTAGCAAGATCCACCCGCAACAAACCCGTGCTGGCTATCCCTCAGGATGTTGGTGTTGGCCAGTCCATTAAGGATGGCCACTTTAATACACTTTTCTAAGACCTTCCTCAGGATAGAGGTCAGGCTGATGGGCCTATAGTTTGCTGGATCCACTTTCCTCCCTTTCTTGAAGATAGGCACCACGTTGGCCTTCTTCCAGTCTTCAGGCACTACACCAGAGTGCCAGGAGTTCTCAAAGATCCATGCCAGAGGCTGGGCTATGACGCTTACCAGCTTCTTGAGCACCCTGGGATGTAGATTGTCAAGGCCAGCAGACTTGAAGGTACCCAACATCTCAAGGTGTTCCTTCACGAGGTCAGTATTGATGGAGGGCAGGAAATCTCCCTTATCTGGACCTCCCTGTCCCATAGTGGGCATGGGCATCCCATGGGACTGATGAAAGGCTGACGCGAAATACCCATTTAATAGGTTATCATCTTGTGACCAGGAATCCTGTCCCCTAACTCCCAACCTTTGCCACCAGGAGTCTCTTTCCTTGCTTCTGGAAGTACTCCTTTCAGCAATGGTTTTTGCCATCTTGGAACCAGAAAAATACCAAATAATATTCTAAAAATCAAACATCTACAACATTCATTAATTTGATTTTAAAAAAATATTTTTTCCTGATTTACATGTGTTTGTGTAGTGTACATAGAGATGATCATATAATAGCTTAAAACACAGTCTTACTCTTGTATATTGTGGGGGGTGGGAGGCATGGGATGTGTATATAGGTTTGTGGGAGGTGTAGGTGTATGTAGGGGTTGTGGGGAGACAGATAGGTGTGGGGGCCTGTGTATGTTGGCGTGTGCATATGGGACTTGCCCTACACACACACACACAAACACATGCACTGTGTCCCTCCCTCATTTCCCTCTCCCCCTTCCTCCTCCTCTGAGTCCCTCATTGCACATTGAGCAGGATGAATGATCTAATCTTCATCCCTCCTTTATACTTGCCCGCCATGACTTGGACTGTAAAGAACAGAAAGGAAGTCAGTGCTCTCTGTGGTTGTGAGACAGATAAATGCCACCCTAATATCAATTGTTCACACTGTTAGTTTATTTTCTACTTAAAAGTAGTATAGATACAGTATACTCCCCAATTACTTCATTGGTGAGGGTAGTCTGTGTTACAGTGAGGATTCCCCATGCTTGATACTTTGTAGATATTTTGGTACAAAGTTTATTGCCACTAATTGCCTTGTTAGCAACGCATGCTCTCCATGTCTCTCATATTCCACGGGTGTGTGCTACACGAGTTGCAATCCCTCTTCCTCTCACTCTTCTTTCCTGCCCTCTAAATAAACAATCCCAACAGAGTCTGGGCTTGGAGTGAGTTCCAACTCTCTCATCTGCAGGTTGCAATCCCTCTTCCTTTGAACCACTGGCAGATTCACCTCCTGGTGTTTGCATATCTCCCCACACTCACCAGTACTGTGGGGATTTGCATGGAGATAATCCCCTTCACAGCTGACTCACCGTGTTTCTTGCTGTTTCACTCCCCTGGCATCCTTCTATATGCAGGTATGGCCACTTCTTTTTTCTCAGGTATCTCTGTCCCTCCTCTTTCATCTTCTGGTGCCCAAAGGCAATTAGTCTGTGTCCCACTGCTGGTTTTATGCTGGTTTTGGTGGGCTAATCACCCAATCTTGTCTTGGGTGTGTAATTCTTCCCACCTGGCAAGATTCATTGTTAGGTCAGTCTCACCCGATCTTGCCTAAGTAACAGGGCTCCTACCTGAGTCCTTGTTACACACCTCCCTCCCAAGTTCAATAGTTCCCCTCTAGGAAGGGCACTCTGGAACCCATAAGGGGCACCCATCAACATAACAAGAGAAACAAAAAATAACAAGGAGGAAGAAATAAAGCAAACAGAAAAGAAAGAGGTCTTTGGAAGTTCCTATCTTCATTCAACTTCCAACAGGTAAGTCTTGGTGTTGTTTTCTTTGTTGTTTGGGCAAGAGAGGAAATCAACATTCCCACTTCATCTCCCACCACAATGCTTTACTGTAAAATAAAAGGGTTGTAAAGCCAGGGATCATCTCATTAGCCTAGCATTATCCAGCTTAGCCATCCTCAACCAGCATTGGGGAGCATGATTAGTGATCAATACAAATTCCCTCCCTAGGAGATAATAACAGAACAATTCTATTCCCCATCAGGTAGCTAAACACTCTCACTCAATTGTGAAGTAGTGAGTTTCCCCAGGGTTGAGTTTCTTACTAGCAAAAGCTATGAGCCTTTCCTCACCCCTATCTTCTTGGAAGAGGACCGCCCCTAAGGCTACTCCCAACTCATCTGTCTGTAGGTAGAATTTCTTCTGAAAAGCTGGGAAATATAAGATTGGATGTTGACACAAAGCTTCTTTAATTTGTTCGAAGGCACAAAGTGCTTTTGTGTTCCACTGGACTGGGTTTCAACGACCCTTGGTTAGTTCTGTTAAGGGAGCTGCCTTTTCTGAGAATCCAGAGATAAACCTTCAATAATAATTAGTGAACCCCAGGAACGATCACAGTTGTTTAAGTGTCTTTGGCAAAGGATGTCGTCATATGGCTGTCACTTTGTCTGCCACCAGTTTTATGATGCCCCGGCCAACTAGAAAGACGACGTACTGGGCCTCCCTCTTTCCAAGCGTACACTTACTGGGATTAGCTGTGAGTCCTGACTGCTTCAGCTCCATTAGTATTTGACATAGGTGTTGACAATGTCTCCCCCAATCTTGTGAGCAAATGATAATATCATCAATGTATGCTGTTGCATACGCCTGATGTGATGCTAATACCCAGTCCATTAACAGCTGGAATGAAGTAGCTGCCCCATAAAGTCCAAATGGCATCTGTTTAAACTGGAACAGGCCCCATGGGGGGGGTCAAAGGCTGTTTTTTCTCTATCCACAGCTGCCATAGGAATCTGCCAATAGTCTTTGGTCAGATCCAGGGTGGATATATATTGAGCTTGGTCAACTTTCTCTAGCATATCATCTACTTGTGGCATTGGAAAGGCATCAAAGGTTGTAATTTCATTTATCTTGTGGTAGTCAATACATAAACATATACCACAAGATGGCACCACCATCAGATGGCATCTGTTTTTGGCACCACCACCATCAGCTTCCTCCATGGGCTTTGGGATTCTTCAATAAGTCCTAGTTTCTTCATCTGGTCAATCTCCTGTTTTAATGCTGGCCAAAGGTGATGGGGTAACCTTCTCCAATGATCATATATCACCTGTCCCAGTGGTGTCAGTATTTGGTGATTGATACCCCTTGTTATGCCTGGTACCTCTTGGAACACATCCCAGAGTTCAAGAATCAGGGCTTTCAAATCTTCTTGTTGTTTGCTGTTTAATTGGTTATCAATCTCTGGCTTTCCATGGGACTCTGTAAGGCTCTGGGGTATCACTATTCCCCCTTCATTTAATTCATTCACTTTTCTCATCAACCACCTGTCTCGCTGGTGCCACTTCCATAATAGGTTGATATGGTAAATCTGCCTTCTTCAGGTAGGTGTGGTCTGGAGGACCTCATAGTTGACCAGTCCCATTTGTCTTGTTACCCAAAAGGGCCCTTGCCATCAGGCCAAGATCTTGTGGGAATTATCAGGCAGCAATGCTAACACCTAATCTCCAACTTGGCGCTGTCTTTCGGTGGTCTGGATGTCGTAAGGTTGTTTCTGCTTTTCCTAGCATTAGCTCAAATTCCACCGAGCTAGCTCTTAGGCTCTTCTCAATCATTCCCTGAAATCAATCACCACTTGTGGTAGAGTTGAATCACTGTCCTCTCTTCTCCATTCTTCACATATAAGGTCAAGAAGCCCTCGTGGGCTATGAATGTAAACTAATTCATATAGGGTGTACCCAGTGGAGGCTTGTGGGGCTTCCCTTATGGAGAAGAGGTGGAGGTATCATGGCATCCCACTCCTGGGGATCCCCCTGAATGCAGGCCCAAATCATCCCTTTCAAGTTGTGATTAAAATGTTCCACTAAGCCATCGGTCTGAGGGTGATAGATGGAGGCACACAGTTGTTTAATCCTCAAAACTTGGCAGACCCCTTTTAGGACTTTGGACATAAAATTCTTCCCTTGATTTGTAAGGATTTTACAGGGAATGCCCACACACGCAATCCATTTCAGGAGAGCTCCAGCTATAGCTGTAGCTGTTTCTGATCTTAGGGGTACTGCTTCAGGGAAATGGGTTGCATAATCGATAATTACTAAAATAAATTGATACCCTGATCTGCTTTGAGGAAATGGCCCTGCCACTTCCAGGGTGATACGGTCAAATAGCCATACTGCCAGGGGCATTAATATCAGGGGTAAGCTCCCAGGTTTCACCCCTCCTGTCTTTTGACACATGGGGCATTCTGCACAGAGTCTGTCTACCATTTTGTAAAGGCCGGGACAGAAGACCCACCATTTCAGACATGCCTCCATCTTATCCCTATACTATACTATATAACTATGGATAATCCCGTCCTACATGCCCACCCACAGAAAGCATGTGGGTGACCCATAGCAAGGTCTCCCAATACTTGTGGAGAATAGGGATTTGACTCGTCTCCTCCCTATCTTCTTGGTTCTCCACCTGATAGAGGATGCCCCTTCTTACCTCGTACTGTGGATTTTGCCCAGCCTTCTGGTAGTCTACTACCTCTCCTTCATCTTTTGCCAGTTGGGACCGCCAGATATTCTGGAACAGGGGTTCTTGTCTTTGCTCATTCTGAAAATACCTTTCATCTATAAGTTGTTTCATATCCAGGTTATCTTGCTCAGCTTCTTTAGGATCCCCAAAGCAGACCGTTCCAGAGTCTCGATCCCACTCACCACCTTTCTTGGTGATGACTCAAGCAATTACTTCCTTGAGATAAGGCCAATCTACTCCCAGAAGCATGGGGCAGGGTAGGGTTTCTGCTAGACTCACAGCAATCTCTTCCATGTGACTAAGTATGGTAAGCTGGACCCTCTTGCATTCGTAGGTGTATGAAGCTCCATGGATACAGATCATGCTCACCAGACTCTCTGAACTCCCCAAATGAGAGGTAAAAAGATCTGCCCAGATCATTGACTGGGAGCAACCAGTATCGACCACTGCCAGTTTGATGGTGTCTCCGACTCTTACCTCGACCACTGGTTTGTTTTGATGGCCAGGGACCTTATGTAGGCCAAAACTACAATCCATTTCCTCATCATGTGTAGTATCAACAGAAGTCTCAGTCTGGGTTTTCCGTGGGCAGAATCAGAAGATGTATCCTTTTTGCCTACATCTGTAGCATGTCACTTCTCTGGAGTCCCAGGTTCGAAATTCCCTTCCAGGATTTCAGGCATTCTTATCCCGCCACTAGTAGCTAAATGTTTCTTGCTGAGTTCCAGGTGTCAGACCCCCTGCTTGGTCTCTTCTAGGAACCCTCCCCTTCAGCCACAGCATAGTCTTCAGCAAGTCATAGGGCTTCTTCCATGATCTTAGGTTGGTGACGTTGCACTTGTCTCTGAGAGCTACTGCTAAAATCAGCCAGAAATTGCTCGAGAACTATAAGATCTATTATTTCTTGGAGAGTCTGAGTCTCAGGCTGTAACCATCATTCTGCAAGGTCTCTTAGCATCTGGGCTAGTAGATATGGCTGAGCCCCTTCAGGACCCTTCTGAGCCCAGAACTTTTAGTGATAAGTCTCAGATGAAATTTCTAATCAATATAGTATTGCTGCCTTTACCTTTTGGTAATCCCTGGCCTCCACCCTGTTAAGGGTTTGGTAATCTGCTTGAGCTGGACCAATAAGAAGTCCTATCCATGCTGCGGTCCTATCCATGGTGCCCAGCTTCCTGGGTCCCATTTCACAGCTGTTGCTGTCCTATCAAAGGCCTCTAGACAGGCTTCAACATCATCATCAGGAGTCATGTGAGACAATCTGGCTCCATCCCCTTCTCTCCCCAGAGACATCTGTTGCACCTTAATTTTTTCACATAGATCTTGCTGATGGGAGAAGAGTCGAATCTGTGCCTCTGCCTCTTGGGTACATACTTGCACCATCTCCTCCAGCTGAGCTTGTTGGCCCTGTAAAAACCACAGGGTAATACTATGCACCTGCTGCCAGTCAGTTGGCACTTGGGTATCCATGCATTCCATGCTGCCAGAAGCTGCTGAAAGTTATTCCTGGGATACTTGAGAGCACTTCCTGGCCAGTGCACCACTTTGTGAGCAGGTTGGATGATTTAATCTTCATCCCTCCTTTATGCTCGCCCACCATAACTTGGATAGTAAAGAAGAGAAAGGATATCAGTGCTCTCTGTGTTTGTGAGACAGATAAATGCCACCCTGATGTCAATTGCTCACAATGTTAGTTTAGTTTCTTCTTAACAGTGGTATAGATACAGTATCCTCACCAGTTACTTCATTGGTGAGGGTAGTCTGTGTTATAGTGAAGAAATTCCCATGCTTGATTCTTTGTAGATATTTTGGTACAAAGGTTATTGCTGCTAATGGCCTCATTAGTGGTGCGTGCTCTCCGCATCTCTCATTCTCCGCGGGTGCATGCTGAGAGCAGACTCCTGCTCTGTTCTCTCTCAGTCTACCTTCCTGCCCTCTAAATAAACAGTCCGAACAGAGTCCGAGCTTGGAGTGAGTTCCAACTCTCTCCCTTTTCTGAGGGTTGCAATCCCTTTTCCTTTGAACCACTGGCAGATCTGCCTCCTGGTGCCTCCATATCTCCCCACGCTCTCCGCACTCTCCCCTGCTGTGAGGATTTGCAAGGAGGAAATCCCCTTCACAGCTGACCTGCTATGTATCTTGAAGTTTCATTCCCCTGGTGTCCTTCTATATGCAGGTATGGCTTCTTCTTTCTTCTCAGGTATCTCCGTCCCTCCTCCTTTGTCTTCTGGTGCTTGAAGGCAATCAGTCCATATCCCACCGCCAGTTTTATGCTGGTTTTGGTGAGCTAATTACCCAATCCTGTCTTGGGTGTGTAATTCTCCCCACCTGGCAGGGTTCATCATCGGGTCAGTCTGGCCCGACCTTGCCTAAGTAACAGGGCTCCTGCTTGAGTCCCTGTTACATCACACACACATGCACATACACATACACACACACACACACACACACACACACCCCTCCTGCTCTTGGCCCCAGGTTATTGGCTCAGGCCTCATGCTCCTGTGGTCTGGCCATGTAGCCAGGAGCCACATGGTGCAGGAGTGGCTGGCAGGTGGGCAGGGAAGTGCTGAAAGTTTCAGCAGGCAGGAAGGAATGGGAGTGAGCGAGCATGTGGGAGTGCAGTGACAACTGTGCGGGAGTGTGGGGTGCATGCCGATGTCCTGAGGTGAGCACCAATGGGGCCCAGAGCAGGAGACAGAAGCATATGGTGTGGCTGGCCCCATAGACCCCAGCCAGCCCATGCCCTGCTTTCCTGCCAACCCACTCTGGGCCCCACTGCTGCTGGTCCTAGAACACCAGTTTGTCCTCAAACTTCCACCCAGTTGTCACTGCACTCCCATGTGCCTGCTTACTCCCACTTCCCCCCCCCCACTGTTTTCCCCACTTTCCTGCCTGCTACAATGGTGCTCCGGTACCACATGGTTCCCAGTTGCATGGCCATGACCACAGGACTCATCAGAAGCTGGCCCAGCACCCAAACCTGGGATGATTGCCTGTGGTCCTCCTCTGCCTCTCTCCTTCTCTCCTCCCCCCACCCCATTCTTATCTGAGTTTCCCTCTCCAGTGCAGGGAGGCAGGAACAGCCCCAAAATCCCAGGCCAGAAGTCACTGCTAGGCAGGGGCTTCCAGTTTCAGTGGAGAGGGGGGCCTTGGCCAGCCTTGCTGCTGGGTCCTGACGCCAGCTTCCCCTGGGTCCTAGTGCCCTTGGATCGTGTCATGTTTGACAGGAAGCTAGGAGCAGATATTAATTTTCTAAATGTTTTAGGGTCTCCATGGGCCAGACAGAATGGCCTGGTGGGCCGGATCTGGCCCATGGACAGCATTTTGTCCATCCCTGGTCTAACCCATGAGAAGTTCCACAGGCTGAATGATCCACCCTCATGGACTAGGTGATTGACACCCCTATACTGAACTTACCTACCAACCCAACAAAGCTGAACTGGACTCTTTTCAGTAAACCTTCTAAATCAAAAGGCCTCACTCAGCCATGCTCTGGGGAAACACTATGATCTACAGATATATCCTTAAGCAGCAAATATTTATTTTCCAAGTTCACTCACTTTTCCTACAGACAGCCCCATGATTAGCCTTTACAACATGTTCCCAAGCACTTTGTCCCATCCAATTTTAAATTATTCCAACAATAGAGCCTCTGCTCTGTCCCCTGGGAGATTACCCCACTCAACTTTCTTCATAGAGCTTATACTCAGGATTTTCTCAATATCTAGTTTACATTTTCCATTGCTAAGATTTAGTGTACAGAACCTTACTGCTCTATGTATTTCTTCTAGTTCCATGGTACTTACATCTTTTACCTAGTTGCAAGGTCCACAGCTCCCTTTCTTGTCATTTAGCTAAATTACACGCATTTAACTCTTCCTCATACATCACTCCTTTAACCACTCCAATTATCATATTTTTTTTTGTTTGATGAATTTGCTCCAATATATGACGTTTTTATATGTGGGTAAACCATTGAGGTAGGTGATGTATGCCTCCAATTCATGCATGCTAATATTTTCTCATCCACAATTTCAGTATATCATTTGTAGTTTACATCAGAAGGTAAATCTCATGTGTATCAACAGATTTATCACAACAGTTGTATTGAAAGATTCACTTGCTCTTATATGTTATACTGCATACACTACTTGAAAGCCCATTGCTTATACTCAGTGTATAGGCAATTAATGAATTAGACCTTTACAAATCAATGTATCAGTAATCAGAAACTGTGATTGATTTGAATATTCCAGATGGACTCTGGAAGCATCTCAGTTTACTAGAGCAGAGCCAACAAGGAAACAGAGGACATTTATGCACATGCTCTGGGAATGCGGTGGGTCCTTTAAGTAAAGCATCTCCAAGAGTTGCTCTAATTAAAGCACCAGAAGCATCTAATGTATCAACATCCCTGCACTTCAAAATGGTGCTGGGAGTATTTTATCTAAAGCTTGTTTAATGAGCTTTAGATAAAGCACCACTGCCACCATTTTGAAGCACAGGACTCTGATACACGAGATGCAGGAGGCTGTGTGGCAATTGCCATGCTCCAGCAGATTCGACTAATCAAATCACAGGGCTTTGGAGCAGCCTCACTGCTCATGTACAGGCACCCAGAATTTCCATCCTTTAGGAAATTCCAACATTTGAAATGTGTTTTGTTTTGCATGTGAATGAAAAATAAACATTTTGAATTTTACTACAGAATGGGAACTCTGAACATTTTTAATGCAGATGTTTCATTTTGATAATGTTGAGTTTTATAATATAAAATGTTGAATATGATATACAATAGTATACCTAATTTAATATTATAATGTTTGATCAAAACAAAATGAGAAAGAACAATACAGTTGAAATATTTTATTTACCTAAAATATTTTAAATAAAAAGTTTTTTATGTGAAATATCAAAATTAAAAGATTTTTTTCATTTCAAAATGTTCAAATATAGAAAATATTGAACCTTTATCTTTACCATTTTTTTTCCCCATTTATTGTCCTGAATGCAGTGAAGTATAATCCACCCCTTCTCTGCACTTCCCCATTTCCCCCTTTTTCAACTCTGTAACTTGAAAACTTTTGCAGGTTAGGGACAAGGAGAAATAAAAGTGTACTGCATTGTCATTCCCTTTTATTTCACCAGGCAAGAAAAAAAACATTATTTTCCACATGTCTGTAATCAGACTTTCTCTAATGTGTCTTTTCTGTGAATGCAATTGCTGTCATTGACAGAGTATAATAACAAAGTGGATTGCATTATTAGAAACTGGACGTCAGTGTTCTCTAGTCTAGAACAATTCTTCAAATAAACAGAATAAAATCCCAGCTCCCATAATATCCTGGAATAGCATATCACCCAAGGCAGGATTCCCCTCTGGTCTCCATAACAAAACCGTTGTACTGTGCATTACTGAGTACAGCCCTTCAGGTCCTTAGGAATCCTTTGGAAATTGGGGAAGGTGCTGGCCCTTAGGAAACAAAAAACTTTCACTCCAAGTGAGCTATGATTATTTGTCACTATTGATCATTTATTATAAAATATGCCTAGAACCAGAATGTTTTCCTTTTGCATATTACATTTGTAACAACACTCTCAAAAGTTGCCATCCCTCCACCAGAGCTGAGAACCAAGCCATGAATAATAAACTGCTTCCATGATGGCACTGAAAAGACATCCCTATTCTTCAACTGTCACAAGTTATCAAGAGAAAAAAACAACACAAGCAATCTGATTGCTGCACACACATGGTAGTCATTCCTTCCCACAGAAGGACAGCCTGTAGGGACATGTGGTTACTCACCACCCTGGACCTCCCAGACAGTCTGATACAGATCATGAATGGTACCATGGCACTTCCCTTAAAGCATTTAGCTGGACAAGTCAATGTTTTCTTGTTTTTAAATATAAGATCAGAGCCACTCTTAGATTTTATACATAAGATTAAACCAAATGAAGGAGGTTTACACCTCTGATTAGCTATAAACCTTTTATATTTTAATAGTGCTGTTCTACCTACAGAAGCCCAAAACACGTGGGATGGGTGGGGAAAAGACCGTACACTTTGGGCTGTGGACTGGCACCCATAAACATAGGATTAGAAGGAACATTGAGATGAGTCTTCTGCTGTTACAGGCACAATACCATATAATGCATTTCATAAACTTATCAAGCTTCTCTTTAAAGTTAGGTTCTTGCCCTCACAGCTCCTAGTGGAAGGGTTTTCCAGAACCTCACTGATCTGAATCATTCTTCTTTCAACTCCTAGTTCTTCCACAGCTCTCATATGATCTTTGAAATGCCACTTCATCTCCCTGGGCCTCAGATCTAGACCCACATTTCCTCATTTAAGACACTGTCAAAACTTCTAGTAGCTATTTTGAGGGCGGAAGGGTGCACATTGTATGCAAACAAATGTGATTCTACTGGCAATGGTGATTCCCTGGGAGGAAACCTGCCCTGTGAGATACAGGCTCACTTTGGGATGGTGTACTCATGGACCCAAAGTAAAATTGTTGTGTGTTACTAACCCAGAACTTACAGGATGATGAACAGAGACGGGTCATGGTACCAATTAGCCTCATAGCTTGAGCATTTTGTGGCTCATGTGGTTTGGTTCAGGGGGAAATTATCCATTGATTAATCTGTGCATTTCTTTAAAAAGGTAAAGAATTACCTCTTCTTATTTTCATTAGTATTAATGAGTAGTATTAGTGGGCATTTATACACATACTTTTTGGTCCTGTAACATACCGGAGATTGGCCACTTTGGAGCAGACTCAGTGAATTTAGTCTGCTTTGCACGCAAGATGATGCGCACTGACCTGCATCATGTGCAGTTGCATAAGTGGCAAAATGCATGTCAGTACACAGAAAATGGTGGCAGTGAATTTTTGAACTAAAGCACCTTCTATGTGTTTTAGTTCAAAAGCATGCCACTGCCATTTTCTCAGCGCTGGCGCACATTTCAGCATTTACACAACTATAAGCATGGCAGCACGGGGCACTTCTCAAAGCACCCAGCACTGCGGCGCTTGCAGGTGTAAAAATTCCTGGTACTACTGTTGTTGTTGTTACTGTTATTTCAGGTGAAGATAAAGAGAGTTGTTGCAAAACTAGCCTTTTGCCTTTTGGGCTCCACGATTCAAAAAGGATGTGGAGAAGCTTGAGAGGATGCAAAGGAGAGTCACATGCATGATCAGAGGTCAGGAAAACAGACTTTACGATGAGAGACTGAGAGCCATGGGGCTTTTCAGCCTGGAAAAGCACAGGCTCATAGGTGGCCACCAGATCACCCCTAAGTTTATCACCAGTGCTCATCAGGATCTGGGGGAATGTCTGTTCACCAGAGCACCCCAAGGGATGACCAGATCGAATGGTCACAAATTCTGCTGCGACCAATTCAGGCCAGACATAAAAAATCTTCATTGTCCAAGTCCCCAAAGTTTGGAATAGACTGCCGCCAGAGGCATTTCAAGCACCCACTTTGAACACCTTCAAGACACCTTCAAGATTTGTATGCTTATCTCGATGATCCTCTGGGGTCCCTTCCAGCCCTAATGTATATGAAATCTATAAAACTGTTCCTATACTGATCTTCCCACCATGGCCTTTTAGTTGTGTGCTTCTAATGTGTCATAAGAAGGGAAGACCTTGCTAAAAACTAGAGTTGTCTGATGTAGGACTTCCTATTTCTAGGAAATCACATGATTCTGAAATTTGATTTCATTCCAAATTGGAATAAATACAAAAAAATTTTAAATTTCCCATGAAATTAAATTTAAAAAAATCATTTAAACCTTACTCAAAACATTTCATTTTGATTTTCATATTTTTTTTAATTTATAATTTTTAACATAAAATAAAAATACTGTGAAATGAAAAATCAAAATAAAAAAGGAAAATGCTCCATTCTAAAAATATCAAAGGGGATTCTTTCATTTGAACATCAACAAAAAAGTTTTGTATCTATGTTTTTTCTTTAAATGAAGGGGTCAGAATTAAGTCATTTTCACACAAAGTTTTAGCTTAGATAAAATGGCAGCCCCATTCAAAAATATTTGACTAGATCTATTAATAATGTACAATGACCTCTCTAAATGCACATGCCTGCCCACAAATATGCACATACACAGACACATATTTACCTGCACTCTCACACACACACACACACACACACGCGCGTATATATCTACATGGGTAGTGCTTAATCTCCAGCACATAGGCCAAATCCAGCCAGCAGAGCCCTGTCATTCAGTCTGAAGCTCTTCTCCTGGATCCAGAAATCTGTTGGCAAGGGAACAGCATCAGTATTGTCATTCCCCTGCTGTTAAATTTCTGGACCTGTGGGGAGCCAGGCAGTGGTCCTCTGTGCTAGTCTGTGTTGGTGCATGACCAAGCCAGCACGAGGATTCACTGCACAGGCAGACTGGGTGCACAATGCCAGGCTGCTACGTGGCCAGATATGTATACATGGGACTGGGCCAGCATGTGACTAGATCTGGGCATATAAGATCAGGCCAAAGCACTGACTGCACTCAGACTGGCTGTGCATGCTGACCCTGCACTGGATCTTCTCTGTGCCCACGCTACTCATCTGACCTGCTGGTCAGGGAATGTTGAACACCACTGATCTAAACATGAACATGCTGTGTGTGTGTGTGTGTGTGTGCGCGCGCGTACGTGCGTGCATGCATGCGAGTGCACATGTGCACGTGTATGTGCATATACACATGCACACAGTGCAAACATAGGTATACTCATGCTTTAGAAATGTTTTCTTTTAGTAAAGTGTGAAATGATCCACAAATATATGTCTGCCTCTCCTGGAGGTTAGACCCTTGGTTCCTGTGCAATGCCCACCTAGCTGGTTAGGGCTTTTTAAAATTCTTTTCCAAAGCAAAGCAAAGCAAATATGACCCAAAGCCAGAATCAGACACCTTCACCCTAAAATGGACGCTGGAAGTCAATAAAGGGATGAGGTTATATGTTTTTTAATTATTTCTGCAATTCCAGATTGCTGAAATACCACAACAACATTTCTTTCTGTGGGGTCACATTTTGCCATCAGCTTCCCATGCTGCACTTCCTTTCACACATGCAAGAGGGCAAACCCAGTCCCACTGTATTATACCCTGACAGGAAAGAGGGGAATGTGTCAATGCCCTGCAATGGGCTGTTTTCATCGGATTTGCTGACCTAGAACATCTTCCAGTTGGTGCAGACACCTTCCCCAGCTGCAGGAATCCTAAGGAGCTCTGGGACCATTTTCTAGGAGGTTGAACCAGCTGATCCTTGACATCCCTTCCAACCTTATGATTTATTTCAGATATGTGTGGAGCAGCTCACTGACTAATTAACAGTTTTTGCTGATGTGCTGAGAGCTGCTTCTGTGCCAAAACAGATCCATTTCCCATTAGTAGGCAGGAAACATAGCCCTCCAGCCTTCCCCTAGTCTCCTTCTGAGACTACAGAAGGTAAAGCTCTCTTGAAGTCCTGGAGCATTGCTATTGCTTGCTCTTCCATATCAGCAACTAAGCCCAGGGGCTGCAGTTTATTTTGAGAGGATGACACATAGCAAGAGAGCCACTGTTTCCAGTGCTAGGACACTCAGCATGGGAGACTCACAGCTGTGTCCCTTCTTTGCCAAATTTGGTGAAGATATATGAATCACTGCTGCCACATCCTAGTTTTCTCGCTGCCCCAGTCAATATTGAATGCATTATACAAAGTGAAAGAACCCCTACAGGAAAGATTACAAGACAGACACCGAGCATGTCTACAAGAATATCTGTGTCACTGTAGTGATGAGCTATGGTGACACAGTGTTGGTGGGCATGAGCCATGATGTCATTGTTACTGCGCAGTATGGTCAGAAACGACCCATGTGCCACCAGGACTATGCAGTAATGGCAGTTACTGTTCAGTCATTTAGTACTTGCTAAAGCAAATACTAAATGACTGTGCAGTAACAACTACACAGTCGGGTGCACATGTAGACACACCCTCTGACTCTGATGCCCTAGTCAGAGCAGTATCTTGGACTGAGGTTTAGGCCTTGTGTATTACACTTGAACATTTGAGGTGGGTCCCTGGCCCACTGGATATTAAGTATTCTGGTATCTGGTATCTAAGAACATTTTCAGAAAAAAATGCTGAAACTGGTACAATCCTGTGAAAAGTTTAGATTTTAGCAAATCAGTATTTTCTGACAAAAAAAGTGTAGATGGAAAACTCCTGACCAGGTGAATTCAAAGCACCAAACAAAGGGTGTGTATTATCATCACTCTTGGAGCTAGAGAGGATTAAGTGACCTGTCCACGGCACAGACTGAGTCACTAGCAGACCCAGCTATAGAACACATGTCCCCTGAATTGTACTTTGATACACTATGCATGGGACCATGCTGCCCTCTGCAGCATTATCTACCCCAACCCCCTGAGCAGTTTTGGAGCTGTGATGTTGTGTTAGGAAATGTTCTAGCTACCCAGAAGGAGGTGTATATATTGTACTGGGAAGATGTACAGCCTCCCAGGAGTAGTTATGCCAAGAGTCCGTTATATTCTGCAGATGCCCTTTTTTCTTTTCATGAAGGCAGAGACTGACAATAAATAAACTAGCTGTAAAATTCCTATACAAAAGCAAAAACCCATTTAAATGGAAACATCGATAACCCCTGAAGGTGTGCAGGCAGGGGGAGTACTTCCAGGACCTGAAGTTGAACAAATAGACACTGAACTGGAAATACACACAAAACTGGGATTTTCCAGCAGGCTGATTTACCCCACTCAACAGAGAACATAAAATTGTCCACTCCCTCCCACCTCAACTTCTTTAGGCAACTTATTAATGCAATAACAAAGAAGACAAATAACATTGCTATGCACTGCTCACCAGGCTAGGAGGCTTAGCAAGAACTTACCTCCTCCATATACAGGGAGGAGCCCTTGGGATAGGGGGCCTTCATACTATCTCTGAAAGAGACTATTGACATGGGCTGGTACTGGAACTAGGAGATTGGAAGCAGCTAGGCTTGTGCCTCAGTGATACTTCTTAGTGGGCACTATCACATGCATGGGCCTGGACAGCCACTGACTGGGAAGGCCATAGCCTGTGGCCCTCTAAGTTAGCATAGGGATGACTCTGGCCTCCCATGTCATGAAAGAGCCTATGGCACTGGGCAGCATAATCCTGGGCTAAAATAACCCAGCATGGGAGCACCTTGATGGGAGCTATACCTCAAGAGAGAATATGGCCCTTTCTTTTGAGAAATGTAGCTTTCTTTTGCAAAAGCTATGAGATGAGTTTGGTAACAGGTTATGTGAGCAGCAGTTCCACACACTGGCCACAGTATAATTTAAATGCAATGAGGATTTAAAAGCTACTCTTTCACATCTCCAAACTCACTACAACCCACTACTACCTACCAGCTTCATGCCATGCATCAACAAAGCCCCTGCTCCTTCTCAATGCAATTTGAAACAGTTGTAAGTGTTGTAGTGTTGTAGCCATGATGGTCCAGAGAATATATGAGAAGAACAATTTATTTTGGTAAAGGCATTTGTTCCCCAAAATTTGTCTAAACCTTTCCCTCAGCTATGGGTTTTCAATATAAGATAAGCAAGTTTCAATCAAGGATATTATCAAACAAATTCTGCTTTGAAAAAGGCTGTTCAGCATGTTTATGAATGATGTACATGCTGGAATAGTGAGCTTCTTGAGAAAACTTGCAAACAGTACAAAACTGGGAAGGGCTGAAAACACTCCGGAGGACAAAAGTACACTTTAAATGGATCCTGACAAATTAGAAAGCTGGACTGGAGCTAAGAGGGTGGAGTTCAACATCAACAAATGCAAGGTTTTCACCTTAGGAAAAACAGTCGCAAACAGAAATACTAAATGGGTGACACCCAGATGAATGGCAGAACTATGAAAATGAATCACACTCATTTTGAGTCTGCAGTGTGATGCAGCTGCACACAAGATTAATGCAATTTTGGGCTGCATCCATAAGAACACTAGGCATGTCTATTAGAGATGCTGACTGTGAAGGAGCCCAATACTACTGCACAATAACATCCCATGGCAAAAACCATAACACAACACTACTGTGCAGTAGCATCAGCAAAAAGGTGTTCAGTGATGCTACTGTGCAGTAACTTGGGTACTAAATAAATGTGCAGTAACAACTGCACAGTACTGTATAGATGCAGTCACTAAGTGCAAGACATGGGAGGTGATAGTGACTCTTTACATAGCATTTGTTAGACCTCGTCTAAAGTCTACTGTGTGAATTATTGGGCTCCTCATGCTGAAAAGGACATGGAGAAATTAGAGAAGGTCCAGAAATAGGGAACAAAAATTATAAAGAGTATGGAAGACAACCCATACAAGAAGTTGATGGAAACAGGAATATTCAGCTTGCAGTAAAGGCAATTAAGAGGAGACATGATAGCAGCTTTAAAATATATGAAGGGTTGCCATAAAGATGAGGGAAAATACCTTTCCTTTCTCGCTGTAGAGAGCAGGACACAGAGACAGACCAATGGCTTGAAGTTGCAGCAATGTAGGTTTAGATCAGATATAAGGAAAAACATCTTGACTAAGGACAGAAATTACAGAAATTACAGAAACTGGTATAAGTGATTGGAAACCAGTTCAAATCTGTAGCCCAACAGCAGTTCAATGCACATAAGCCACTTTCAAAATGACTGAAACTAATTTAAGATAAACCTGGATGGATATAATGTCAGACTTAACTGATTTAGGTTAAATCAGTTTATTGAACTTCTGTCCCAGATCTCCTCCAGATTCAAGTTAACTCACAGTTCCCCAGCATCCCAAGGTTCTTTGCACCTCCCCCATAGATCCTCTCTTGCACGGTGGGTGGGCTGGCCCCCTGGCTCCTAGCCTGGTCCACTGAAGGCATGTGGCTATATTTCTGGAATCAAAAGTAAATGTCTGTTTGCTTGTTTCTTGGTTCAATCTACACAGCTTAGACTAACCTGTGGAGATTGAATTGATTCACCCTTGGTCTTTTTGACTGTCTGTACTTAGCCCTTTACTGTTAGAACAGTGGGGCAATAGAATAGAATGCCTAGGGAAATTGTGGAATCGCTATCATTGGAAGTATTTAAGAACAGGTTGGGTAGAATTTGTCATGGGTGATATAAAAGTAGCTAGTACCTATGAGTTCTTCCCCTACCTTTGGCATTGCTGGTTGCCATATAGGACTGGGAAGGATTATTTTCCCCTGTTGTTGCTATATGTATCATGCTTTTATTGTTGTTTTGTTTTGTTTTTTACCTGTCTCAGAAGCATTGGGTGTTCACTGCAGCCAAGGCTGAGGATTAAGACAATGCTCCTGCTAGGACCAAAACCCATAGATTTATGGCTAGAGGGTATTTCCCCTCTACTTAGGGTTAGACTGATTATGACATTTGAGGTCAGGAAGGAATTTTACCCCATGGTCAGATTGGTATGGACCCTAAGGAGTTTTGCATTCTAAAGTACTAAAAAGCATGGCGCCATAGCAACATCATCATACAGCGACATGTAGACACACCTTTAAAGACTGATTTTTATAACATTTTCTGGTGTGCCATTTGCTCAAATCCATTGTCAACAGCCATGCCTTTTTTTTTACAGTAAAATGTACAGTAGCAGGGATATAGTCCAAAACTTGCTTAACAAAAAAATACAGAGGGAATCTTTTTTGCCACAAATTCTAACTGGGCTTTGCAGAAAGTAGGCTAATCTTTTTCTGGATTATTTCTGTCCTGTCTGCTCATTGAAGGGGAGAAAATGTCACCATGGTTTCCCACCAGGATGTTACTGCAGTGCTACCACTTTCTTGATTTACCATCATCAAGTCCCAGTGGAAGTGATTTATTTGGCCTTTGCTGACCTTTTCATTAGCAGTTCAGGAGAAAAATCACAGAGGTTTGTGAATGTCACTAATGAATTCCACATATTTTAATCAATTAAAATATTGATTATATTCAATAACTGGGCAGTTAGCATTAGGGGCTATAGGCTCTACAGCCGGGATAGAGAAGGAAGAAAGGGAGGAGGTGTGGCGCTTTATGTCAAAGAGCAATACACATCTTCTGCCAGCAAAATGGGGTCAGAGGAGGGGCAAGCTGAAGTGCTCTGGGTCAAGATACAAGGGAGTCATGGGGAGAGGGACTTAACGGTGGGGGTCCACTACAGACCTCCTAACCAAGGGGAGGAGCTGGACCAGGAATTTTCAGACCAGCTTGCAGAGGCACTTAAGGCAAGGGGTGTAGTTGTCATGGGTGATCTAAATTACCCAGACATCTGCTGGGAGGAGCAGTCAGCCAGGTCGGACCATTCCAGGAGGTTCCTGACTAAGATACAGGACCTCCACTTAACCCAGGAGGTGCACAGTCCCACCAGAGAAAATGCCCTTTTGGACCTGGTCCTGGCCACAGACGATGATCTGGTAAGGGGGCTCCAGGTCCTTGACCACCTGGGTGACAGCGATCATCGCTTGCTGGAATTCATCATCACCTTGCGCAGAGTGACAAGGGCCTGCAGCAAGGTGGTAGCCCTAGACTTCAAGAGGGCCAACTTCAATGAGTTGAGGACATTGGTGGGAGAGGCACTGGGGTTCTTGAGGGCAGGGGAACTCAGTGCCCAATATGAGTGATCATTCCTTAAGGAGACGATACTCAGGGCCCAAGGGGTGACAATCCCAACAAGAAGCAAGGGGGGCAAGAGTGCCCAAAAGACCCCCTGGCTCACCAAGGATGTCCAGGAATGCCTGGTTGCCAAAAAGGCAGCGTACATCCAGTGGAAGGTGTGGGGGGCTATCTCCAAAGAAGAGCATACCTCCACTGCTCAGGCATGTAGGGAGGCTGTTACAAAGGCTAAGGTGGACATAGAACTAGGACTAGTGTCCAAGATTAAAGATAATAAAAAGTCCTTTTTCAAATATATAGGGAGGATGAAGAGGGCACCGGGAAGTGTGGGGCCTCTGCAAGATGTGCTGGGCAATCTGGTGGTTGTGCCAGAGGAGAAGGCAGACCTCTTTAACAAATTCTTCACCTTCGCTTTCTTGTGCAGGGACCGGGACTCCCCCACAGTGTTTCAAGGCAGACTCAAGGGGAATGCCTCAAGACCTTAGGTTGAGGTGGACTGGGTTAGAGTGCTTCTGGAGAGGCTGGACATGTACAAGTCAGCAGGTCCAGATGCTCTCCACCTGAGGGTGTTGAGGGAGTTAGCAGGGGTTATTGCTGGGCCCTTGGCACAGCTTTACGAGCGCCTGTTGTGCTCAGGACAGGTGCCAGATGATTGAAAGATAGCCAGTGTGGTCCCCATCTTTAAGAAAGGGCAGAGGGAGAACACTGTCAACCACCCCATCCTCGTTAAAAAATAGGTGACTGTGGCCTCAATGCCTACACGGTCAGATGGACTGTGAATTGGCTGAAGGGTTGTACTCAGAGGGTGGTGGTGGATGGGTCATATTCAACCTGGGGGGAAGTGGGCAGCGGAGTCCCCCAGGGCTCAGTCCTTGGGCCCGCACTGTTCAAATTCTTTATCTGCGATTTGGACGATGGGGTGAAAAGCAACCTGTTCAAATTTGTTGATGATACCAAAATCTGGGGTGAGGTGGGCATGCTAGTAGGGAGGGAAAGACTGCAGAAAGATCTGGATAGGTTGCAAGGGTGGGCTAACAGAAACAGGATGCATTTCAATACAGACAATGCAGGGTGCTGCACTTGGGCAGTAGTAACCGGCAGCACACTTAAGATGGGGAAACTCCCTTCTTGAGAGCACGGAGACAGAAAGGGATCCTGGAGTCATCATTGACTCCAAGATGAACATGGGCCAACAATGAGAGGCCCTGCTGCTAACATGGGCCCTGCTGCTAACCAGACCTTATCGTGCATCCACAGGTGCATTTCAAGTAGGGCCAAGGAGGTGATCCTCCCCCTCTACGCAACACTGGTCAGGCCAAAGCTGGAGTACTGTGTCCAGTTCTGGGCACCCCACTTCAAAAGGAAAGTGGACAACATTGAGAGGGTCCAGAGGAGGGCCACCTGTATGATACGGGGACAGCAGGGCAGACCCTACAGTGAGAGGCTACAGGACCTGAACCTGTTCAGCCTTCACAAGAGAAGGCTGAGAGTGGACCTTGTGACCATCTATAAACTCACTAGGGGGGACCGGAAGGGCTTGGGGGAGACCTTGTTTCCCCTAGCACCCCCTGAGATAACAAGGAATAACAGCCATAAGTTGTAGGAGAGTAGGTTTAGATTAGACATCCGTAAGAACTGCTTCACAGTTAGGGCAACTAGGATCTGGAACCAACTTCCAAGGGAAGTGGTGCTGGCTCCTACCCTGGGGGTCCTTAAGAAGCGGCTTGTTGCCTTCCTGACTGGGGTCATTTGAGCCCAATTTCCCTCCTGCCCAGGCAGGGGGTCGAACTTGAAGATCTACAAGGTCCCTTCTGACCCTACTTCTATGATTCTATGAATTGTGAAAAAAGCAAAATAAAAGCGGAAAAAAGGAGAGTCAGAGAGGGAATGAGGAAGGCTTGATCTGGAGGGATATAGAAAATGAACAAATCTCTTTTGGAAAAACAAACTGTTATTCCTGTAAGTTTGTTTGTAAAAGACAATTCACAATTCATATGAGAAGTTTCAGTTATTTTCACACTTCCTGTTTGGAATTGCAGCTGTGATGAACAAGATCTCTTTTCATGTGCATTTACACATTGTGATTGACAAATACTGAATGGCTCCAACTTTTGCAACATTCTGCATTTTCCTTTATATTGTCTGGGTGAATTAATTATCACTGACACTTTGTACAAAACTTGACACCATCAGTAAAACCAGAAAAGAACATAAAGAACCAGTAAAAAACTAATGTTTCTGGTTATTTCAGATATTACTTAATATTTTTAACTTTGTTTCCAGTTTTCTGGCTGATTTCCTCTTGGTAGCTTGGGGGTATGAAGGTAAGTGATTTTGTGTGGGGAAGATGTCAGTTAAAGGTTGGTAAAAAAAAGAAGATGTGATTTTTTTATAAACTTTTTATCGAGTAAAAAATGCTGGGGAAAGAATGAAAATCTCTTTGCCCTGCTGCCTACAGTGGGACTTGTGTTTATGCTAATAGTAAAGTCCTGGACTTCCTTCTAAATACTGACAACTATCTGGCCTTGGAAGAAGTTCCCACCCAGGACAATGTTTAATTTCAATATACATTTAAGAGGACAGAATAGCTTTGGAATTGGCACAGATGTAAGTGCTCTTTTCTATCACAATGGATATTTTACAATTGAAATTGAGACCCTCGTACGCACTATACCTTCTTTCAGGCAGCAAAAGTGCTGCCAATGGCAGTAGTATAATCAGCATTTCTAAATGTCTCTAAGAACAGTTTCAGTATTGTGGATGGTTGGTTCCCTTAGCTCTCTGTTGGTTGCATCCAACCAAGATGGTGACTGAGCAATTGTTACTGCACAGTCATTTAATACTTGCACACCCATGTACTAAATGACTGTGCAGTAACAGGCATTACTGCACAGTAGCATCCCTGCATGGCTTCCTGTTGATGCTGATTGCTCAGCAGCTCAGTACTAGTGTGCAGTAATGTCAAATCACAGTTCACGCCACATGACACTACTATGCAGTAGTAACAATGTAGTAAGCATATTCTATAGGCACAGCCACTTATTCTAAATTCCTCTCCCTCTGCCTTCTTCCTTCAAAGCCAAATTCAGGCAACTTGAGGGGAACTTCCAATGGTATAACTAGGGCAGGGCAAACAGGGTACCAGCCAGGGGTGCCAATTTAGAGGGTTTCAGAATGGCAGCCCCAGAGGAGCCTGCAGAGCAGCAACAACCTGAATATGCCTACACCCTGCTCCCCCCACCCTCATCCCTACTTCTCTGGATGACTACCCAGGGTACCAAATTTGCTACCTCTGCTTCTAGGAAGAGCCAAGTGAATAAAGCTAATCCTGACTCACAGAGCAAAGAGAGACCCTGCACTCCATTCAACATAATTCCAGACTTGTCTGTAACACCGTAACTAGAATATCACATCTGATCTAGTACAAAATTTCTGTGAATATGCTAGTCATTAATGGGCAGAACTGTGTTGATTTGAATGAAAACTGAAAAGTTAGGAATGCTTGGTTTCCACTGCTGTAAACAAGAGGACAATCAGTTCTACAGAGTGCCTACTTAGTCCTGCAGGAAAAGGAATCTCTTTGGTTCCCCTGCTCCTGAGATGGCAACTCCACAAGGTACTCTCCCTCTGGGGAAAAGCTTGGCCTGCATAACCAAAGAATAGTGCAAACATACAGCCCACAGGGCAGAGCTGGAGATACAGGCAGTCCTCAGACTTATGATGCAATTGATTCCTGAAAACCACTCTTAAGTTGAAAGGGTGTAACTTGGAACCAATTTTCCCATAGGAACAATGTTATAAATGGAGGATTATTTCCTTTACAGTGCTTGATAAAGCTGAGTCCAGCTGGTAAGTCTGTTGCAATGGAAAGAGAGGAGAAAGGAAAGGGGTGTGAGAGGGCAGATCAAGGCCCCCTGCGGTCAGGGAGGGGAAGGGACTGGGGCAAGTTGCTTGTCTGGTGGCTCCTGCTGCTCATCCAGGAGAGCATGGGTGGGGGGACATGTGTCCCTGGATTGAGGCGTGATGCAGGGTGGGGTGTGGTGGGGTGGGCGCTGGAGCAGAGGCTATGCATGGAGCCATAGCAAGCTATATGAAAGTCACGGGGGGAGGCATAGAATCTTTGTCCCCTGGGCCTCAAATGGACAGAGCCACTGGCAGCTCTGCCAGAAAAGGTTCAAATACTAATGTTTGCCTTACAACTGCTTGTCCCACTGTAGCTGCTGCCTCCACCATGCCAGGGGCTGGGCTATGATGCTCGCCAGCTCCTTGATACTCTGAGGTGTAAACTGTCAGGGCTGGCTAACTTGAAGGTATCAGCCTCTCAAAGTGTTCCTTCACAAGGGCAGCATTGATGGAGACTAAGGAATCTCCCTCACCCAGGCTTTCCCATCCTGAAATGGGAAGGGGCGTCCCTTGGGACTGGTGAAAAACTGACACAAAGTACCCACTTAGCAAGTCTTGGGTGTGATACAAGGCTTTGTCTTGGGTGTGATACAAGGGGCCTTGCATGTTGCACTGCCTGCTGGGTGTGTAGCTCCTCCCCTCAACTCACCATGACTTGATGTAATGCTATAAAGAGAGAGGGTTCAATGGAGATCTTCCTGGGAGGGCTTCCCAGGAAATGGCAATACTCACAATTTTGGCATGATGTCCCATGGGGCTTCACCTCCCCTACACCCCGTCCACTCACCAGCCAGATGGGTGTCCGCACAATGGTGGTTCGGCCTTGAGGGCTTGCCCACAGCTTGCTTCAAGAGGAATTCCACGTCCAAGTGGGCTCAGTTGTTACTTGTCACTTCAGCCTTGATGTGTAGCCTTCCCTCCCTCGAGGCTGTCAGGATATCTAGGTGTGGCGTCATGCCTACTACAATGCCTCCGAGTGCGGGCGCTTTCTTTTTACCCTGCCTCTCTCTATCTCTTTGATTTTTCCTTTTTTTTTTCAAAAGAAATATACTCCTAGGGAGGAGAGGGATGTGGAGCTGCATCCTTTCCCCCAGCCTCTTACAGGGGGTTCAAATGCCTCCCCTGTTCTGCCTCCTACAGGGGTCTCAAAGGCTTGCCCTGCTCTGCTTGCTGGTGCTGCACTGGATGAGCTGCTCCCCTCCCATGCAGGAGCATCAGCACAGCTGGCGTGCTGCACCCCATCTCTCTCTCTCTCTGGCTCTCCTCCCACCTGGGTTCTGGCGGGGCTTTTAAACTTTCCCGCAGTGGCTGGTATGGCTGCCATGATTGGTCCAGCTGGTCCCTGCCCGGGAAACAGATGATTAAATGGATGGCATAATGCCAGCTCACATGGCTGAGGTCCCAGCTTCTGCTCTGGCTTCCTGGCAGGAGGTAAGTTTTCCCTGTGGGGGGGCTGTTTCTGAGGTTTAGGGCCTGAGGGGATTACCCTCTCCCCTTTGGGAGACTGTGGGGGCACCTCGCTGCCACACTGGGTATCAGTTGTCAGTTGTCCCATCTGGTTCAGCAGGGCTCCAATGTTACCTTTGCTTTTCCATCAGCTCCCCACATATCTAAAAAGGGACTTTTTATTGTCCTTGATACTTATAGCTAGTTGGAGTTCAGTTGTAGCCTTGGCTTTCCTGGTTTGCTCCCTCCCTCCAGTGCAGAATATTCCTCCTTGGAGGTGGATCCAGTCCTCCATCCTTTGTAGGTCTTTCTTTTTAGATGCAGGAGGTCCACTAGTTCCCTGCAGAGCCAAGGGGGCAGCTGTACCCTTTTGCTACCTTTCCTCCAAGACAGGATAGACTTTGCTTGTGCATCCAGGACCTCTCCCTTGAGGAGCAGTCACTCATTCTGAACTCCCTCCCCTTTGAGTCATGGTCCCTTAGGGCCTCACCAACAAGCCTCCTGAGCTTGTCAAAGTCAGCTTTCCTGAAGTTGAGTACTTCTGTTTTGCTGACTGACTTGCTAGCTTTATGGCAGATGGTTTCATAGTTTCATAGTTTCATAGTAACTAGGGTCAGAAGGGGCCTAGAGCAGGCCATCTAGTCTGACCCCCTGCCAATGGCAGGAAACAGGTCCTGGGGTCACAGGACCCCAGCCAAGTACCTATCTAGTCTACTCTTGAAGACACCCAAGGTCGGAGCAAGAACAACTTCCCTAGGAAGCTGATTCCAAAT
>JAGPOW010001327.1:19660065-19680391 GCA_030014935.1 Caiman crocodilus
ATCATCCCCCGAAACCAGGACCAGATCCAGCAGCGCATCCCCCCTTTTGGGGCCATGCACCTCCTGGACCAAGTGGAGGTCCTGCAGCTCCGCCAGGAATGGTGAAGGTGATCAGCTCATGGTCACTGTCACCTAGCTTCCCTTCAATCATTAGGTCACTGATTAGGTTGTCCCCTGTTGCCAATACTAGGTCAGGTAGCACTTTACCTCTTGTTGGCCCATAGACTCCCTGAGTCAGATAGAGGTCATCCATACCCAGCAGCACCTGGATGAGAGAAGCTGGGTGCTGCTGCCTGGAACTGGTGGCATGCAGGCACTGGACTGGTTCCAGGTGGCAGCACCTGTTTTCCCTGTCTCATCTGGCAGGCAGATTGGGACCCTGGGGGGACTGGCTCAGCCTCCACAGCCCTGCTGGGTTTGCAGGCCCCCAATCTGCCTGATGGATGAGAGAGGCTGTTTCGAGCTTCCCCATTATAGCCTATGGGTGAAAGTTGAAATAGCATTGAAACAGCATCACTGTTTCAATGAAACAAAATGGAATAGTGGTTTTGAATCAAAACATAAATTGAAATGAAATATTGTTCTGTCAAAATATTGAAATGCAAGTCGAAATGGAATGGTGTCTTTTTGCACAGCCCTACTGGTCTATTTTATCCTGAGTGTCAAATTTATCTCAAAGAATTGTGCTCTTTGGGTACTGTAAAGCTGGCTGCCTGTTGTAATAACATGTTTTCTCTGAGCCCTCAGGATTCTTATCATATACTGTCCATTCTTAATTATGCTGCTTTTCCATTCTCTGCTTTATTCGTTGGGGCTGGGAGGAAATAAAAATTAGCTGGACAGACTCTCCCCAGAGAGCAATAGACAACATTCCCCAAATCATCTTTCACATTCTAGTGCAAGTTAGTGAGGACAGTCCACATTTGTCTGGACCTTTGGACATTTGTCTAGGCCTTTAGGTTGACCTAAACTACCCTGACATCTGTTGGGAGGAAAAGTCAGCTAGATCCAATGATCACGTTGGTTCTGAACCTGCATACAGGACCTTCATCTAAAACAGGAGGTTTACAGTCCCACTAGGGGAAATGCCTTACTAGACTTTGTGCTGGCTACAGGGGATGACCTGGTGTAGAATCTAGACACAAGGTAGCCTAGGGGACAGTGATCATCACTTGGCTGAATTTACTATCTGGCATAGGGTGAGAAAGATAACCAGTAGGGTAGAAGTACTAGACTTCAGAAAGGCTGACTTCAGTGTGCTCAGGAGATTAGTTAGAGAGGCACCGAAGAACAAAAGCATTGGTGAGATGGGAGTCCAGTAAGGGTGATTGTTCCTAAAGGGAGAGATCCTACAGACACAGGAGAATCCCACTGAGCAGAAAAAAAGGGGAAAGGGGGCCAGGAAACCATCTTGGATGAAGAGGGAAATCCAGAAAAGCCTAGGGGCAAAAAAAGATGCATATAGGCTGTGGAAGCAGGGTGTAGCTACCAAGGTGGAGTATACCTACTTGGCCCACGCTTGCAGGGAGGCAGTCAGAAAGGCCAAAGCAAAAAGAGAACTTAGGCTGGCAACAAAAATTAAAGACACCAAAAAGTCTTTCCTCAGGTATATAAGGAGTAAAAAGAAGGTGCAGGGTAGCATAGGACCCCTACAGGAGAACCTAGGGCAATTAGTGACAGATAGGGGGGCAAAAGGCAGAGCTCTTCAATCAATTTTTTGCTTCTGTATTCCTGAACATGAATCAGGACAGAACTCCCAATCCGGATCATAGACAGGCACAAAAGAGACACCAGCTCACCAACTGTTAGTGCTGACTTGGTGAAGAGACACCTGGAAGGACTGGATGTGTTTAAGTCAGCAGGATCTGATGATCTTCATCCAAGGCTGCTGAAGGAATACACCAGTGTCATAGCAGTCACTGGCATGAATGTTTGAGCACTCATGGTGCTCAGGTCATGTCCCAGAGGACTGGAAAAGGGCCAATCTGGTCCCTATTTTCAGGAAGGGAAGGAAGGAGGATCTGGGTAACTGTAGACCAGTTAGTCACACATCTATCCTTAGGAAAACATTACAAAAATTATTAAGGAGTCCAGCAGGACTTGTGGGAGTCCAGCAGGAAAATTAATGCTGAAGAGCAACCAGCGTGGGTTCATAGCAGGCAGATCCTGCCTGACTAACCTTGTTTCTTTTTATGACCAGGTCACAAAATACTTAGACACAGGAGTCAAGGTAGATGTCATTTACTTAGATTTTAAGAAGTAAATAAATAAACTGAGCAGCTGTGACTTAGATGGTTACATGGTCAGGTCGATGGCAAATTGGCTTAGGGGTCACACCCAGAGAGTGGTGGTGGATGGGTTGGTATCAACCTGGAAAGATGTGGACAGTGGAGAACCACAAGGCTCAGTTCTTGGACCTGTGCTGTTCAATGTCTTCATCAGTGAATTGGATGAGGGTGTGGGAAGCACTCTGTCCAAATTCACAGATGATACCAATTTATGGGGTAAAGTTAACCCACTAGAAGGTAGGGAACAAATCCAGGCAGATCTGGACAGGTTGGAAAAGTGGGCAGAACAGAATAGGATGCAGTTCAACAAAGACAAGTGCAAAGTGCTGCACCTAGGGAGAAGGAATCACCAGAACACTTACAGGCTGGGGGAAGACCCTCTCAGCAGCACGACAGCAGAAAGGGATCTCAGAGTCATTGCTGACACCAAGATGAACATGAGTCATCAATATGATGAAGCAAACAGTAAAGCTAACCACACTTTATCACGTATTAGCAGGTGCATGACAAACAGGTCTAGGGAGGTGATATTTCCCCTCTTCTGTGTCATTGGTGAGGCTGCAGTTGGAGTACTGTGTCCAGTTTTGGATGCTGTATTTCAAGCGGGATGTGGACAGCCTTGAAAGGGCTCAGAGGAGGGCCACTCATATGGTTGGGGCCTATAGACAAAGCCCTATGAGAAGAAATTGAGGGACCTGGATCTCTTCAGCCTCCACAAGAGAAAGCTGAGAGGTGATCTTGTGGCCACCTACAAATTTATTGGCAATGGGGGAGCAAGGAACAGGAAATGCTCTGTTTACCAGGGCACCCCTTGGAGTAACTAGGAACAATGGCCACAAACTGATGGAGAGCAGATTTAGGTTAGACATCAGAAAGAAAGAACTTCTTTATGGTAAGGGTTGCCAGAATCTGGAATGGGTTTCCAAGGGAGGTGGTACTCACCTGTACCTTGGGGTCTTTAAGAGGAGGGTAGACGTGCACCTGGCTGGGGTCATCTAACCCCAGTGCTCTTTCCTACTCAAGGCAGGAGGTCGGACTCAATGATCTATTGAGGTCCCTTCCAACCCAAACATCCATAAATCTATGAAGTAAGTTACAGCTCACAAAAGCTATTGGCACACACACACACACGCACACGTATGCACCTTACTTAGTACTCTATAAGGTACAAGTCTATGCTGCTTTGTACTTGATTTTAGACTAACACCGCTAACTACATCTCCCTTGGGACATCAACATTAAAGTCCCTGCTATGCTAAAAAAAATCCAAAACTACAGTATTGCCAACCCCACCATATCAAAAATCATGAGATAAACTCTTAAAAATCAAGAGATTTGGAATGTAAGTCATGAAATGCTATTTTTGAAGCGTGTATGGTGGAGCGGGGTCATTTTTTGTAAAGCTGTGGCAGCTGTGAGTGTGTGTGGTGAAGGGCTGGAGCCCAGGGAGCGGGGCTTCTCACACACCCCTGGCAGGATGCAGCATACTGTGGGTCAGGAGTGAGGGACAGCAGCAGGGCTAAGGGGGCTGTGGCATAGGAGTAAGGGGAAGACACATAGAAACACAAAGACATATGCACACAGACAGAAAGCCACCCCAGCTCTGTTGCATGACTTGCCCTAGTGCCCCATTCACCCCTACCCCACGCCCTCCCTCACTGTGGGGGCTTCAATCTGCCCCCTGTCCCTTCCCTCTCCCTCTGCCCCTTTGACTCCACAGATTTACCAGCTTGATGCTCTCTAAATGCACCAGAAGAAAAAAATCTCTAGGTTTCATCTATCAGAAGAACATGGGTCAGAGTTCATTTGACTTGGAAATCATGAATCTCATGATTTTTTCATGAGAGTTGGCATCACTGTGTATATGTGCCAAAAACAGCACTTAAGTGTCTGGGTAACTGCCATTTGGGTACATAAAGTAAAAGGGATGCCTCCCTAATTGTCATCACAAATCTAGCCCACAGTGCTTTACTTGAAAACAATTTGTGCTAATAGTAAAATTTTGACACAGTATACAACTTTCCCACACCCTACTTCTGTCTCAGTAATTACACTTATATCCTCTTGTTCACTGACACAAGCAGTCTGGACTCTGTGGCAAGTGGCAGGGACCTGCCTAGAGCCCAGGCAGCTCGTGGGGAGGTTGAAAATGGCTGCACCAGGATCTGCACACCCCAGCTGTAGGTACTAGTCCCCACTTTCCACTCCCTCTCACCCTCCCACCTTCTGGTTCCTGCTGGAGCACTGTGTGGCTTTCCCCCACCCTTCCCTGCCAGACTGTGCCCTGCTCCATGCTAAACAATAGTCAGTTAGCTGGAACTGTTTATCACTACACTTATCAGCAGAGGCAACATGTAGGGAGTGCGCGGGGGTGCATGTGCATCCCCTGAGAGCACTGGTGCACTCCCTGACAGGCAGCATTCACTAATTAGGTGACGGGCAAGGGGGGAAGGCAAGTGTGCTGGTGCCTCCCAACCCCCCCAGAGCGCCAGCTGGGGAGTGCGGGCACCAGGAGAAGCGATCCCTGGGGTTCCCCACCTGTGGCTGATCATGCTGACCAGGTTGGGGGGGTCCGCCATGGCCAATTGCACTGACCTGGAAGTGCAGTTGAGTACATGGGAAGGGAATAACTTTCAAGGCACAACACTGAAAAACTGAGATAGATTCTTGCCCTGGATTCCCCATAGGAGCACTTGTTTGTGATCCCTAGCTTTGAATAGACTTTTTGAATACAGCCTGAATCTAGCTCAGGTATAGCTTTTTAGAACAGGTCAGCCCCTGACTCCTTGGACCCAGGGACTCAGCCTTTTGGTCCTCAACCCTCTAGTTATCCAGCCCCCTACAGAAAGCTACCATTTGGCTGAAGCTCCTAAAGTCCCTTTACTCCTCAATGGATGGAGTACATCCAAAATCACATGCAGTGAAACACAAAGCTTAGACAAAAAAATAACATAGCCACAGCAATAGCCAAGCCAGAGTCTTTGGGCCCCTGAAGTCCAAACTAAGTTCCTGGCAGTCTCCGTCAGGTAACAGCCCAAGCTCTTCTCTCTCAGACTGGCCATGGTCTCCTTTTCTGCTTTTCTCTCTACCTCCCCTTGCTTCCCCTGATAATCTCCCTTTCAACACAATCCTTTAGTATTGCAGCTTTGATGTCTCTTCTTGACACCAGAAACAGCAGGGAGTACCCAGGTATTGAGGGCTGAATCCAATGGTGCCATATCCATCAGTCCACTGTTTCCTTAATGGCCTGCTCTTCTTTAATAGAGAAATACAGCAGATCCTCACAGGCCTTCTTCAAACAGAGTTAATGCATTCTTTCCCCAAGTATGAGCTAGCCAGGAAAACTCCCATGCAACATTATTGTAACATAAACACCCTTAACCCCAACATATTACAAGCAGCACCAGAGTCTTGTCACAGTTCTGTTCTCAGTCATGCCATTCTTTACCATGGGGCAAGTCCACGAACTCCACAACAATCCTTCACAATCAACACTAGTGAAAACTGGGCCGCTGCCTCAAAACACAGTAGCTGGGCAACCATGTGGATAAGTCTGCCCCCTTTTCTCTTGCAATGGGGACCAAACCACAGGCAAAGGTTGTGGTTGACAGGAGTGATGGAGAGAATTCACTGACTACAACTCTTTTATTAAAAACCAGCTCTTTAAAATAAATTCTATCACAAAAGAACAGCATACCGATGTTCTGAAACTGAGACTTGTACCCTTTAGGGATTCTGCAAAACAAATAAAATGCCTTTAACAAAATAACTATTTAGAGAAAATTTTGGAGAGAAATCTAGAGAAAATATGATTTTAACATGGTCTGTTTACAGTGTACTACTGTTGGTCTGTTTAAAACTGTGCTGTAACAGAGGAAAAATGCATCTACATTCTTTCAGTGTGAAAATATTCATGCACAGACATCATAGCAGTATCACAGCTATTTTCCTTCTCCTTGTTTTTTCTATAATTTAGGATCATAGGAAAGTAGGGCTGAAAGGGACCTCACCAGGTCATTTAGTCCAGCCCCTGCTCAAGGCAGGATCATTCCTGACTAAACCACTCCAATTCAAGTGTTTGTCCAACCTACTCTTGATAGTCTTAGAGTATTTTTGTAGCTAGTCTGATCCAGGAGCTATGTGATAGGCCAGTACTTTTTGGGTGATATCTTTTATTGGCTCAGCTGCATGGTTGGGATAAAGTTGGACAAGCTTTGGAATGCAAGGCATTCTTCATCTGATCTGAGGAAGGAAACATGCAGTGATTGTTAAGAAAAGTAGGTAAAGCTGTGAAACTGGAAAGTAGAGGCATTCCCAGGGGTAACAGACAAACAATTAGCAGCTGACAGAAAGCTTGATTACATCTCATTAGTAAAGTGGTTAGATGTAGAGAGAGAAAATAACTCTAGTTATTTAGTTAGTGCATCTCCATAAGATGGTGATTTACCTTCTGTTTCTGGGTGTCTGGG
Organism: Caiman crocodilus; assembly: GCA_030014935.1. Lineage (NCBI taxonomy): Eukaryota > Metazoa > Chordata > Crocodylia > Alligatoridae > Caiman > Caiman crocodilus. The sequence goes on from JAGPOW010001327.1 coordinate 19,666,823, forward strand.
GGTGCACTTATATGAGCTGTTACGGCACCCTTGCTACTGCACCATCATTTAGCACTTCCTTTTGGTGCAGTAACAGTCCATACTGTGCTGTGCTAGTTGCACACAGTTATTTTGGCTGCTAATGTTGCCATAGCAATGCGCTATAATGAGGGATTGTGTCGCTACAGCGACATAGCTGCGGCATCACTCTTTGTAACCGCCAACAAGGCATTGCTGTAGTGCATTGCTATGGTGACAAGATGTGCCCTGGATGTCACAGATTCACTGTGTGACCTTGAGCATATACTTTTCCCTCTTGGCTCCTCAATTTCACTTGAGAAATTTATTTATAAAGGTTTGGGAAATGGTATAAACCAGTAGGGATCAGTTTGAGAGAGTGCCTTCACACACAAAAATCAATCCACTAATTCTTTGGGATGAATGGAGTAGGCTAAAGATGACCCTTTCTCCTTCCTGACTGGTGCCTGCACTACGTAAATGTCACTAGTTCAGTCTCTCACTATCTTTCTCTCAAACCACTTGCTCTATGTCATATTTTCTTTGTGTTCAGGTAAGCTGTTATTTTTTTTCAGGGGATTCTTTGCAATATTGTGGGAAATGCCATTTTTCACAGTGATCACAGAAACTACTGTTTTTGTGGCTATTGTGAAAAACATAAAACTGCAATTTAGGTCCCTAATAATATTCTCTCAAACTCTTTCCAAGAGCTGACTAATTTGTTTTTTCTCTCCTCTAGAATGATCCTTCTAGTGTCTTCACTCCCTAACCCAGGGATCTGGCCCACCAGGTGATTTTATCTGACCTGTGGGCAGGCACCCACCAATGAATTGTATCCAGCCCTGGCCAGCATGAACAGCTTCCCAGGGGGGCTACTATTGCCATTGCGGCAGCCACCTACTTCTTGGCTCTCCCAGCCTCCAGCAGCTCCTCGTCCTATCCCTGCTACAGTGCTGTGGGCAGCAGGTAAGGACGCGGTAGTGGGCAAGAGGGAAGCTGCAGCTGGGCAAGAGCACAGAGCATGGATTGCAGGGCCAGGGCTGGTGGTAGCATAGGTACCAACTGTTATTTTTTCCAAGTGGGGCCTAAGATGATGGAGCTGTGGAACATTTTACAGGAGCCTGCACCAGGGCTGGCAGGAGCATTGGGCACAGGGTAGAGGTAGTATGTGTCTCAGTCGGCCAACCTTTCAGGACCAACTGGGGGAGGGTACTGACCTGGGGTCCCAAGAGGCCATATGCCTCTTGGGACCCCAATGTACATCAACTCGGACTGACGCGGACCCAATGCAAAGAAGAATGGCCTCACCGTCACTTGTGCAACCCTGGAACTGTCCCTGCAACCTTGGACAGTATACAACACTGCGTGGAGATCTACGGAGGAGATGATGCCACGGTGCTTAGACTTCTCCTCAGTTCAATGGCTGAACAAACAGCGGGAAATCTTCTAAGTCGCCTTCCCCGTCTACAAGCCATTGTCAAGTCATCCCTGAGAGTTCCTAGTGACGCAGAGTATCAATCTTCGGCGTACCCCATCAGAGCCCAGAGACCGAGATGCTATGAATCCAATGTTCCATGGGAATCGCGACCATTGCCACAACAAGCGCCGAAGGAGAGAGCCATGTTTGGAGTCCTCTTACAGCATAATGGGTTAACAAAGCGGCAACTGCGTCCTGTAAGGGACGAAGGCCAGTGGCATCTCGTGAATGAACAGGGTTTCGAATACTATGATTAAAAGATGGCGATAAACAATTGCCAATCCTGACTAGCTACGATTGATTGATTCGTCGTCTTATGCTTCCCAAGTGTTGTAACAAGTTCAGCTACTGCCACTTTTCTTGTTTGTTTCTTTGTATGTCTGTTTGTTTGTTTGTGTGAGAGCCAAGAAAGCAGGATTAGAACCCTCAATTTTTCATGAAGTTATTTGGACTACGTTCAGGATGAATGAGGTCCAGGCCCTAACTGAGCTGTGCTCCAGTGCTTCCTGAGGAGACTTGCTTGAATCATACCATATTCTAGAAGATAACTTGTCAGGAGATAGTGGTTTCTAGAGAGAGGAGCACCTGCTAGTGGCAGTGATTTGCATAATACTTCTAATGAAAGGTAGTCATTGTTTGTGAAAAACTTGGAACTAGCTGTTCTGCAAACTAAAGCCATGAGGTGGGTATTCCCATACACGGTCCTGATAACAAGCTTTTTGCTCCTGTGCCTTCTTTAGACAGGGCCATATATTTCATGCTGTTTTTACTTCAGCCTTCACAAATAGGGGCACCTACCAAATGATGAGTTTAGCTAGCAGAAAAGATAAGGAAGGTTACTCTACTCAGTACCCTAGGGTACTGGAAGAACAAGTTAGGGATTACTTACAGAAGCTAGATGCTTTCAAGTCAGCAAGGCCAGATAGGATGACCCATAGGGTACTGAAGGAATTGGCTAAGGTAATTTCAGAGTCATTAGCTATCCTCTTTGAAGACTCATGTAGACTGAGTGAGGTCCTGGATGACTATAAAAGGGTAGATATAGTGCCCATCTTAAGAAAATGAAGGAGGATCCAGGGAATTACAGAACACTTGGCCTGATCTTGATATTTGGAAACATCTTGGATCAGGTCCCTCAAGGAAACTATTGTGAAGTATCAAGGAAACAAGGAGGTCAGAAACAGTGTGCATGGATATACTAAAAGTAAATCACCCCTGAACAATCTGGTCTCCTCCTATGAGAGCGATCATAGGGGAGAGCATTGGATGTGATATACCTTGACTTCATCAAGGCTTTTGATGCTGTTTCCCATGACATTCTCATGAATAAGATAAGCAAACAGAGACCAGCTGAAAGTACTTTAAGGTACATAACTGGTTGGAACCTCATGTTCAACAAGTAGTCATCAGTAACTTAATGTCTACTTGGAAGGCGGTATCAAGAGGTGTCCCTGAAGAGTCTGCCCTGGGCCAGGTATTGGCTAATATTTCCATTAATGATTTGGATGATGGGAATGAATGTAGGCTTAGCAAATTTGTGAATGACAAAAGTTATGGGGAGTTGCAGACTCTCTGGAGTATAGGACTGGGGTTTGGAATGACCTGGAGAGAGTGGTGAAATGGTCTGCCATCAAGATGTAATTCAACACAGACAAGTTCAAAGACCTGCACTGGGGATAGAATGGACTGCAGATACAAACATGGGTGACTCTTAGTGGGCACCAGCAGCCAATCACTGCCCAGGGGAGCACTGGTCCCCCAGTGGCTGATTGCTGAGCAGGGTGTGGGGAGGGACAGGGGCAATTACTGACCGGAGAAGCACCAACAGCAAAACCATAAGTGCTACCAGCATTTTTCAGGGGGGTACCTCTGGTGCTCCCCACTTCCTGGCCAGCAAGGGCCAATCTCGGGGGAGGGGGGGTGTCACATGCCCCACCCCCATGCTTCACCTATACCTTACCTATGGGTACAAATACAGACTGGGGAATGACTGGCTACGCTGCAGTACTGCAGAGAAAGACTGGGGGGGGGGGGTTACAATACAGCATAAACTGAATATTATTAAACAGTGTGCTCTTGTTGCCAAAATCCCCTGCAGTGTCACTTACATATCAAGAGAAGTGATTCTCCTGCTCTATTCAGCACTGGTGAGGCCTCAGCTGCAGTACAGCATCCACTTTTGGGCCCCACACCTCAAGAACAATTTGGACAGATTTGGATTTTTGGACAGATTTGAAAGAATCCAGTTCAGAGCAAAAAAGAAAAAAAAATCAGGGGCCTACAAAACATGACTTATGAGGAAAGGCTGAAAGGCCTAAGGGCATTTATTCTGGAGAAAAGAGCCTTCAAATACCTAAACAGCACTTATAAAAAGGTGGAGATGAGCTCTTCTCTGCAGCCATAAGGAGCAGAACTAGTCCTACTGGCCAAAACCTGCAGTAGCAGAAATATAGGTTGGAGTTTAAGAGGAATTGTAAGGGTGATCAAGCACTGGAGCATGCTACCTAGAGAAGCTGCAGAATCTCCATTCCTAGAAATTTTCAGGAGTAGGTTGGACAGACACTTGATTTGGATAATATTGTCATGGATTATCCTGCTTGAGCAAGGGGCTAGACTCAATGACTTTGTGAGGTTACTTTCAGCCCTACTTTTCTATGACCTATGTAGATCCTATATTTGTAATTTCTGCAGTCCCAAAGCAGATTGAATGCAGTCTCCTTATCAAAGAACACAACACTTGATCCTGTTCTCATTCGGATCAATGGAAAAGCTCTCAATCTGACTAATTCTCAGGAATCTTGACATGGACTACATAAATTTAGACCAATGTCCCACTTTTCATTTCCCAAGAGAAAGTGATTAAAAAAACAAGGAAACTATTGAGATCAACACCACAAAGCCAATGGAGGGAATGGAAACCAAATGCAGAACCCTCAGCAATCAAAAACAGACAAGGCATGAGCTTAGTAATTGGTTTTGTGAAGACTAAAAGTCCTAATAAACTGTTAATGGGGAAAATGATCATATTTATTGCAGGAAAACAAGTTTATGATTACTACATAGATGATATCATAAACCCCAGTGCCAGTTTAAACAATATTTGTAGAATTCATTTTTTTAGTACTATTTAAAATCATAGTGTAGGAGCCTATTTTAAGGGGGAGAGGGGTGTTTGTGTGTCCATAGTGTGTGTCTGTTGATGTACCCATGCTAATGTTTATTTGAATCTTTTATTTATAAAATTGATGTCCCTATGCCTAAAATGGAAATTTTCTGATCTAAAACATCTTTCAATTATGGAAAATTATTTTATATATTTACATTTCCCTTCCTATTTATACATGTGTGTTTATAAATAAACGTCCACATGGGTCTTCATACACATACACTCACACACACGTGCGTGTACTAGGAAAACTTCTTGATGCCACTATTAAGGGTGCAGGCTACACATACCATAGTTAGAACCACAAGCAAAGGAAATGAGAAATTAAGCCACATACAGCAGAAAAGAAAGAAAGAGTTAAAAGCAGTATTAACATAATGGCCAGAAAAAGGTACATTACCAGAACCCTTGCCACTGTCAGTGCTTCCTCTGCCTGCATCCATTTGGCCATTACCCAGGTGCAAATTTTAACCACTGAAGCTTCCATCCAGGTCCTGACTGTGCAGGGACTGTAGTCTGCATATTCCTGCCAGGGACAGCCAGGTGTGGGAGTGCTTGCAGTGTGAGAAGTGCCTCTTGATGGATTATTTCAGAAGTGAGGAGCATTAGAAGTAGATGGATAGACTCAGGACCATCCTCAAATATGAGATTTTCAGCCACTTAACGCATGGAGGCCTCCAGCATCATAGAAAAGGGACTATCAGAGAGGATATTGGAAGATACAGAAGATAAAGATACTCAGGAAGGTGGAAGCTGGCAGAATGTCACCTTTGATAGTAGGCAGCACAACTCTTCAACCTGCAGCTGTCCAGCTGAAGAACAGGTATGAAGTCCTGACATCTGATGAGAAGCAGTCTAGTGCACTGTTATGAGAAGCCAAACCATGAACTCCTAGAGCTGGGAAGGTTGATATATATCACTGCTCCCAAGAAAAAGTGACAGGTGATGATGGTTGATGACTCACTCCTATGATGCATGGAGGCATCCGTTTACCTGATTGTTGGCTCAGTTCTGCTTCCTGCCAGAGCCTGTATATGAGTTATCACAGAAAGATACCAAGTTGCCAAGACTCATCCAGCCTTCTGACTACTATCTCATGCTCATCTATGTGGGCAGCAAAGATACTTCCAGGGGTGATCTTGAACAGCTCAAAAGTGATTATATGGCTCTGGGTGCAAGAATAAAGGGGACAGTTGTCCAAATGTACTTCCAGTCAAGGGTAAAGGCCCGGGCAGAAACAGATACATCTTGGATATGAACCCCTGGCTGTGAAGAAGGTGTCTCCAGCAGGCTTCATTGATCATGGGTGGTATTCCAAGAAGACAGACTGCTAGCAAGAGACAGGATCCCCTACTGAAGACAAGTACGGAAAAAGGTAGGAACTGATTGAGAATATGAAGGCAGAAGATAACTTGGGTGACAGTGGGCATGTCTACACATGAAATTAATACAAATTAATGAACTCCAGCATATATCACTCTGGAGTTCATTGGTCCTGGGTACTATATCTTCATGAGAAGTCCAGGCTGACAGGATCCCTGGGAACCAGCCTGCCAACCCAGGGCTGCTTCAACCCAACTCAACATGCTGTAGGGGGGCTGGCTGAGGCACAAGGGTGCTCCAGTTCAGGGATAGCCAGCAGGCAGCCCTGCACTTGAGCACCCTTGTGCCCCAGCCAATCCCATAAGAGTCTACATATGCATTGCTATGCACTAAAGAATGCCACCGCAGTATAGTAATTGTATTTAAAAGTATTAACCTGAAGTGTAGTTAGTTTCCTGAAGCTTAATAGGGCCACACGTGTAGATGTTGAGACTTTATTGTGGAGCTAATTAGGCATCTTCACAGTAAATATTTTGTCTAGATGCACCCAGTGACCACAAAATGAAAGTGCTCAAGATCCTAAAGAAAGGAAGGAAAGAGAGCAGACAAATAAAAACACTGTACTTCTGAGAAGCAGACTTTAGCAAACTCAGGAAATTGGTGGACAGATCTCCAGAGAGGCAAGTCTGAGGGGAAAAGGAGTCCAGGAGAGATGGCTGTACTTTAAAGAGGCTCTTTTATGGGCACAAGAGCAAACTATCCCAATGTGAGGGAAGAATGAGAAGTTCAATAGGAGACCAGTCTATCTAGATGGCAAACTCATCAATGAGTTGAAACTCAAAAAGGAATCCTACAAAAAGTGGAAACTTGGTAATATTACTAGGGAAGAACATAAGACTATTGCAAGAGTGTTCGAGAAAAAAAATTGGATGAACAAAGCAAGATTTAAATTAAGTTTGTCAGGGGATGGGGATGCAGAGGTGCAGGAGGACGCTTTGAGGTCAAGCCAGGTGATGTGAGCAGGAACAACCCAGGTAAATGGCAAGGGCCCAGGCAAGCTTGGAAACAAGAAGGCAGCATAAACACCCATGGGAGGTCTTAATTGCTTCTACACAAATGCTAAAAATATGGGGAATAAGCAGAAGGACCTTGCCCTCCTACTAGCAAGCAAAAACCCAGACCTGGCTGGGCTTACAGAAACCTGGTGGGATTCTACCCATGACTGGGTAGTAGACATCAAGGGCTATAGGTTGTATAGACAAGATAGAGTAGGAATAAAAGGTTGGGGGTGGAGCGCTCTATGTTATGGAACAGTACACATCCTCGATGATCAGGATGGGTTCAGAAGAGAGGCAAACTGAGGTGCTCTGGGTAAGAATGCAAGGGGGTCATGGGGAAAGGAAATTGACAGTGGGCATCTACTACAGACCGCCTCACCAGGGGGACGAGCTGGACCTGGAATTTTCAGGTCAGCTCACAGAGGCTGTAAGGACAAGAGATGTGGTTGTTATGGGTGCCCTAAACTACCCAGACATCTGTTGGGAGGATCAGTCAGCCAGGTCTGAATGCTCACATAGGTTTTTAGCCTACATAAAGGACCTCCATCTAACCCAGAAGGTACAGAATCCCACCAGAGAAAATGCCTTACTGGACTTGGTCCTTGCCACAGCCGATGACCTGGTGAGGGATCTGTGGGTACTTGACTACCTAGGCATTAGTGACCATTGTCTGCTGGAATTTACTATCTGGCACAGGGTGGTGAAAGCAAGCAGTAAGGCAAAAGTTCTTGACTTCAGGAGGGCTGACTTCAAGGAGCTAAGGAGATTAGTAAGAGAGACATTGGAAACTCAGAACCTCAATGAGATGGGAGTCCAGAATGGGTGGGTGTTCCTTAAGGTGACAATCCTCCAAGCTCAGAGGAAGTCAGTTCTAACATGAACCAAAGGGACAAGAGTGCTAAAAAGTCCCCTTGGCTCATTAAAGGCATCCAGGAGGGCCTGAGGGCAAAAAGGGTGGCATACAGTCAGTGGAAGCAAGGAACAATCACCAAGGGGTATTACACCTCCATTGCTTGTGATTGCAGGGAGGCGGTTAGGAAGGCCAAGGCAGACACAGAACTAGGGTTGGTGACCAGAATTAAGGATAACAACAATTCCTTTTTCAAATACATAGGGAGTAAGAAGAAGGCACCAGGTAACGCAGGGCCCCTGCAGGACAGGCTTGGCAATCTGATGATTGCAGCAGAGGGAAAAGCTGATCTTTTCAATGAGTTCTTTGCCTCCATATTTCTGAGCAGGGACCAGGGCAACTCCCCAGCTAGTATTACAGACAGGCTCAGAGGACAAGATGCCATGGCTAGGGTCAGGGATGATCTAGTTAGGGAACTTTTGGAGGGGCTGGACATGTTTAAATCAGCAGGTCCAAATGTTCTTTATCCAAGGGTACTGAGGGAATTAGCGGAGGCCGTGACAGGGCCCCTAGCATGGCTGTATGAGCACTTGTGGTGCTCTGACCAGGTCCCAGAAGATTAGAAAAGGGCCAATGTGGTCCCTGTTTACAAGAAGGGGAGAAAGGAGGACCTGGGTAACTACAGGCCAGTTAGTCTCACCTTGTTCCTTGGGAAGACCTTTGAGAAAATTATCAAGGAGCATATCTGAGGGGGCCCAGCATAGGAAGTAACGCTCAGGGAAAACCAACACGGGTTCACTGCAGGCAGATCCTTCCAGACTAACCTTGTTTCCTTTTACAACCAGGTCACAAAGTCCTTGGATGCAGGCATTGAGGTGGTTGTTGCTTAACTGGACTTCAAGAAGGCCTTAGACACTGTTTCTCACCCATTCTCATAAAAAAAACTAGGTGACTGTGGTATTGATACCTACACAGCCAGATGGGTGGTAAATTAGCTAGACGGTCGCATCCACAGAGTGGTGGTGCATGGGTCGTTGTTGACCTGGAGGGATGTGGGCAGTGGAGTTCCCCAGGGCTCAGTCCTTGGGCCTGTGCTATTCAACACCTTTATCAGTGCCCTGGAGGTAGGCATGGAAAGCATGCTGTCCAGATTCGCTGATGACATCAAGATGTGGGAAGAAGCGGGCACTGGAGGGGAGGGACAGACTCCAACTAGATCTAAACAGGTTACAGAGGTGGGCGGATGAAAATAGGATGGAATTCAACACAGACAAGTGCAGGGTGTTGCACCTAGGGAGAAGGAACCTGCAACGTAGCAATATGCTAGGGAACACCCTTCTTAACTACACGGTAGAAGAAAGGGATCTTGGAGTCACTGTTGACTCCAGGATGGACATGAGCCGCCAATGCAAGGCACTGGTCAGTAAGGCTAGCTGCACCTTGTCGTGCATCTACAAATGCATCACAAGCAGGTCCAGGGAGGTGACGAGTCCCCTCTACGTGGCATTGGTCAGGTGCAGTTGGAGTACAGAATCCAGTTCTGGGCACCGCATTTCAAAAGGGATGTGGCTAACTTTGAGACGGTCCAGAGGAGGGCCACTTGCATGGTCAGGGGGCAGCAGGCCAGGCCCCAGAAAGATAGACTAAAGGGCCTGAATCTTTTCAGCTTCCACAAGAGAAAACTGAGAGGGGATCTGGTGGCTGTCTATAAACTCACCAGGGGGAATCAGCAGAAAATGGGGGAGGCTGTATCCCCCCTGGGGACCATCTGGGATAACAGAGAATAATAGCCACAAATTGATTGAGAGCTGGTTCAGGCTTGATATCAGGAAGCATTACTTCACAGTTAGAGTGGCCAAGGTCTGGAATGGGCTCCCAAGGGAGGTGATGCTCTCCCCTACCTTGGGGGTCCTCAAGAGGAGGTTGGATAGATATCTGGCTGGGGTATTCTGATCCCAGCACTCATTCCTGCCCAGGGGTCAGACTTAATGATCTGTTCAGGTCCCTCCCTGATAAAGGCTGATTTATTTAATGACTTTTTTACTTCAGCCTTCACAAATAACAGCATCTAACCAGATGATGAAGGCACTTGGCAGCAAAGATAGAGAAACAGGCAAAAAGCCTCAAACAGTAGGAGAACAAGTTACAGATTAATTAGAACAGTTAGATGCTTTCAAGTTGGCAGAGCCAGATAGGATGCACCATAGGTAGGGACACCCACAATTTCACAATTTTCATAGATGGAAACCACGAATTCAGTTAGTGTCTACAAAAAAGCCCAGTTTCAGTGAAAAAGCATGGGGACTGTGAAAAAGAGCAAAATCAGCAAGTGAGTGGAAGAAAAGAAAAGAAAAAAAAAGAAAAGAAAATGGGGGAAGCTCTGACATCCTGAAATGTTGGGGTGGGGGAAGAGTGGGGAAAGGGAGCAAACTGGAGGCTGAACCCCTGATGTGGGCTCAGTCCAGGAGCCAGTCAGGGACCAGCCTTGGAGCTTGCAAAGAAGCAACACCACCCCCTTTTTCAGATTTTTTTTCCACATTTCATTGTAAATGCCTAGCCTGATGCTATCTGTCTGCGCACTGCCAGGGTCCTTGTGTTTCAGCAGCGCTGTGTGGGAAGCTGCCTCCCCTCCTGCCATCTGGCCAAGTCTGTGGAAGCCATAAACTGCATTTTAGACTGCTTACTAATGCATCGATATATGGCTTCCACAGCCTTAATGCCCTGATCAAGCCCATGGAAGCCATTAATTGATGTGTTATTTAGCAGTCTAGGACATGGTTAATGACTTCCACAGGCTTGATCAAGCCTACAAAAGCCATTAACCCTATATTATACTGCTCGTTAACATGCTAATTAATAGCTTCCATGGGCTTAAATAGAGAATTATGCAGATGGATAATAGGGGATTATGCCGATAGATTAATTGATGCATTAGCAAGCCCCAATTTGGGACCATCTGTCAATCTCTGGGGAGGAACAGAACTTCCTGGGCCCCTCAGGCACTTACAGGTATTGAGTGGGGAAGGAGACCACAGTCCCCTACAAAAATTGCAGCAGGCACCATGCTTGGACCCCAAATTGGACTGCAGCCACACTGATTTTGGTAGGTCCCTAAACATAGGGTACTAAAGAAATTGGCTCAGGTAATTTTAGAGTCATTAACTATCCTTTTTGAAGACTCGTGGAGGTTGGGTGAGATCATGGATGACTGTAAAAGGGCAAATATAGTACCCATTTAGAGAAACTGTAGGAGGATCCAGGAAACTACAGACCAGTCAACCTGATCTTGAAACTTGGAAAGATGCTGGAGCAATCCTCAAGGAATCTATTGTGAAGCACTGAGAGAACAAGGTGGTCAGAAACAGTCTGTATGCTTTTACCAAAGGCAAAGCACTCCGAACAACTTGATCTCCTTCTACGATAAGATGACAGGATATGTGGGAAGGAGAGAGCAGTGGATGTGATTGATATACCTTGACTTCAGCAGGGATTTTGATGCGTTTCCCATGACATTCTCATTAATAAGTAAACAGACACCAGCTGAAAGTACTTTAAGGTACATAACTGGTTGGATCCTCATGCTCAACAAATAGTCATCCATAACCCAACATCTGCCTGGAAGGAGATATCAAATGGTGTCCCTGAGGAGTCTGCCCTGGGCCAGGTATTGGTTAATATGTCCATTAATGATTTGGATGATGGGACTGAGTGTAGGCTTAACAAATTTGTGAATGACACCAAGTTAGGGGGAGTTGCAGACTCTCTGGAGTATAGGACTGGGGTTTGGAATGACCTGGATAGAGTGGAGAAATGGTCCGCTATCAAGGAGATGTAATTCAACACAGACAAGTTCAAAGTCCTGCACTTGGGATACAATGACTGCAGGTACAAATACAGACTGAATGGGGAATGAATGGCTAGGCTGCAGTACTGCAGAGAAGGACTGGGGGTTACAGTAGACCAGGGGTTTTCCACTGGGGGTACACATACCCTGGGGGTACTTTGGAAGGCCCCAAGGGGTACACAGAAGTGGCTCGGAAAAGCTGGTGACACTTCCAAATCAATTCTTCTGCTCTATTCAGCGCTGGTGAAGCCTCAGCTGAAGTACAGCATTTAGTTTTGGACCCCACACCTCAAGAAGGATTTGGAAAGATTAGAAAGAATGTAGCTCAGAGCAACAAGAAAGATTAGGAGCCAGTGTAAGGGCCTTGTTACATGGTAGTTACGGGTGGCTCCTGGAGCTCTTAACCCCTGGATTATCCTCAAATTAACACCTGAAACTAGTTTTTAACACTTATCAGCAGGGATCCTGGTTTTCTCTGTTTAAAAATTGAAGATTATCTGATCAAGCTCCCCAAATTAGCCTTTTTCTGCAATTAAAATGAAATATGTATAAGTATCAGTTGAACACAATGTTTTCTTGATGTATTTACAATTTTAAAGCAATTTGGAAGCCTAGCAGTGCCTCAATCATTATAATAAAATAAATTCTAAATACCTATATATTTTGGTGTTCTGGTTTTTTTTTTAGTCATGGAAAATCAGAGCTCTCCTTGCTCCTTCACTCACCAGGATGCATGTCCAGCTGTAGCTGTCCTCCCCACTGCTTTGTGGTGCTGAGTAGCCCTAGTATGTCAGTGCTCTGCCCCAACCATGTTGTTGCCCCTCACTCCCAAGCCACAGCCCCCCAGCTCTGCTGGTGCCACTGAATGCTGACCACAGCTCACTAGCCCTGGCAGAGCCCCAGTTTTCCTCACTGCCTACCTTCAGCCCTCTGGCCCTGACTGTGGTTCTTACTCTAGAGCTTCCCGGTCTTGCTAGTGTCCCTCACTCCCAACCTCCTGTCCTTACCCTCCTCAGTGTATGAGGAATGTAGGGGGTGTGGAAAAGATGGGGGGTAGGAAACAGGTGACATGACAGAGAGTAGGCATGTGCCCCCTGAGATTTCTTCACCCAAAGCAGGGTGTGAGCCTGCAGCTGGGCTAGGCTAGACCAACTTTGTGCAGAAGCCACCTCCTTGAAGCAGCAAGCAGGAGCTAGTGCTGGAGGGAGCACTGTACTGCCTGGTGAGGTGCGGCAGTGGCAGTGGTGTGGACTTGTGCCCCTGCTGCTGCTGGATGGGTGGGTGGCCAGGGACATCTCAGCTTGTTGCTCAGGGTGGCGTGGCACTTCTTTCTGTGCTAGTTCCCCCCTATGGGCTGCAGAGGTGGCTCCTCCAGAGCTGGACTGGCCCTGCTACAACCCTGTGCCCTGCTGTGAACACAGAAATCTCAGGGGGCACGTGCCTCCCCCACCCCCACAACACATCACCTGTGCCTCCTTCCCCCCACATGACGTGTCCCCATTTCCAACCTCACCCAACACGTGGCTTGTGCTCCTTTTCCCCTCCATAGACTTATCTGGAAGGAGTTGCAGGACCTGCTCTATACCGTTGCCCAACCGTCACGTGCATTTGTGCATGCAGGTTGAGAGCCCTGGGGCTCTTTAGCCTGGAAAAGCGCAGGCTCAGGAGTGATCTGATGGCCACCTATAAGTTTATCGGGGTGACCACCAGTATCTGGGGTAATGTTATTTCACCAGAGCGCCCCAAGGGATGACAACTAGGTCGAATGGTCATAAACTACTACAAGACTGTTTCAGGCTGGACATAAGGAAGAATTTCTTTACTGTCCGAGCCCCCAAGGTCTGGAACAGCCTG
>JAGPOW010001327.1:19680491-19691264 GCA_030014935.1 Caiman crocodilus
AAGAATTTCTTTACTGTCCGAGCCCCCAAGGTCTGGAACAGCCTGCCATCGGAGGTGGTTCAAGCGCCTACACTGAACACCTTCAAGAGCAAACTGGATGCTTATCTTGCTGGCCAGCTGACTTCCTGCCCTTTGGGTGGCGGGCTGGACTCGATGATCTTCCAAGGTCCCTTCCAGCCCTAATGTCTATGAAATCTATGAAATGCACATACATGGGGATCCCCCTGCCTGATAGCCCTCCTCCTGCTCCCTGCAGCCCCAAGCATCCCCTTGCAGACTGGAACTGTCCCAGCCTGCAAGGGGAACTTGCTGCTTCCCCTGTTTTTCTCCTGTGGGTGAAAATCCACGATTTTCTCCTGAAAAAGAGAATTTCTGCATTTTCTTTGTTAAAGGAGGGCCACATTTTTCCGCAGCGAACAGAAAACCCAGATCCCTGCTTATTAGGCAGCTCAAAGTTATGACACTGCAGGGCAGGATTATTTCTGGTCCATGTTACCCAGCTTGTGTTACACCAAGGTGTAGCCACTCTAGGTTTACAATTTAAGTTAAACACCCCACCTACCCTCCTCCCAGGCTAGCCCAGATTGGGCTACCACCCCCCTCTCAATACCCCTGATTCCTGCTCACTGACTCCCCCTCACTTGTCACTGCCTACCTTTTCTGTCCCCAGGGAGCAGGCAGGGAATGCTTAACCTGCTTGCCCAGCAGCCCCCACTTCTGCTGCTGGGCAGTCTTAGCCTGGGGAAGAGAAGCCACTGCTGCCTTGTCCTGCACTGGATCTGTGCTCCCTGTGGAGCCAGGTCATGTGGCAGGGACTAGCACTGCCCTGCCATGCACCCTGGCTCTGCAGAGAGCAGAGATCTGCGCTGGGGATCTCCTCCCCACCACTGCCTGCCCTGTGCAGCTGCGTCTGCTCCCTGCAGAGCCAGGTCACCCGGCACGGACCAGCACTGCCCTGCCATGTGACCTGGCTCTGCAGGGAAAAGAGATCCATGCCGGGGTCTCCTCACTGCTGCTGCCCACCCCATGCACCCTGCATCGCCAGTAAGGATCTCTGCTCCCTGCGGAGCTGACTCACATGGCAGGGCAGCAGCATACAGGTGTTTTCCTGCAAGCCTGGCTCTGAAACACCGAAGTTTTCTGAAATTGAAGTTGCCTTATTTTGTTTCAGAGTTGTTTCTGAGCCTTCTGTTTCAATTTGGATTCAGTGTTTTGGGTGCCGAAATGGCTCAACATGCTTACAAAATGAAATGGCTGCAGAAATTTTGCACAGCCCTAGATATTACCACTTCCCTTCCATCTGGTGATGATGAAGTACAGAAATAGCATCTACTGCAGAACAGAAGCCATCCTGGGGCTGCTGATTGTTTATCTGCTCTGTTAACTAGCTTATAGCTGCTTACAAAACCAATGTAAATTGCACCAATATTAATGTACTATATGGCCCATCATGGGACCTTTTGTTTGAGACACGGGGTAGGTCTCCAATGGGACTGCAGAATAGCATATACAAAGTAGGTTTAAGTTACCTATCTTGGGTGCAGGTAACAAACAAGCCACAGAAGCATGGAATCCAGTCAGGATTAACTGGCAGTATATTTATCCTATTTCTTGATTAAGTTTTGTAGCCTGAATTGAGCTCTATGTTGCTACAATTAAACTACTGCCATTATCTAACCTTACTAGTTTAAAGTCATCTGGTGACCCTCAGATCCAAAGAAAAAAGCCAATCTCATTAAAGCCAATACGCCAAGCATTTTCTGTCTCAACAGAAACAGAAGTTGTCCTTTCTGAAGTACAGCTATCTGCAGACAATGACAAATAAAGGCCTAAGGCAGTAGGCTTTCTAGCAGACTAGACCTAATCCATGTGGATTGCGGGGTTTCACTGATTGCCAACCAATATATGACACTGGTTTTCAGACTATAAAAATATGAGTTTTTAATTATTTGGGTAACTAATGAATGTCGAGGTAAAAATACAATAAAAATGAAACACTTAAGTTTTATCTTCTGTTCAGGGTATTTTCTTAGCTCATTGTGTTCCTGATACTATATGTTGTTCAGTGATCACTCAGAATCAAAAATGTGACAAAAGCCTACTTCTTGTAGTCTCTGAGTTCTAATTTATCAGTATTGTACAGCATAGGTTCCCAAAGAAGGACCATATCACCTAAGCCTATTTAAGGTGCTATTCCACGTATCTTCCTTCCCCACTCAGATACACTGGTGCTACAACTATTAACAATCAACATTCCAAACACATATAACTGAATTACTAAGGAAATTAATTAGTTTATGAGGCTCACTACAACCTCTGTTTTGTACCAGTCATAATCTACTCTTCAGTATCTATTAGTCAACTGTTTCTCCAGACTTAAAACCAATTGTAAGCTTCCGCATTTTCACCTTTTTTTCTAAAAACTTACCATATTTACTCGAATACTAGAGAAAGTTTTTTCCCTTAATCAGTATGGGGGGAAAAGGCCCTTGTTTTATATTTGCATACAAGAAAATCTCATTAAATATGTTGTCTATCATTAAACTGCTGCAAAAAGCAGCATGTGTTCAGTAATAAAACCCAACTATGAAACTGATTAAATTCAGCCAATACTAAGCATGCTATAAAATACACAGTCCATAAACATACTGATGGAAAACTTTTTTATTTCTTTTTTTGTTTTGTTTTCGAGTGGCATCCTATATGCAAACCCAGGCCCAGAAGTCTTGGAGTTCAAATACCACCTAGTATTGTTTGCTCCTAGCCAGCTAGAAAAGCAGCTAGGGGAAAAGCATGAATACAGTCCTCTATTGCCACAGAGTTGATGGGAACCTACCACAAGGATAGGTTAGTGCAGCCCTGATGGAAACTTTGGTTTTTTGCATGGCCCGTAAACAAAAATAAACAAACAAAAGACAGGCAGGTATTCCATGCCAGCCCTGACACCCTTCCATGGGTGTAAAAAATGCTTGATTTTAGCAAAAAAACAGGGACACTGATGGGAACCCCCTTTTTTAAAAATTACAAAACAACTAAAAGAAACTATATTGACACAAAACTTGACAACCTTCCCTACAACAATACCTTACTCTTCTTATACCCCTCTTCACTATTAACATTAACCTCTCACAAACCACCCCCAAACCAGAAGGAAGCAATAACTTTCACTCTGTTCCTTTGTCCTTTTTTAAGAAACACCCCCATTTCTTTTTCCTCCGTCTCTTCTCAACTTTATCCTAAACCATCTCGTCTGCATCTTGATCCACACAGGATTTCAAGTCACATATTGCCAGCTACAGACATACACTTCTGGTAAAAGAAGAGTCACTTGATCAACAGTAGGTTACTCACTTTCCATATTGCCACCGTCACACAAAGTAGTATGGTTCTCAGTCTCTCTATCTCCAGTCCTTTGGGCATTAACTCATATAACACCATATAGCACTTGTAGAGAATCAATTATATAACACCATATATGACTTATATAACAGAAATATATCCATTATATAATGTCATATAACACTTGCAGGGAATCAGTTAGGAAGGCCAAAGCAGCATTAGAGCTGAAGCTGGCAACAAAAATTAATGACAACCAAAAGTCTGTCTTCAAGTATATAGGGAGCAAAATGAAGCCACAGGGCAGCATAGGACCCCTACAGGATAGACGAGGAGAGTTGGTAACAGATAGCAGGGACAAAACAGAGCTCTTCCTTGAGTTTTTTTGCCTCTGTATTCTGAACATGGATCTAGACAAATCTCCCAAATGCATTCTGATAGAAGCAGGAGGAATACCAGCCCACCAACTATCAGCACTGACCTCGCAAAGAGACACATGGTGGGGCTGGATATGTTTAAGTCATCAGGACTGGATGAGCTCCACCCAAGGGTGCTGAAAAAATTAGCCAATGTCATAGCAGAGCCATTGGCATGACTATTTGAGCACTTGTGGTGCTCAGGGGAGGTCCCAGAGGACTGGAAAAGGGCCAATGTGGTCCCTATTTTCAAGAAGGGGAGGAAGGAGGATCTGGGTAACTATAGACTAGATAGTTGCATCTTTATCCTTGGGAAAACCCTTTAAAAATTATCAAGGATCATATGTGTAGGAATTCAGAGGGTAATACAATGCTGAAGGCTAACCAGTATGCGTTTATAGCAGGTAGATCCTGTCTGACTAACCTTGTTTCTTTCTATGAACAGGTCACTAAATGCTTAGTTGCTGGAGTCAAGGTAGATATCTTCTACTTGGACATTAAGAAGGCCTTCTACACACTATCCCACCCTATTTTCATAAACAAATTGAACAGCTGTGCCATAGATAATTACATTGTCATGTGGGTGCCAAATCGGCTTAAGAGAGTGTTGGTGAATGGGTTGGTATTAACCTGGAAAGATGTGGGCAGTGGTGTCCCCCAGGGCTTAATCCTTAGGCCAGTGCTGTTCAATATTTTCATCAGAGACCTGAATGAGGGCATGAAAAGCACTCTGTCCAAATCTGCAGTTGACACAAAACTATGGGGTGAAGTAAATACACTAATGAGAAGAAACCAAATCCAGGTGGACCTGGACAGGTTAGAGAAGTGGGCGGAGAGCAATAGGATTCAGTTCAACAAGGACAATGCAAGGTGCTGCACCTAGGGAGAGGGAATCACCAGCACACGTATAGGCTGAGTGATGACCTTCTCAGCAGCACAGCAGCAGAAGGAGATCTCGGAGTTGTTGTTGACTCCAAGATGAATATGAGTTGCCAATGTGACAAAGTAATTAGCAGAGCTAACCACACTTTGTCATAAATTAGTAGGTGCATCATGAAAGGGTCAAGGGATGTGATGCTTCCCTACTATGCAGCACTGGTCAGGCCATAGCTGGAGTGCTACGTCCAATTCTGGGTGCTGCAATTCAAAAGGGATGTGGACAACCTTGAGAAGGTCCAGAGGAGGGCCAGTCATATGGTTAGAGGCCTGCAGGGAAGGCTCTATGAGGAAAGGCTGAGGGACTTGGACCTTTTCAGCCTCCACAAGAGAAAGCTGAGGGGGGGGATTTTGTGGCAGTATACAATTTCACTGGTGGGGGGAGTGGGCAGCAGGGGATAGGAGGATAGGAGATGCTCTGTCTGTGGGTTATTATCTGGCCTGTGGTTGTCTTGGGCCTGTCTCCAGGGAATGATGACTATGGTAGCACAATGGTCATCCTATCAAGGCTCGGCAAGCAGAAAGAAAAAAGGAGAATACAAAGCAAAGAGCTGGACTTCAGGTAATTCTCTTACCTCTGGGGCCATTGTGACTGCTGGTGGTGACCCCGCTACAGAGCTTTTTATTTCTGAGGGCTGTGTGCTGTTCCTTAAAGCCCAGCCCTATCAGATAAAGGAAAACTATAGAAGAACATGGGCAAAATCCTGATCCATTGCACATCTGAATGTGGGAGATTGTCTTGATGCCTAACTCTTCGGTGACGGTTCCCCAGGACCTCCACCACAGAGGCCTGTTCCCACTAGGGAATAGACCTTTTCACAACCCTTCCTTCACAAAGTGCTTCTGGAGGGGGAGTTCCCAGCATTTGCTCAGTGTCTCCCTGGCCCCAGCCTGCAGGTGGCTTCTTCCTTCCCCTTCCCCAGGTGATGGGGACTCAGCCTGATAGGCTGTCTGATTAAAGTGAAAGTAAAAATAAGAAAAAATAAAACCCTGGTTCCAGCACTGCCAGCTTGCCTGCAGTGGCTCTGCAGTGGCCCTCCTTGTGCAGCTTCCCCAGCCATTCTTGGTGCTGTTGACTTGGTGCTGGTTTGGGGATACGAGAGCCTCTGGCTGCAGGACAACACTCTCTGTGGCTTCTGGAGCCTCCGTTCTGGTGTTGTGATGCTCCGGTGTTGGAGAATTCTTTCTGCATTCAGCCTGCCCCCATCTGGTCTTGGCAGCAAGCCACAAATACTGGCACAGCTATGAGGTTGTCCAATCCAGGCTGAACAGCTGCTGATAAAATGGGGCTACTGAATTGGCTTCCAGTTTCTTGTGGCCTCTGGCTCTAGTGGGAACAAGTGAGTTGGTTCCCTCAGTGGCTCTGGATTTAAATACAGCTTTTCTTGCCTCTTCACACACATCTGATATGACATCTCTCATTAACCATAGAGTCTGGCATATCCTTTTCTGAGGAACAGCACACATTTGTTCTTCTTGAATCACATATGCTAAAGTCACACATTCTTTATGCCAGTACTTCTGCCATCTAGTTGTCTGTATTTAAAAGGGTTAAAATCATAGAAAGTTAGGGTTTGAAGGGACCTCAGGAGGTCATCTAGTCCAAACCCCTGCTCATCCCCAGTGAGATCAACCCAGCCAAAGCTTTGTCTAACTGAGTTTTGAAAACCTCCAAGGATGGAGCTTCCACCACCTCTGGTAACCTGTTCCAGTGTTTTACTAGCTTTCTGGTGAAAAAATGCTTTCTAATATCTAACCTAAACTTCCCTTGTTGCAACTTGAGTTCCTTGCTCCTTGTTCTGTCATCTGCCACCGCTGAGAACAGTCTAGCTCCATCCTCATTTGAACCCCTCTTCCAGCAGTTGAAGGCTGCTATTATGTCCCCTCTCAGTCTCCTCTTCTCTAACTAAATCATCCCAATTCCCCAAATCTTTCCTCATGAGTCATGTGCCCCAGCCCCCGAACCATTTTTGTTGCTTTTTGCTGGACTTTCTCCAATTTGTACATATCCTTTCTGTAGTGGGGGCCCCAAAACTGAACATGGTACTCCAGATGTGGCTTCACCAGTACTGAAGAGTGGGGAATAATCAGGTCCCTTGACCTACTGGAAACACACCTACCAATGCAGCCTAGTATGCCATTAGCCTTCCTGGTAACGAGGACACACAGATGACTCATATTCAGCTTATTGTCCACTGTAACCCCCAGGTCTTTTTCTACAGAACTGCTGCCCCGTCAGTCAGCCCCCAGCCTGTACCGGTGCATGCGATTGTTCCATCCTAAGTGCAGGACTTTGCACTTATCCTTGTTGAACTTCATGAGATTTCTTTTGGTTCAAATTCCCAATGTGTCTGAATCCTAGCCATACCCTCCAGTGTATCTCCTACTACCCCCCACTTGGTGTCATCTGCAAACTTGATGAGGGTGCACTCTATGTCATCTTCCAGGTCATTGAAGAAGATATTGAACAAAACTGGCCCCAGAACCAACCTGGCAATACTGTCTGCCAACTACACATCAAATCATTAGTTACTATTCTCCGAGCCCAAAGTTCCAGCCAGTTTTCTATCCACCTTAAAGTCCATTCATCCAGCCCACACTTCCCTACTTTGCCTGAAAGAATGTGGGAGACCGTAGGAAAAGCCTTGGTAAAATCAAGGTACTCCACATCCATCAGTCTCCCTGCATCCACAAAGCCAGTCATCTCATCATAGAAGGCAATCAGGTTGGTCAGGCATGACTTGCTACTTGTAAATCCATGCTGACTATTCCTTATCACCCTTTTCTTCTCCAAGTGCTTAAAACTGGATTCCTTGTGGATCTACTTCATGATTTTTCCAGGGACTGAGGTGAGGCTGACTGGTCTGTAGTTCCCTGGATCCTCTTTTTTCCATTCCCTGGGAACTCTCCTGATTGCCATGAGTTTTCAAAGATGATGGTGAATGGCACTGACAGCACATCAGCTGGCTCTTTCAACAGCCTTGGGTGCATCCCATCTGCCCACATGGACTTGTACACATCCAGCTTTTCTAAATAGTCACTAACCTGTTCTTTCAGCACTGAGGGCTGCTCACCTCCTCCCCAAACTGTACTGGCCAGTGCAGTAGTCTGTGAGTTGATCTTGCCTGTCAAGACCGAGGCAAAAAAAGCATTGAGCACTTCAGCCTTTTCTGCATCCTTTGTACAAGGTTGCTTCTCCCATTCAGTAAGCGACCCACGCTTTCCCTGATCCTCCTCTTGCTACCAACAGACTTGTAGAAGTCCTTCTTGTTACCTTTCACAACCCTTGCTAGCTGCAACTTCAATTGTGCTTTGTCCTTCCTGACTTCATCCCTGCATGCCATGCCCAAACACCAGTGTTCCCTCTAAGTTGCATGTGTGTGCAGCCATGCAGAATAAAAAATCATACCGCACAATAACTTTTTAATGCCACAGACACAGTGGTGTACCGATGGTAGGGGGAGGGAAGGAGGTGTTAGGGAGCCATGGCCCCCAGGCACTGGCCTGGGGGGACTGCCCTGTGTCATAGCAAGGGGGTGCCAATGCTCCACCCACCACCACCAGCTTCACATCCAGCCATTCACCACCTGCCACAATGCAGCCACAGGCTGCTGCAGGAGTGGGGAGGGACAGGCACAATGAGATACCCATGCACTCTCAGCCAGGATTGCTCATAGATCACTAAATCTTAGAAGGAATATTGCCATACTTGCTAGTCTTCCTGAAAATCAGGGTGCTGTGTACCTGTACTCTCAGTAAGGCTTCTTTGAAGTGCTCCAATTATCGGCCTCCAGTTGCCTAACACATCTTCCTTTCTCTTCTTGAATATCAAAATTACCACACCTTCTGCAAAATCCTCCCCTATGTCCCCAGTATTTCCCTGTTTTACTCTGTTATATCTGTCCCCAGCCATTGCCAATGTTTTTAGTAGAATTTCAGTAGAAGTCCATGTCTCCACAGAGCCTTCCATCTCTTGACAAGTTTTCTTCCGCCTCCTCTCATACTTAACTTCTCCAATTTTTGTTTCTTTCCATCTTTTATTCCTTCCTTTATCCCCTCAAGGAACATCCTCATTTTTCTTCCATCCATTCCTCTTCTTTTGTACAACTCTATAAAACTCTGCCACTATATCCAACACCTTCACCCTTTCTTCTACTCAGATTCCTTCTTCAGTTCTTGCTGCTTTCATTTCCTTCCTTCTTTTCCTCAGTTTTGGTGAAAAACACTTACATCATCCTTCCACCTTTTCCACCTAAGATGCTCTGGTCAAGAAGATTTTCTCATCTGTTTTCCTTTTGAACTATTCTTCAGTCCATCCCTTTGTCTTCCAGTTTTTCATTCCCTTGTACTCCCCTTACCACCTCCTTTAATAATTCCTGCTTCCTTGCCTGCAGTTCTTTTAGCTCTTTGACCCTCTTCTTCACCTCTCTCCAACCAATATTTATGAAAAAATCACTTGTTCTTCTCTTTATCATAGTCCGCCACTCCCAAACACTTTTGTAGCAACTCTTCTGAGCACTTCATCCTTTACATAGTTCCATATATTCTTGACAGGTCTTCTCATCTTGTAATAATTGAAAATTGAACTTCCACATCCCTTTCCCCCAATCTTCACCTTTTTTTTAAACTCACTTCCATTCTCAACATCCAGTGATCACTGAAGGTTACATCTAAGATCTTTGTCTTTCCAATCCCTAGCCCATTTGATGCTAATACAAAATCCATCCTCAACACTTGTCTCCCACTCAGTTCCACCCTCATAATCACATTCTTCTTTTAAGCCTTCTTCTCTTATTATTGTAATCAGTACTTTTGATGAGCTATCTAGCTCTCCCTCCTCTCTGTCCTATCTCCTATCCTCACCTTGATAATGCAATTGAAATCCCGTACCAGAATCCCCACTATCTCCTCTTGCATACACCTGATGATTGTTTTGTGAATGCCCACTCAACTAAGACCTCGGTCACACTTGACTGAAGCATATAAAATGCTTGGACTCACTGTCAATTTAATGAAAATGAAGATATATCCTACCATCCTACCCGGAACCAACCAGCTGTTACCCCACATATTACAATTAGAGGACATTTCATGAAAGTTGTTTCATAGTTGGTAGGGTCAGAAGGGACCTGAGCAGATCATCAAATCCAACCCCCTGCCATGGCCGGAAAAAGTACTGGGTTCAAACGACCCCAGCAAGGTGTTCATCTAACCTCCTCTCGAAGACTCCCAGGGTAGGAGCCAGCACCACTTCCCTTGGAAGTTGGTTCCAGATCCTAGCTGCCCTGACTGTGAAGTAGCACCTCCCAATGTCTAGTCTGAATCTACCCTCTGAACTGACCCTCTGCTGAGCACTTCCCCTACCTGCATAGTCATCTTTTCCAAAAAGTTAACATGTATAACAATATACAACACTGAATAAAATGTGCCAGTGCTGCCTTTCGCTGTCTCTAAAATTGTGTGTTTGATGATCAGGACCCAAACCAAGCTTCTTGTTTACCAGGCTGCTTTCATTACTACACTGATGTGAAACCTGAACAACTTATTAGAAACATCTGAACACCTTGAAATGTTACCATCAGCGATGGTTTTGGAAAATCCTCCATATCAACTAGGAGGACAGGAGAAATCCCTTCAATCTCCAGCTCCCTCTGTGCAAAAATGAAATTTATTTCCTACCTATGGGGACTTTTTACTATCTTGTACCATCTATACTTTTCCCAGAGCCTGATTAAGGGACTTGGATTCTGAAATCTTACAGAAAAGGACAGTTTTCTTGCAATTTTCCAGTTGGTCTAATACAAGGTATAATTTTGGAACCAAGAGGTCTAGTTTTTTGTAAGTAACTAACAGCTCATTCACAGGCACTGGGAGTTGAGTCTGAGCATGATAGCTGACTACTCACCTGTGTAATATTTCGTTATCAAAATGGAGTATAACTATTCACAAAACAAGATGGCCGTGCTGAAAATAACAACGCAACAAGGACAACCCTTCTTTTCCACTTGCAATGCCATGTACCCTCCCCCCTCCCTTCTAGCCAATCAGTAGTAGTCACGGGTAGCCGAAATCTCGCGAGGCTAGA
>JAGPOW010001327.1:19691364-19717382 GCA_030014935.1 Caiman crocodilus
TTCTTTTCCACTTGCAATGCCATGTACCCTCCCCCCTCCCTTCTAGCCAATCAGTAGTAGTCACGGGTAGCCGAAATCTCGCGAGGCTAGAAACTAATAAAGGGAGCCAGCGAGGGAGGATGGGCGGAGTCTCCCTAGGACCTCGCCGCGAACGGACGTGAGCCTGATCACCTCACGTGTCCTACGCCATCGCACCAACAGATATTCGTCCACTCGTCCACCGGCTACCCATCGACCAGTTTGTCTAGACAGCCTAACCCAACCCTTTCCGCTTGCTTCGCTGTTTGTTACGTTCGACACACCAACCTGCCTGGCCCTCTGGGTCAGGCGCTCTGTAAGTACCCAGAGTTAAAAAACCGTGTTCCGTTGCCAAATCCAAGTCTCGACTCAACCTGTTACGAACGCATAACATCACCCACCCCCACACTGGAAGCAGGAGGAGAAGTGCATCTGAATAAGACTAGAGTCAGTATCTGTGAAAGGTGGAGGAACTAGCAGCAGGAAGCCCTGAAGCTTTAGCGAGATGATTCAGCTGTAGAGTGGTAAAGGAAGACCACCAAGAATGGAAAGCAACGGACTGGTGAGACTGGAGTACCAAGGGAGAGGGAGACTCTAATCTGAAAGGATAGAACTTGGAGGTCTTCAAGAGGAGGCTAGATAGTCACCTGGCTGGGGTCATCAGACCTTGGTCCTCTTTCCTGCCAGGAGCAAGGGGTTGGACACAATGATCCATTGTGGTCCCTTCTGACTCTACAATCTATGAATCTATGAATTTTCTTTTCTTTAAAAACAGACAAGGTTCTTTGAGTCAATCTGATTTATTTTTACCTTTTTGCCACATCGGAGACAGAGGATCTCTATTTTTATTAAGCAGATGCATGATCTTTTTATTTTTATGTTCTTAAAAACTGAAAATACGAGATTTGGGTTGGGGACTTTCAAAGAAGTGGAGGAGGTCCCAGCAACGCCCGAACACAGGCAGAGATAGGGCCAGTGGGTCAGTACCCAAAAAGGGCAAAAAATAGGGGCTTGGACTGGTGAAGATGATCCTCAACAAAACTTTCTAATGCAATGATGACTAACAGTTTGTAAAAGAGAGAAGTCCTGGAACTTCCCACCAGAAAGGATGACCCGTGGGCCAATAAACAAGAATGGATCTGAACAAGTTGCTACAGTTGTTGGAACAACAGCAAGAAACCAACCAATGTATGCAAAATTTTATGGTCCAATTAATGCAGAGACAACAGAAACAGATGAAGGAACACAGGGAATACTGTTGATCCATTGGCAAGTGATCTTTGAGGGCCTTACCCTCTCTGCACGGCAAAAATAAGGAGAGACAGTTGACACCAACACTAACAAGTTCAATTCTATAAAGATGACACATCAGGGTGATCTGGAGGCCTTCTTGGTCATGTTTGAAAGGATGGCAGAAGAAGCTGGTTGAATACAGTGTAGATAGTCACTGCAACCATATCCTTTATTGACCAGGGAACCACAAGCCACCCATTGGGCCCTGCCTAAGATAGAGATAAGTCAATATGTAAAGGTGAAAGATGTGACACTGAGGAGATTTGGAATATTGACAGAATATCACCAACAGAGATTCTGAACCTGCTAAAACAGAATGACATTTTACATCAGGCAGTGGAGACAGATCTTACAGGACCTTGAGTGTAAGTGGTTAGGCCCAGGAAAGAAGATGAGGGAGGAAATAATAGAACAGGTGGTATTTGCATAATTTTTTAGGACCTAGAAGGAGAGGCAAGAGAATAGGTTAAATGACACTGGTGCACCACATTTGAGGAGACTGTAAGGCTAGTGGAAATAGCTGAAGAAGTGGGAGAGGTGGCAAAGAGAGGCAAACATAACTGAAGCAAGGGCAATAAGGCCAACAACCCAAAGAATGTTGAGAAGATGATGAAAAGAAAGGAAGATACTGCACTGTAAGAGACAGAGGGTTATCAGAGCAGTTCATTTACTTTCCTGGTGGAACTAGGTGCATGCTAGCCCTTAGGTCCCAGCAGGTATCTTATATCAGATGTTCAACAGCATGACCACCTTATCTCAACTGCCAGGACTTGATGTTAAAGGGAAGTAAAGAGGAAGTCTTGCTGGCCTGAACTGCTGTTTACCCCTGGCTAACTGATGTTCCTTGGGGCTCTGTCTTCCCTTCCACCCTGGCCTGGCGCTGAACTGATGGTGCAGTCCCCATACAAAGATAAGTCAAAGATAAGAATTGACAATGGATCTGAAGACTCGGCCTTAACTCTGTCTACAGGGGCTTATCACTAGCATTCTGTAGCAACATAGTCCAGGTCCTTCAGCTTGTACAATTTAACTGCCCACAGCCGTGGGGTCCCTGACTGGGGTATGTCCATTTAGAACAAAGAAATATCCTCAGCTTGGTAACAGGGTACCTGGCCTCAGGATTCCCCCCAGTCACCAGTCCTGAAACTCAACCACTCATAGTTAGGTGTCTTCTCTGTTCCTGTAGGTACTCTCAACCCTGGCAATCTGCAGCTCTCTGAATGCTGGCCCATCTTCTTCTCAACACTGAACTCTGGTGAGTAAAGAGACTCCTCCAAGCCTCAAAAAGCAGAGTTTACCACTCTCCTCCTTTGCCCCTGCCAGCACATAGTCCAAGCATTTGCTCATTCAATAACCTCTCCACCTCTCCATTCTCTGTCTCTCTCTTCCTTCCCTGCATGCATTGCTGGGTGTGCTTTCCTGATGTCATTCATCAAACACCCAGCCAACTGGAGCTGGAAGGAACTAATAAATCATGTCATCTGTGGTTCCAGCAAGTCCCACGCTTTTGCCTCTCATTCCTGGCAAGGTAAGCACTTACACCCGAAACAAACTCTCTGGCAATCTTTGGGGGTCCTCAAGGCTCTTTCCCCTGGGCCCCAGACCATCCTCAGAACTGTCAGCATGTGCTTCACTGCCACACTAACACCGGGCCACTAGTGGATTGATGTTACTGGTGTGGAAGGTTGGGACATTTTGTGAGAACCTGCCCTGAACAAGGAGAATAGGAGAGGACTATAACCAGCCGAGAAGAGAGGAGAATGCAAGTCCAGAGACAGAGCAGATGGCTTGCAGCTTTGGAGAAATTAAACCAAGTTGTGATCCAAGCTGAAGGGAACCCACAACAGAAAGTACCTACAATGGTTGGTTCAGGATGCACTGAAAGGTTGATACAACAGAGCCTGCTGTTGAAGGCAGGGCAGAGGGTGCTGGTGGACTATCAGGACCTTTTGGGCATTTATATACGTGTTCTGGGGTGGAGGAAGGGTGCTTTAATTAGAGCCTTTAAAACTAGATATGGGCAAGCCTGAAGGTGGACAGCTATACACATGAACTGTTAGTATGCCTGTTGCTATATTTGGCTTATTCAGTGGTCCTGGGCTGTAACTGGCCACTTCAATGAAGTATTAGCAGGATCACAGAAAGCAGGGAAGAGTACAAAGAAAGATGGGATCCAGACCCTTCCCATAGAAGCACTAGCTGTGGAAGCACAAAGACCAGCAGTGGGTGGGCACAGGAACCGATATTAGATCTGAATACTCTCTTGAAAGATAACCAGTTCCAGTTGGAGCAAAGCCAGGGGGATGATTTCAAACATGCATTTTAAGAGGGCCTGGTGCACTGCAACAAGGAAATACTATAACCAGAGCAGACAACCATGACACCCCAATTTGAGGTAAGAAAGTAACTGCTTTATAAAATTGATTTGTGTAAGATAGAGGGAGAGGAGACAGAGAAACTCCTGGTGCCACAGAAGTACCTGAAAGGTCTACTGAAGATAGCTCACGAGTTGCCTACAGGGGATCATTTGGAGAAAAATAATATGGAGCCCAGGATTAAGGGGAGGTCTTATTAGCCAGGTCTATGAAGGAAGGTAGGAGACTTTTGTGAGCCATGCCCTCTGTGCCAGAGAGTAATGCCCAGTCAACCACCTGGAGCTCCACTGATTCCCCTTCCCATTATTGAAACCCCTTTTGAAATGCTAGCTGTGGATATCATAGGACATTTACCAAAAAGGGAGCACAAGATACCAATATATTTTGGTCCTTGAGGATTATGCGACACTGAAACACCTAAACACTTTCATTAACCTTTCTCAGATGGATGGGTTGGTCAAATGATTTCTGGACTCTGAAAAGTACGATAAGAACATTTGTGAATAAAGGACCCCAACACTGGGGAGAGGTGCTGACTTCTTTACTGTTTGCAGCAAGGGAGGTTCCACAGGCCTCAATGTGCTTCTCTTTGTTTGAACTCCTCTGTGGACACCAACCAGTGTGACACTGGATCTGATTAAAGAAGGCTGGGTAGCTGTAGCATGTCAGGATACCAGGGGCAGCTGTGATGCTCCCTGGTGGTTAGGCAACCATGCCCTGCTCTGCCCTTCTGTGTCACCCACCACACCTTGATGTGATAATAGAATTAGAGGGAGGCTGCCCACCGGCCTTAGTATGGACCGCAATCTAGATGAATGCTCTCCCGCCTCTTGGGGTTGCTTGGCACTCTACTGTTCTCAATTAAACTACTCCCAGGCCCCTCACTGAGCCTCACTATTCCTAGGCCTCTTGCTGGGCCTTTCTTGGCTATGCCACTGTAGGGCACCTGTAGCCTTAAGGGCTAATTGTGTGGCTCCATTCCTCCCCTAAACCACATCTCAAGCCTTGCAGGTATTGCTATATCATCACTGTCTCCTATTGTGGCTTTGGCCTCCTTAGCCACAACCCCTTTCATCTAGCCTGGGACCATGGAATTGGATCTGGTTTTGAGGCACCAGGTCTAGTATAGCCTTTTTTGGCACAAGACCCCCTGTCTACCTATGCCCCTCACAGGCACCAGGCCTCTGACCCCTATTTGCCTATGTCCCTTGTGGGCACTTGGTCCCTAGCCCCCATCTAGCTACACCACTTGTGGACAACAGACCCATGGCCCCTGTCTGGCTATGCACCTCATGGGTACCAGGCCTCTAGCCCCAGTCTGCCAGGCCCCTGGCCCCTGTCTGGCTCTGTGGCAGAGGGTAGATTCAGACTAGACATCAAGAGGCACTATTTCACAGTTAGGGTGGCTAGGATCTGGAATCAACTTCCAAGAGAAGTGGTGCTGGCTCCTACCCTAGGGGTCTTTAAGAGGAGGCTAGATGAACACCTTGCTGTGGTCATTTGACCCCAGTACTCTTTCCTGCCATGGCAGGGGGTTGGACTTGATGATCTGCTCAGGTTCCTTCTGACCCTATAAAACTATAAAACTATGACTTCGTCAATTCAATGCTGGAGGAAAGCTCTAGGACTGCAGGAAGAAGGACTGCCAGAGGCGGTGCTAGAAAAGAAAGAGGGCATGGACTCCCAGGAAGGTGGAAGCTGGAACCTTGAAACCACTGGCAGAAAGAAGAAGTCATCATCCCCATGTGCAGTGGTTTGCTTGAAGAACAGATATGCAACAGAGGGGGAGGAGTTCATTCTATTGGTGGAAGAGGGCAGGCCAGGAATCCCAAAGGTGAGGAGGATAGAGACCACTGTCACAAAGAGGCAGCAATGGAGGTGGTTGGAGACTCCTTTCTGTTGGGGGACAGAAGGATCTATCTGCTGGCCTGACCTGTTGTCCAGGGAAAACTTCTGCTTGCCTGGAGCATGGCTCTGAGATGTCAAGGATGGATTGATTACCAAGACTCTTCTGACCCTCTGACTACTACCCCATGCTGCTCACCCATGTGGGCACCAGTGCACCTGCCAGAGCTGACCTTGAGCATATCAAGAGTGACTACAGGGCTCTGGGTACAAGGGTGAAGGGCATGGGGGCATAGGTGGGGTTCTCCTCAATTCTGCTGGTCACAGGGAAGGGCCCTGACAGAAGTAGATGCATCGTTGAAGATCAATGCATGGCTGCATAGGTGGGGTTGCTAGCAGTTGTTTGGCTTCTTTGACCATGGCATGTAGTTCCAAGCAGAGGGATTGCTAGGAAGAGATTAGATCCACCTGACAAAGAGAGGGAAAAGCATCTTTGCAGATAGGCTCACTAACCTAGTGAACTGGCCTTGACATTAGGTGCACCAAAGGAAGGAGAATCAAGCCCTGAGGTAAGTTGAGAATGGGGGACCTGGAGGCAGTAGAAGGGGGCAGCATGGGAGAGCTCATTCTTCCTGACAAAGTTGGGCTATCAGCTAGTCACCTCAGGTGTCCGTACACAAATACACAGAGCCTGAGAAACAAGCAGGAAGAATTAAAAGCCCTCGCACAGTAAGGAACTATGGGAAAAAACAGAGACTTGGTGAGAGCTCACATGACTGGAGCACTGCCATGGGTGGGTACAAACTGTTCAGGAAGGACAGGCAGGGAAGAGGAGGAGTTGTGTTGTATGTAAAAAAGCTGTGTGATTGCTCTGAGCTCCATATGAAACTGGAGATAGCGCAGAGACTCTGAACAAGACTAAGGTTAGAAAGAACAGCAACAAAGGTAATGTTGTGGTGGGTATATACAAGAAACCACTGGACCAGGAGGATGTGGTAGATGAGGCTTTCTTCAGACAACTAGTGGAAGTTTCCAGATCATAGGGTCTGGTTCTCCTGGGAAACTCCAATCACCCTGACATCTACTGGGAGGGCAGTATAGCAGTGTACAGACAATAGGTAATGTTTTTAGAGTACGTTGGAGACAACTTCATGGTACAAGTGTTGGAGAGACCAACTAGGGGCTGTGCTCTTCTTGACCTACTGCTCACAAATGGGGAAGAATCGGTGGGGAGATGTAGAAGTGGATGGCAAGTTGGGCAGCAGTGAACACAAGATGACTGAGTTCAGGATCTGGACAAAAGGAAGAAAGGAGAGCAGCAGAGTAAGGACTCTGGAGTTCAGAAAAGCAGACTCCCTCAGGGAACTGATGGGGTAGAATTGCCTGGGAGACCTGTCTGAGTGGGGAAAGGAGTCCAGGAGAGCTGGCTGTAGTGTTTTAAAGAAACCTTATTGAGGGCACGGGAACAAACCATCCCGATGCGCAGGAAGACTAGGAAGTATGGCAAAAGACCAACTTGGCTTAGCAGGGAACTCTTCAGTGAGCTAAAACACAAAAAGGAAGCTTACAAGTGGAAACTTGGATAAACAACTAAGAAGGAGTTATAAGAGCATTGTTCAGGGATACAGAGATAAAATCAGGAAGGCCAAAGAGCAATTGGAGTTGCAGCTAGCAAGGGACGTGAAATGCTTTTTGTTCCCCTTCTACAACTATGTCAACAACAAGAGGAAGATCAGGGAAAGTGTGGGTCCCTTCCTAAATGGGGGAGGCAACCTAGTATCTGATGATGCAGAAAAGGCTGAAGTGCTCAATGCCTCTTTCACCTCAGTCTTCACAGGCAAGGTCAGCTCCCAGGCTGCTGCAGCTGGCAGCACAAGTCTAGGCAGGAGGTGAGCAGCCAACACTAGCAAAAGAACTGTCCATACTGGGGATATTTTAGGGTACAGTTATAACAAAGAGCAGAGCTGAAAAGGAACACAGAATTGGACTAATTAGATTTAACAGTTTGGTTTGCTGTTGTTTGTACCTTTTTTCATTCCTCTATTTTCACACAAATAAGGGAGTGAACATTTCACAAGCATTATTCCAGAAAGCAGAAGTATCACAAATCCTAGTGGACATGAGTAACAGTATTATTTTTTTCTTTACTCTTATCACCATCACAAATAAATCTTGTTGCAATTTCTTCTTAGGATAAGGACAA
The DNA here is from genome assembly GCA_030014935.1 of Caiman crocodilus. Classification (NCBI taxonomy): domain Eukaryota; kingdom Metazoa; phylum Chordata; order Crocodylia; family Alligatoridae; genus Caiman; species Caiman crocodilus. The sequence continues at coordinate 19,699,099 of JAGPOW010001327.1, forward strand.
TTGATGTGGTAATTTGCAACTAAACAAAGCATCTTGCCTTTTAGGCCGGGGCAGGCAACTATTTTGGGCAGAGGGCTGCTTAACAAGTTTTGGCAAGCTGTCAGGAGCTGCATAGGTAGCCCCTGCTCTATCACAGGAGCATCATGTCATGCACCTGCAGCTCCTACCTTCACAGCAGGAAAGCCTTGCACTGGACTGCAGGAATGCAGGGGGTGGGGCTCCTTCCAGTCCCCAGGGAGCATGGGAACCTGAGCAGCAAGGGGCAGGGAAAGCAGCAGGCTCTACCAGTACAAGAGCTTTAGAGAAGAAATGGAGAATCCCTTGGCAATTTGTTCTAATAATCTGCACACTCAATGTTAAAAATTTGTGCCTAATGTGCAATCTTTTTTTCCAGCACCAACTTCCACCCATTGCTTCTTGTTATCCTTTCTCATAAGATTATAGAACACCTTGGTGACCAGTATTATCTCCCTCAATGATACTGAAGCATTATAATAAAGTCAACTCCCAATTTATTTTGATAACCAAAACAGATGAGCTCTTTTTGAGCATTTTTCCAGCCTCAAATCTTGCTCTTTCCTGCATAACTCCAATTTTCCACATTTTTTTTTAATGTGGAATCTAGAACTGGACCCTGTATTCTACTATCAAAGGACATGTCTACACATGCATATATACTCACTTAAATTTACTGCACAGTAAGTTACCACACAGTAAGCAGGAATAGGCCAGCATCTACCACAGGTCAGAGCGGCCTGCCATGTGCCTCTGTGGCCACTGGGGGGGAGCTCCAGCCTCCAGCCACACAGCTGCCAGCCCTTGGAACCAACTTTAGTCCCAAACCGAAGCCTGGAGGGGTTGCTAGCCAGGAGCCCTGGGGCTGACCTCAGGCCAGCCCCCGAGTGGCTGGGCAGACCCAGAAGGGAGCTCCCTTAGTTACAGAGCAGTAATGCATTACTCATTACTGCACAGTAATTTAATCGGGCATAAATTTTATATCTGCATGATGCAGGTATCAGATTTATGCTTAATTTGGCATAAGTCACCATATTTACTGTGCAGTATGGGCATGCACGTGTAGATGTGCACATGTGCCATACAATAATGTCAGTTACTGCACAGTAAATGCACATGTGTAGACATATCCAGTATCACCAGTGCTGCATAAAGACATAAAGTCATGTCCCTACTTCTGTTTCTCCTTTGATTTTTACAAGGATCCTATTAACTCTTTTCATCGCTGTATCACGTTGGCAGCTAATATTTAATTGTGACTGCTATTCAAAATCACTGTCTTCCCAGTATAGTCCCTTGTGTGTGATCTTCATTTCTTGTTCCTCAATGTATTACTTTCCATTTGTTTTTATTAGAATGCATTTCATTTTGAATGGGCCCAGCTTACCAAATGATCCGTATTGCTCTGTAGCACTGCTTTATGCTCATTGCTATTTAAATCTCTATCAATCTTTGTGTCCTCTACACATTTTATCAGAAACAATTTCATCTTTATTTCCAAATCATTGGTATAAATATTGAATATCACTGGGCCCAACCATTTGAGTCAGAGTTGTAAAATGACCTTTTATAACTTGGCATTGATCACTATCAATGTCCTCGGATAACACTTACTTGCTGATGTTGACAATGAAGTGACAGTTCAGCTATGGCACAAGGAGTTTGGCTACCATCTATATAACTCATCCATTGCAGGCAGAATGTAGAAATCTGCCAAAGTTAATAGTCCCAGAAGCAGATGAAATCCAGCTTGATTTGTGTGATTTGTTTTAAATGTAGCTGCAAGGCCTGCAAACATTTTGACTGTATAACTAAGCAACTTCTGATCTGAAGTCAATTTAAGGGAATAAGTCTTCTTCAATTCACTTGAACTAGGGACAATTGCCTTGATCTGTGATGGTGTTTGTAATAGCTTCATTCCCAGTACCACTGACAAGCGGGCAAGTTGTTGGTGATTTGATTAGTCCAAGACAAGCAAAAATAAATAGTCAATGCCCCAATTTGGGCAACATGATTTTGAGCAGAGGCACAAAGAGCTGTGACTGATTTCAGAAGAATTCACATATTTTTGTCTGGGTGGCTGGGACCTACCCATGAATTTTCATGAAGCAGTTTACTCATGAAAATAAGCCAAACAGTGTTCGATGTCTAAGTGAAATGTCAAGGACTATTTTTAAAGGGAGGGAGTCTCTTTTCAATCAGAAATATCCCCACAATGTTTTGCAGTTAACTGACTCTTCTTCCTGATCTGAGGCAGAGGAGTTAGTGGGTTCTTCAAGAGATGAACGGGAATATTTGGGATATTGAGGATGTTATTACTGGTGAAACAGGAATTAAAAAGATTTTAAAGGAGACATGGTGGGAGAGAGAGGTCTTGGATGTTGGATTAGGGCTTGGAAACAAGGACAAGAGTCACAATGTGATATACAGGGAGCACAGGTCAGTAGAAGGATCCCAAAAAGGAGTGATATGGTCCCTTGGACCTTTCACCCCGTGTGTCAACCCCAAATTTGCAACTCACAAACGACTGGAGTATCAGCCATAGGTGATGCAGGGGGTAGAGCTTGTTGTGACCCAATAGCCCCGCTCCTAACCTGCTGAGTGGCAGCATCTGGCTAACCTCCTGGCTGCATTCTAAGGTTTCCCAGCAACCAATTCCATCCCTCCACTGGGAGCAATGGGCCTGCCTTCCTGGAAAAGGAATCCTGAGCAAAGTCTAATGAGCCCTTCTCACCCTGCCAAGCACTAACACTAAACGGAATTCCTTGGAAGGAGCAGAAAAGATTTTTTTAACAAACCCTTCCACATAAACCCAACTTATTTAGCTGATAATATATAAACAGTTTATCAGCTTTGCGCATTTTCTGTGCAGTGGGATGGATGTTGTTCTTGGAATTCTGTTTGGTCATAATATTTAGAAGAGGGCTCTGATAGCAAAGATAAGCAGCTTGCCTGCAGCAGATGGCTTGTGAGACACACAGTTGAGCCAACATTCTGCAGAGAATGAATAAACTTGAAATGCAAGTTGTTTGTAAGTGGTTTTAGCTAAATGTCACATGTAAGACTGCACAGACATTCTCTGTCCAAGGTGTTTGAATTTATAGGAGCAATGATTCAAAGCCAGTCCTAGCTCAGGACTGTGTATATGAAGGAGTGAAAATGAATAGGTCACAAGGCCTTCCATTAATATCTCTGCAGGATGCCACCATCCACTTTATGAATGACCTCTGGTGCCTTTGGCTCATTCACCTTCTGACACATGGGAAACAAGGATCCTTGATATTTGTTCAAAATACATTATTTTCTTATCAATGGTCCTGTGGTATCTTAATTTTATTGTCCCCCATCTAGATGGAGAGACTTTGAATGAGTCCAAGGAAAGCTCGGGGTAGCTCTTAACATCAAAGGAATGCTGAAACACAAGCTTCTTCAATGCAGCCTTTGCATTCAGATGTGCCTGGCTCCCTGTCATTGCATAGGTAATTAGCCAAAACTGTTGCCAAGATGCACTGAACTTGCAGTTCTGTGGATGTGAAGAGGTTACAGTGAAAACATTAACAGGACTGGTGTAGATTAACATACTTTAATATTTACATTGTGTGTGTTCTTGTAAATACATGTGGTACTGATGAACAACACCAGTCCTCTAGCCCTGCTCTGAATGTGGAGATACACAATCCTTCATTCTTGTACCTCAAGCTTAACACAGGTTGGTTGTTATGCCACACAGCTACTGAATGCCCAAACAGATGTGACAGTAAAATACACCTGCCTCCCTTAGCAACTGGTGAGAAAGTTGCTCCCCATTCTATCAGTGATATTGTGAGCCATGATTTGCTGACCTCCAGGATACAGGAGTGCCACTTGTTTTTATCTAAGAATGAAGCTCCATCTGATGGCAAAGACACCACTCCACTATTTTGGCTATGCAGGTCACCACAAACCCATCATCTTGGTGTGCCTTGCTCTGTGTCAGCTGTCCATTAGGCTAATATACTGTGCATTTGTGCATTAGTATGATTTTTGCCAACTATGCTAATGTGCAGTAGAAATTAGTCCAATGGGCATTAATCTCAGGATGTCATCCTCCCACTGTATTCAGCTTTGGTGAGGCCACAGCTGGAGTACTGCATCCAGTTCTGGGCTCTACAATTTAAAAAGGATGTGGAAAAGCTTGAGAGAGTCTAGAGAGCCACGCGCATGATCAGAGGGCAAGAGGACAGGAGTTATGATAAGAATCTGAGATCCAGGGGACTCTTCAGCCTGGAAAAGCACAGGCTCAGGGATTACCTGGTGGCTGCCTATAAATATAAGGGGCATGCATCAGGATTTGGGGGAGCACCTGTTCATCAAAGTGCCCCAAGGGATGACAAGGTCAAATGGTCACAAAGTTCTCCAAGACCATTTTAGGCTAGACAAAAGGAAAAACTTACTGACTGTCCAAACCCCAAGGCCTAGAACAGACTCCCTCCACAGGTGGTGCAAGCACCTACTCTGGACTCTTTTCAGAAATAGTTGGATGCTTGTCTTGCTGGTATCCTTTGACCCTAGGTGACTTCCTGCCCCTGCAGCAGGGGGCTGGACTTGATGATCTTCCGAGGTCACTTCCAGCCCTAATGCCTATGAAATCTATGAAACGTATGAAAACTTCATGGACTTGACTCTTGTGGAATGACACCAGATACTGGTCAAGCCAAAACAGAAACCCCAAAGTATAGAGACTGGATGGATGCCCTTTCATCAGAGCCCTTCACTAGCAAGACTATTCCATTAGGAGTGATGATAGGTGACCACCAGAAGTCTGTTTTCATCTGTTTTGTTCCCATCCTGTTTGGTTATCCTGGGGACCCCTGGGTTGTCCTTCCATAATCTAGATATCTTGTGGGGGTTGAGGGAAATACAGTTCAATTCACCCTACTGCTTGCACTCTTGCTTAGAGGAGTGTCTCCCAGCCAAGGCCAGAAGTGTGGCTGAAGGTATCAGGTTACTGGCACCGACTATAGAAGATCCACAGCCTGCCTTAATGGAAAGTACACATCCCATGAACCCTGACCCATCTTTCCCTGCTAAATATCAAGACTAAACAGTGTTCAGAGATGTCATAGACATTAGGGACTAGAAGGGCCTTGCAAGATTATCAAGTCCAACCCCCCTGTCATAGGCAGGAAGTCAGCTGTGGTCAAATGATCCCAGGAAGATAAGCATCCAAAAGTTTTTTGAATGAGTCCAAAGTAGATGTTTACACCACCTCTGCGGGGAGTCTGTTCCAGACCCTGGACACTAGGACTTTAAAGAAGTTTTTTCTTTATGTCTAGTCTGAATCAGTTTTCCAGGTGTTTGTAGCTGTTAGGCCTTGTTATCCCTTGGGGAGCCCTTGGGAACAACTGTTCTCTCAGATTCTGGTGCACTCCCCTTATATACTTATAGGCTGCCACCAAGTCCCCCCGATCCTTCTCTTCTCCAAGCTGAAGAGTCCCATGTCCCTCAGCCTCTCCGCATAAGGCTTGTTCTCATGGCCTTTGATCATGCGCGTGGCTCTCCTTTGGACTCTCTCAAGCTTGCCCACATCACTTCCGAAATGGGGGGCCAAAACTGGACACAGTACTCCACTTGCAGCCTCACAAAGGCTGAGTAAAGAAGGAGAAGGATGTCTGTAGTTTTGCTTGAGATTCATTGATGGATGCATGCCAGAGTTTGGTTTGCTTTTCTGGCTACAGCATCGCATTGGTGGCTCATATTCATCTTGTGGTCACTCAGGACCCATAGATTCATAGATGTTAGGGTCGGAAGGGACCTCAGTAGATCATCGAGTCAACCCCCTGCATATGCCCCCCAAGTCTTTTTCAGTGATGGTGCTAGCGAGCATAGCACTGCCAAGCCTATAAGTATGATGCTGTTTTTTCCTCCCAAGGTGGAGTACCCTGCACTTCTCTACATTGAATGCCATCAGGTTTTGGTCTGCCCACCTTGCAAGCCTGTTTAGATCAGCCTGTCCTCCAGCGTGACTGCCTTCTCCCATAGTTTAGTATTGTCCACAAATTTTGCCTGTCTGCATCTGATGCCCAAATCCAGAAGGTTAATGAAGACATTGAAGAGTACTGCTCTGAGTCCTGAGCCCTCCAGCACACCACTGGAAACCTGCACCATGTTGATTTGTTCCCATCAATTAATACAAGGGTCTGGACACTCCTGTGTCCTTTGGTCTCAACAAGGAGCCTAATGATGCTCTCAAGGGAGTGACTTTCCCCAAGAGCATCCCTGAAGAAAAGATCTGAGGAGCCAGTACCTCCTGCAAGGGATCACCATCCTCCACCAAGTGATGGTTGCCTTTCTCCTTTGTGGGAGGGAGGGTCTCAGACAAAGTCAAGTTTCCAGAGACCATGGGTTCCTCTTCCTCCCCATTCTTGGGCTCTGAGTCAGTGCCCTGTTCTGAGCAGTTTTGGGGGCCTTGAGAAAGGTGGGTGGGTGGGACTGCCAATGCTCATGGGGAGTCACTTCTCTTCAGGAGTATTGGCATCAGCGCTCCCAGAAGCACATTCCTCTCAGTGAGTTTTCCAAGGTCTCGGACATTTCTGACCGTATAGTCCATTTTGTTAAGGGTAGTTAATAGTGAGCAAGTCACTCGGAAAAAAAGTTGAGCTGAAGTCAGCTGTTCATCTGAAACTGGACTGAGCCCCAGATTTCATAAACATACAGAAGTTGTCACGTTATATCAAGGCTGCATAAGAGCTGATCTATTCTCTTAGTATCCAACAAAAGTAGAAGATGCTGTACCCATGGAGCTTTTACATTGTCCTTTTTTTTCCTAGTTAACAGATCTGTTATTTCCAACCAACTCATAATTCATCCATTCTTTACTATTAAGTCTTACACCCATCCAGATAATATAGAATCATATCAGTCACACTATGCTAATGTGGCCTTGTACAAGAGCTATAAAGGGTTGTGTTTCCACTGGCCTAGCTTCATGGTCTAGCATAATTGTATTGGGATTCTTTAATTGCATCTTCTAATTGTCTAGATTTATGGGATTCTACTGAAATGTCTAAGACAGACTTTACTGTCCCTCAGCTCTTGTTCTGTTTAATTCATCCCTTTTTTCCTTGAGTTTATGATCCCAGTTCAACATGTGCAATTGCCAACATTTTCATTTCCAAGACAGATCTAAATCTCTGTGATCTTGTTTCTTTCTCTCTTGTGGTCTTCCTTCACCTTTTTACAATTTGTTTAACTGGCAAATTAACCTGAGGGACTAGAGCCCTTGTTCATGGTGTAAACAGCCCAGAACTCAGAGTCTTAACTCTTAACCCCCATATCCACAGATAAAGAGCTTCCTGCTTCCTGAGTGAGAGTATCTATAAGTTAGTTTCCATTCTCTCTGATACATGCTCACTATTTGTTCAGCCATTAATATAGGTAGTCCCAACGCCCCTTTGTTACGTGATAAGTGTTAGGAAGTTAGAAGTTGCAAAACTTCATTACTCTAAGGACGGGATTCCATTTCCCTAGCAGTTTTCTAGGCATGTACCTGGGTTTTTTTAGTTCTGCCTCTGCACTGTGTACATATAAATGTATACACACAGACTGAGCTTGCTATAGATATGCTATGTGCTGACTGAGCACATACATGCGTACCTAAGCATAAGTCTGGTAAACAGCTGGGGAAAAAGGAGGAAGATGACTTACTCGTGCTTTAGTTCCAAGTTGCTTAGGAATAGCTGAGTACTCACTCAGGAAGCTGGAGATCCAGGTCATGGGATGAAAGGGAAGAGCTAGGATAATGCCCAACCTGTGGCATAGTGATCAGTGCATCGCAATAGGAAGTAGGATGTGGAATGCCTAGAGCCCAGGTCTCTATCTTCCTGGGTGAGCACCTTAGCCACTCTAAGTTACTGGCACTAAAATATGGGAGGACCCATCCTACTCTAATGTCCATTACTTAGGTGTTTCTCACTGACTACATATTTGGGACCTGGATCCAGTTGGATTACCAGATGGGTGTGCATATATAGCTACATACATACCTGCACAATGTGCAGCCTACTGTGTGTGGTTATTCTATGCACAGATGCCTACATGTTCACAGTGCAAGGAAATAGAATCATCACTTGTGGGTAAGTGTCAAAAATCACTCACATGGCTCAAAATTTACCATTTCGCTGCAGAAAGGGAAATAGAATTTGAATGGTCCACTAATGGTGCTGCATTTGGTGTGTTCTCTTTAAAAATGACAGGTAACAGGTACAGCAGAGGAAGGCACCATAATTAGAAACAATCAGAAAATGTGTCAGAAAATGTTTATTTGTCAAAAGAAAAAGGGTTTTTGGAAAGGTAATAGATTAATTAAACTTTTGCTGTAAAAGGTTTCTTAGCTTCAGAGTAAAATTTCAGGTAAAACTAAAGAGTGCCCATCTTGCTTTCAATATATTAGTGATCAAGGCACTCATCTAGGATTTAGAAAACTCATGTTCAAGTCCCTAAGCTTCCTCATTTCAATCCCAGTATTAACTCTAGGTGTTCCACCTGCCAGGACTCCTAAATTTGGGGAATCTGAAGCAAGCCTCTCTTCTTGATTACCTTACAAATGTAATTAGAATTGACTGGGACAGAGGTAGAGAGCCTGACACTGTAGCTTGTGTAAGACTCAAGTTGCTGCTGCAATTAATATTTATTTACACAAATAAGGATTAAGATACAAGAAAGGCCATTTTGCTTCTAAATAAGAGTGTCCACATCAGTGTCTAATGCACTTAAACGTCACATATTTAATTGATTTTAAAATTCCCAGGTTCTCCCTTATAGACAAATCTTTACTGTATCATTGTGTATCTCTTGTTTATAAATCTTTGCCTGTTTACTTTTCTGAGTTTTCCTTCAGCTTCTCTTTAACCTAACCTATTCAGTTGGGACTAACAGTTGAATAAGACCCTGGAGCTCTTTGCATGATAAATGTATAACATGGCACACTTACAAGAGATTTATGGCATGTCAAAGCCAACCATAAAAGATGTTCCACATTTTATGTAGCACATCTTTGTGGCTAGATTGTATTGCACTGTAATTTGCATGTGTGCATGAATGTCCAAAAAGCTGTGTGTGTAGTTGGGCTGTACATTAAGTTTTTAAAAGTCATGGAGCACTAGGACTAAAAATTAGAGGCTCCCCAATCTTGAGGTCCCAGCACCCTGGGACATCTAAAGAACACACATGCGGCTGAGGCTGAACATTTAAAGACCACATTTACACCAGAAACAGGGAGAGGCTCCATGAGATTAGGTTCTTGGTGGCCCTATACTTTGAAGAACTGTATGCTCAGTTTTTTAAAAGTCCAAGGGCACTAGGAACCAAAGACTGGAAGCCTCTCCTCAGTCCTGGGATTCTAGCATGCAATTCTACATGCCGGGCTGCCAGGTGCATAGGTTCAAACTTGCTGAGCACAGGAAGACAATCAACTCACCCTGTATGGCATTTGCAAACCCATGAGCAGGGCAACCTCAAGTAGGACTGCACCTCTGAGCTTTCAATAGGCTGGAGTCCATGGAGCCCTGGATTGTAATCCCAGGCTCCACACACACTGGCAAGTTGAAAGGGCATTATGGAAATGCAGCATCAAAAGGGTTTCCCATGCTGTACTCCCTGAATCACAACACATAATTGGGATATGATCCCCAAAATTGTGCATTCTACCATGCAACCATGTCATAGGTGGATGTGTGACTATTGGCATCTGGGATCAGACCCCATGGTACCATTAGATTAAAATCTTCCACCACCTATTGTCAAAAAAAAAAAAAGCTATCTTGAAGAGAGAGCTTGATCAGTTCATGAAAGTGATTCTATGACATTGCTACCTGCAATAACAAGGAACTAGAAACAATGACCAGGAGGTTCCTTCTAGTCATATGTGTCAGTCGGACCAAAGATGCTAGATTACTCTGTTTATAGTGAGCCTTGTCTCCATCTATTTAAGGAACAAGAATCATGATCCAGGAATTGTGGGCATTCAACAGGGGAAGAACCTGGGTCAGAACAGATATGAGCCACCTTCCCACAAAAGGCTACAACTCACAAGTGGGTTCTTTTGCCATCATTTATTGCTATACACTGAGATGTAGCCATTGGACATTCTTATTGTAACTAATACTGTTTGTTGATAGCAACAAAGTCTTGGTTCTTCCTGTTGCCCAGTGAAATGAGTTCATAAAGATCTAGTACCCCCAGTTGCCTGAGTTCTTCATCAGACCAGATCACTGGCACAAAATGACACACCATTTCTTATATTTCATTTCTGCCACATGGAATTTCTACTGACCCTATGCTATTTTTTGTGGCATGGTTAGGTACAGACTTCTACAAACAGTATGGATTTCTGAGTACCAGATTTGCATGTCTGTTCCAAAAATGCTCCTCTAAGTAATGGCATCACACAGCTCAGGCCTCAGTAGAGAAGAGGCACTGTGTGAGGCATAGTATTATATAGCTTGTCTAAGCAACGGTATGTGAGAAAGAGTTTAAGCACTGAATGTTCTCCAAGCATGAATGGCTGCATTCCTTGTGGTATAGTGCACCCAGTGTCTGTCCCACCCTGACATCATCCCCCTGACACCCAGCCTACAAACACCTTTGTCAAGCTGAGGGGGAAGAGGCAATATCAAGCTTATTAAGTTGAATTTTCTAAAAGTAACTATACATGGTAAAAACTCAATGTCTTGCTTTCTCTGGACGTTTTGAAGCTAAATAACTCAAAGAACAGCAGCTTCAACTTTTATTCGGATGAGAAAACATTCTTTTATCTTGACATCATCTATGTCCATTTTTATCATAGGGATAAAGTATCTTTTATCTGGACATAATGCATCAAGTTGCAGTGACTCATAAAGTGAATCTATACAGATACTTGAGCCAGAATGCAGTGTCTTTTCAAGGCCTGGCAGGGTCTAAATGTCACACACAAGGTACATAGCAATAAATAGCAGTCTGTGCTTTCTCACAAGCTGGATCTGGGGTAGAACTGGAAGCTTATTGGGCACGTTGTTGCTGAATGACAGCATATTGAAATTGAGGATTGAACCCAAAATCAGAAAGTTGTCAGGGATGTAATCTATTAGGACAGAATTTCCTTTCTTTACTATTCCAGCTGAGTACCACTGCCTAGATTCCACATGTACTGATATCTAATTCAGTAGTGGGCAATTATTTAGGCTAGAGGGCCACTTAGGGCACTTACATGCATGCAACGAGTTGCTCTGATGTGCTGGAAATCTTGTGCATTGCAAGAGACTCAGTCAAGTCTGCTGGAGCACATCATTGATACACCTGGTGCTGTGTTGGGTGCAGTTGTATAAGTGGTGCAGCACATGTTATTGTTGAGAAAATAGCAGGCACTGTGCTTTAAACTAAAATACATTCAATGTGCTTTAGTTCAAAGTGCGCTGCCACCATTTTCTCAGCACTAACATGCATAGTGTTTCTTGTATACCTGCACCTGATGCAGCACTGGGTGCTTTTAATTATCATGGGTTGCTAATTAAAAGCACCTACCACTAGGTCAGGAATACATGTAAAAATGCTGTTAATGTTTTGGTGAGTCGTCAAGGATTGCACACACAAAATACCATTTTAACAAATTATAGATGAAAAATGAATGACATACTAAAAATCAAATATCTACTATGACATATTTAAATTTTATTTCAAAGATTTATGCTTTTTTCAGTAGTGTATATAAATAATACATAATAGCTCAATATAAAGTCTTAGTTTTGTATATTGTATAAAAGGGTGTGGCAAGGGGTGAGAGAGGTGTGCTGTGTAGGTGTGGGGGGGTAGGAAGCATGGGTTTGCTAGTGTGTGTGTGTGTGTGTGTGTGTGTGTGTTGTAGGGTGGGTATGCACATCAGGGGTGGGAGGGTTGCCTGCATGCTAGATCCTGGGAACTGGCCAGGGGGTGGGGGGAAGAGGGAAAGGGGGCATGCAGCAGAGCTCACCCAAGCAGTACAGGTGCAGGTGTGGTCCTGACCCCCCCCACCTTCCAATCTGGCCTGCAGCTGCCTCTGTGGCACTCTGCATGGGGCTGAGCCAAGCATTTCCCAGGCAGCTGCAGCTGCGCTCAGAGCAGCCTTACCAGGAAGCTGTGCATGCTGGCCAGGGCCACAGCCATCAGGGACATGGATGGAGCGTGGTGTGGATTGCCCCTGGTAGGAGAAGGTGGGACACAACTCCACGCAGAGGGCCTGTGAGTCGCATACAATCAATTGGTGGGGCCTTCCTGCAGGCCAGATCCAATTAGCTGGTGAGCTGGATCTGGCTTGCAGGCAGTATTTTGTCCACCCCAATCTAATGTTTACACTTAGGGCAGAATCTTTCTTTTTTCACACAAACAGTAAATACTCCCCTATATAGCTGCCATTGTTAGCATATATACACAGTTTAAAGCCCTGTTTCTCACGCAAATAAGCATCCACATGGCTACTAAGCATGCACAGAAAGCTATGCACTGGCCAGGCAGGTATGCAGCTCTATATAAATTTACAATAGGCAAGTGTAATTCATGAAATTGTAGTTAGCAAAAACCTACATGGGGGCAGAGTGGGATGCAGGTAAGGAGAGGAGGACTTTCCTGTGTTTTAGACCAATAGCTGAGTGGTTAGGAATTTCCCCCCGGGAATGGCAGACAGGTTCCAGGCCCCCTGAAGAAGAGAGCTGAACCTGCATTTCTCTGAATTCCTAGTAAAGTACTATAGCCACCAGGCCACGGGCTAGGCATTATTCAGTGTCTTCTCCAGCTCTGCTTTTGAAGCTGGCCCCTCTGGGCAGGGAGTGTCATAAGACCAAGAGAAAAAGCAGAAGCCAAAGAGTATCCAATTCATTGTGATGAATGCTGCTGTAGAAAGGAGCAGGCCTGAGGCTCTAACCTTTTCCCCAGTGTTTGAATTACACTGATTCTTGGGGTGGGCGGTGTACAAAAAAAATTGGTCTGTCCTTCACAATGCCCTAATAAAATCAGAGAAATCCCCAGGTTATGGGTTTCGAATCTTGCAGGGGGATGTACATGTCTTATGGGGGGAGGCAGTGGCCTCAGCCTCCCCCCCCCCCTCCAACTCCCCCATAATTCAAACCCTGCTTTTCCCTGTGACTTTTGTTTAGGAGCATTGGTGTGGCTCACTGACTCTGGTGAACTGATCTACTGTAACAACAGGAGATCTAATCCTTCCTGATAAAAAAAGAAACAGCCCTACTTCTTTCCCTGTACAGACAGACCTCAGTTGCAAATCTGGGAAAGCTTCGCTGAAGAAGATAATTGTTCTGTAGAAATGTCCTTGCAGGAGATAATATGGGGGGGGCTAAGGCTAGAAGGAAGGGAGAGAGGAAATCATGAACCTCACGGTGCAGTAGAGCTCACAGTAGTTCACGTAAGGATCACTAGAGACCTCTTCCACTGTAGACCTGGAGGAGGAAATGACTTGCAACTTGTGGCAAGGCCCAGAAAAAACTACAGGCGATGCTCTGAGGAAGAGCTGTATGTATCATTTAAACACACAGCATGTATACTGACTCTAAACCTTTCTATATATTAAGGTCAAGATTCCCCAAAACAGGAATTAATGGGGGGAAAGAATAAAACACAGTACTACCCAGCCAGGTCATGCATCTCATTAGTAAGGGGACATTTCAAATCAATGAAATATTAGCCATTAATTTAACCCCTAACAGCCCACTTCCTTCAAAAGAACAAAGGAGCTCCAGTTCATCTTCTCAGAGCAATACAGAACTCCCTGCTGCATACCGTGGTATACTTCTGAAGGCTGCAGACTTCTGAACCCTATTATCCAGCATGCCAGCACGCATCTGAGCTAATGCAAAAATCCATGTAGCCAAACACTACCAGAAGTTTATATATATGGAAACAGACACGGGATGACATGGCATAATAACAGTTTGCTGATGGTAACAGACAGATATAGGGCACAGTGCACCTCTGTCACTCACCATCTCCCTCTGCCACTTATAGTAAATTATTTATTTTTAACCTATTCTCTTTTCGCTCGCATGGACCATGATTTAAAGCTGTCCCCTGCAAGACTGGGTCACTCTCCATAGGGTGAGAAGTCTTCTTCCCAGACACTTGGTCATGCTACTCTGCCCTATTTTTTAAGAGCAAATTAGTTCTTTCCAGGAACAGGAGATCTCTACCACTAGGAAGATAACAATATCCCTTAATTTAAGGGAAACACATCCTGAGGTTTATTGAGACTGCACCTTCTAGGAACAGGTCAGTGCATTGCTGCTTTAGGGGTATTTCTGGTTCACATACTGTATCTTTGAATCTCAGTTAAGCCAGTGGTGACAGTGCAGATACATAAAACAAAAACATGTACTTTTTATTTCTGCGAATGTCATTGCCGTGTTAAACCATTTCTGTTACTAATCTAAGAGAGTAGGACATGAGAAAATAAACACTCTGGCTTCCCAGTGACAGTTTGACTAAGCCACATGTACAGGTTTTTCTTGTATTCACAAAGAGTGAAATGTGTTAACATCTTCTGTGTAAGTCTTCAATGAGCATCTTACCTCAGGCACAGCAGCTTTCCTAGCATGAGCAACTGGAATACCTAATGAGAGGAGTGGAAACACATTTTTAAAAATGCCAGCCTTAGGCCGATGCTGCGGTGAGTCAGAGATAAGCTATGGAATTTCCCAAAAGGAACACAGCCACACTTAATAGAAATGTCTGTTCTGACTCTCATAACCAGCACTCTGCACTGCAATTTGGCATGCACATCGCAGGTGATAGATCTCCTGCAGAGTCAGGAAGACTCAGCTAAGTGATCCCTTCCCTCCCCTGTTAGAGATAACAGAACCCAGTTTAGCTTTTACCTACAGACTTCACAAAACAGTCTTTTACTAACCAGAGCCGTTACCCCATCCCCTTTTCAGAACTCCTACAAAGCCACTGGATTAAGATTCAAAGGTAAAAGCACTGAAGGAAATGCTTTGATATCAACTAAATGAGGCAGCAGAGGAATGTTACAGAGTTTTTCCATGGCTGTTTCTTCTCAAGCATGCACACAAGCAGCCCTGAGTTATGCAACATTGTATCAATGTCTTTAAGTTGTTCCAGGAATAGGTAAAGCTGGGAGTTATTTAGAAATATCCCCATTCCCTAAATCAAGCTGAGAAATCTCCACTAGCACATGCTGCCCAACTAAGTGCACAGATTACAAGTGTTTGAACTGGTTTGCACATTACGGCATCTTTCCAAGAACAAGGGAAAATCTAAATGTCTATGACAACCAAATAACACTGGATGCTACACAAGTAGTGATTTATCACTGTGGGTGAGGAAGCTCCTGCAGGAATGGCAGGGGTTACTAAGTCAGCCTGAGCTTTGGAAGAAGCTTGGAGACTGCTCCTGGGGAAGGATGACACCTCAGCATCATTATACATTTCAGATTCACTTATCCTGGGTCTGACATTCCCTTAGCCATTTTCTGGCTTGTCTATTCCCCACTCATCTTTCCAGTAACATCCTAATGATTCCAGTAGGCCATCAGCACTGAACTAGAGTGCTTGCCAGCAGAGCAGGTGCCTTGTAACAGGTTGTAGCCAGCAGCAAAAAAGGGCACCTTCCACCATGACAAATGCCAGCCAGAGGCATGACATGCAGACTTAAGCCAAGATGGAAACTAGAGCAGAGGGTAGGCACTTGCTTAAGCTTCCTGAGTAATGCACAACTTCTTCCTGAGAGCTCAGAGCTCCAGTACAGGAGGTGATGCTGTTGCCATGATCGTCCAGGAGATATGCAAGAGTCAAGAATTCTTTGAAATAATGTCTTTTATCAGACCAAACCAGAAAGGGTACTGTGATACCCAAAAGCTTGCCTATGTCTATAACAACTGTATAGCTGGTCCAATAAAAATTGTCACCCACAAGAATTCTTGCCTCAAAGAAGGAAGTTTCCACAAATTCCCTGGGCAGCTTGTTTCATTGTCCAACTGTTCTTAAAGAAAAGAAGTTTTTTCTTAGATTTGGTTCAAATCTGCTTTGCTGTAAGTTAAAATAATTGTTTCATGCCCTTCACTCTTCTTTATGGCAGCCTTTCAAATATACTCCTAACTAGCTGAAGTACCCATTCTTCACCTGGGTTATTTTTGTAGTTGCAGTGTTTACTTATTTTCAAATAACTTAGCACAACATATTTAGGTAAAAAATATTGTTTTTATGTAAAGAATATAGTACAACATATTTCATATTTAACGTGGAGCAAAAAATAGGCAAGCATCAATATAATAATGACAACTGAGCTGGAAAAAAAAAGGCAGCTAGCAAACAGGAACTGCAAACAGGGAAAGCAGTTTGCAGGCAGTTGCTGGTGAGGAGGAAGGAGGAGAGAAGCCAGAAACCAAATCCTGCCCAGGGAAGTAAGTGATCTAGCCACCTGTGCCCTTGTTTTTGCTGAGTGTTTGGTGGGCTGTGTGTTTGGTGCAGGTGCTCTGAGAAGCTGGAAGTGATTTGTGATTGCAGAGTGATTGCTAATTGTTGATAGTTGTGGGAGTGCTGAATGAGTGATTGCTGAGTGACTGCTGGCTGGGCCGAAAGAAGCCCTAACAAAGGGGTTGAGTCAGCCCAGGCCCAGAAGGGTATAAAAGGAGACTCCACAGGCAACCAGGGAGTCAGTGAACAGGGACTGCAAGCAGGGGAAGTAGTTTGCAGGCTAGTTCCTGGGTAGCCTACTACCATACAATTGTGAGGCTGCATTGTACCCCACTGCTTCCTGTCTTGGCCCCAGCTAGTGCTCCCTTCTCTAGCACCACCAAGGACTGCACCCAGATGGAACTCCTAGCTCTGGGTTGTGGGGGCTGCCTGGCATGGCTGCCAGCAACTGGGAATGGGAACAAGGTCACCTTCACCTGTGGTGCTCTTGAGTGAGGTCCCTGGAGTCCCAGGTGACTGAGCTCCAGGCCCAGATAGGCAAACTTCATGCCATCAGGTCCCATGAGCAGGAGACTTATGATTACTATAGTCAAGTTTTTCTCCCGAAGAACGAAGAGAGAAGAGATGACTGACTGCATGAAGATGGATACCAGTAAAGATGTGGGGCAAGGTGGACACACTTGAAGGGGAGAGAGCCTGCAACTAGATTTAGACAGATTACAAAAGTGGGCAGATGAGAATAGGATGGAGTTCAACGTACACAAATGCAGGGTGCTGCACCTTGGCAGGAGGAATCCACAGCATACGTACAGGTTGGGGAGTTCCCTTCTTGAAAGCATAGATGGACTTAAGGGTCTGTTGGGTGGGGTGCTTGTTTTTAAATATGGCTTTTTCATGATAGCAATGGAATAACACGCTGAAAAATCACTGTTTGCTTGACAGAGGATTTCAAATAAATTAATAGAAACTAATAGACCATAAAATAAATGTGATTCATTTTGGCAAATAATCATGAGATGTCAGTTCAAGACCTCATTATGCAGTTGGACGAGTTAACATAAAAAGCAGAGAACATGATTAATAGTAGATACACTAGATCCATACTTACAATTGGTCACATGTCACAGGACACTTCATGATTCTTTACTGGTTGCTAGAATGATGGACAGAGCAAAATTTGAAAAACCAGTGCTGATACATAAGAAGCTTCTTCAGCCAAAATCAGTTGTCCCTAGAGCGGGTGGAACTCTTCAGCGGCAGAACAATCCCCAACTGTAAGAGGATGCTGCAGTGCAAATCAGGGTATTTATAAGACTTGTGACCTTCCCAATGATCTGTTCTACAGGACAGGACATGTAAGCAGAGCAGCAGCCCATTTAGCTATGAATGGCAGGCTGCTGCATATTATCAAAAAGCAGTTTGGCCCCTTCTGATAGGTAGCTAAGATCCTTCCTTATTGAGGCCTTCTAATAGAGTCGCTATTCAGAGCTACAAGAAGCTGGCAGAGCCAGTAGTTTTTTGGGTAGTGAAGGGAGAAAAAACAAAATATCTTGTCAGAGTAGTTTTTCTTCCTCCCTTCTCTCCTGTGGGCAATGGGTCAGCATGGTCCTTCTCCCTTTCTCTTCTGTCCTGCAACACCAAACATTGGAAGCCAGCAAACCATGGAAAGCCCTTGGAACTACCAGAGTCCAGTGCTTGAGATAATGGAGTGGAAGGAGAGAAAAAACCTACACCTACACGTTGGGCCCCTGAGGGACTCGTCGGGTAACCTGGTGCTCGTGGCCGATGAGAAGGCGGAGATCTTCAATGAGTTCTTTGCCTTGGTCTTCCTGAGGG
>JAGPOW010001327.1:19717482-19786012 GCA_030014935.1 Caiman crocodilus
GGTCCTGTGACCCTGGCACTCATTCCTGCCATTGGTGGGGGGTCAGACTAGATGGCCTGCTCTAGGCCCCTTCTGACCCTAGGTACTATGATACTATGACTATGATACTATGAGTGGAATTGCCATGGGGGCAGATGTAGGTTTGGGCAACATAATTAATTCATCAGAACTGTGGGGTTGAGAAGAAGCTGAAAGCCCTATGCCATCAGGCAGCCATGAGTGTGTAGCTGCATTAAAACTGTATTTACCTGATGCCAGAGGGACAGTGTGAAGAGACAGCGTTTGTCCCAGTAGGGATACCATCAGCCCTGAGGATGAGTGAAGCTGCTCTGGAGGCAGTCCTCTTTGAATTGGGAGGAGTGATGTAACCCTAGTAGGGGTTTGAATTAGCAAGAGCCCAGGAAGACTCCTGGCTGGGGATTGGCGGAAGAGGCTTGTTTAAAAGCGGGAAGCAATTTTCCCACAGGGGGAGAACAGAAGGGAAAAGAGACTGGCTGGAGGTCAGGCGGGGAGGAGCAGGCTCAGGTGCTGGAGGGAGCCCTGGGCTAGAGGGGTAGGGACTGCTCCAGACACCAGAAGCCCCTGGACAGGCAAGGTGCAGGGAGGGGCTGTGTTTGCTGGGTGCTGTGAAGTTGTGCTGAGCAGGGAAACTGCTCCAGCCTGAAGCCCAGATGCTTCTCCCTACTGAGCCAGGAGATGGGTCTGGCCAGGAATAACCTCACCTGCAGGGACTGCAGGGAAGCAGCTACTGCCTGGTGCACTGAGACTCTGGGAGCTTGGAGAGGGATGCCAGCAGCAGGGACCACCCACGGCTCCTGTGCAGGGGCAAAAATGCAGCCCTGCTGCCTGACAGACCAAGCCAGAGGCAGTGCACACATAGTTTCCCTGTAGTATACAAGTTATAGGCTGAGTGTGTAAATAAGTTCTAGATAGTTTATTAGTTGATGTATCAATATATTTATTCATTGGTTCCTTATTTATTGTGGGTCATTTGTATGCACTCCCCTGGTGTGAGGTGCATCAGAGAAGCATTAACCCTTATGCCACCATCACCAGGTTGTGTTTGCGTAACATTATTTTATTGTATTCATTATATACTATCTTGTAAATAATTAAATTATGTGAATAGTTTTATAACAGTCTGCCAGATTGTTTGATTGTTAGAGAAGGCTTTCTGCTTCAGGACCCTGCAGCGGCTACCCAGGGAGCTGAGTAGGGCCACTGGGTACTCCAGGATCCCACTATTCAGGTGAAGGCTTGGGTATTGTCATGCCCAGGATTACAAGCACAACCACCTTACTGAGTAAATGGCTACTTGGAAATGTCAGTTGTTACACACACGCACACAGTGGGGCCATGCAGGGGGAGTAATAGAATAATAGAAAATTCGGGTTGGAAGGGACTGTGGCAGAATGCCGTCTCTGTCTCTCCCCAACTCTGCTATCAGGTGGGTGACCAATCTGACAATTTGGTTACCATGGTCACTGCAGAGGTCAGGCACCTCTGGCCCCATTGACTTCAGGTAACCCTGAGCTGGATACATTCCTGAGAGAGGGGGAAACCTGCTTCTGCTGCCTATATGACTTCCATCATGTACCTGGGTGGGGGTTAATCTCCCTATTGTTCTAAGCAATGTCATCATGACTGGGAGGGGGATGGAGACCCTGCCAGTCTACCTGGCAACCAGTGATGTATTTAAAATTGGTTGGATGGCAGCCAACAGTTGCTGACCTTCATTAGATCAGGCAAATGATATCATAAGATCTATATAAGTTAAGGACTGCCCAGGAGGTGGGGCAGCAGCCATGATGAGAAATCTCAGAGAAACTGGACCATCTGAAACTCTGTCTCTCTCGAAACTCATGATCAATGAACTACTTGCCTCCAGAGGAAATCTCCACCTACATCTGGATGATACTTGTGAGTAAGCTACTTTAAATCTAACTAGATATATAACATGCAGTAACACAGATAAATAACCAAAGGCTGCCATGCTGCTGTTTGCTCTAAGCGATTTCTCTAGTATTGTTCTACCCTGTACCCTATTCCAAACCTACTCCTTGTAACAAACAAAGTTCTCCTTTGTACCTAGCTTGGAAGACTTATTGGGAGAGGGCCTAGATTATACCTTGGGGTCCCCTTGCTTCAGCTAACAGAGACCACTATTTGTGCTTCAGACTGAGGGAAGTTCTTGAAGTGGGTCAAGTACCCTCAAGGGCTACTAGGCCCGTGTTTCCCAGACCCTGGCTTGCAGGTGCTCCAGAAAGGGGGTCAGCTGGAAGTGAGTCACCCCCAAGGAGGCACTCAGAGCCTGGCAGGTGGTTGGGTGCAGTGAGGCAAGTGGCTTAATGCAGGAGAGCCCCCTACTGGCCCACCACAGGGACCTCAGGATGTCATCTAGTCCAACCCCTGCTCAAAGCAAGACCATCTCTAACTAGATCAGGGGTCTCCAACCTTTTTGAATGTGGGGATGGATCGTGAATTTTTTATCACCCAGTGGGCCAGTGAGGCATATTCAAAGACCTCACAGGAAGCGGTATCTCATCAAGAAGTGATGTCACATGACCTTTAACATCAATGAAGTTGTAGGAATTGACAATTAAATGGGTCTGGAAATGTGGTTTGAAATCCAAAATAAAAACAATATAAAAGCAACAATGAAATAATACCAAACACTTGACTAAAATAAACACTTTTGCATAATGCATAATGGAAGAAGCATAATGAAAGTCAACAGATCAAATGTGGAAAAGATACCAGCCAGAGTGAAAAACTAATCAAAGGTAGAGAGATGTGTCTCAGTGGGAAACACCTGTGTGGCACTTTGTAGTCTCCACTGCTCGTTGCCTTGCAGGACGTGGGCAGGAAGGGAAGGAGGAGGGAGCGAGAGCTCCTCAGTGCATCTGAGAGGCTGTGAGAGACTCGCGGCTCAGCTGGGCATGGCCACAGCTGCAGCCAGGCACGGGGCAGAGCGGGGCAGGGAGAACTGCTGCCATGCATGGGAGCCTCAGTCCTGGCTCCTCCTCATCCTCCCGGCCACAGCCTCTCCGGGATGTGTGGGAAAGGTGCCCTCCACTCCGCCGCTGCCTGCCTCACTGCCCCAGCAGCTGCGTGTGCCTGCACTGCCCCCTGCTCCTGCTTTGGCCCCGCACAGCTCTGCCACTGAGCCCCATCCCTACACCACCACCTCTGCCTGCTTTCAAGGATGCCCAGTAAGTCATCCAGGGACCAGGGAGCACGTGTATGCCCGGGCCTTGCTGTGGGGCACTGCTCGTTGCAGGCTGCGTGTGGGAACCTTATCCCTTCCCCAGCCCTTCATCAGCCATTAGGAAGCTGTTTAAGGGCTGGGGGAGGGACAAGGGGCAGGAATGAAAATAAACAGTGCATAATCACCTAAATTCCCTTGCTGCAACTCGAGACTATTGCTCTTTGTTCTGTCATGTTCCATCCCTGAGAACAGTCTAGCTCCATCCTCTTTCGAACCTCCCATCAGATAGTTGAAGGCTGCTATTAAATCTCCACTCAGTGTTCTCTTCTCTAGACTTAATGAGCCCAGTTCCCTGTGTCTTTCCTCTTAAGTCATGTTCCCCAGCCCACTCACCATTTTTGTTGCCCTCCTCTGGACTCTCTCAATTTGTCTATATCCTTTCTGTAGTGGAGTGCCCCAAACTGAACACTGTACTCCAGATGTGGCCTCACCAGTGATGAATAGAAGGGAATAATCACTTCCCTAGACTTACTGGCAACACACCTACCAGGCTATTAGCTGGCTATTAGCCTTCTTGGCAACAAGAGCACACTGCTGGCTCATACTCAGCATATTGTCCACTGTAATCCCCAGGTCCTTTTCTGCACAGCTGATGCCCAGTCAGTCAGCCCCCAGCCTGTACTGGTGCATGGGATTGTTCCATCCCAAGTGCAGTATTTTGTACTTGTCCTTGTTGAATCTCATGAGATTCCTTTTGTCCCAATCCTCCAGTTTGCCTAGGTCATGCTAATCCTAGCCCTACCCTCCAGCACATCTACTACTCCCCTCAGCTTGGCGTGATCTGCAAACTTGCTGAAGATGCATTCTATGCTATCTTTCAGGTCACTGGTGACATTTAACAAAATTGGCCCCAGGACTAACCCCTGGGGCACTCCATTTGTTACCAGCTGCCAACTAGACATTGAGCCATTGATTACTACTCTCTGGGTCTGATGCTTCAGTCAGTTTTCTATCCACCTTACAGTCCATCCCATACTTCCTTAGCTTGCCTGGGAGAATGTAGTGGCAGACTGTACCAAAAACCTTGCTAAAATTATGGTACACAAAATCCACCAGTCTCCCCACATCCACAAAGCCAGTCACCTTGTCATAGGAGGCAATCAAGTGGGTCAAGCATGACTTGTCCTTTGTGAATCCACACTGACTGTTTCTAATCACCTTTTTCTCTTCCAAGTGTTTAGAAATTGATTCTTTGAGGATTTGTTCATGATTTTTCATGGGCCTGAAGTGAGGTTGACCAGTCTATAGTTTCCTGGATCCTCCTTTTTCCCTTTCTTAAATATCAATATATGTTGGCCCTTTTCCAAGCATCAGGACCATTCCTGATTCCCATGATTTTTCAAAAAAGATGGCCAATGGCTATGCAATCACATCAGTCAACTCCTTCAGCACCATTGGCTGCATCCCATCTGGCCCCATGGATTTGTACACATCCAGCTTTTCTAAGTAGATCCTAACCTGTTCTTTCACTACTGAGGGCTTCTCATCTCCTCCCCAAACTGCTGCCAGGAGCAGTAATCTGGGAGCTGACCTTGCCTGTGAAGACAGAGGCAAATAAAGCATTGAGCACTTCAGCCTTTTCTGAATCTTCTGTCACAAGGTTGCCTCCCCCATTTAATAAGGGACCCACACTTCTAATCCTCCTCTTGCTACCAACATACTTGTAGAACCCCTTCTTGTTACCTTCACACGCTAGCTGCAATTCCAGTTGTACCTTGGCCTTCCTGACTTCATCAATGCACGCCCTAGAAATGCTCTTATATACTTTTCTACTTATTTGTAGGCCTATGTGTATAGAGAACTATTCAATTTGGATTCAGCTGATTTGGATGCCAACAATTTGATTCAGATATTCAGATTGCTTTTCTGATTTGATTTGGCTGAATTGGCTTCAGAAGATTCAGCACCAATTCAGAGATTCAGCCTTACAGTATAAGGGAGAATCAATGAAATATATATATAACTTTGCCATTTTCTGTCCAATTCATATGAAACTTGCAGGGATGATAGCCCCTCCTACAGGCATAAATCCTTGTAAGTTTCAAAGTAATAGGTGCAAGGGGTTTTCAGAAACTGCACCTCAAAGTCTTATAAGCAAAACTTATGTCACGTGTATATGTGAAGGCACAGCAGGGTGAAAACTGCAGAGATGGTATCCCTTGCTGAGGCCACAAGGCTTGTCATGTTTCAAGGAGGTAGGTACAGGGGTTTCTGGGAAACTGAACCTCAAACTGCTGACAAGCAAAGCTCATGACATAGGTAAAACTATATGTGTGTTAAGGCACAGGGGGATGAAAACTACTGCAAGCCTAGGTGCTAGGCCCAGCTGTGGCCATGAAGCCTGCCAGAAGTCAAAATCATAGGTGCAGGGGGAAACTGGGTTCTGGGGCCCTGCACCTCTGGCCACAGACATGCAAAACCCATGACATGGGTGCTTGTGCAATTGTGTTCATCTTAGGGCACAAGGGGATGAAAACTACTGCAGGCCTGGTGGCTAGGCCCTGCTGTGGCCACGAAGCTTGCCAGCTGTGTCTGTCTTAGGGTGCAGTGGGGTGGAAAAGAACTACTGCAGGCCTGCTAGGCCCTGCTGCAGCCACGAAGTCTGCCAGCTGTCAAGGAGATAGGTGCAGGGGGAGTCTGGGTTCTGGGGCCCTGCACCTCTGACTACAGGCAGGCAAAACTTGTGACATGGGTAGGCAACACTGTGTGTGTTCAGGTGCATCCTTCCCGGCTCTGGGGACTCTGCACAACATGACAGTGTGTCCCAGTGAGGTCTTCTCCTCCCCTATAGCCTCAGTCTAGTCCACCACTTTACATGGCAACAGGCAAGACAATCTGGTGTCTTTTTAGTAAAGTAGCTGTATAGGTAGAGAAATGTTTTTTAGCATGCTTTTGGGTTAAAAAAGCTGAGGAAGCACCTCCAGCTGGTATGTCTGTTGGTTCTGGATGACAGGAATAGTAAAGAAGCCAGAAGCTGCCCTGGCATGCAATGCAGGCAAGAAAGCCAGTCAGGGAAAATGGAAATGGAGGTGTCAGGGGGTGAGGGACAAGCTGGGTGGTGGGGAGAGGGGGAGGGAGATGTAGCAATGCAGGTGAAATTGCATAGGTACCTGGGGAGTCAGATGTCCAGCAGGTTGCAGTGTGGCAGAATTACACTGTCTATATTGAGTCCATGAGTTTCTGTACCTACTACCTAAAAGGCTGATGAAGTGCAGTTCATAGACCCAACCTGAAAAGCGGTTTGTAAATTCAAACAAGCACCTATCCTCATCACCAGAACTGAAACCAACTTCCTACAGCTCAAAACACAAAATCTGTCAACTATCTCCAGTACCCCCACAAACTGCACACCAGAATCTATCAAAGACAACAATACCCAACTACCTGTGGGGGCACATGCCTCACCAAAAAACACTCTGCCTCCAGTCTCTCAGGCCTGATCCTGAGAAGAAACAATTTACAACCACTTTTCACAGCCAGCCCTATGAACTTTACTTCATCAGCCTCCTAAGTACAGAAACTCATGTACTCAGTAATAGATTAGACAGTGGAATACTGACACACTGCAACCTGCTGGACCTCTGACTCCCCAGACACCTCTGCACTTTTACCAGCACTGCTACTTCCCCACCCTCCCCCCACCCTGAGCCTATCCCTCACCCCCTGATGCCTCCATTTCCATTTTCACTGACTGGCTTTCTTGCCTGCATTGCATGCCAGGCCAGCCTCTAGCTTCTTTACTATTCCTTCCATCTAGGACCAGGAGACACACGAGCTGCAAGTGCTTCCTGAGACTGACAAAGTGTTTTCCAATGCAAAAGCTGGCATCCCAAGCAGCTAAGCTTCTCACCTGGAGCCTCACAACTCTACCGCAACCAGCAAGCCTCAGGCATGTCAAAGGCATGACAGGTCTGGGCTTTCCCCATCCAGTACTGTGTGCATGTGTGTGTTAGCTGGAGGTTATGGTGCCTTCTACCTTCCTTCCACCAGGGGATCATTGGTCCTGACATTTACAGGGCTGCCACACCACCAGCAGTACCGCCAGGCCTCCCCACCCTGGCAGGGTACAGGTTTAGTGGTCATGTCCAGGACCTGGGGTCTCCTCCTTCCCCATAACCCCAGCCCATACCTCTAACTTTGTCCTGGCAGGGGAGCGAGCTCAGCAAGGACATGTTCTTTCCCTTTTGGCTGCTGATGCAGTGAGTGCCTCCTCCAGTTGAGAGTGGGGCATTAACTGGTTTTAAAAAAAATGAAAAAAGGAAATAGGTGCAGACGGAGTGAGGAGGGTGGCACTCTGTCCATCTGCAGGTGGAGCTTAGGGAACCCCAGCAGTGAGAGATTCACTTTCAAGAACATCAGCTGCTCAACCAAACTAGGATCCAAACAGGTGTGATGGGGTGTCACAACATCCCCAGCAATGTTGAACACTTGAGCACTTCTTGCTTGGAACACTGGTTGGTGGACAGGATGGGTGTTGCCAGGCAACCATGAACTGATTCTACCACATCTGGCTGTGGCTTGCCCAGTAGGCCAAGGGGTCACAGTCCAGTGGCTCCACATCCTCAGTGAGATAAGTAGCCACCAAAGCCTTGGCGCTACCTGCCCAAGTCCTGCCCAGGCTTGAGGTTGGGTGTGTTTGGACCCCAGCATTGAAGCCATGCCCTTGGCCCACATTGGCAGTGGCTGGCATGGAGGAAATTGACTAGGGCTGGTGCTCATGCCAGTGGCGGTGCTGGTGCTATGAGTGCTTGCACGGGAAAGTGGATTCCCCTCTTTACATCTCCTCACTTCTGCCCTTCTGGCTCCCTGACTTTGTTGACCAGCATCTGCATCCAGTGATTGAGGGTTTTGGTGCTGCCATTGCACATGCTCCCCTTTACCCTCAAGTCACACATGCCCACCAGCATGTAGATCATACTGGACTGCAGGGGATCCATCTGTCTCCTGGTGCTGTCCTTCAGCCACCTCACCAGTGCCTGCATGTCTGGTGACGGTGGCCTGCCTCATCCAGGAACATTGATTCCCCAGAACTTCTCCATTTGGTTCTCAGGTTCCCTAACTACAGGCATCACCTGGCTAAGGAGGGCATCCCCAGTGCTGAAGGTCTTGGTAGCCTCAAGGAAGGGCTTGAGGACCACCAAGACCTGGGAGATGGTACCCCACTCAGCTCTGTTAAGGGGGCCGCTGATCCCAATCTAGCTAAAGCAAGGCCATCTTGTGGATGACCTTCTGTTGCTCCACCAGCTTTTTGAGCATTAGGTATGTGGAGTTTCACTGAGTCTCCACATCCTGAATGATTTTGTGCTGCAGGATGCTCAGCTCTGCCTGTTTCTCCTGCATCATCTTGCCCCCCTTGATGCTGTGGTGGAAGTAGCCTGCCCCCTTCCTGCATTTTGAAATCAGCTGGCTTATAGTGGTAGTGGTGGCAGTGCCATCACTGGCTGCCCTATCCCCCTCCAAGGTATCTCTGACTATGAGGTGCAGCCTGTATGCCAAACAGTGGATGCCAACCAAGTTGGTATAACAGACAGCCTTGACCATATTGGCCCTGTTGTTGGTGACCATGAACCCGTGGGTGAGCTTTGTCTGCCCAACAAGGCATCCCTGCACCATGCAGTTGATGGCCACCATGATCTCCCTTGCCATGTGGGACTCATCCAGCACCTTGGCTTGCAGTAGAGCCCACCAACAGCCTGACTGATCACACCAGTACCCTGTGACGGAGAGGCAGGCATGATCGCCACCCCGGCTGCTCCAGATGTCCGAGGTGAAGTGCAAGGCTACCTACGGCCCTGCCTTACACAGCTCCTCCCTCAAGTACTCCCTGCATGCCTCATACAGGGAGGGCACCACTGTCCTACTAAAGGTAGTGCATGCAGGCACTTGGTAAGGTAGGGCCATGAGCACCATAAACTGACTGAACCCTGGCCGCTCAGCTAGGGAGAAGGGCTGGCTACCCAGAGCAAGCATCTCCCCGGTGGTCTGGGTGATCTCATTCACCTTGGGAACGCCCCCCTCCGCCTTTTTCTGCAGCTTTCCCCCACTGGTCCAGGGTGTCCTGCCTGTGCTTTGCAGGGATGGGAACTTTGAAGTGAGCAAGAGACTTTCTTTTTGGCACACTTGCACTGGTGCCAGGCTGAGCTGGAAGAGGGGCAAGGGGGTGCTGCCTTCTGAGATGCAGTAGCATTGCTGTGGTGGTGAAGTGTTTCACCTCCTTGCACCAGCTGATCTGCCTTCGGCCATGCTGGCAGATAACAAATATGGGATCATCTGCCGCCTCAAAATGATCCCACACTACACTACTTGCCCGCTCTCCTGATCCTGTCTTATCCCCCTCTTCAGCAGGCTGAGGCACAAGAGCAAGAGAAGCTGCTTGAACTGAGCCACTTGCCTGAGCCTCCACAACCTCCTTGAGCTTCTCTGAGCTGCTGCTTTCTGGAGAAGAAGACGTGGGTCTAGGGGAACTTTGAGAGGTGTGGAGCACAAACTTTGATTCCTCCTCGGTCCCCAGAATTGCTTGAGCCATGGCACTCAGATCCCTTGGTTCCAGCTCCAACTTCTCTGGAAGTGGGAGGCTCACACTGAGAGATGACATTGGGGTGGAGGAGACACTGATTCTGCTGCTGGTGCCTATTTCTGGAGTTAGAGGAGGTGGTGCAGGTGCAGGGACATCAGGTACTGCTCCCACCTCCTTGCTTCTACTGGTAGGAGAAGCCTCATAGCTGCTCAGGAAGACGATGCATCTATGTTTGGGTGAAGTGGGACTTGCAGCTCTAGCTTTCCCCCTATCCTGTCTAACCGTCTCCCTCCCCTGCCAGAAGACCTAGCACCTGCCTTTCCAGCACACTTCATGTTAATGTTTCCTGTGCTGCAGAAGGTGTGTATGTGTTGTGTATGTGACTTCTTCTGTGTGGTGGTATGTGTGGGTTCTGCTAGATGATTGCTTGTTTTCTTGCTTGATTATTAATAATGATTGACTAATAATAATAACTAATATACCATCTTCAGTGACTCTATGAAATATGAATGTGAATCTCAATCTGTGCCTTTTTTCTTCTCAGTTGTGTGGTTTCTTCACTATGCATTGTGTTGTGTGCAGGGTCTGCTCTGATAAATGCTTGCTTACTTGATTATTAATAACTGTTGATTAATATGCTGTCTTCTTCCGTGATGTGCTATTAATATGAATGTGTGACTACTACTACTATATTTCTTGTTCTTCTTCTATGTTGTAATGTGTACCTAAAATAATATACCTCTTTCTTCTAGGACTCTGAGTTCTGTGTTGTGTGTGTTAATCTCAGTCTGAAGCTCTATCTGATTTCTGTGTTGTCTTTACTCTGTATGTAAATTAAATATAATCATATTAATTACTAATAACTACTATATATAATCTGAATCCCTTTTTCTTCTAAGAAGATATGATTTTTCTTCTTCTCTGCTGTGTATGAGCATGTGCAATGTGTGCTTCCCTGCACAGTGATGGATCACACTGCCAGGGAAAACACTGAGCTTTCTCTTTCAGATGTATTGGGAAAATAACAAATAAAATTGAAAGAAATGAATTGGAAGTAGACAGAAGCCAGGGCTGGGCAAAATGTGGCCCATGGTCCAGATGCGGCCCACCAAACCATTCTATCTGGCCTGCAGTACCCATAAAAAATTTAGAAAATTAATATTTATCTGTCCCTGGCTGCCTGTCATGCAGCCGTCAATAGCTTGCCAAAACTCAGGAAGCAGCCCTCTGTTCAAAACGATTGCCCACCCCTGTGCTAAACTAAGCTAAGCTAAACTAAGCTAAGATAAGATAAGATAAGCTATATTTATCCAATTCTTTCTAACAGCAAAAAGTAGCATGCCACTGACTAGGAAGCCAGGCCAGTAGCCACAGTACCTTTAAGATGCTGTTTCTCAGGCAAAAACAGCTCAGGAAAAGGATAGAAAAGCCTGCAAATAGAGACTTTTATGCAGTTTCTATGTCCCTCCCCCAGACACTGTTATTGGAAGGGCAGTCAGGAAGAAATCACAGTCACTGGCCACCCAGAGATGTCAGCCCTTCCCCCCTGCTCCCCCTCCCTTCCCCCTGCTCTCCCTCCCTCTTCTAAGTTTGTTTCCCCTCAAAGACTGCCTTCTGAATCTCTGAATCACTGAATCTCTTCTGAATCTTTTCTGAATTGATTTAGAGGCTCCTAATTGATTTGGAAAGTTTTAAACTTCTAGTGATTCAATTTGGATTTGGAGTTTCATTCTGTGAATCAGGCTGAATCTTCTCCAAATTGAATTACAAACTGAAGCTTCACACAGCCCTAGTTATTTGTCCAAGTTTCCACTTCTTATATGCTTCTTTTTTGTGATTTAGTTTACTGAAGAGTTCCCTGCTAAGCCAAGATGGTCTTCTCTCATACTTGCTTGTCTTTCTGCACATCAGGATGGTTTGCTCCTGCGCCCTCAGTAAGGCTTCTTTACAGTACAGCCAGTTCTCCAGGACTCCTCTCCCCCTTAGTCTAGCTTCCCAGGGGATTCTGCCCATGAGTTCCCTGAGTGAGTCAAAGTCTGTTTTTCTGAAGTCCAGGGTCCTTACCCTGCTGCTCTCCATCCTTCCTTTCTTCAGGATCCTGAACTCCATCATCTCGTGGTCACTGCTGCCTAAGTCACCATCTACTACTACATTCCCCACCAATTTATCCCTGTTTGTGAGCAGCAGGTCAAGAAGAGCATGCCCCTAGTTGGCTGCTCCAGCACTTGCACCAGGAAGTTGTGCCCAACACTTTCCTGGATTGCCTGCACACTGCCGTATTGTCCTCCCAGAAGATGTCAGGTAGATTTAAGTCCCCCGTGAGAACATCCTAGAAGTTTCCCAGCATCTGCAATTGGGAAACTTCTGCTATCTGTTTGTAGAAAGCCTCATCCACCACTTCCTCCTGGCCAGGTGGTCTATAGCAGACCCTCACCCCTTTTTGCTCTCCCCTTTGGCCTAACCCAGAGACTGTCAATAGGCCTATCTTCAACTTCATAATGGAGTTCTCAGCAATCATATGGCTCTGTTACATAAAGTGCAACTCCTCCTTGTCCCCTCTGCCTGTTCTTCCTGACCAGTTTGTACCCATCCATGACAGTGCTCCAGTCATGCCAGCTCCCACCAAGTCTTTATTATTCAGATCACATCATAGTTCCATCACTGTGCAAGGACTTCCAATTCTTCCTACTTGTTTCCCAGACTCCGTGCATTTGTTTACAAGCACCTAGGGTAATTAGTTGGTTGCCCTGATTTCTCAGGAAGTATGAGAGCACCTCCCATGTTGTCCCCTCCTGCTTGCTCTTCTTCTAGGTCTTCCACTTCCCCGCTTACCTCAGAATCCAAAACACAAGACACAGACCAAAAATATGACATGAATGATCATTAGGCCAGTTTTCCCAAGATTGTGTGTTACCACATCCCAACTTAGCGAACTTAGGGTCCAGAAAGGCCCAGCTTAGTCCACCCTGTAATTCTGTCCCAATATTGCTCACGAACTGCCTGTTACAGGTTTCAGTCCTAGATCAGATGGAACTGACTTAATAGACACATCTGATGTGGCTGTGGCTTCTTCCTTTGTGGGTTCTGTGGTGCAGCACATTCCAGGCAAACCCTAGCCTCAGCCAGGCACAAAGAGGTCAAACCTGGCTCGAACCCAGGGTTCTTACCCTTCTAGCCTAACAGCCACCTCACTGAGCAATTTACTCCTTGCTCACCTCCTAGCCCTACATCTCTCTCACAGATCTCTCTGCTGTAAGTGCCCTAGGGAGAAGTTTCAAAGGAATGCCAGAGAAGTACCTGGTTAATGGATTGCCTAGGTCATAGTAGTTAGGGTGCTGTGTTAGGAAGTCAGAAAGACCAAGGTTCAAATTCCCTTTGTGTGAGGAGAATCCAAGACCTTTGGTTACCAGTTGAGTGGCATGAATTTAGAGGAAAAATGCAAGTGCGCCTCCTCATTTTATGCTGTCAATCTGTGCAACTACTTAGTTATCCATGTGGACCCAGGAATAAAGTTCCTTTGGGTGCGTAAATGCAAAGATTTGCTTCAACTGGGAAAGAATAGACTGTTACCCATAATTGCCCCAAGACTATCTGAGTGAGGCAAAAACATAGTAATGTGTTCAGCCCTATGTGTGACTCTATAGATTTAATCTTTGACAGGAGTTCCTGCTAGGTGATCCTTGACAGAAATTCCTATTCTCCTTATGGAAAACCTTTATTATAATGTGTTCGTGTCAGCCTTATAGCCTCCCTCAAATGTTTATAGCTACATACCCATTAACCATTTACCTCACCCATCAACCACAGACAACAATCCATCCTGACCCTGAAAGCTTTGCTGATCATTAAGGTTTGATTATGAGCATTCCTTTAACCTGCCTTTCCATGCAAGATGTTCAGAAATCACTTGGGCACTGCAGGGTGAAAGAACAGGATGCCTCCCAGCAGCACTTCCACAGCTTTCTGTTTCTGACTTCCAGACTTTCTGTATCCTATTTCCTCACTCTACCAACTATAGTAAGAGCCATGCATAGAAGACAAGAGAAGACATCTGCTGACTGATTCCTAGAAGGACTACATTTGAGCATCAAGAATTACAATGTATTAAAGGCCTCAAGATAAAATATACATGGGAAGGATTGGTTTGACTCTAAATATCAGTGTAAATTCACATTTAGAGATTTTGCTGGTATAAACTAAGTCTTTTCTTTTCTCATATAATACTGACCCCAGCTCATAAGCACTAACACCTATCCCCACTACTTAAAGATTCAAATATAAAAAGGTCAAGAAAGGCTAAATCGAACTCTGTTGATGACAGAGAAAATGTCCTTTTCTTACCTCCGCCCCCGCAACATAGTGATTTTTCAAATCTGCAAATCCATAAATAACCATTCTGTAATAGGAGTCTGTTCCTATAAAAGTACTTACATCTGTAAATGTTAGATCATTTGGTCAGTTGTACACAGGCAAAGTTTTATTTTAGTCAGTGTAATTCCCTTCCTTGTTGATTATGTATCCATGGTAGCTTACCTTTTCCTGAAATAACTAATATTGTTTGGGGTTCAGTTTCAGACAGGCATCTCTACGCTTATAACAGACCATTGATAAATGTACGAATTCTTGTTCAAAGGTTTTTGCATGTACCAGGATACCATCTAGGTATAACAAAAAACCCGAGAAAGGCTTATTTCCATACTCTTCTTGTTGTCTTTTTTAGACCCAGCAGGTATATTGTACAAATCTACAGCCATCACTCCAAATTGCCACAGACCTCATTTTGCTACGAAAGCAGCTTTTCCATGTCCCTTAGATTCACTTTTGCTTACCAGTATAAACTGTTAAAAATCAGGGTAGAAACCAGATTTAATCTGCTACAGTATCCTGGATATCATTTATTCTTGGTAATAGATTATATGCAAAATAAGTACTGACATCATTTCAGACACTTTTCCTGGCATTATTAATCATAATGAAGGCCAGACTGATTATTTTCCCAATTTTTGGACAGCTGGTGTTTCTCAGTCATTTTCTCCATTTAGCTGATTTGCTTTGGGGTACCCTATTTCTGAACTTTTTCAATATTTCTGATCTAATACCTTATATTTTGGCTAATGCCTACTGTTCCTCTGCAGTTCACATATTCTGCTACAGGCTTATTGTCAAAACCCTATTATTGTTAACTACTCAGATCTCAACAAAAGGTTTTGCCTTCTATGTGGTATGCCCCATGAGTATAACTAGGTTTCCCTAGACCAGTGATTTTTATCCAGAGAGCTATGGCTCCCTGAGCTTCCATGAGATCCTTTCAAGGGTGTCACATGGTGCTACACAATATAATACTGTTAGATGTGCAAACACCTACATGTGATCCACAAAAATAAACCCAAAGATATCAAATAGGAAAGCATAGTGTCAAAAAAACTGTGACCTGTTCTGGTCTTTCTGAGTTCCTTGCAAAAGCAGAATTGCTCTATTATTTTTCTGTAGTCAAAAAAAAAAGATTGAAATGCAAAAGCTGGCATTTTCTGTTGAGTGCCTCGAGTCTAACAAGAGAAATCTTAAGGTTAAGAACCACTACACTAGACACTTGAGATGGCCTGGTCTGGCCTTTAAATTTATAAAAATAATTCTTTTATATGTAGTATTTATATAGTGCTAGCATTTAACTGAACAATAGTTCCTCTGCCAGTTCAGATGGTGTTTCTTTTTTCTCTTTCCCTCTAGGTTTTAGATGTGCCCTGGCCAACTCAGATTTTTTACTGGCTCCAATCACATGTCAAGAGCTTCTATCAGATCTGGAATCTAGAGGCCAAATCCTATTCCACCTATACAGCATTTAAGTGGACTTAGATACGTAAGTGTGATTCTCTTCCACCCTGCTGAAGTCAATGAAACATGGTTCATACAAAAAAAGGGTAGGTCCTCCTCCTGGCTGTGTCCTATGACTTAGACTAAAGTGAAGATGAAGGAGTACTAGGAAGGTTAGTATGTTTTTCAGGACCCTGAACAGTGTGAAATCTGATCACATGTGGACACCTAAGTCCACATAGGCATCCAAGAAGTGGAATTTGATTCAGTTCTAGGTCTTTTTTGTTGGGAGTAAATTTGGTAGCAGCATTAGACTTGGGTCACTCAAACTGATTGTTAGACACTCCCCTTTCAGGTGATATTCCAAGGCATTTCTTTGGAGTATGATGTTGAACTGAAACAAATAATAGAAGATTTTTCCTTAATGACAGTGCAATTTTAGTATTATTTGAGCTAATCTATTCCAGCTTCTCCCCCATGGGCCTTATTGGATTAGAAATAGAAAGACACACTGTTGTAAAATTATGGATTTCTCAAATATTATGGCAAGTCCAAAGCCACATGACTGATCTGTCTTACTATATTTGAGTGGGAGTGTTGCAGCTAGACTTCCAGTCTCCATGGGCACTTTGAGTGATGACAGACATGCAGGTGCCATGAGTTACAGCCCCCCGCAACCAGACAGACATTCACCTGTTGGGTCAGGAGGAGGGAGGGAAATCAAGCTTTGCTTTGGAGCTGATCAAGCAGGAGCCTGCCTGCAGCCTCTTTCCTCTAGCCATGCCCCCCTGCTCCCAGCTCTGATGCTGTGTGCAGGAATGGAGGGGGCAGAAGGAGGAGGAGTGAGCTGTGGACTGGGGTCTGCTCCACCTGAGCTGGAAGGGGAGGAGCCTGGGAGGGGGCTGCAAAGTGGGGGACTCCAATCCACCTGCCTCCTTCCCCCAGCTCAGCCAGGCATATCCCAGCCAGCAGCCTGTCCCTCCCCTCCCCCCCCACTTCCTGCAGACATCATTGGGGGGGGGAGGGCTAGGCTGTATCAACCCAGCCCTGATAAAATGATGGATTGACCCTAGAGAATATAAATTCCCTAAGGTGCTTCAAAGTGGAGCCTCTATATCTGATACTTCATTAGATGAGGATTAATTTGTTGCATGACCAGCCACTTTTAAAGTGCTCTGCAGCTGTGCATGTGTGTTACAGCATGGCTGTAGAGCAGTTTGGGGGCCAGTTGTACAACAAATGTAACTTCTGTTTATGCTTTTTGCTATTCCAGAAAATAAATACCTCTGCCTGCAAGTCATCTCTTCAGCCTTCACATGAAACCTGTAGATACTGCTAAATGCCTTTCATATAGTCCTTATTTTAGATCCTGTTTACTTCCTTTTATATACTTTCATTTTCTTTTAATCATGTGTCCTGTCCTGTTGCATGAGAAATATCAGCACACAATATCTCTTCCTGGAAACTGGATCCCACTGCTTACAGCAGTGTTGCACCTTTCAGGCATAGGCAGTTGGTCAAAATTTGGGGTCCGGCAGGTTGTCTCCATTAAGTGTCAGGCATTCCCTTGATGCAGTCCTGCTTACTGACAAATAATGCACTTTTATTTCCTGTTTTTCTGAACCCAGTAGGATTCAAACTGCAGCAAGCAGGAGGAAGTTTCATCATCTCATGCACCTGTCCAGTCAGCGCTCTATGAAAAGCTCACCTGCTAGACTTTGTTTGCAGGCTATATTCCCAATGCTTGTCTGCTGTCTCCTGTCTTCCTTATCAAAACTCCAATAAGTAACACTGTATCCAGGGGGTGCTCAACCCCCGGCTCGCAGACCAGATCTAGCCTGTGTAGACATGCTATCTGGCTTGTGGGGTCCTCATGGACCCCAAAATATGGCAGCAGGGGAGACACTTCCCTGCTGCCAAAATCCAGACCTGTGGGGAGGCCCATGGTGAAAAGTACTGTACACTAATTTTGAGGGGGGGCGGGCTGATCCTCCAATGTGGGGCTGAGCAGAGGCAGTGCAGGGATGAAGGAGTCTGCCTGGGTCTTTAATTGGCAGAACCAAAGGAGGCAACACAAGGCCCTGATCTGGCAGTGCAGAGCTGAGGGAGGTGGCAGGGCCCTGATCCAGTTGACAGCTGGAGGCTGAGGGGAGTGGTGCAGGGTCAATCCTGGCACGTGGAGCCTGATCAACCCCCAGATTGGCCCCATTCCACTCATCTGGCCCCCAGCACCAAAAGGGGGTGTTTTAAAAGAGTTTGGTATATACTTTTACTTTATATACAGGACACACACACAATTTTACTTACTGTATTATGTGTCCTGTATATAAAGTAAAAGCATATACCAAACTGTTTTAAAACAGTCACTGAGCTCTCTGTAATAAAAAACCAAATAATACATTAAGTAAAACCATGTATGTATAAAGTAAAATATAGCTGTTTTAAAATTGGGTCACCTCTGAAAATGTTTTGGTAAAAGATAATGCCTTTAGTCTTAAAATATGTAGAGGTCTGCTGTTAGAAGCTCTGGTCAGACATTTTGCTGGTAGGTTTATCTTTACAATGCATCACCTGGTTCTGGGAAATTGACCACCCACTCTGTCCCACCCAAAAATGACAGCCCACTCTGCAGAATAGCACACAAACCCTCTGACAATATATTTTTTAAATCGGTCTTTATTTCCATCAAAAAACCTTTACTATATTTACTGGTTTATTTTGCTAAATCTTCTTGTCCTAAGAAGGGGTTTTATAATTTCTTGAGACAACTAAGTCTCATTGGCTTTATCTTTACAGCATGCCCCCATATGAATATGCTTAGAGATCTGAGGGCTGTAAAGCAAATGGTAATCTGTCCAGCTGAAAACAATT
The DNA here is from genome assembly GCA_030014935.1 of Caiman crocodilus. Lineage (NCBI taxonomy): Eukaryota > Metazoa > Chordata > Crocodylia > Alligatoridae > Caiman > Caiman crocodilus. The sequence goes on from JAGPOW010001327.1 coordinate 19,735,950, forward strand.
GTTGTGCTTTAGTCTTACTTCAATGATTTTATTTTTACCCCCCAAAAAGCAGAAGTTGTAAGACACATTTTAAACAAATTTTGCTAAACCCTTCTCTTAATTAGGGTTTTATAATTTCTAGTGTCAATTAAGCATTCAATATAGGGTAACAGAGGCTTATCCTCTTCAGTAATCAAACCATAAAGATCAGCATTAAGATCTTCTGCAAAATACACAGCATTGAGAAGCTCTATCCTCTGCGCTAAATGTTTCTCAGTAATTCTTAGAATTCTCTTGGCAAACCTGATCACCACAATAGCATTTAGAACACTTGCCCCACACAGCTTATCGCAAAGTTCCTGAATTGTTTGATTTATATCTTCATCTAACAGGTAAAACAACCATGACAATCTTGATGTCTCCCCTTGCCCCCTCCCCCCCAATAACACAACCTATACACTTTCCAAAAAGCTTCATCCTTAAACAGTATCTCATTATGCCATAAAAAGAAACACATATAGACTTCATGAAGAGTTTATGTTCTTGGCATGAAACAGGAACTTTTGATCCAGTGCCTAATTGTCTTTGAAAACCTTCATCATCATCTGGTCTCTGTTCTAGGCAAAAACAGTTCCTTCTTTCTGGTGTCAGATTTATGGGGTGCTGGTAGGCAGGCTTTCTTGAGTCATTAAAAAGGCTTCATGTTACTGCAGAGTGGTTCAAATAAAAACTTTAGTTAGCCACATTTTAATCAATCCTTAGCTAATTCTTACCACCCTGTATGGGATGACCCCCACCACCACCATGAAAACCTAAGTGTCCCCTCCAACCATGCTTCAAGTCTCTTACTGGCATCATTGATTCCCCATTGACTTCTTCCTTCCATGCAGGCTCCAGCACAAGGCCACCCTCTTCTTCCAAATTCTCAATGTCTGCTTCAGAAACCTGGGTCTCTGAGTCACAGATCTCTTGCATGTTCATATGAACTTCTGGACCAGGTTCAGGCATCTCAGGGAGTCTTTGGGATAGGGGGCTGTACTCCTCAAAACTATTACTATGGTAATGCTTTCTATGCAAGTGTCTAAAAAGTCTTGGTGGTGAAATGAGGACAAGCGGTCTTACTGGCATAGTATGAGAATCCATATCTGCCCCTGCCTGACTTAGTGCAGCCTCAGACAAACAGAGGGCCCACTTGAGAAAGCAGATAGACTGGGTGGGCTTGCAGCCTAGGCCCTACCCCTGTACTCGCTCCAGTTGGATTAGTACTGTTCTTCAGGAGGTCTGAGGCCTCTAAACCCCCCACCAATTGGTGAGGGGTGGTGAGGAGGGTTGTTAGAGGGGTCACAACCCACCCCCACCTGATAAGTCATGCCTGTGCCTGATGGGCTAGGGTGATGCTATGCAGTATCTGGAGTGGGGGGTGGTTTGGAGCTGTTGGGCAACACTTCTGATGTCATACATCATGTGATGGGGTGGGGAATTCTGGAGTTGACATTGTGGTCAGGGGCCTGATAGGTTGTGACTGTATCATGTGGTCTAGGGATGGCCTTGCAGAATGAGGGGTGGACTTTGGGACCTGAATGAGCTGTCCTTCTGATGTCACAGACCATGTGATAGCAGTGTTAAGCACCATGTGATGGGGTCAGGAGTGAGTTTTTTGGTGTCATGCATTATATGACCAGGGGCTGGAGTGGAATTTCTGATGTCACATGTCATGCAGCCAGGGAAGAGTTTCTGATGTCATGCATCATGTGACTGGGGGCAGAGGCAGAGTTCCTGATGTCACGTGAATTCCAACCTGAGCGTTCCCACCTTGTAGCAGGGCACTCGGGTGCCCCTGCTCCTTTGAAGGAGCAAGCAACCTGACAGGCCTCTTGCAGGTGGCGCAGGGGTGTAATGAGAGACTCGCCTGCCTGGATGAAGACTCAAGCATAAGATATATAGATATAGATATACAGCAAAAGCTGCGTTTTCTGGCACCTTACAAAATGGCATGCTCCATTAACTGGCACACTGGTCAATGTGGCAAAAGTGAAACTGAAGTGCCCACCATGGCAGCCTGGGGCAAAGCAGCCTGTGCTGCTGACCCTGCACGGCCCAGGGCAAAGCAGCCTGCATGGGGCTCCCCTCCCCCTCCCCTGGCACACTGATGCCAGGAAGAGGCAATGGCACTCCAGATACAGCGGGTGGGGTGGCGGCCTGAACAGGCAGAGATGACTGTTCAGGCCTCTCAAGTAATCAGCATATTTGGTTATCCAGCACCTCCCATTCCCTATGGGTGCTGGGTAACAAAGCTTGTCCTGTATAGATACAGATACAGACATAGATATAGATATAAGCCCGGAGCCTGAGCTGGTTAGCTGGTCTCTTCCTAGCAGTCACAAAACATCAGACTACTAGGGCTCCTGAAGGGACATGGATTTATGTAAACAACTCTCTGCAGGCCTGGGAGGTCACCTGGTTAGAGAAAGATGGGGTTTTACAGAAAAGTGGCTGTAACAGACTGCAACCTGGACCACCTAAGGAGCCACAGTTGGCTCAGTTGATCAAAACAGGAGAGAAAGTTAACTGGCTGACCTGGAAATAAAAGAGACCAGGAAAAGGAAGTGAGAGAGAGGGCCTAGAGAGGGAATTGTTTGTGCAGAGAGGCAGGTCTCTCCAAGGAAGAAAGGAGTACAGTGTGAGAACTAAATCATGCGTGTGGATGTTCACTGTGGACTTCTTATATTTTCTGTTGCACTGTATGGTGCAGATTAGCCCAGGCCTTGGAGTTTATATTTAATTTTTCATGTAGCAGGCTTACCTTTTCAGAGCTTGGATTGAATCCCAGGATCAAGGGTCTGCTGTTTGATGGGTGGAGCCCACCCACCACTCCAGAGGCAGTACAAAGGAAGCAATGGCCTGCTCTTTTCCAAGGGAGGGGGCAAGGAGCAGCTGGATCTGAATTGGAACTGTGCCAGCCAGGTCTGGAGAACTTTGGGGGTCGAACCCCTGAAGAGTATCAAGGGGGAGCATACCCAGCAGGCTGGGGAGAGATGACAAGGGGCAGCAAGGAGAGAGGAACTCCAGCAATGGCCATCCTCAGGACCCTGTTTGAACTTCAGTGGTGCATAAATCAGCACGCGGGGATCAGGCCCTAGGAGCCACTCGAGGCAGCTTGAGGCTACGAACCCAGCAATCAGCTGCGCAGTTGGTATGCAGATCAGCTCATGGAGAGCTGGCCCTGGGAGCAACTCGAGGCTGCTAGGGCCTCACCCAGTGCACAGGTCAGTACACAGAGAACCACCTTGGAAGCAACTCGTGGCTGCTCATGTTAGCCCCAGCCCTAGGCCAAGTGACCAGAGCCTTGCAGTTCAGATCCACTTTTAACTAAAAGCCCTGGTGTCCAGAGCAGGGCCCGGGAAAGGGAAGTACCCCCGGTGCAAGGGCTTGGCTCCTGTGAGAAAGAGAGAGCCCTGGGTGCCCAGTACAGGGCAACAGGCTGTCAAGGAGAGCCGAAGGCACCGCTGAGGAGAGACTCTTGTGAGACTGGCCACCAGGGGACAAGACTCGACTTCTCCAGAGCGGAAGCGTGAGTTGCTAAGGAAATGGGCCCCACAGGTAAGGCTAACATGGGTGAGGAGGGTCTGTTACCTCCACCCTCCATTGCGGGAGAAGCATGTCCACATCCCGGGGCCCTAAATGGGAGGGGCTTCAGCGAAACTCCTCGGGGAGGTGCTGAGACACTCTCTATCTTAAGTGTTGTGTTAAGGGCTATATAGCTAAGGGTATTCTTTAAGTGGGTTTATATGTTTTATGTGTTTTAATGTGATTGGTGGGTGGGCTTCACCAATCAAATATTGGTACTATTATTTGTGAAGGTTTGAAGAAATATTATTGTTAATTTACTTGGGTTATATAGATTAATATCCCTATGTGTTAACTGTGTTGTATAGGTTGCGGTGAGCCAGTAGGAGGAGCTCCTAAGTTAAGCCTCCCACCTCACTATTCCTGTCCACCTTCCAGACTCCACGTGTCTCTCCAGGGGTGCCTAGGCCCTGGCAGACCCCCTTTCAAGCCCCATCGCAGAGTCCAGGGGTAACATGTGCTGCCATCACCCTGGGAGGGGTCCTTCTAGGTTCTGTATCCTCAGGGAAACACAGGCCTAATAGTCCTATGGGTACACGACCCGATACAAGCTCTTGGGGCACCTCCCCAAGTCGGGGACCAAAAAGGATAGTCTCCCTTAGCCTGCAGACCTAAGGGGCCTCCTAGGCATAATTAAAACCACCCCTCAATAAGTCTCCTACACCATTCACAAAGGAGAACTTTATTGGTTACAAAGGGTAGGGTTAGAATAGGGTAAGAGGTAAAGCACTCTCAAGGGATTACCATTAAGTAAAACAGTCTGGCTAAGGTAGCCGTTTGATACGCAAATGCATCACTGTGAGCTGACTAACTCTCTAGAAACACTTATAAGTATCATCCAGAAGATGGTAGATATCTGACTCTGAGATTTCCAGAGAGATTGCATTTCAGATGGATCAGACTGTCTCCCTGTGTCCTGGTGTTTGGGACATGCTGGAAAAATGGCTTCTCTCCCCCTTCTTCTTAGACCAGGTCCTTATATAGCCTTTCTGACCTCAACAGCCCAGACCAATAGAAGCCAGCAGTGTTGGCAACTAGCCAACCAATTTAAGAAGCATCACTGGTAACCTGGGCAGATGAGCAGGGGCTTTTCCCTCCCCCCACTCAGGTGACCAGAGGGACCACACTGTAGGCACCAGGCTTTTGTCACGTTGGCAGAAGGATCAGGTTCCCCCCCTCCCTCAGGAATGTATCCAGGTCAGGTTACCCAAAGAGAGAGAGTAAGGATATGTCTCTTGGCTGGGCACATCCTTATCAAATTATCACAGCACAGGGACTTTGGGGAGAGACAAAGGTGGCTTTCTGCCACATAGGTTGTAAGTTATTTGGTTCATATTTGCTGTTATATGTGAATTGTAGAATATTATATATGGTATTATATGTTAAGCCTTGTAAATATTCTATGTTTTATATTAAGTGTCTGTATTTATTCTTATAATAAATTGTACATAGTTAAGTGTTTGGTTTTGGCCTGGCTCTATAGAGAGGGAAGGAGGCTGCTCTAGTAGCTGACCCCTTCCTCAGTACCCTGCCTGACCACCACAACTGTCACTGGAGGACAGGGTACACCTCCTGGGTGTACCCAGGCTACATTCATATTTTCTACTGAACATTGTGGTGCAGAAGGTCCCAGGGCATTATCACCTGTGTTTCATGGTTTCATAGTTGTTAGGGGCTGGAAGGGACAGGTCCAACCTGTCTGCACTTGGGCAGGAAAGGCTGCTGGAATGAGATGACCCCAGCAAGATGGGCATCAAGATGGGGGGGTCAGACTCGATGATCTATTGAGGTCCCTTCTGACCCCAACATCCATGAATCTACAAATCTACAAATCTAAGATGCCTCTTGAAGATAGTCAGGGTGAGTGACTATATCACCTCTGGGGGGAGCCTGTTCTAAACCCTCAGCACTGAACTTGTAAAGAAGTTTTTCCTTATGTTGAACCTATAGTGATCTTCAATCAGCTTGTTCCCATTATTTCTTGTCCTCCCCTGAGGGGCCTTGGTAAATAGATGCTTTCCCTAAGCCTTGATGTGTGCCATCAGGCCCCCCCTGAGTCTTTTCTTTTCCAGGCTGAAGAGACTCAAGTCTTTCAGCCTTTCCTCATTTGACCTTGAAAAGATTATTAAGGATCATATTTGTGGGAGTCCAGTGGAAAAAATAATGCAGAAGGGCAACCAATATGGATTCATAGCAGGTAGATCATGCCTGACTAATCTGGTTTCTTTTATGACCAAGTCACAAAATGTTTAGATGCAAGAGTAGAGGTGGATGTCATTTTCCTGGATTTTAGGAAGGCCTTTGATATAGTATTGCATACCATTCTCATAAATAAATTAAGAGGCTGTGACTTAGATGTTTACACAGTCCGGTGGGTGGCAAATTGGATTGGAGGTTACTACCAGAAAGTGGTAGTAGACGGGTTGATATCAACCTGGAGGATGTGGGTAGTGGGAACCCACAGGGCTTGGTCCTTGAACCTGTACTTTTCAATGTCTTCACCAGTGACTTGGATGTGGGCATGAAATGTACTCCATCCAAGTCTGTGGATGATACTAAATTGTAGGGTGAAGTGAACATTCTGGAGGGTAGGGAACGATTGTAGGCAGACTTGGACAGGTTGGAAAAGTGGGCAGAACACAATGGGATGCAGTACAACAAGGATAAATGCAGAGTGCTGCACCTAGGACATAAAAGTATTTAGCACACCTATTGGCTAGGAAATGACCCTCTCAGCAGCACAAGAGTGGAAAAGGATCTTGGTCATAGTGGACTCCAAGTGGACTCCATGATGAACATGAGTCATCAGTGTGATGAAATCACCAGCAAAGCTAACCACACTTTATCATGCATCAGCAGATGCATGACAAATAGAACCAAGGAGGTGATACTTCCCCCTCTATGCAGCATTGGCCAGGCTGCAGTTGAAGTACTGCATCCAGTTTTGGGCGCCGTACTTTAAGAAAGATGTGGATAGCCTCGAGAGGATCCAGAGGAGGGCCACTCATATGGTTAAGGGTTTACAGGCCAAGCCCTGTGAGGTGAGACTAAAGGACCTGGAACTCTTCAGCCTCTCTGAGAGATGGCTGAGAGGTGATGCCTACCAATTCATTAGGGGGGGCACAGCAAGGTATTGGAGATGCTCTGTTCATGAAGGTGCCTTTTGGAGTAACAAGGAACAATGGTTACAAACTGACAGAGAGCAGACTTAGGATAGACATCAGGAAAAACTTCTTCATGGTGAGGGTGGCCAAAATTTGGAATGGGCTTCCAAGGGAGGTGGTGCTCTCCCCTATCTTGGGAGTCTTTAAGAGAAAGCTGGATAGGCATCTGGCTGGGATCATCTGACCCCAGCAGTCTTTCCTGCCCAGGCAGGGGGTTGGACTCAATGTTCTGTTGAGGTCCCTTCTGACCCTATGGCCTGCTTTCTAGGAAAATGACATCCACCTCTACTCTTGCATCATGTGTGGCCCTCCTTTGGACTCTCTCAGGTTTCTCCACATCCTTCTTGAAGTGCACTGCCCAGAACTGGACTCAGTACTCCAGTTGTGGTCTCACCAAGGCCTAGTAGAGCGAGAGGATGACATCTTTTGTTTTGCACAAGATGACACAGTGGATATATCCCAGTGTTCGATTAGCTCTACCAGCTACAGCATAGCATTGGTGGCTCATGTTCATTTTGTTGTCTTGCATGACACCCAGGTTTCATTTAGTTGTACTGCAAGCAAGCATAGCACTGCCAAGCCTGGAAATGTATTGTGGATTATTTCTCCCCAGGTGGAGCACTTTACATTTCTCTGTGTTACATGACATTCAGTTGAGGTCTGCCCACCTCACGAGCCTGTCCAGGTCAGCCTGTATTGCCAGCCTGTCTTCAAGCATGACAATGCTTCCCCATAGTTTGGTGTTGTCAGCGGACTTTGCAAGTTTGCTTTTGATACCCAAATCCAAATCATCAATGAACATGTTGAAGAGCGCCAATCCAAGTACTGAGCCCTGTGGGATGCCACTGGTCACTTTCCTCCATAATGACTCAATTCCATTAATCAATACCCTTTGGATCCTACCATGAAGCCAGTTGCCTAGCCACTTGATTGTAAAGTAGTCAAGGTGGCATACTCCTAATTCTCCCATGAGGCTATCCAAAAGGTCAAAGGCCTTTTTGAAGTCAAAGTATAAGACATTAACCTTATTTTGCCTACCCAGGTGGTGAATTATCTGATCATAGAAGGAAATGAGGTTGGTCTGGCATGACCTGCCTGTTACAAAGCCATGTTGGCTATCCTTTCAAATATCATCTCCAGTTAGCCTGTGTGTAATGGATTCTTTGATAATTTTTCCAAGATTTTACCAGGGATTAAGGTCAAACAAACTGGCCTGTAATGTCCTGGGTCCTCCCTTCTCCCTTTCTTAAAGATAGCTACCAAATTGGCCTTTTTGGATCCTCTAGTGAGTACCATGAGTCCTCAAATATCTCTGCCACCAGTTGCATGATGACATCGGCCAGTTCTTTCAGCACTCTTGAGTGTAGCTTGTCTGGTCCTGCTGACTTGCAGATATTTAGCCTTTGTAGGTGTTCTCCCACAAGATCTATGCCAACTGTGGGAAGGTGGTCACCCCCATCATAATGATCTGGTATCATGTCAAGCAGGCTAACATCCTTGGATTGGTGGAATACCGACATGATGTATTCATTCAGGAATTCTGTTTTGTACTGAAAGTCGATTATCAGCAGAGATCCGGGTTTACCATTTCCCATGGAAAAATGGATAAAAACACGGATTTCCTGTTTTTATCAGAGAAAATGCAGATTTCCCATTTCAGCAGAGAAAAAAAGATTTCTCTTTTTTTCTCTGCTGAAAAAGCTTTTTTGAAAGCTTTTGCAAAGAGCTGTTCCAGGCTGGCACAGTTCCAGCTTGCTAGAGCTCATTGCAGAAAGGGTGGGAAACCCCCATCCCTGTCCAGAGCGGGGAGAAGAGGGAGAGAGGGAAGGGTGGGGCCTGAGCTTCTAAATCATCCGTTAGGCTCAGGCTTGCCCTTCGCCCTTTAAGCCTGGAGGTAAGTGTGGCTTGGGGGTTGTGGGGAGGGCTGGGGCGGAAGGTGGCTGGGGGCTGAGGGAGTGGGACACACCCTGGGCACTGCTGGCCCCAGGCAGCACACCACAGTTCCTCCCTGCCCACCCCCAGCCTGCTCCCAAGAGCAAGGTCAGGTCAGATTAAGGGCAAGGCTGTTCCTCTGTGGGCTGCACATGCACCAGCTGGCCAACACTGGCCTCGGCTCCCCTTCCCCACTCCCTGAGCAGCAGTAGCAAGGGGTGTTAGGTGGCGGCACTCCATCCCAGCCCCCACCCCATCATTGTTGATGGGCAGTTGGCTAGTATATATATAAACCCTTGGGATAATGGCTTAAAGCTATGAGGAATCAATACTATCCATAAGGAAATTCTCTTGGAGATCTGTGTTTATTTAAATATTCATAAATGATTTTTAATTTAAAAATAATAAGGAAAATCTCCAGACCAACAGGAGGAAAAAATATTAAATTAATATTGAGTGTATTTCAATAATTTGTGGTAATTTAGTTACAAGCTTGCTGTTTATCACAAAACCGAACACTTAAACCCAGGACATTCTGAGTTAAGGTTAAATTTAACTGGCATCTAAATATGTTAAGTTCTGAAAAGACAAAATTAGGCTGGCCCAACAACCTTAAAAAGACTTCTCAATTAGTTCAAACTATTACAATCTTGTGGAAAGGAAACATTTGAAGGATTAGAAGTAAGTGCCCACCACTTTTTCTTCACAACTCAGGTCTTCTTGGCAGAAGGAAAATTTATCTCAGCCTTGTAGTGACACCAGGTAAAACCAGCATGATTATAAATTTAGGTATTTTAGTATTTGGGGACCAAGAGTGAATTAAACAGGTTTCTAAATCTATACTAGAGCTTCTCATTTTCTATCCCTGTGTTGTGTCACTACAGGACAGTTATAGGTGGTGGTGACAACCATTGAGCCTCTTGGTTCATAGTGTGTGCATGAGAGCCATCCAGGCTTTCAATGCATATACATGGGCAGGAATTTTTTTTGGAGGAGTGGAGGCTGCTTAGACCTTCCATCTTCCCTGTAGTAGGCCACTCAGCTAGAATCCAAAGACCAGAATGAGTCTAGATGTTTGGTGTCTCTGTGGCTGTAATTGTACAAGTATCTGGGAATTGAACACAGGTCTTCTGCATGGTAGGCAAGGTTTGTACCAGTGAGCCACTGGGGACCCTGCATTTACTAGTATATGGGTAAGAATGGCCATTTTTGCTGGATTCTGTCACAGAAACCCTCCTCAGAATACTATTTTTATAGGATTTCAATCCCAGTTCCCAGGCCTAAAGATTTCAGAGGCATTTAGGCATATGCTGTGCTAAAGGAAACATACAGAGAATTTGAGGGATAGGGAGAAAATGTCTTCCAAAGAATACAATAATTAAAGTTGGTCAAAACTCAAAAGATTTCCTGAGTGAAATTTCAGACAAAATTTTTTCAAAATATTTCAGTCAAAATATACTGGTGTTCCCCATGGAAGCTTGAAACAATTATTTTAATTTTGAATGCATTTGAAAATGGCATTTTAATGTAAAATGTCATTTTGTTTTATTTTTTTAAACTAAAAAGCCAATATGAAATGACACTTTAAGTCAAAAGAAAATGAACATTTTGTTATGACATTTCATGCTCAAAAATAAAAATTTAGAGTCACAACTGACATTTAAATGTGAAAAAATTGCTTTAGTGAAACTATTTTTAGCAGGAACACTTACAGCATGAAAAACTATAGCAATAACAGATTCAAGGCTCCAGAGCACCATGTTTCAGGAAGCAAAGCTGAGTCAAAGTAGTGAAGATTCAAACTACCTTTTGATGTTGCAGCAGGACTGAGGCCCCAGGGGCCAAGCTCCTCCTGCCCCACTCTGGCTGCTTGGGGTACCTGTCTATACAGCAATCCTGCTGCACTTTCCCCTTAAAGTAACAGGAGTCACTGGCTCCAGTTCAGATGCATGCTTAGTGCCCACAAGGCAAAGGAAGCCAGACACTCTGGGTGCCAAATCCCTGATGATTTTATGCTGTTTGTAGAAGTTCTATTCTAGTTGCTCTTCTGTTTGTCGTAAACCAGAAATGAAGACTACCCAAGTTCTGACAATCATGTGAAGAAGCTTCTTGACCCTGCTCATACAAGGGTTTATGCCTGGCTGTCCTAGGAGTGACATACATAATGTACAAAGACCAGCCTGAGTCTCATACATCATTTCCATAATCAATGCCTTAATGAAGTAGTACCTAGGCTGTGCTGATCTGTATAGGGAGAATTTCACATCATTCAAGGTCTTTGGCACAAGGTACAATACAGTCTTGGAATCTGCAGATTCCACCTGCCCTGCAGGATTAACAACGTGCTCCTGTGACAGTGGTGACTCCTGCTGAGCCGCTGGAATGTTAGCATTCCAGACCTTGGATATGGGTAACTGATGGCTATAACTTAGACCCCAGTACAGACAAATGGGCACCAGGATTCTTGCCCCAAAAGCAGTGGAGGAGCTTCACATTTGAAGCAGGGGCAGACAAAAAGGTTTTTTGCTACATTATTCCACCCCCTTGACATCAGCCATCTGGGTGATGTCAGTATAAGATTCAGCCTAATGCTTTAGCCTCATCTATTTTAGCATGTACAGTACATAGGGTGGCAATGAGTTTACAGTATAGGAATATAGTTAGGAATGTTAAAATTATCATTAGGGTGAAGAATATTACAATGGGGTGCATCGCGAGGGTCAAGGTACCAGTGGCAGTTGGGGACCAGCCAGGAGGGTTTCCCAGGGGCTGTACTGGGTGACTTCTTTGATTTTGGTGAGTACCTGGGTGACTTGGTGGTTATTAGTTTGGATGATAGTATAGGTTTTGTTAGCTTGGGACTATAATACTTGCAGGGCTTGTTGGAGTTCTGGGTGTGTGGTAGCCTGGGGGGGTATACCTAGGTGGACTGGGGTAAGTTTAGATTTTTAAAAGTCTGTACTGTAGGGTGATTGACTGATGTATCATGGTCCTCTTTCTGTGCTGAATGTCACACCCAGTGATGGATCTGACATTACATAGACAGATGTTGTGTTGCAGGCCAGTAATATTATAAAATTCATTCACTGTAATGGATTGACAAAGGTTACAGAGACACACACATCCAAAACCAATGCAGACAAGTAGGAATTGAGCACTGGGGTCTTTGAACATTACATAGGGACAAATTGAAAAATCAGGTCAAAACAAAGGGTTTGGAACTGTAACATAAGTTTTTCACAAAGGAAACCAGAACCAACATCCTCACAGTTATTGACTGTGATGGCTTTAAATTGGCCATAAGTTTGTTTTAGCGCCCAATGTTTGCCTGTTTGTGGGATCATGAAAATGTCATTGACCCAGCTCCCCAATGTTATTATTGGGAATACTTGATTTATTTTACCACTAAACACCCCCATGATTATAAGATTGATGAACTACAAATTTGGATCAAACCCGAATTGTTTTAGCCAGTTATAAGGGATTAACTGTGGAGACTGCCTGGTTTCCTTTCTTAACAGATTTTGTAAGTCTGGGGGGGGTGTTCTTTCAGGCCTTGAAGTATGATACCCTTAATTACATCTAGGTACCATACCTGGACCTGGATACACATGAGAGCAAGAGAGGTGTTTTGCCCTAGGGCTATGATTGCTTCCACTAGGGTGTGGGAATCCTGGGAAGCTACTCAAGTCATCCACTGCACAAAAGAGGCAATAGAGACAGTTAACTGGGTAGAGGTTTCAAAATTGTCCCTTGTAGGTTTGTCCAAGTGGTGAAGCAGATTTCCCATGGTTGCCAATCTGTTCTGCAGCACCTGTGTGTTCATGGTATTAAGGGCATCGGTGCCAGTCCCAATTGCTCCCAGCACTGTGTCTAGTGATTGTTGGTGTCATGGGCAACTGGATTCAGAGCTGTTGGAGGGCTCATACATGACCTGCTGAGTCCATGCCTCACAGCCAGCACTTAGCAAGATGACATAATTGGCACATTGTGGATACAACTGGGTGATGCTGTGGGATTGAAGATCGATAGTGACATTCCATAGGGATTGTGTCATATTAGTCAATAAAGGTTTACTGATATCCTGCTTTACTACGAAAGGTCCAATCTCATATCTATCTGCTTTGTCATGGATTATTATTTCTGTGGCTAGGGTTGGGGAGTCCTTGGAAGTAGAAGCTTCCCACAGTCCAGAGTTGGATAACAAGAAGTCATACACTAGGGTTCCACAGCTGGATAGGGGACATTCCTCAGGGCAGCTGATGTCATTGAGGGTAAATCCTATGGGATCAAATTTTGGTTGGGTGAAGTTGACAGCCAACTGTCCTTGTGGAGAGCTGATGGTCATTCAAGCTGGAACATCTTGACTAGTACTCTTACTGCCCCAGCACACCTGGGTGGTGTGTTCCCCAGCAGGCAGGGGACTGGAAAGGTTCCACACTATACAGAAACAGTGGGGGAGATGGTGGTGGAGAGGGTATGGTTGTGGACTCCCAGTGGCAGGTGTGGGTCTGAGTGAATGGATCAGTCTAACAGCACGGGAGCGCTCGGTATATCCAGTCAGTCCATCCAGCATCCACCCTGATATTACCCTTCCTTCTGCTGGAATGAGAACTCTGGTGGTTCTCCAGACCTTACCACCCTGGTAATCCTGGATTTCCCTACCAGGATTCAATCCTACATGAATGCACTCTGCATGGGGATCGCACCTAGACTTGAGAAAAATGACAAGGTGGGAGGAATCATGCAAGTTAAATTCATTTATGCCATTCCGAATCCGCCAGGAATCATCTGCCCAAAGTTTGCAGCCTGTCTGTTGAGAGGTCGGCCACTGTAAGTCCTGGATGCCTTCCAGGTTGGCATCACAGCTAGCCACCTCTAGACAGCACTTGACACCTTTGCTTTTTAATGTCACTGTTTGAATCACAGTGAAGGCTGGCAGTAAGCAGGAGGATCCACATGGATGGAAAGGATTCCCTGCAGACATAGGATCTCCATGTTGAAAGCTTTAGCACTTAGAACAAAACAAAACAGAATTGGCTCAGGAGGGTAGGGGAAAAGGATCAGGTAAATTAGTCAGAGGTGTGTGCCTGCTTTAATGCAAGTCTTTGTAGACCAGTGGGATGACTACCTATAAGAGGGTGGCCATCATAAGTCAAGGGCTTCTCTGGCCTTTCCCTGCCTCAACATTGGGGTGAGCACTAATCAGCAAATCAGCATATCTGATGCATATTTTCCAATGGCACAGAGCCGTTCCTTCCTGCTAGGCAAGAAAGGTGGCTTTGGGTGCTTCATGTCTGAGACTATGACAGGCACTAATAATTCCCTCTCTGCAATCCAGGGGTGTTACCCATCTAACCTCCCCAGTTCCCTGATGAACAGCATACTCCTCCTGAATTTTCCAGTTTTGGTGGCTTGAGGACCGGGTTTGTATTGCTGAGATATCGTCCTGTGCCCCTTTCTTTGCTGCAGCATCTGCTAATTGGTTCATTTTAGCTTCTAAGATGTCAGCCTTTTGATGACCCTTGACATGTTGAATGCATAGTGAGGATGGATATCTTTGAATCCATTCCCAAATTGCCTGCCAATCAGTCTTTTGAGTGATTTCCTTGCCATCGGCGATATGCTAATTAGCTTTGTTCCAATTGTATATCCTGTTGTATATCCAATGCATCAGAGCATTAGCACAGAAGTTTGAATCATAGTTTCCCTTCAGGTGGGTTATGTTGCTCAAGGAGTTCCCTTGTGGCTCTCACTTCAGCAGCTTGTGCTGAATACCCCGATGGCAAGGGCCCCCCTATCTGTTACATAACCCCATTGGCCAGATCCTGGATCCAGCCTTCCTGGTTGAAAAAGGGGGCTCCTGGAATCATCTGTTCAGTGGAGCCCTCTCGTTGAACTCCATCTATATTGATCTCTTGTGGTCCCTCTGGGAATTGGATACATGCAGTTTACCCCCTTACACACAATCTGCCCCATGAAGGACCACAGTATGATTTGATTGGTTTCAAACTGCTTCAGGTCCTATTTTTTTCCAAATACATTTAGCGCAGCTCTGGTATCCAGGAGTGCACTGGTATGCCCTTGAGTTCCCACCATAATGGGTACTCTGGGTCTCCCTCCTGGATCACAATTGAAGGTCCCCAACTTTTCCCATGAGCCTGGGCTTTGTTCATGGGTCCCACCATGGGAGGCCCATCAGTGCTCTTCAGGGACTCGTGCTAAGTCTGCAATTCTATTAACTGGGAAGGTGCTGCTCCTGCTGCACTCAGTTCTGTCATCGTGATAAGCAGCTTGGCCAGAGGCTTCCCATTCCACTTTTCTTTGTATTCCCCGTGCTGCATTAAAAATTTCCACACTGCTGCTCAAATCCCATTGCCCCCCTTTCTTTCCCTTGTTACTCTTGAGTTAACCCAGAGCAGGCTGGGGTGTTGATTTAGACCTCCCCCCACCCCAACACATTTGGGGTATGTACTCTCATTGGAGTAAGTAACCACATAACTCGGTATGTCATTGGGCTTTTCTTTGAACTGGGTGGTGGCAATCACTGTTTACCCCCCACCCCCACACCACCCCTTGTCATCCAACTAATTGCTCTGAATCCTGAGCCCGGGTTAGGACTTCCCCCAGAGCATAATTCCGGGCTTCTCAGAGTGGCCCCTTTAGCCCAATTATAGACTGGTGCATGCCCTCCTGCACCTCCTTCCAAAACCCTGGAAGGTAACCTATATCTCTTATATCATGTGTCCAGTTGCCTGTGCTGTTGAGGGGTAGCACCAACCCTGATAGCAGCCCCAACATGACACATAAGATTAAATAGTCCTTTGCTGGTTCTCCGGGGGTCTGATGACTTGCCCCAAATTGTCCCTTAAACATTTTCCTTCCTAGATTAATTCCCAAATCCATTATACTCCAGGGAATAGTGTCTACCCCAAAGCCACTCTCTGGGCTCATTGCTGCCTGAGCCTCCAAGGTGGCACAAGCCCTTAATAGGCGGTGCCATTCATGGGTACTCAGGGTTTCACACTCCACTACATTCAGGGATTCTTCAACAAGTATCTCAAATTCCTAATGTTAGCAGTCCCAGGGTCTTACCCAGGGCATCTGGATCAGCTCCACTAAGGGGAACTGCCACTTATGTGGTCTCCCTAGGGTTGCCCTGCGCATCCTGAGTAACTGAGGTCTGCATGATTGCACTCATCTCAGGTACGAGGGTGCTCTTCTTTTCAGATTTAGGGTCTTTAGAGGAGGGATCCCCTGTGTCCTCTGAGTCTTCCCACATTTCCCCACCCCAAATCTCTCCCAGATTGAAGGGGATGTCTAGATCCTAGGCTTGGTCTCCCCAGATGATAGCTGCTACTAGAAGGCTGTGCTCTTAGAGCTCCTTTTTCAAGTGGCTAATAGTATTTAGACAGGGACCATGGTTTACTTTGGCTCCCTTCTCAGCTTGGTCTTTAGCCATTGGCTTTACCAATTTTTGCAAGGCTTCTTGGCTAGCCTTTCTTGATAAATCAAGGCATTGTTTTGATTTATCTTTCTCAATTGCTCATTCTCATTTTCCAAATTCCAGGACAACCCCTTTAGAGTCTGATTACTAGTTTCCAGTTGGAGACCTTTATCTTTCAGAATTTGGATTTGCTCCTCCTTTTCTTCAATGTCAGAGGCTCGTTGGGCTTCTTCCTCAACTGCTGGTTTGACAGCATGCCACAGTAGCCAGACTAAGGCACTGTGCTGCCTTTGAGCCAAGGGTTTCTCACAAAGGCAGAATTTTTCAAATTGGTTCTCCATGCCCCCTGTGGAGAAGTCTGGGGTGCACACATCCTCCCTCCATGGGCTGGGCACACTCTTCAGAGTCTCCTTATGCAGGGGGGAAATTTCCTCCCTCCATATCCACCTAGCCTCTTGGTCTCCCAGTTTAGGGGCCCTTTTCCTAAATAGGGACATTTTCCTCAACAAACTTGAAGCCTTACCCCCCAAACAACAAAACAAAACAAACAAAAAGTCCAAGCCCTCCCGCTCCCCACGGACTATTTCCAAACAATGAAACAAAATCAAACAAAACAAACAATTCCCAAGAGTCAGTTTCCTTGAGCCCTCATGCTCCCGACTCTTCACAGGAATTCCCTCACCAGTTCCCTCACAGATTCCCTGTCCCGCAGGTTGGATGTGGGTTCTGTCTGTTTCTAAATTCTGAGTCCTGCCCTGCCCTGTCCTGGAGATTGGGCATATAACCAAAGCTCACTGCCTTGGGTGACTATAACCAAATGCTCACTCCTCTGCAGATGTGGGTTCTATCAGGAGACACTGGCTCCACAATTACCAATCACCAATCACCACGATCTATCAATAATCTCAGAATTTTGCCAGCGTTCTCCACCAGATAATGTTGGCTACAAAGCACCAACTCACAGGATCATCACAAAATTCTAGTTTATTGAATGGATGCAAAAGTCAGACCATAAACCTTGGTGCTGATCCCCTCAAACACATATACATTCATGCACACACACACTCACAATAGCTAGCTATGAACACTAAGCACTGGTGTCACGATGTACCTATCCCTAAGTGCTGGAGTCCACTGTCAATGGCCAGTTGAGGCTTCTTTCAGTGCAATGTTGCTTCAGCAGGAAGTCGCCAGCTGGTCCTTCTGGTTGAAAAGGCAGGGTGCTGGCCAGGTCCTTCTGGTTGAAAAGGCAGGGTGCTGGCCAGGTCAAAGAGGGTGCTGTTGAGGGTCATTCTTCGCTGCCTTTTATCTCTCTCTGGCAGACTTTGGTGACTCCCCAATTCTCGGGCTTACACAATCCAGGGATCATTGATCTCTAGGGACATCCCTCTTGGTAGCTGCTGGATGGCAGCTGTCAGCCCTAGGGGTCACATCCGCAGTTAAGTGCAGTCTCGGGAGTCCGTTGATGAATTTTGATTGATTCACTCCTGTGATGAATAGAGCTCTGTTAGTGGTTGATCAGCGGGTATTTCAGTCCCAAGAGTCTGTTTCCAGCATTGATTAGTTCAAACTGAGGCTTCCGTACCTTTAACAGTGAAGTTTCAGGGAGTTCCTGGCTCTGTATTGATTCTTTCCTCTTCTTGGTCTGTAGTTTTGTAGGTGTTAATTGTCACTTCTTAACTTGTTTATCCAGACTAGCTACTGTGTTACACAATCAACCATGATTCATTCAGGGACCTGCTCCAGACAGCATTTCCTGCCCTTGCTAGCATTGCAACATGGTACAACTTACTTTTAAACTTAAAGTACATTTGTAAAAGCATCTACAAGTTCTATTTTTACTACAAGTACACCTTATATAAAAATAATAATATAATAAGCGACAAAGAGAGAGGAAGGAAGAAAAGGTAGAAAAGAGAAAGCATCCCCAAAATGGGGCAAATACTGCAAAAGGGGCTTTTGCCATATGCAGGAGCTTCACATTTGAAAAGGGGCAGGCAAAAAGGTTTCTTGCTACACTATATGTCCTACCTTTAATGTTGTACCTTTAATGACCTGCCTTTAATGTACCTGACCTTCCCTACCTCAGTGACATCTCTCCCTGGATCCCCTTGCTCCTATTTTAAGACCAGAACTTTTTCTGACCACTACTTTATAGCAGGGAGTTGACAACAAGTGTAATACAGTACAAACAGTAGCTATATTAATTATAATAAGCACTAGCTCCCATTGTCTATGCAGAAAAATACCACAGGGAAAGTCCTGAAGTTGCCTGTTTCCATGGAGTACCCAGGTGCACATTCAGTGTTAGGGGGATGCTGAGCCTTTCCCACTAACAGCCTTTTTCATTCACAAGCTGCATGGATTTGGCTTTCCCAGATGTTTGCCAAAAATGTTAAGACAAATATATTTGAGCCATATTTATAGCATGTACTTACTCAGAAACAAATGTTTTCTTTGTAGATGCAGGGCATCATGGGTATTTCATCTCAGCACAATATAATGAAGTGTAAGACATGGAGCTTACCTTATCTCCCATGACATCACATGGTATGGCAATACACACACATAATATCACTCTCTCTATATAGACAGGGTATATATTCTGCTTAGAAATGTCTGGCCTATAAATGCCAGAATCTTCCTGCAAGGAACTAAAAACATTTATTCTGGAAGAGTCTAGAGTGAAATGGCTAAAGGCAATAAATACAGACTTAATTTCATAGTTAATACCATGCCCAGGGTAAAATGCTCATTTTTATTATTGGTGCCTGTGATCTGACATTACCAACAAGATGTAGCAATACAATATCTGAGTCATTAGGCAGGAGATAATGGTATTTGCTTGAGTTCAAACTGGAGGAGAGTTGGGCCTATTAATCAGGTTTGAAAAAATGATGCCAAAGAGTCTGCCAGAGAGTCTGTCTGGCCTTCACTGAGTGTGAACAGTTACGTGACTGAAGGCTGCTGGGAGAAGGGTAGAGTGAGTAATAAGTACCTCAAATACAACAATGAGGTGATTTCCCTTGAGAGGCCAGCCTGCTGCTGTCTCACAAACATTGGCTATTTCCCAGAATCTGCCAACAGGCTCCTGGGTTCTGCTAAAGTGGGAGTCAGGAATGGCCATATCATTCCAGATATGTTTCATCACTTTCACACTGTTCCTATCTCAAAGTGTGACCAAATTGTCCCAAACTCAGGGTATAGCTGTTTAGGAACTGGCTCTATAATATAACATGAAGCTAAATTTGGCTAATGCTGGTAGCAGTGAATGGGTGTGACACGGCAGCAATATGGACCTCTGCTTCTGAATGGTCTCACTAGTGATCTAGAGGGCAGAGTGCAGTGGTGGGTGATGAAATAAATACATTGGTAGTATCTTACCATTGCTAAGTGGGTGGATGCTCGTAGGAGTGGCCTGTTAGAATTGAAAAGTAAGTTTATTCTTTAGAGGAGTTGATGCTTGGTTTGTTAAAGGTTCCAGTGGGATTGGAAATGTTATTGTAGGCCTATATAAGAAGCACAAACTGGACAAATTGATTTTTACAGAATCCAGTCAAAAGAGCTCTGCCTAGATTGGGAATCGGGAAGGTGTATCCTGAAGGGCTGTGTACACACTGTGATGCAGCAGGCACAGACCTGAAGACAGTAACTTTGCTGACAGGGGAGCAGAGGCAGATTCAGGGGGTGGGGGAAGGGCGGGCTGAAATGGTGCAGTTGTACCCACCCCTCCTTTATTCCTGCTCTACCCAAAATTTAAAACTAATAGCCTGGGAAGGCATGTGCTATTTCTGTTCAGGTGGTGATGAGACAGTCAATGGTATCCAGGTTGACTTCAGAGTCAATTGACTTCATGGATTATAATCATCTCTCTGATTCCTGCTAATCTCCCTTCACACCACAGGTTTTAATGACCCTCTATCCTTTTTAATTGTCTTTGTATCCCACTATTCAAACTGTCCTTTAGTCTGCAACTGTGCAATTGCTAGCTATTCTTGGCAATGTCTCTCTTCTGTTTCACAGTCCTGCAGTCTGTTTCTAGCTCTAGTTACAAACTTAACTCAGATGTAGAAATGTTTGTAAATGAAGGTGGGGGAACTGTCAAGAATCCTAGATTTTGGTTAATGAATCTGAATAAGAGACCTACATTTAACTATAATGGCTACAGGACTAATGACACAATATCTTTTAACTATTTGCTGCCTAGATTGTTGTGCTTTTAAAAACTGTATATATAATCTAGCAAATGAGCACACATTTCAATAGTTATATTTGTTTTTTCTTTGATTTTAAGAAGAATAGTATAGTGCTAATTCCCTAGCATATTAGTAGAGCTTCTAGTTTCTCTTTAATAGGAGCAAATGATATGTTGCATTATATGTGATGATGTGCCCCACCATCTGTATCAATAAGATATATCCCACTGACTTCATGAGCAAAGGATGAGGTCCTTGTGAACAAGATTACTCAATGTTAAAAAGTAGCTACTTTGATATTGTGTGGCTTGATTACCTTTTAGTCTGACTTCAAGGCAGAGAGGGGACAGACAGGCTTCGGATTGCTGAACTGGGGCATAATGCTACAGAAATTTGATGTGGAAGTTTTGCTTATCCAAAATGTTGGAGTGTAATATTGTGCACTATTCCTGTGTTGTTTTATTTTAGTTATGATGGCTTTGAAATATCTGTGGAGGCTACCTTTAAGTCATCGTATTTCATTAGGGAGACAGTGTCATGAATTCACAATATTTATGGTCTTTATGGGATGTCATGTATGTTTTCTTGCATTTGTTTTACTGATATGGTATATGTAGTTTCTACACACAGGAGGCATGCCTACACATGAGGCTATGTTGCCGTAGTGACATACTACAGTGACATAGCTTCAGCAACGTAGCATCAGCGGGCACAAACAGTGACGCCAATGCTACATCACTGTAGCAATGAGCTGCCTTGCTTGAGCACATCACTACAGCATCATAGCTGCTAAAAATCACCATGCACCACTGGGACAGCACAGTAATAACTGCACCATTGGTGGCATATGTAGACACACCCAGGTTGTCTTTAGGCTTATCATCCCTATATTAATATGAATTGTGGTATTTGAAATAAATGTATATCTTGTATGTTATAATAGACCCAGGATTGCATTATATGGCAATGATCTTCTCTCTAAACAATGAGTTTCATTCCTAGAAGAGGTTCAGAGCCTAAATAGCTAAATAATCACTGTGGCACCTATACATGGGCAGTGAAGCTGCTCTGACACACTGTAATTATAGCACATCAGAGCAGACTTGATTAACTGAGTCTGCTGGAGCGTGGTAATTACTGTGCTCCAGCACACTCCAGCAATGTGTGTATCAGTGCCCCCTTGCTGAAAAATGGCAGTGGGGGCACTTTAACTAAAGCTCATTCAATGAGCATTAGAATTGAATGCTCTATTAGAATTGAATGCTCTAATTCTAACCTGAATTAGAACAGCTGCTGGACCCTCTCTAATTAAAGCATTTCCCTACCCTGCCCCCCAACTCCCAGAGCACATGTATAAACACCCTAAGATTACTTCAAAAGAGCCAGACTCAGAACCCACTCTAATCTACTACATTACCAACCCTAAAACGAGGACAATAGGATCCCTGTGGTTGTCACCTACAGCCCCCTGTTTGAATATCTTAGTCACATGATAAATTACCTCCAACCTACCCTGGAAAATGCAAACCATCTCAAGGTAGCTATGGGGGATAAATCTATCCTATCTTATAGGCAGCCCCTCAACTTCAAATGATGTCTTTCCAGATAAAAACTACCTAACTGCTATTCTCCCCCAGGTATTTTCACTCTTGCTCCAGACCCAGATTCTAGCTGTGCCCACTCAACAACATTATCACTGCCTTATTACTGAAACAAATAACATGGACTATAACATCCTAAATTAATTTAACTGCATCTCTATCAACACCATAGATTTCATAGACATTTGGGCTGGAAGGGACCTCAGAAGATCATTGAGTCCAGCCCCCTGCCTGAGGGGCAGGGTAAGCAAGATAAGCATCCAAATTCCTCTTGAAGGTGTTCAGTGTAGCTGCTTGAACCACCTCCAATGGCAGACTGTTCCAGACCTTGGGGGCTCAGACAGCAAAGAAATTCTTCCTTGTGTTCAGCCTGAAAGGGTCTTGCTGGAGTTTATAACCATATATCCCATCACTTGCTTAAAGAGTGCCCCTTTGCAGTCTGTGTCTGTGTGTCTGTGTCTGTGCACCCCACCCCACCTTCCTGCTGCAGCAGCCCAAAGCCCACACCTGGGCTGCCCTGTGGCTACTGCCCCACTGGACGGCCTGGAGGCAGCAGTGGTGATGGCAGTGGAGTGGAGTCTAGGTGCAGGCTTCAAAACCACATGTACAATTAATGGGTTAAAAAATAAATGCATGAACCAATTAATGCATTAATTGTGCATATTAACAACATGTAATTGACAGCCCTAGATATAAGACATTTTAAAAAGTTGGATTTATTTATCATTTGTGAAACTCGTCTAAGGATTCCTGGCCTCTGAAAGTGTTTAAATCATGATCGCTGGCCTCTTTCTAGTTTAACTAGGAGTTATAGGTTTAATAAACCCTAAATTAATTGTTCTCTCCTGATAATCCAGAAGTCAGGCTAGGGGATCTAAGGCTTCCTTCTGCCCTTAAGCTCTATTAACCTGTTATACACAGACTTTTGGGGCTGGGATTCTTAGAGGCAGCAAAGTGACTTAGCAAAAGGACACTACCTTGTGAACTGAAGAGGCTGTTAAGTAAGCTGTGTCTAAAGAAGGCAGCACATTGTGTACCCATGGAAGGAAATAGGCCAAGTGAAAGCTATGAGAGTTGGTGAGATGCTGTTCTAAGTACTTCCCACAAATGTTCAGAGGAACAAACTTTCATTAACAAAACCATTTGTGGAAGGAGAAATACAGAAATTTGATAATATAGGGCTCTTCAGTCTGGTAGACAAAAACACAAGAAGTTTTAATGGCTAGAGGTTGAAACTAGACAATTCAGAAAAGAAATAATGTGTAAATTCTTTATAGTGAGAGTAATTAACTATTAGAACAACTCACCAAAGTTTAAGGAAGATTCTTCATAACTGTCAATTTTAAATCAAAATGGGATGTTTGTGTAGACCAACTTCAAGCAAGAATTAATTTAGAGTATACCTATGACATTAGTTTTCATGGGGGTTCCTTACAAATGATTGCAGTGGTTTCTTCTTATTAATCTACACATCTCTGAAAAAGAACTGTGTGAAAATAGCTCTATCATTAGCGTATTCCTGACACCAGAGCATCTCTGCTCTTTCAAGCTAAAAGATGGTTATACCAGCCAGTTCTGCAAACTTAACCAGGCTTTGAGTCCCTCTGGTTCCTTCTTGTTTCGTATCACCATAAACAACACTGTACAATGGTTAGTAAAATTAAGGCTATGGGAGTGAGAACGAGCTCCCTACTTTACAGCTGGATGTTTTTTACAGGGCAAACAGAGGTAAAATGTGACAGAAGTTTAGTATAGTCAATAAACTCAACAGATCTGACTGAATACACCATGGTGCCATTCAGAAGGAGTTAAGTTTACACAGTTACTTCTCACAGTAAAACTACCTTATAAAAATCAATCAACCCCTGAAATATTGTTAACCACATATGCTCTGAGCTTGATGTACTTTCACTTAAGTTTTTCCATTCCCAGGTGGATTCAGAATTATTGCTACTGAGCATATACAGTTGGCCAGGCCTAGTCACACAGGATGGAATATGACATAAAACATGTGTAAGTGGCACTAAGCATTGCTTACATTGCTGGGAGGCAGAACAAAATTGTGCTAGCAAGTTTGACATGCACCAAGCAATGCAGAAGTTTGTCCATAATGCATAATTTAAAAATGTAAAAAAAAAAACAACAGAAGTTCAAAATTATTCAAAATTATCAAGAAAATCCATTTTGATAGTCCTCATCCCTTTCTTCTCCAAATTTTTATTTGGAAAAATCTTTGACTTCAGACTTTTTTGTCTCAATTCATGATTTCTTGAAATCTGTCAAGTTCTTACAGATAAGAGAGACATTTCCCACACAGGTCTTTTTGAAAATCTACCATCCTCCTCCTTCAAATCTACTGCAAACCTATTCTCTGCTATGATGAGTGCAAATTACCCATGTCTGGCAGTAGCTGGGAAATGGTTGCCTCCTCTTTTCCAGTCTCTAACATATGTATTATTAGTTCCGTAGGACAAGAATGATTTTATTTGGTACCTATCTGTACCCTGCACACTATGATATTGATGACTCACTAGGGTGTCTACCCAATACAAGTGAAGTATAATAATAAATAAGAGTCAGGCTCCTTGTGTGCACAGTGGAATCAGGATCTACTTAAAAATAGCACTAGTGCTCCTGAATGTACTTTAGGGTCATTTGTACATGTGATAGGGTTTAAGTTTCAGGTTGTATTTTATGCCCCCTAAATTGAAATGGTGAGTTTTTAATTAAAATGATGAGTTTTATTTTGTTATCACTGTATATACGTTATTGTCCTGGTGGCTGCAGGCACGTGCTGAAGGCTGAAGTGGCAATGGGCCCAATCCTTTTTTTTTCATTGGAGCCTGAGCACCTCTTCCTTGGCTAGGGGGCCATTAATCTGTGCCATTAATCTGTCAGTTCCCCCCCCCCCACCTGTGGGAGAGGCAGGCAGGCTCTGCAAAAAAAAAATGGATTGGGACCCTCGTTGCCTCTGTCTTCAGCAGGCTTCTGTGGTCCAGCAGGAGGCCTGGCTTGCCCCTGAGGCAGTTCAGGGAGGTAACAGGAGGCTGACTGGGTGTGTTGTTCATTGGAGAAGGTGATGGGGATAGTGCACAGGTGCTGGAAGCCAGGGCAGGCTTGCAGAAGCTAACAGCCTGCCCAGGCAGCCCTGCACCCAATGCACCATCCCCGCTGCCCTCTCTGGCCACCAGCACACCCAGCCACCCTCCTGCTACCTGCCCACATTGTTCCAGGGACACCCCAGCCCCTTTCCAGGTGGCCCCAATTGTCCTGTTGGCCACAGGAACCAGCTGAAAGCAAAAGCAGCAAGGGGGCCAATCCTTTTTTTCTGTAGCCTGCCCACTTCTCCCTTGGCCAGGGGAAAAGCTGACTAATGGCTGCAACGGTCTAAATTGCAACATTGTAAACTCAACTACATCAGGATTTAGTTTAGTTTGAAACAATGCAAACTCATTTTAAACCCCAAGAAACCCTCATTATGTGTAATATGTGATTCCATTGAGTCACACAAAGAGACATTTTTGTCATGTGTACATTGTGACATCATCACATGTACAAGCACCCTAAAACAACACTATTGGATTCCTAGAAAGAGCTCCAACCCACATGGCACTGATGAATGTTATGCTTGATCTAAAGCAAGATGCTTTGAAAAGAAAGCACTGCAGTGGACTGAGAATAGAACATATGTAGTTGGAATGCAGGTTTGCTTTGATGGTCAAGACAACTACGGAGAGCAGGATTAAAAGACAAATCTGTAGCTACAGCAAGAAGCTATTTACAACCCTTGTCACTCATGCCTGTAATCCTGAAAAACTCCTGTAACTTCTTTCTGATGTATGAAAGGTATAATAACAGCTGCCTACCATAGGTGGGGCTGCTTGGATGGTTAGAGCCTGCAAAGTGCTGTGAAATCATTGGATCATAGTGACACTTTGTGTAAAGTCTTGCAGTGTGTAAAGATGCAGGTTCTGCAGAGCATCATGAGGAGGAAAGCTGTTATGGATGTGAAATGCTGTAAGAGAGCTGGCCAAGCTGATGTTAGGAGGGAAAAAAGCAATCATGGTAATGAGTCATGCAGACAGGTGAGGGCTCTCTTCATCAAGTTCTATTTGTCCTCAAAAAAACCATTCCAGCAGACAATGAAGTAACTCCATACATTGCACAGTTCTTGCAGAAAGATGGGGAATTCTGCAGTTGGTGATAGTAGCAATGCCATTTTGACTGGCATTTGGGTCTGAGACAGACACATGACTAGGGCTTTTAATGTAAGAGGTGAGTCTAAAGGAAAGAGCCCATGCCAGCTGCACTGAGCACAGCTGTTTGTTTTCCCTTCCTTTTTGCATTCCAACCTTCTCCCCTCTGTCCTCTTGCCAGTAAACACAGTGTGCAGTCTGTGATGACACCAATAGGACATAGACTGGCATTACAGGGCAGAGGCCATCTACAAAATCCGAATAGAAAGAATTGCTTGGATTTGCATAGGCTGGTGTGCGCCAACTTCGGATATGTTTTACAACTGACCTGCAAAGAATGTGTGTCATTGAGGAGGATATGCAGCCCTGGAGAGCATAAAACACAGCTGCATTGTTTAATAGTATCTTGTCCACCAGATCAGAATAACAGGCAAAGATGATCTAAGGGAGATAACTCTACCGAGTGTGTTAGCAGGAACAACTCTGCTACCTTCGCCAGTGGAAGATTCTTATAAATTCACTGTGCCTGCCATCATTTTGCAAAGGGTCAGGAGATGTCCTGACAATAGCAGTATGCAAATATTTCAGGACTTGGCCACACGCTAAGTAAACACTCTGGATAACTTCACAAGTAGATTAAAATGCCAGATCAGCCAGCCATGGTGCACTTTAAATATGCTCACTAATTTATTACGTTTATTCTTAGCAAGCTTGCAGGCATCAGAAAGTTAAATTTCTTGGTGACAAATGGCTGTGGAGTGGGGCTGCAGAAGTGCAAGAGCTGCAATCGGATAGCTATGGAGAATGTAGCACGAGAGAACAAATACCAGAAATTTCAGAGCTCAGGAATAAAGCCCCAGTTAAAGAATCTGTATAGGTGTATTGCTGAGAACAAAAATAAAGTGCATGCCACAAAGCCAGTGCCTTTGACACATCCTTCCCAGCCTTTTCCGAGGTGCTGATGCCTCTCATTTTTGTCTTAAACATTCTTTAGTCTGTTTCCAAGGTTCTTGTTTTACTCCGTGGTTTGAATACTGTGACAACTGGTCCATAATATACATGTGGATATAATCCTTATCCTGCAAGAGAGAATTTTTCAAAATGCATTTGTGTTGGGAAGGTTGGTGGGACCCGCTTGAGCAGGGGCAGGCAATTATTTTGGGTGGAGGGCTGCTTAATGAATTTTGGCAAATCATCAAGGGCTGCAAAGGTAGCCCTGCCCTTTGACAGGTGCCCTACTCCTTGGTAAACATCTTGGGACCAGAAGTCCCACTCCCTAACCCCTGATATTTGCCACCAGAATATCCTCCCCTCGCCTTCTGAAAGTATTCCTTTCAGCAAGGGGGTTTGTCATCTTGGAACCAGAAAAATAACAAATTATATTCTAAAAAGAAAACATCTACAACATTAATTTGATTTCAAAAAATATTTTTGTCCTGATTTACATGTGTTTGTGTAGTGTACATAAAGGTAATTGTATAATAGCTTAAAATGAAGACTTAATCTTGTATATTGTGGGAGAGGCATGGGTAGGTGGGTATAGGTTTGTGAAGGGTTGTGGGTGTGTGGGTATGTGGGAGGATGTAAGTGTGTGGAGGGGGTGATAGGTATGGAGGATGTGGGGGGATATGTGGAGTGGAGAAGCTTGTGGTGGTCTGTGTGGATATGTGCGGTGTGGTTTGGTATGGGGTTCATGGGGGACTGTGAGTGTGTGGAGAGACAGTGACTGGAGAGGGTTGTGGCATGTGTAGAGAGGGAGGGTTTGCCCACAGTCCCCATCACAGCAGGCAGAGACCCTGTCACTACTCCTCCCAGCCTGGTCTCTGCACTCCTGGCCCCAGGGCACCAGTATGGGCCCCATGCTCACCACCACTTTCCCCCACCTGCCACCACTGCTTTTTCATGCTATTCCTCCCCTACACCCCGAACTCATTGCTCCAGCACCATGTCCCAGCTGCATAGCCAAAGGGATGCAGCAGGAGCTGGACCAGTCTGGTGGGCACTTCACAAATCCAGCTGAGAATTGTGGGGGCCAGACCAGCTCCTGCTATGTCCTGTGGGCCAGCGCTGCAGCCAGAAACCATGTGATGCCAGAACAGTGGGTGGGGGTGGGGGTGGGGGTGGAGAGGAGCAGCGAGCAGGTGTGTGGAACTTGGCAACAGCTGGGTGGGAGTGCAGGGCCCATGACGGTACACCAGGGCCAGAGCCAGAGGGGACCCAGGGCAGGGTGGCAGGAGGGTGGGACCAAGCCAGCAGGGCTCTAGGGAGCTGGGCCAGCTCCTATCTCTCCCTGCTGGCACAGCTTGGCCTGACTCCATACAGCCCTGCTGGCCTGTGCCCCATGCTCCTGCCATCCCACACTCCTGCTGCCCTGCTCTGGGCTCCTGCTGACCTTGGCCCTGGGGCACTGGTACAGGCTCCAGATTCTGCCCAGCTGTTGCTGTGCTTTGTGCACCTGCTTTCTGTCCCTTCCTTCACCTACCTTCCTGCCACTGCTGTTGATCCCCTCCACCCCCCTTCCCCCACCTATCCACTGCTGTGGCACCACATGGTTCCTGACTGCAGCATGGAGACTGCAGGAGCCAGCCCAGCCCAGCTCTGAGGACTGGAGAGATCATTTGTGCCCCACCCGCCCTCCCCGCCTTCCCTCTGCATTCTTATCTGAATTTTCCGCTCCAGCACAGGGAAGCAGAAACAGCCCCACTGTCCCATGCCAGAAGCCTTTACTGGGTAGAGGCTTCCAGCTGGGGAGGTGGGGGTGGCAGGCAGGCCTTGCTGCTACAGCTGCTGGATCCTGTCACTGGCACCCCCTGGGTCCTTGTGTCCCTGGATTCTGTCATCTTTGACAGGCAGATGAGGCCAGATAAATATTAATTTTCTAAATTTTTAGGGGCCCTGTGGGCCAGATAGAATAGCCTAGTGTGCTGGATCCAGTCTGTGGGCTGTATTTTGCCTGCCCCTGCTCTTGAGTATGCTCAGTAGGGTAATGGTGGTGGCTGGCTGCCACAGAGGTTGAGGGGAGTAAAACACTATCCTAGCAATGAGGTTGGAGGTGCATGGCATTTAGAGCCCAGAGGAGAGTGCTCTGTGAAACTCTGTGAACAGGGACAGGGTCTGGTTGATGGAAGGGACTGTCCTTTTGGAAACACTGACTGATGAGGGTTGAGTGAGCTTTAGCTCCTAATGGCAGAGGTCTGGCAAATCTGTCCAGTGTCCAAGGAAATGAACAATACTGAGGAAAATTTGGATGACTTTTGTCTCAGCCAGAGTAGTGTGCTCATGCTCTGAGCACCTACTTGGAAGAAGAAATTTACCAGTAGCACATTGGATTTGTCCAGGGGCTCCTGAGGAGATGGACTCAATCTCCACTGAGAGCAGCTCTCAGATATAATGTATATATATTGTGATTTTTAGTGTTTTCTTTGTAAGTGTTTTTGATTTATTGTTTGTTATCCATTTGTTACTGTATTTGTTGTTGTTTTTTTATTAAAATACATTTGGACACTTTTTATTTATTATTATTCATTGAGACAGATTTAATGCCAAGTGAATCCAGAGAGGTTGTACCATTCATATTGCATAATCCTTTCAAAAGCACTGCTGGTTTTCATATTAACCTCCTTTTTTCCAGAAGGAAAATGATACCCTCAGGTCATAGCAAGACTCACATGCAGTGGTGGGGGGCCCAGCTGTGTCTTCCTCTCTACCTTCCCCTTATCCCAAAGTTCTGCTTCTGGACCACTTCAGTGGAGTCCCAAAGAACTTCTAGGTGTTGCCAGAGCAGCAGCATCTGCTGTTCACACTTTGCCTATATACCTACCTTACAAACCAGGCTAAGGTACGACTAGTCATTAGCCTCTTTTTAGACAGTGCTCTGACCTGGGTGTTCCCACTCCTAGAGGTCTTAGGCCCCTTCTGAAATACTTGGAAAGATTCTTGAAGGCTATGTTTTACATGTACAGGACCCTTTGCCTTCCCAATCTACAGAAATAGCTCTCCTGACTCTGGCAAGGCAGCAGATTACATCACAACTGTGCCTAAGTGCCAAAAATGTCACTTACACAGCTGGAAAACTTCCATTTAAGTGCACAAAATGTGATAGAATTTGAGTCTTGGTTCAGGTTCTCCTTAAAGCCAGAGACTGGGCATGACTTGGATGAGACTCACTCTTTTGAAGAGTACTAAGTAGGGTAACATTAACTGTGCTGATCCCCTATCAAGGAACTCTGTTTTCCCCACCTTTTCCCATGTTCCAGCTTATGCAGGAGCCCCCAGTGAAATGAGGAGAGTTTCACGTAGAAATTAGACCTAAGACAGCTGCTAATGCTGGTGCCCTTCTA
Organism: Caiman crocodilus; assembly: GCA_030014935.1. Taxonomy (NCBI): domain Eukaryota; kingdom Metazoa; phylum Chordata; order Crocodylia; family Alligatoridae; genus Caiman; species Caiman crocodilus. The sequence goes on from JAGPOW010001327.1 coordinate 19,766,432, forward strand.
TAAACCACACCCAGGCTTGTTAGATGGGGATGGCCCAAAAATTCATATGAAGACTGTGGCTTAATTGCAAAGAGGGGGAGCTCTCTGAATCCAGGAACCTTCAACCTGGGTCACTAGTCCCACAGTGCTTGTATGTCACCCGTCTGGATGCCCAGGGAAGAATTTTAGCTTGTCACAGCTCTAGCTGGGGCATGAGCTGATGTGCTTGCTAATATTAATGGGAACCCTAGGCCCAGCATCTAGTCAGAAGCTATATAGAGGGGCTCTGTCCTCTTGACTATTCAAGTGTAACAGTGCTCTCTGTAGAACAGGTCCTGTCCATTCGGCATTTCCTTCCCCTGCCCTCGAAAAGAAATAAGTTTAGGATACACATGTTAAGAATGGGAGCTCCCAAGGGCTCCCAAGGGGTCCCAAGGGAGATGGTGCTGTCCCTTATCCTGGGGGTCTTCAAGAGGAGGTTGGATAGGTCATCTAAACCCAGCACTCTTTCCTGCCTATGCAGGGGATCGGACTCAATGATCTATTGAGGTTCATTCTGGTCCTAACATCTATGAATCTGTGAATCTATGAATGATATGGAGAAGTTAAATAGGGTCCTAGGATGGGGAGAAACAGAATACAAATGATAAAGGTCTTGAAAAGTAAGTCATATGAGAAGAGGGTGAAAGAAATAGGTATGTTCAGATTGCAAAAAAGGTGCTTAAGAGGAGACATAAAAGCAGTCTTCAGATATCTGAAGGGCTGCTATAAAGAAGAGGAAGGAATCTTCATCAATGGAGGCTTTCAAAAACAGGGTGGATAAGCATTGTTCAGAGATAATTTAGATCTAGCTTTGCCTCAAGTGCTTTGTAAAGAGAAATAGTTAGGTTGATATTGGAGGGGACCATATTTAGCAGCCAGAGAATGAATTATAGCTTCACAACTGACCTGGTTATGAAAGAAATCTAAAGAAGTTGGAATAAGTTTATGGAGGGGATACAGAAAGAGGAGTTCTGGCTGTCCAGTAAGAGGGTGTGATGTGTGCAGTTATGCTTGCTGTCCTCATGTTCCAGAGCAAAATCATCCCTTGGTGGTGTTTGGCAGTTTCCATGTTTCTGGGCTTTGCTGGTTGCTACATGGTGCCAGGAAGGATTCCTGCCCGCCCCCCACTACAGATGTAAGAGAGAGTTTTCACTTTCCTCAGAAGCAGAAGCACTGGGTGTTGGCGGCAGCCAAAGCTGGGGACTTTGACTGAGGTGCACTAATACTCCCACTGGAACTAAAACCTGGAGTTTCATGGCAAAAACGTCTTGCCTCTCCACTTGGGGGTCAGACTGATCACCACATCTGGGATCAGGAAGGAATTTTACCCTGTGGTTAAATTGGTGTGAATTGTAAACTGCTTTCTCTCTAGCAGAGTAACAGCCTTCTTTCTCCTTTGGGTCTCTTGAATACATTTTAACGATTGCAGTAGCAAAATACTAGCTGCTGCTGTCTCCCTCCTTTACCTGTGGCACTTAGGGTATGCATGCCTTGTACTTAAAATACATGCCTTGTAGTTGTGCAATGAGGTTGATTGTGTAATGTAAGTAATAGGTTAGACAGTGATTTGTATAGGGTTGTTCAGACAGGGCTGATCCTGCTTCAAGCAGGGGTTTGGATTATATAACCTTCAGAGGTCCCTTCCAGTCCTATTTTTTTATGATTTAGTGATTTAGGAGATCAGCCCTGAGGCTGGCACACTATATCTCTGGGAAGGATCTAACAGCTGTAGAGAGAACAACCCTAGACTCTGGTCTTTCAGTAGAAGGATGCATCTGTTCCAGCACAGTAGCAGTTTCCAGAAACCTTATGCTGGAGGGAGGACCAGTTTCTTATTGAATCCACAGATGTATGTGACCCTAGTTGCTCACTGACAGAGGATGCAGCATACACTAGCTTTGTACCAGCTTGACCTAATTTACAGGTATGAAGGAGGGAGGGCAGGAGATGCCATTCCCACTCTGCTCCTTTGTGAGGGTTGATACAAGGTTTCACATGAGTATTCAGCACTCCTGGTACAAGACCAAGGTTGAGAATATGACAAGCTCTTGGAAGAGACTTCCTGCTCTTCCTTACTGCTGAATACAGGCAGCCTGGCATGTTTGCAAGTTGTTCGGATCCATGGATGAGAAATTCAGCCTATTATCTGTTAAATACTGTTTCTGACCAGTTCAAAGCCTGTCAATTACTAAAGCTATGAAAACTAGCACTCATGCATTGGTGGTAAACCAGATTGGCCTTGCTTTGAGAGGCCTGCTATCAGATACACATTTTCCAAACAGGAATCAATTGCTTTTGAGAACCTTGAGTCCCTGCAGTCCCTATGGGGCCCTTCTGTAAAGAGTCACATGAAACACTGACACCCTGCCATGTGGAGCAAAAAATCAGTTCTATTACTGAGCTTGATTATTTTCCAGTTCTCTGACACGTTATCACATTCTCAGGACAAGTCTAATCCCTGACCAGAAGCAGGAAGCTGTTTGCTGACAGTAGATAAACCATGTTTGTCTGCATTTCAATAACACCCAAATAAGCAGAATGTATTTTTGGCCTAGTTTGTAACATAAATTAACAAGAGACAGAAAATGCAGTTGGGATAGCACAACTGCCAACACCCCAAAACTCAGAAACCCTGAACCTATCTTCCTGACAGCTGGCAGGCTTCATGACCACAGCAGGGGCCACTATCCCTGAGGCTTTCACTCTGCTGTACCTTAACACACACAGTGTCACCCATGGCATGAGTTTTGCTTGTCTGCAGCTTGAGGTGCAGTTTCCCCCAAACCCTTGCATCAATATCCTTGAAACTTGGCAGACTTTGTGGCCTTAGCAGGGGTCACCACCCCTGCAGTTTTCACCTCCCTGTGGTGTAACACATGTACATGACATAAGTTTTGCTTTCAAGAATTTAGGGTGCAGTTTTCCCCAAATCCCTGTGCTCATCTTCTTGAAACTTGGCAGACTTTGTGGCCTGAGTAGTGGCCACTTCTCCTGCAAGTTTAATCAAAATAAGACAAAAAACAACAAATTTATTGATATTTCATTGATTCCCCATTATACCCTATGGACAGATCTCCAAGGCGTCTCCAAAGCTTCAGAGCTGCTTTGGCCAGATTGAAGTGGAAACCTGGTCTGGAGCTCCAGATCAGATCACTGGCATCTGAAGTGGCTCGATCTGAAGCCAGATCTCACACATGCCTAACGGTTTTGCTTTTTCTGCATTGGGAACATGGTCCCTTTCCTTGGATCTGTTAACAAAATACTTTCTGTCCATGCTGTGGCAGAACATTAATAGTGTGTAGCAGGCTGCCTGGCAAAGGCTTGCAGTAGACTGCATATTCCACACTCCAGACTGGAGGAGTATGCAGACTTGCAGGGACTGCAGCTAGCTACAGGCAATCAAACCTAATTACAGGTCCACTCAGAGGACTCAGCCAGCTGAAGTAGATAATTGGCTGTCCACAGAAAGTTAAAGGATCCTAGGGTGGGCAGCTAGAAGGGAGACAGGGAGGAAGAGGAAAAGGAAAAGGAAAATCATAGAATCATAGAAAGTTAGGGTTGAAAGGGACCTTAGGAGGTCATCTAGTCCAACCCCCTGTTCAAAGCAGGACCAGCTCCAATTGGATCATTCCAGCCAAAGCTTTGTCTAACCAGGTTTTCAAAATCCCCAAAGATGGAGCTTCCACCACCTCTAGATAATCTATTCCAGTGTTTTACTACCCTCCCAGTGACATACTTCTTCCTAATATCTAACCTAAATTCCCTTGCTGCAATTTGAAATGGTTGCTCTTTGTTCTGTTATCTGCCACCACTGAGAACAGGCTAGCTCCAGCCCCTTTCGAACCCTGATTCAGGTAGTTGAAGACTGCTACTAAGTCTCCTCTCAGTCTACTCTTCTGTAGATTAAATAAACTCATTTCCCCCGGTCTTTCCTCATAAGCCATGTCCCCTACCCCCCTCACCATTTTTGTTGCCCTTGGATGGACTCTCTCCAATTTATCCACATGATTTTTGTAGTGGGGCCCCCAAAAATGAACACAGTACTCCAGGTGTGGCCTCACCAGGGCTGAGTAGAGTAGAATAATCACTTCCCTTGTCCTACTGGAAATGCACTTTCCAGTGCAGCCCAGTATGTCATTACCCTTCTTGGTAACTAGGGCACACTGCTGACTCATATTAAGCTTATTGTCCATTGTAACCCCCAGGTCCTTTTCTACAGAGCTGCTGCCCAGGCAGCAACCAGCCTGTACTGGTGCATGGGATTGCTTCTTCATAAGTGCAGGACCTTACACTTGTCCTTGTTGAACCTCATGAGATTCCTTTTGGTCCAATCCTCCAATTTGTCTAGGTCACTCTGAATCTTAGCCCTCCCCCTCCCCCCAGCGTATCTACTACTCCCCTCAACTTGGTGTCATCTGCAAACATGCTGAGGGCACACTCTATGCTCACTTTTAAGTCATTGATGAAGACATTGAACAAAACCAGCCCCAGGATCAACCCCTGGGGCACTCCACTTGTTACCAGCTGCCAAGTAGACATTGAGCCATTGATTACTACTCTCTGTACCCAATGCTTCATCCAGTTTTCTATCCACTTTACAGTCCATTCTTCCTTAGCTTGCCTGAGAGAATGTTGTGGGAGACCATAGCAAAAGCCTTGGTAAAATCAAGGTACACCGCATCCATCAGTCTCCCTGCATCCACAGAGCCAGTCATCTCATCATAGAAAGCAATCAGGTTGGTCAGGCATGGCTTGCTACTTGTAAATCCATGCTGACTGTTCCCTATCACCCTTTTCTCCTCCAAGTGCTTAAAAATGGATTCCCTGAGGATCTGTTCCATGATTTTTCCAGGGACTAAGATGAGGGTAACTGGTCTGTAGTTCCCTGGACACTCCTTTTTTCCCTTTCTTAAATATAGGCACTATGTCTTCCCTTTTCCAATCATCCAGGACCTCTCCTGATCACCATGAGTTTTCAAAGATAATGGCCAATGGCTCTGCAATCACATCAGCCAACACTCTCAGCACCCTCAGGTGCATCCCATCCAGCCCCATGGACTCATACACATCCAGCTTTTCTAAATAGTCTTTAACCTGTTCTTTCACCACTGAGGGCTTCTCACCTTCTCTTGAAACTGTGCTGCCCAGTGCAGTAATCTGGAAGCTGCCATTGCCTATGAAGACAAAGGCCAAAAAGGCATTGAGCACTTCAGCCGTTTCTGCATCCTCTGTCACAAGGTTGCCTCCATCATTCAATAAGGGACTCACAGTTACTTGATCCTCCTTTTGCTACCAACATGCTTGTAGAAACCCTTCTTGCTACCCTTCACGTCCCTTGCTAGCTGCAACTCCAATTGTGCTTTAGCCTTCCAGACTTCATCGCTGCATGCCTGAGCAATGCTCTTATATTCTTCCCTAGTTATTTATTCAAGTTTCCACTTCTTAGAAGCTTCCTTTTTGTGATTTAGTTTACTGAAGAGTTCCCTGCTAAGCCAAGCTGGTTTTCTACCATACTTGCTAGTGTTCCTGTGCATTAGAATGGTTTGTTCTTGTACTGTCAGTAAGGCTTCTTTGAAGTACAGCCACCTGTCCTGGAATCTTCCCCCCCTCAGATTGGCTTCCATGGGGATCCTGCCAATGAGTTCCCTGAGTGAGTCTAAGTCTACTTTTCTGAAGTCCTGGGTCCTTACTATGATGCTCTCCATCCTTCCTTTCCTCAGGATCCTGAACTCTATCTTGTGGTCACTGCTGTCTAAGTTGCCACCCACTACTACATTCCCCACCAATTTTTCCCTGTTTTTGAGCAGCAGGTCAAGAAAAGCATGGTCCCTAGTTGGCCGCTCCAGCACTTGCACCGGGAAGTTGTCCCCAGTACTCTCCAAAACCTTCCTTGTTTGTTAGGAAAAGGAAATAGAAAAAGAAAAACTGAGCTACGCTACTTCTTGAGGTCTAAAATGACCCAAGGCTGGAAGTAGGTGCACCACCACAGGACCAAAGTCAGAGCCAGGTGGAGAAGGAAGAGTGCAGAACAGAAGCAGCAGTAGTAAGCTAGATGTGTATTCTCAGGGCTAGAGAGGACTTGGGACTGCAAGTGCACGCTGTATGGACTATTTTAAGTTTTTGTTATTGAGTTCTGAGTTACATTGGTGGCATTTTCTGAGAGACCAGTGGGCTCAGAAATAAAGGACCGCATCTTGTTTAAAAACTGTTTGGGCTAAGCAATAACCCCAAAAGCATTACAGTGCCTTTGTTTCCCTGCCTTACCTGTGGGAGGCTAGGGTGTTTTGGAGCAATATGCCTGGTGCTGTGTTAGAGGGCTGTTTGTGTATGTTTAAGAGTAAGTTAAACAAACATTTGAGTGGAGTGGTTTAGATAAGGATGATCTTGCTTTGAGCAGGGGGCTGAACTAGATCTCCTGAGATCCTTTCCAGCCCTATTTTGATATGACTAAGTATGCTCAGTATGGCTGTTTCTGGCCAGATGAAAGGTGAGGTATGTCACAAAATTGTAGCCAGGCAAAAACACATGACTAACAGGTGTTAAAGCACCAGAGAAAGTGGAAGGCCCTCCCATGTTTTAGCCTAATAGTTAGGGCATTCATCCATAAAAGAAAAGACTCAGATTTTAACCCTTATCACCCACCTGGGTCTGCTGCAGGAGGGGAAAAAGGGAGAAGATGTTGAATCTGTATCTTTTTCTTCTTACCAAAGGTCTATAATCACTGGCTGTTTTGTTTTGACACTGTTTCAACTCATTTTGAGCTCAAAACAGCATTGTAATGAAACACAGGGCTTTGAAACAGCCTTAAAATGAAATGAGGGTAGTCATAACATTTCAAAAGTTTTGACATGTCTTGAGTTTCAAAGCTCAAGCTGGGCTTACCTGCAGGGAAACAGAAATTAAGGAGAGGGAGGGGGAAAAGTGGGGGAGGATTGCTCTCAGATTGACTCTGTAGCTGGCCAGTGACTGTGATCCTTCCTTGAGGTCCCTTGCAATCCCAGTGCTCTGGGAGAGGGATGGAAAAACAGCATAAAAGGCAACATTGTTTGAATTGGCCTGCTTTCTGCTTTGGAGTCTGACAGTTACTGAGCTATCTTCCAGCAGTTCAGGAGCATTAGACAATGAAGGGTACTACTAGCATTGATTTGAATGATTTCCTACCTGCTAGCCTAGCCGAGAAAGAGGAATTCCAAAATATCTTTTTCTTTCTTCTAGATGCTTTTATTTTATTATTATATTCATTGATTTATTCTTTTCAATTTTATAATTATATTGGATATTTCAGTGTAGAATTTAATTTATATAGGAAGAGAGATACATTTCTATTTGATTTCTATACATTTATACCTTGCAGCATACACTACACACCTTACAGAATTTATATAGGAATGCAGATACATTAATATATTTGTATAAAAGCAAGACACTATGAAACATACCATGAAGCATGGTGGAAAAGCAGTTAGGAAGCCTCCAGGGAGGGGTGGAAGAGAGGGTACAGGAGAGGTGAAGTCCCCCCACCCACATGCACACAAACTGAGATGCAGCCTCTTTCCTACAACTAGGAGAGATGAGGCTTCCACAAGCAGCAAGGAGAAGGGAGCAGAGTCAGTGTCACTCCCTGTTTCTAAGACTGCATCCCCTCCAAGAACACCAGACATAACCTCCCCATCCCCGCACCACCATGGCAACAAGCAGCAACATGAGCACCAGCATGACAGTCTCCTCCATCCTCATTTCATTTTCCATGATGAGCCTTCCAGTGCTAGAAGAAGAGCTGGAGTTGGATCTATATCTGAGTGCCCTAGCAAGGGAAATTATGGGGAAGGAGGACCAAGTTCTTCCTCAAGGCCACCAAGACCCTCAGCGCTGGTGATGCCCTCCTTAGCCAGGTGATCCCTGTAGTGAGGAAACTTCAGAGCCAAATGGAGAGATTCCAGGGGATCAGTGTTCCTGGCTAGGGTGAGCTGCTGTCATCAGATGTCTAAGAATTGGTGAGGCAGCTAATGGAGGGCATCAGGAAATGGCTTGATCCCTTGCGGTCTAGTATGATCCATGTGCTAGCTGCCATGTGTGACCTGAGGGTGAAGGGTAGTGTATGCAGCAGCCAAAGCCTAAATCAGTGGTTGGAGGTACTAGTGAAGAGAGCCAGGGAGGCAAAAGGGCAGAGGTGTGGGGATGTGGAAGAGGGGTATCTGCTGTCCATGCTAGCAAGCCATTCACCAGCTAGCCTCCTCCTCTACCACAGTAGCTGCCAATGTGGGCCAAGGGCATGATTTCTATGAGGCACCAGACCCCACCATCAGGCAGGTAATGTTCAGGCCTTGGTGGCTGCCTATCTTGCCGAGGACATGGAGCCACTGCTGTGTGACCCCTTGGTGTACTGGACAAGCCACAGCCAGATGCAGCTGGATCTGGCCACAGTTGTCCACGAACACCTGTCCTGTCCACTGACCAGTGTTTCAAGTGAGAGGGTGTTCAGCATTGCTGTGAATGTAGTGACACCCCATTGCACCTCCTTGGATCCTATGTTGGTGGAGCAGCTGGTGATCCTTAAGGTTCACTGTGGGGTTCTCCAAGCTCCAGGTGTGGACAGAATGAATGCCACCTTCCTCACTCCATCTGCACCTATTTCATTTTTTCATTTTTTAAAAGCTATTTAATGCCCCACTCTCAGAGCTGGAAGGGGAACGCACTGCATCACCAGCCAGCAGGAGAAGAACATGTCCCTTCTGACCTTCCGTGCCAGGATGAACTTGAAGGAATGGGATGGGGCTATGAGGAAGGAGGAGACTGCAGGTCCTGGGCATGACCACTAAGATTGCCAGGGTCATGGCAGGGTCAGGGAGGCCTGGTAGGACCACTGCTGGTGCAGCAGCCCCAGGAAATGCCCGGACTGAGGATCTTCCTAGTGAAAGGTGGGTAGGAGATGCCATAACCTCCAGCTACCACTTGGATGCACAAAGTCCTGGCTGGGGAAAGCCCAGATCTGTCATGTCTTTGACAGGCCTGAGGCTTGCTGGTTGCAGTAGAGTTGTGGGGCTCCAGGTGAGCTCAACTTAGCTGCCTGGGATGCCAGGTTTTGTGTTGAAAAACCCTTTGTCAGGCTGAGGAAGCACCTGAAGTTGGTGTATGTGTGTGCTGTTCCTGGATGGAAGGAATAGTAAAGAAGCCAGAGGCTGGCATGCAATGCAGGCAAGAAAACCAGTCAGTTAAAATGGAAATGGAGATGTCAGGAGGTGAGGAACAGACTGAGGTGGGGGGACAGTGGGGATGTAGCAATGCAGGTAAAAGTGCAGAGGTACCTGGGGAGTTGGATGTCTGGCAGCTTGTAGTATGTTAGAATTCCAATGTCTGTGCTGAGTCCATGAGTTTCTGTACCTAGGAGGCTGATGAAGTGAAGTTCATAGGTCTGGCTGTGAAAAGCAGTTTGTAAATTCCTGTTCAGGATCAGACCTGAGAGATTGGAGACAGAGTAGATGTTTGTGAGGAATGTGTCCCCGCAGGTAGTTGGGTATTCTTGTCTTTGATAGATTCTGGTGTGCAGTTTGTGGGGGTACTGGAGATTGTGGACAGGTTTTGTGGTTTGAGCTGTAGGAAGTTGACTTCTGGTTATTAGGTTATGTTAGCAAGGTTCAGTGTTCATTTGAATTTACAAACACCTTTTCACAGCCGGGCTTATGAACTTCACTTCATCAGCCTCCTAGGTACAGAAACTCATGGACTCAATATTGGTACTGGATGTATGACACACTACAACTGGCCAGACATCTGACTCCCCAGGTACCTCTGCAATTTTACTTGCAATACTACATCCCCCTTCTCCCCACCCCCAAACTTTCCCTCACCCCCTGATGCCTCTCTTTCCATTTTCACTGACTGGCTTTCTTGCCTGCACTGCATGCCAGCTTCTGGCTTCTTTATTATTCCTACCATCCAGGAACAGCACACATGCACACCAACTGCAGGTGCTTCCTCAGCCTGACAAAGGGGTTTTCAACCCAAAAGCTTGCTAAGATATATTTCTGTAATTAACTATTCAGTTGGTCAGATAAAACATACCAGATTAGATTGACCGGAAGGAAAGGACCAGGTCTGCCAGTGCCATGTCTTTAAACCAACACCCCTAACACCTGACCAGAAGGACACAGGGTCGTGGGCACATCTAAGCTCCAGGGCTGGGGCTGGCAGGGAGAGTTCTCTGGCAGCTGCTGGAGAAGACACTCTTGCAGGAAAGGAAAGAAAGGCTCTAGTCTGTGACAGTTTGGTTGCTTGAGATACCACTGGTGCTACTGTGCTTCTTAATAAGTTATTACCTGTTGTCATTTAAAGTGGTGGGCTGGGCTAAGATGGTAGAGGAGGAGACCTTATTGGGGCCTATCAACTACCATATATACTAACTTCCGAGTTTGGTAGTGCCTATCAAACTACCATATCATGTAGCGGCCCCAGCACCAGTGTGAGTGTGCCTTAACACATGCACGCACACATGCGCATGCATGCAGTCATGCAGTGAGGGCACACCTGAACACCCATGTCATGAGTTTTGCTTGTCAGCAGCCTGAGGTGCAGTTTCCCAGAGCCCCCTGAACCTATCTCTTTGAAAGCTGTCAGTCTCCATGGCCTCAGCATGGCGTCTAACATGCTTGCAGTTTTCACCCCACTATGCCTTAATACACACACGTGACACAAGTTTTGCTTTCAAGAATTTGAGGTTCAGTTTCCCACAAAACCGCTGCACTTACCTCCTTGAAGCTTGGCAGCATTCATGGCCTTAGAATAGGCTACCATTTCTGCAAGTTTAATTTGAATCATGCAAGAAATGACAAAGTAATATGCAGTTTTATGCTTCCCAATTATAGCCTATGGCCGAAATGTCGAAACAGCATGGTTTTGAAATGAAACAAAACTCAAAATGAAACATTGTCCTATCAAAACATCAAAACAGAAGTCAAAACAGAAGTCAAAACAGAACTGTGCTGTTTTGCAAAGCCCTAATAATCACCATGCTAGCAGCCTGCTTTCATCAAGAGCGCTGTTCATCCCTCATCCTGAAACTGTCCCCCTGGGTAGAAAAGAGAAGAAGCTATATGGGGCTAGGAGATATCAGCAGCAAGCCAAAACTTATGTCTCTGTGTGGGTTTGACACTGCCCTGAATGAGAAGGAAGCCCTGGGTGCAAGCATAGGCATTTGATTTAAATGATGAGCAAACTTTCCCACTACTTTCTAACAATGAATATTAGATGCAAGCTGTAAGGTCAGATTCAGGAGGAGAGTTAGACTATTGGGCTAAAATATGATAGGGACCTCCTCCTCCTCCCTTTTGTTTCCAGCAGGTATTTGTGCATGGTGATTCTATTTTGCCCTAAAGCAAAATAAACACCCAGGCTGCATATAATTCCCAAAATTTGCAGTTGTACCACTACATACATGTCTCTTAGGCATGTACAGTGAATATTGTATTTACCCAAATACAAGATGACCCTGAATTTAAGATGACACCCTCTTCCACCCCCAACAGTTAGATTCTATACGTGGAAAACTTATTTTGGAGAATCATCTTACATTTGTCCCCCTGTGACTGTAGGTGCTGGGAGGAGAGATGAAGTGAGAAGTAATGAGGCAGATGGTGGAGGGACAGACATTGAAGGAGGTGGTAGGGGTGCACATGGTGGAGCAGGTGGTGGGGGTAGGCAGTGTGGAAGTAGGGGAACAGGCAGTGAGAGATGCAGGCTGCTTGACTCCAGCTGCCTTCCCACCCCTCCCCCCCACCCCTGCACCGACAGGCTGCCCTGACTCTCCTTCCCCTATCTTCCCTACCTCCACACTGCTTCTTCCCCCCTCAAGGTCAGATCCTCATCCCTACTTCCTCCTGTCTCCCCTCCACCCCCCAAAATCTCTTCCTGCTCTCTTCCCCTCCACCCCCTTTTTTATCTTTGCTCTGTGCATACAGGCTCTGTCCCTGCTGCAGCCTGGGGCATGGAACATAGCTCCAGACTAGCCCTGTAGCAATGACATGGAGCTGGCACTGCTTCTACAGGGCCACAATAGAACCCATGCTACATACTCCAGGCTGCAGCAAAGACAGAGCCTGCAATACAGAGCAAAGGTAAGGAGGAATGCAACAGAGGGGGAGGTAGGGGGAGAAGAGGCATAGGGTAGGGAAGACTTGGAACTTCAGGGGAGGAGTAACTGGGCATGCAGAGGCAGTCCTCATGAAGAGGCAGCTACAGCCCTAACCATTGTCTTATACTGCCTTGTGCCTTATTGTAAGGTAAGGGACATTATCCCTATGTTAAGTGGGGGTGGGGGGAATGCATCTAACCAAGTAAATATGGTAGAATTATAGGAAAATAGGACTGAAAAGAATCTTATGAAATCATTTCATCCAGTCCCCTGGATTTCTTAGAGTATGCTCACATAGAATCACATAGAATCACAGAAAATTAGGTTGAAGGGACCTCAGGAGGTCATCTAATTCAACCCCCTGCTCAAAGCAAGACCATACCCAACTAGATCATCCCATCCAAGGCTTTGTCCACCAGGGTTTTAAAAACCTCCAAGAATGGAGATTCCATAACCTCTCTGGGTGACCTGTTCCAGTGCTTTCCTACCTTCCTAGCGAGAGAGTTTCATTTATTATCTAACCTAAACTTCCCTTGCTTTAACTTCAGATCATTGCTGCTTGCTCTGTCATCTGCCACCACTGAGAACAGTCTAGTTCCATCATCTTTGGAACTTCCCTTCAGGTAGTTGAAGTCTTCTCTTCTCCAGACAAAATAAGCCCACTTCCTGCCTCTCCTCAGAAGTCATGTGCCCAAGCCTTCAAATCAGTTTCACTGCCCTCTACAGGATTCTCTCCAATTTATCTACCTCCTTTCTGTATTGGGGGGCGCAAAACTGGACACACTACTCCAGATGCAGCCTCACCAGTGCCAAATAGAGGGGAAGAATTACTTCTAGCAATCTTCTGGCAATGCTTTTACCAATGCAGCCCAATATGCTGTTAGCCTTCTTCATAGCAAGGGCACAATCTTGGCTTCTATTCAGCTTATTGTCCACTGTGACCCCCAAGTCCTTTTCTGCAGAGCTGCTGCTTAGCCAGTTGACCCCCAGCCTCTACTCATGCATGGGGTTGTTCCATTCTAAGTGCAGGACTTTGCACTTGTCCTTATTGAACTTCATGAGATTCATTTTGGTCCATTCCTTCAATTTGTCAAGGTCTCTCTAAATCCTAGTCCTACCCTCCAGCATATCCAGTACTCCCTCTGCCCCCCACCCACCCCAGCTTTGTGTCATTCTTAAACTTGCTGAGGATGCAGTCCAGCCCATCTTCCAGGTCACTGATGAACAAAACTGGCCCCAGGACTGACCTAAATCTAGCCTACAAGGAGCCTTGCAGTCCAGATCTGGCCCAGGGACCCACATGATTTTGATATCCCTAAACTATAGACAATTTGCATGATCAGTTACATGCTAGGAGCACACAGTTGTCATGTAGTTCAGGGCCATACCGTGGCACTTGGATGCCCTGGGGATGACTGCTGTAGCATGGTTTATATATGGATACTGTGCCAGTTCAAGCCAAACCTGGGCTGATGGTTTCATAGATTTCATAGGCATTATGTCTGGTAGTGATCTCGGAAGATCATCAAGTCATGCCCCCTGCCACAGGGGCAGGAAGTCAGCTAGGGTTAAAGGATAAGCAAGATAAGCATCCAAATGTTTCTTGAAGGGGTCCAGAATAGGTGCTTGCACAACTTCTGGAGGGAGTCTATTCTAGGTCTTGGGGGCTCAGACAGTAAAAAAGTATTTCCTTATGTCCAGCCTAAAACTGTCATGGAGGAGATTATGACTGTTGGTTCTTGTTATCCCTTGGGGCACTCTGGTGAACAGATGTTCAACTAGATCCTGGTGCACACGCTTTACATACCTATAGGCAGCCACCAGGTCACCCCTGAGCCTGCCCTTTTTAAAGGCTGCAGAGTCCCATAGCTCTCAGCCTCTCATCATAAGGTCTATTCTCTTGGCCTCTGATCATGCGCATGGCTCTCCTCTAGACTCTCTCAAGCTTCTTGGCATCCTCCTTGAATAGTGAAGCCTGGAATTGGATGCAGTACTTCAGCTGTGGCGTCACCAAGGCCGAGTACAGCAAGAGGATGACATCCTGACATTTACTTGAGAAGCATCTATGGATGCAAGGCAGAGTTTTATTTGCTTTACCAGCTGCGACATCACATTGGTGGCTCATGTTTATCTTGTAGTCAATCATGATCCCCAAGTCTCTTTCAGCTGTAGTGCTAGCAAGCATAGCACTGCTGAGACTATAAGCATGCTTTGGGGAGTTTTCTCCCTGAGGTGGAGTATTTTGCATTTTCGGTATTGAATGTCATCAGGTTTATATCTGCTCACTTACTAAGCTTATCCAAGTCAGTCTGAAACACTAGCCTATCCTCAGGTGTGGACACTATGCCCCAAAGTTTAGTGTCATCCACAAATTTGGCCACTGACAGCAATGTCCACATCATTGATAAAGATGTTAAAGCGAACCAGTCCAAGGGCAGAGCTTTGGGGGACATCACTGGTCATGGAGTGCCATAATTATTTGCTTCCATCGACTACTACTCTCTAGGACTGACCTCAGAGCCAGTTTCCCAGCCATTGGACTGTGTTGTAGCCAAGGCCACAATTGGCCAATTTTTCCATGAGATCATGGGACCAGATCAAAGGTTTAAAAAAGACTCTTCCCCCTTGTCCAGGTGATATGTCACCTGGTCATAGAAGGAGATGAGATTGGTCAGGCAAGACCTATCCAGGACAAACACGTGCTGGCTGTCTCTCAGGATGCTGCCATCAGCCAGCTTATCAAGAAAGTCTCTTTGATAATTTTCTCCAGGATTTTACTGGGGATTGAGGTCAAGCTGATTGGCCTGTAATTCCCAGGATCTACTTTCTGCCCTTTCTTTAAGATGAGTACCACATTGGCTTTCTTCCAGTCTTCAGGTGCTTCACCCTGAGCGCTACGAGTTTTTGAATATTTTTGCCAATGGTTGGGTTATGACACTTTCCATCTCCTTGAGTACTCTAGGGTGTAGTCTGTCAGGACCAGCGGTCTTGATGATGTCCAGCCTCTCAAGGTGTTCCTTTACAAGGTCTACACTAATATGGGGTGTAAATACACCCTCACCTTGGCCATCCCACACCATGCTAGGCTGGGAGGTCCCTTTGAACTGATGAAAGACTGACACAAAGTACCCACTAAGCAGGTTGGCTTTTTCCTGGGTGGCAGTTATCAGTTGTCCCATTTGGTTCAGCAGGGGTCCAATATTACGCTTGCTTTTTTTCTGACTTCCTATATATCTGAAAAAGGACTTTTTATTATTCTTGATATGTGAAGCCAGATGGAGTTCAGTTGCAGCCTTGGCTTTCCTGGTCCACTCTCTGCAGGCAGAGACCAGTGCTGAGTACTGCTCTTTGCTGGTTATTCCAGCATTCCATCCTTTATAAGTCTCTCTTTTTAGGCATAGGAGGTCCTCAAGTTCCCTGCTAAGCCTTGTTGAGCCCTTTTGCTACCCTTCCTCTGAGATGGGATGGACAACCCTTGTGCTGTCAGGATTGCTCCCTTGAGGAGCAACCATTCCTCTTGGACTCCTCTTCCTGTCAAATCATGGTCCCTTAGGGCTGAGAAGAGCCTCCTCCCCAGTGGAGTGAGGTGGAAGGCATCTCTTCTCAGCAGATCACTGCCTCTCTCACCAAAGAGCAGACTGTGATCACAGAAGGCAAAGCCTTCACAATGACACCAGTGCTTTAGACTTTGGTTGACTACCTTGATTCTCCTTTCCCTCCTCAGCCCATAGCCCAAAACCAGGAGGATCATGGAAAACACCACCTGTGCCTCTAACCCCTTAAGCCCCACTCCTAAAGCCCTGCAGCACCTCATGACCCAGCTGGGATTGCTCTGAGTTGTGTCATTCGTGCCCATGTGGATAAGGAGCATTGGGTAGTAGTCAGTGGGCTGGATGAGTTTTGGGATCCTCTTGGCCACATCCCAGATATGGGCTCCTAGGAAGCAGCAGACCTCCTGGGCTAAGGGGTTGGGGTGGCAAATTGCACCCTCAGTCCCCCTTAGAAGGGAGTCTCTCATGACGACCACTCTACAAGTGGCCCTAGGGAGAGCAGGGATGGTTGCTGAGGAGGAGCCTGCATTGCCTGTAGGAGCTTGCATCTCCCACAGGCTCTACTGGGGCTGCAAGAGTTTTGTACCTGTTACAAAGCTCCAGAGGGCCTTGGTGGAGCAGGCCTTGGGACCTCTGACTACCTTGGTCCAACCCCCTAGCTGGATAGTATGGGAGATCCCCGAGTCCTCCCTTGTCCTGGAAAGTGACCTTGGTCTACTCTCTGCCTCCAGGGGGTGAAGGACCTGACAATAGGAGTTTATCTCCTGCTCACCATCCCTGATGGCATACAATCTCTGGACTGTAGCCTGGAGCTTCTTTATCTGGTACCCCAGAGACTCCAAAATGGAGCAAACCTTGCAAGGGGAAGTGGCCATGCTCCTGGTCCCACATGCCTGGAAATGTGCCAGGCAGCCCCCACAACCAAGAGCCAGAGACTCCGTCTTTGAGGAGCCTGGAACTATGGGCTTCGTCCGGGTGGAGACCTCAGAGGTACCAGAGGGGGAGGCCACAGGCTCCAAGGGGACCCTCAGGATGCAGCGTGTGCCCATCCTCATTGTGCTGCTGGGAGTCTGGCTACTGATGACACTACCTTCCCTAGGGCTCACTGGCAGGGCTGCAGGCCCTCCCACTCACTCTCCTACACAAACTCCCATGCTCAATTCACATGCCGGGCCCAGAAGCATATCTGTTTGCATGTCCTGTTCACAAGATTTTGGTGACGTAGCTCCTTGGGGAGCTGGAACAAGTAGGAGCCAAGGCAGGGCAAGACCCTCCTCAGCTCCTCTCAGCTGCCTCCCCTCAGCTGAACTAAGGTAGTCCCCTCCCACCATAGGCTCTGCTTACCTCCGGCAGTGCTGGGGGTTGGCAGGGGTGCTTTGTGGCTGCTTGAGGGCTTTGGGGTGCGGAGGCACAATAGGTTTGCACCTGTGCGTCTCATGCCTCTTCCTGAACCCAACTGGTGCTAGTAAGATATTAGTGGTAACTAACTGCTTGGTGAGTCTTATAATAGAAATTAATGGTCTCAAGCTCGTTTCTTTATTCCACATATATATTGTAGTAGAACCAAGAAGCCAGTCAGGTTGGGGTCCTACTGTGCAAGGCCCTGTACAAACATATAGAAAGTAAAAGTTCCAACTTGAAAAAGTTTCAATCTAAAACACAAGGAGTAACAGACCAGTCAAGGTGGAAGTGGTTGGGTAACCACTGTTCAAAGATATTTTCAGTATAGCTGGTATTTGATCCCAGCTATAGCTGTTATCTGAACCCAGCTACTTACTACCTAATTGCAGAGTGGTGCTTTCTATGATTTGGATCCACACCCACCTGCCACTGCAGGTGGGAATGCAGTGTCAATAATCTGAAGGGATTAAAACACTGCTTAAATGCATCCCTAAATAGGACTCCATATCCCAGAATTCAGAAGCGGGCCCTGCTTGCCTCACCCCTGAATTCCCAGACCCTTTAGGAGCCCCAGTGGTCAGATGGCACAGATCTGCAGGTCATATCCAGCCCATAGACTTTATGTTTAATACCCCTGGCTTCAAGTGAGTGAGCAGAAGAAAAAAAATACTTTGTCCATTCAAACATGCAGTATACAAGATAAAATGGCCTATACTGTGCTCTGATGCTCTGATAGCCATGTGCTGAAACAGTGCTTTTGTGCAACAGACAGCAAGACCCCAGTGACAGAACAGTATTTTTTTTTTACTCATGACATGATATATGAAATGTTACTGGCAAAAATGTGAATTTCTTTGGCTGCCTTTTGAATGAATCCGGCAAAAATATAACATTAGTATCTTCCTTTGAGAAAACACTGAGTAGAACAAAGTCAGATATTTTTAGCTACCCATTGTTAGATGAAGAACAAAGCCATAACTAAGATATTTTGTCTGTTACATGTAAATATGAACATCAGACAAATCCAAAGACAGTAATACATAGTCATTCAGTAACATCAACAATTGATGGGTATCTATGCTGACTGCATCTACACTACATAATAGACACAGCAATCTTCCTATCTGCACGAACCCCCATCATCTTTAACACATGGGAAAAGGCAGCAGAAAATACAATGGTATGTTGCTACTGGGTACCAGACATTTATGCTACTTCTCAGACTGTCACACAAATAGTCAACTTCCATCGTCTAGAAGAAATGTTACTTTCCTGCAGGGTTTTTTTTCCAGCTTCATTAACAGACTGTGGGGAAAGCCAAACAGAGACCACGTAGGCTTCAGGAGAAAGACTTGCCTCTTGCCTTAATAGTGTATCAGTGTTCTTAAAAAATTGCAGAAAATCAGAGGGGCAGTCACTGCTAAAGGTAGGCTTCAACTGCATGGGAATATCCTGAATTTGGTCACAAAACCAATGAAAATGAAAGCAGATCAACGAATTGTTGCACCAACAATCCATTCTCAGATCTATCCAGACAGTTTTTTGGTGCACAAGTTAACAGTTTCCAAATATAACTGTTTAGCTGCTACTAAGGTGGGGCTTTAAAAAATATTAACCCTCTACCACCACCACCAGTTTTAAATGCCTTATTCTGTATTTGGATGGGTACGTTCTCTGTATGTTTTAGTTCTGAACAAATGAGATCAATAGTTTATGTCATGGAGCCTTTTGCAACACATTTATTTAAAAGAAAAGAAACAAAGTGGCTCATAAATGCCATGGATTTCTGAGTGTTAGCATTGCTGGGAGCTTTTCCTAAACAGTTTTAGTAAGATGCATTTCTGAGTCATGGAGCTTCTTAATTAAGTGACTGGGAGTTCTGTGTAACTGGAGGAACGATCTTCCAGAATTTAACAGACATGACACAATACTGCTGTCAAAGCAGGAATAAGAAGAACAAAAGGTGGTCCCAAGCCCCTTTTAGTCTTCATTTTACATAGACCAATCGTATAGGAGGAATATCTTATGAACAGCCTGCAATGTGGAGGAGTGAGTGGATTAAATTAACTTTCTGGGAAACTTTTAAACATGTATAACAAACCAGAAGTCTGGCCTCCTGAAAGTCCCTGCATACATTTTCACTCATTTCATTCCTTTGAAACCCAGGAACTGAATCCCTTCAGTGTTTCTCTAAATATAACACTTCAAAGGTCAAAGAGGTATGCCTGAGACCCTTAATTGAAACTTTGCAAAATGCACTGTTTAATCAATTTCAAGCTACAACCATCCATACACACACTCCATGTATGGAGGTACTTAAATCAAGATTCATCAGATGCCCTGGCCAGTACAGTCAGATCTGAGATAACCAAATAGTAAGTAGCAGTGGCGGACCTACATTTTTGGGGCCCTGAAGCTTGAACTGTTATGGGGGCCCCTTCGCAACCAGCAACGAGGTCTGGGTAACCACTGTTATCTTCT
>JAGPOW010001327.1:19791459-19805126 GCA_030014935.1 Caiman crocodilus
GTCCTCTCCACAAAAGGTTATGAGTACCCCAATAATTGTCTTAAGTCTGTTAAAAGACTATAGTAAGATCTGGAAAAGTCATGCTAAGCTGAGGCTTGTTCACAACAAGTGAAAATCCAAAATCTTGATGCTGCAAGCTATCTGTTGTTTCTGAAGAAACCATCAGATATCCCATCAGTATATCTGCTATCCATAGGAATTTCAAGCTGGCTCCCAAGTATCTGGTTACTCCTTAACCTTATGTGTTTCCTGATGGGAAAGTTTCTTGAGATGTTCCAAACCAAATAACCCCTTGCCAAGAGAAAAGACAATGGTTTACACTATTGAGAATGCTTCGAAGCAGCTGAACCGAGGGTATAAAAATCTGTAAAAAGCAGCAGTGTGTGTGCTTCAAGAAGAAAAATCATGTGCTGACACCATCCCCTGTTGTTCTTGGGACGCTGGAAGAACAAATCCTCTCCTTTCAAGGACTGTGCTAGTAATTTTACCTGTCAGCCTTGAGACTCAAGTACCTTGGACTGGTGAGATCCCAGCGCTCTCTCTCTCTTTTCTCTCTAGGCATAAATTTCTGAACCTGAACTGTATTAGTTAAGCTTGAGTTAAGTTTCCCCAAATACTTAGTGAAACCAGGGTAGTATTGTAATTGCTTGTGTTTGTTTTTCCTTTGCATTTGTCTATTAATTGTCTATTAATTGTCTATTACTATTAGTACCATTATATATTTCATATGTTTAGTAATAAATAACTTTTATAGTCAAACTGGTAGTAACTGGGTATGTTTTTCCTTCTCTGCTTCTCTTTCCACCTGTGCTCTGCAGCAACACTTCTTTTACCTAAGCTAAAGATTGCCATGAGGCCCAAAAATACTGTGGGGTCTGCTCATCAAGAGGCCAAAGATTGGGACGTGCTGAGTTTGAAACACATAAGGGGATCAACTTGTACAGGCTGATTGACCCAGTTTGACTCAGACGTGCCCTGATGAACTGAATGCTGGCCCATGAGGGTGTCAGCTGGACACCCAGCCGGATTCAAAGGGATTCTGTTTACATGTGTGCTTGTGTCTGACTGCATTTTATTGTTGCTTTGATGAACTGATTCTTAGCATATGAAGGTGTCAGCCTGTCCATGCTGATCAACCTGGCCAGGTCAGGCATGTCACATTAATGTGTGTGTGTGTGTGTGTGTGTGTGTGTGTGTGTGTGTGTGTGTGTGTGTGTGACTGATTTGGGGACTGGAGGAACCCAGCCCCATTGAAACTGAGTCCTGCAAGATAGCTTCATTGGGGGTGAGGACTTGCAGAAAGGAGATATACAGCTCCGTATAGAAACACAGGTAACACAAGCAGCACATTGACAGAATTACCAAGATCCTAGCAACCTATCCCTAATAAATAAGCACACCCAAAGTAATGGGCAAATCTTGTAACAACGGTGTTGAGGGAGCTGAAAGGGGTCATCGTGGAGCCCTTGGCCTAGCTGTATGAGCATTTGTGGTCATCTGGCCAGGTGCCGGGAGATTGGAAACTAGCTAATGTGGTCTCAATTTTCAAGAAAAGGAGGAAAGAGGACCCAAGTAGTTATAGGCCTGTAAGCCTTACTTCCATGCTTGGGAAGATCTTGGAGAAAATCATCAAGGAGCACATCTGTGGGGTGCCAGCAGGGGAGATCAGGCTCAGGGGCAACCAGCATGGGTTCATCAAAGGTAGGTCCTGCCTGCCTTACCAAGTGGACATAGTCTTTCTAGACTTTAAGAAGGCCTTTGACACTGTCTCTCACCCCATCCTCATCAATAAATTAAGCAACTGTGGCATTGATGCCTGCACACTTGGATGGGTAAAAAATTGGCTGATGTGGCGCAGCCAGAGAGTAGTGGTGGATGGGTTGTACTCAACCTGGCGAGATGTGAGTAGTGGGGTACCCCAGGGTTTGCTTGATCCTCAGGCCCGCACTGTTTAACATCTTCATCGCGACTTGGATGAGGGGTTGGAAAGCACACTGTCCAAGTTTGCTGATGACACTAAGATGTGGGGCAAGGTGGACACACTTGAAGGGAGAGAAAAGATGCAAGTAGATTTAGACAGACTACAAATGCGGGCAGATGAGAATAGGATGGGGTTCAGCGTAGACAAATGCAGGGTGCTGAACCCTGAGAGAAGGAATCCACAGCATACATACAGGCTGGGGTGTTCCCTTCTTGAAAGCACAGAGGCAGAAGGGATCTTGAAGTCATTATTGACTCCAAGATAAACATGAGCCACCAATGCCAGACCACAGCCAGCAAGGCCAGCCATACCTTGTCATGCATCCAAAGATGCATCCCAAGCCGGACCAGAGAGGTGATACTTCCCCTGTGTGCGACTTTGGTCAGGATGCAGTTGGAGAACTGCATCCAGTTCTGGGCGCCGCACTTCAATAGGGTTGTGGCCAGCCTGGAGAGGGTTCAGAGGAGGGCCACCCACTTGGTGAGAGGGCAGCAGGACAGGCCCTACGAAGAGAGACTGAGGGACCTGAACCTGTTCAGCCTCAGAAAGAGGAGGCTGAGGGGGGACCTGGTCGCTGCTTACAAACTCATCGGGAGATCATCAGCAAATACATAGAGCCCTGTTCTCCCCAACACCACCTGGGGTGACAAGGAACAACAATGGTAATAAGATGATGGAGAATAGGTTTAGGTTAGAGATCAGAAGGCAATTTTTTACAGTTAGGATGGCCAAAATCTGGAACCAGCTTCCCAGGGAAGTGGTCCTCGCCCCTACCTTGGGCAAATTCAAGAGGAGGTTGGATGATCACCTGTCTGGGATCTAGTGAACCCAGGATTCTTTCCTGCCTGTGGCAGGGTGTCAGGCTAGATGATCTGTTCAGGTCCCTACTAGCTACTATGAAACTATTAAACTATAACGTCTGGCAGCAGATCCTTCCCCTTCTAATGATCTGGGGGAGATGGTGGCCCCAGAGCTCACCCCAGTGAGCCCTGAGGGAGGTCCCCTTTTCCAGTACCCTGAGGCAGACACCAAAGCCACCAAGTCTGACAGGCCTCTTCCCTCCCACTCCCAGAAAAACCTCACTTCCATTCTGCCCCAGGGGCCCACAGCAGAGGGGGTTAGAGTTGGGTCCCCTGATCAACATGCCAATCTTGTTGGGGATCCCACACAGACCCCCCAGGACTCCAGCTCTATCCCAACATCTTGCCGCCGGCACCACCGCTAGTGGCGGCCCCAGACCTCTTTTTGTTGTTTTTCTTTGTTAATTACCATCGGCGGTCTTCACCGCCAGCAAGCTGGCTCGGGACACCGGACCACCGCCGGCCCCCGTCTGGGGGGCCCGAAGCCACCTCGGCGGCCGCCCTTCGCCGCACTGCGTCCCATGGGACCGTTTGAACAATCGTCCCAACATCTTGTCAAGGAGCTCCACTCCCACCCTTATCCCCACCCTTGTCTCAAGGGGCTACAGAGATCTCCTAATCCCAATCAGAGTCCTGGGTCTTAGCAGACAGGGGAGGTTCAGATGGTGCTAAGGAGCCAGCTGAAACCCAGGACCAGGAGGAGGACACCCAAGACCCAGTAGGCTCCATGGAAACTTCAGACCTCTCGGTCCCAGAGGTCCCAAACAACGATCTACTTGTATTTCTTGACTGTGACTACACCTAATGGTCTGCCATCAATGTACAGCTCACCTGGGACCATTGGGGAGATTTTGACAGCATCCTTGACACTTCAAGGGCACTGTTGGGGGAAGGCAAGGGGCCAAAAGCTGCAATGTCTGGATCTATAGGCAGGCCTGCAGTTTCATAGACACCCTCTATACCTATGGGAGGGTGCTGCATGAGCCAGTGAGCCCCACACCGGGAGTTGAGATGAGCAAAGCCCCTGTTGAACTGTCTACTCTACCCCTCCAGGTATGAGGTCATTTAAGATCATGACCCTCAATGTCCACAGATGCAGGAAAGGTCTCCACAGATGCCGGTTGCTCTTCTTCCTTCAGGAGGTGGGGTACCCCATGGCATTCTTGCAAGAGACCCTGACAACTCTGGCTGATGAACCTAACTGGAGGCTGGAGTTGGGAGGCAGGGTCTTTTTTAGTCACCTTTCAGCCACCTCTTGCGGGGTGGCCACCCTGTTCTCCCCAGGCCTACAGCCAGAAGTTGTCCAGGATGTTGAAGTGGTGCCAAGCTGCCTGCTGCATTTCTGGGTCCAGGTGCAGGGGCTGGTCCTGAACCTTCTGAATGTTTATGCCCCTGTGGGAGACCCGGAGTTGGTGGATTTTACATTGGCACCCTCAACCCTCATGAGTGCCTGGTCCTAGATGCATGAGACCAGTCAGGCAGGGAGCGGAACCAGGCCTACATGGGCCTCCTTGGGGAGATCCTGATGGACTACTTCCAGGTGGGTGTCTGGTGTGCCTGTCACCCTGCTGACCCCCCTGCCTTCACCTATGTGAGGGTGGGGAAGGAGCAGGCATGCCACTCCTGGTTGGACTGGGTTTATATCTCTTTGCCATGCTTTGCCTTGGCCCACTCCTCTGCCATCCAACTGAACTCTTTCAGTGATTACCACCTTATCTGGGCCCAGGCCATACTGGGGCCTGGGTGTCCTGCTGGAGGATGTAGGCTTCCGGGAGGCCTTCCAGGAGTTCTGGCTGACCTGGTGGGCGTGACGGGAAGCTTTTCCCTTGGCTCAGAGATGGTAGAATGTGGGAAAGGTGCTCATTCAGCTCTTGTGTTGCAGCTACACTTGGAGGCATACCTGGCAGAGGGAGGCAGTCACAGAGCAACACAAGTGGGAAGTGCTAGAGCAGGAGAGGTGCCTGGCCACTTATTCAACCAACCCATCCTCTGTGGAGAGTTTCAGGAGAAGCAAGAAGACCTTTGTGCCCTGGACAACCACAGTGCCCAAGGTGTTTTTGTCCACTCATGCATCCAGCTCCTTCAGGAGATGGACGGTGGCTCCCGCTTCTTCTGTACCCTGGAAAGGAGGCGAGGGGCCAAGAAGTATGTCACCTACCTTCTGGCGGGTTACAACACCCCCCTAATGGATCTAGACGGCATGTATGGGTGCACAGGCCATCTACAAAAAGCTCTTCTCCCTGGATCTGACCAACACCAAAGCCTTTCAGACCCTGTGGGAAGGACTCTGCAGGTCAGCGTGCATGACTGGGACTGGCTGGAGGCTTCTCTCACTCTGGCCAAGTTTTCAGCCTCCCTCCAACTGATGCCTGGAAATAAGGTGCCAGGCATCAACAGGCTGACAGTGGAGTTCTACCAGGCCTATGGGGCATCCTTGGCCTGGACTTTGCCACAGTCTGGGCCAAATCTGAGGGAAGTGGGGAGCTCCCCCTGTCATGCTGGAGGACTGTGCTGACCCTCCTGCTAACAAAGGGGGATTCCCCATGACCTGAGGAACTGGCATCCTGTGTCCTTCCTCTGCATGGACTATAAGGTGGCAGGCAAAGGCCATCTTGCTGCACCTGTGGTCTGTGCTGGTGGACATGATCCATCCTGACCAGACATACACAGTGCTCGGACGTTCCATCTTTGACAATCTGTACCTGGTTTGGGACCTCCTCGAGCTAGCGCACCAGGAGGGCCTGTCTTTCTCCCTTCTCTCCCTGGACCAGGAGAAGGTGTTTGACAGGGTGGATCATGGGTACCTCACAGACACTCTGCAGGCCTTTTTTTGGCTTTGGTCCCCACTTTGTGTGGGCTCTCCAGGTGCTGTATGCCTCTGCAGAGTGGTTGCTCAAACTCAAGTGGACCCTGACAGAGCCCATCCCATTCCAGAGAAGGGTGCATCAAGGCTGCCCACTGTCAGGCCAGCTGTATGTCGTGGCCCTGGAGCCCTTCCTTGTTCTCCTGCAGAGGAGGGTGACAGGGTTGATGCTCCAGGAGCCGGTGGTGTGGCTGGTCCTGTCAGCATATGCTGATGACATCCTTCTCATGGCCCAGGACTTGAGTGACCTGGCGCAGGTGGAGCCCTGCCAGGGATTGTACTCGGTGGCCTCCACTGCCCAGGTCAACTAGGTTAAAAGCTTTGACCTGATGGTGTGACAGGTGGCAGGTGGGTTCACTCCCACCCGCGCTCTTTAGGTCCACTGGAATGTGGGCTTACTGCTCTACCTGGGGGGTCTACCTGTCCCCCATGGACCCCTGCCATGGAAGAACTGATACCAGCTGGAGGCAAGGGTGATGGAGCAACTCCAGGCATGGGCAGGCCTCCTGAGAGGTCTCTCTCTGTGTGGGAAAGTGCTGGTGCCAGCTGGTCCCGTCCATGCTCTGGCACTGCTTACACACCCTGCCTATGCCCCCTGAAGTCCTAGTGGGACTCTACAGAAGAGCACTGGAGTTTTTTCTGGCTGGGATGGCACTGGGTCACTGCAGAGGTCCTGAGCCTGCCATTGTGGAAGGGAGGCCAGGGCCTGGTTTGCCTGCACAGCTGGGTCCTGGCATTCCACCTACAGGTCCTGCAATGACTGCTATTATGGTGTTGGTAGCCATGCAGCATGGGGCCACCCAGGGCATGCTTTTCTCCACTACTTCCAGAGTCTCCGATATTACTGGCAGTTCCTTGGCCTGCAGGGCTTTAGAGCTGCCAGATTTCTGCTGTGACCTCCTCCAGGCCTGGAGGCTGGTCTCCACCTCCAGGTCCCCTGCAGTAGATGCCCAGCGCACCAACTTGCTCATCGAGCTCCTCCTCTGAAACCCCCAGCTGGAGATGCTGACAGCAGATGTGCCCCAGTTGTGACAGAGGTTGACCCTGGTTGTTGTCACCCATACTGGAGACCTCTTAGACTATGATAGGTGGGAGTGGGTGGACTCCACTGCATTGGCCCAGTGCATGGATCTATCCATGACATGTGCAACCTACTGTCTAGTCCAGGAGGTGAAATCTGCCCTACCTCCTGATGTTCTTGCCTTTGTTGACCAGGTCTTGCACGGTGGTTGTTCCACTCCCACCCCTGTCCTCCAACCCACTGGAGTTCGTGGGGCCAGCACCTCGCCTAGTCTCATGGTGCTCCCTGCTCCACCACCTGAGCTGGATGGAGGACACAAAACCGGTCTGCTTTTCCACCATCCATCACCACCGCCTCTATACACTCATGCACTGCACTATCCATCATGCACCCCTTGTGTCCCACCCATACTCCAAGTGGCAGGACCTGGACAGCAAGGGCATGGGTCTAGCACTCCAGTGACTGAGTCTGTACTCCACTCTCATCCCATGAGCTACTAGGGAGCCATCACCATAGGTGTATGCAGTGAACTTCACAGACATCCTGGTCTCCTGCCTCTTCTGTGGACAGAGGGAGATCCTGGCACACATGACCCTCAAGTGTGCCAGGGTGCAGCCCCTTGACCTCCAGAATCTCTTCCTGAGGTTCTGGTTGAATTTCACCCCCCCCACCTTTTTGTTTTTGGGCACCCCATCCATGGCCCCACCACGTCTCGAGACCTCTTGGTCAATGTCCTCCTGCCTCTCGCCAAGTGGGCCCTGTACATGACCAGGAAGGAGGTTCTGGCCAGGAAGGTGCCTGGGGAGTGTGGGGATGAATTCCTCTCACTTGTCCATGCACTTTTTTGGGCAAAACACCAATGGGTGGTGTCTATCAATTTCTTAGATGCCTTTCAGGACCAGTGGGTGTGGCCTGGGATGCTCTGCCTGATGTCCCCCCAGGGTGCACTTGTTTTGCCCCTATGACCTCATGAGCGCACGCTGTTTTTTCATTTGTTGTCCCCAGCATTCAGTTAGTGGTTTTAGGTCTCACTGCCCATAGTTGGCAGCCACAAGTTCTTTAGTGAGCTAGCCCCATAGGCTTTAGTCATCAAATAGGCCTATCCTGTTTGGTTTTTTTTCCTTAGTAGTCCCAAAAGAAACAAATATATTAGTTGTATCTTTCAATATTTGGCCCCACACAGTAGGGACTATTAGTTAATTGGGTGGTCCTTAAGGCTAATGTCCACTGGAAGATACAAATAGTCAGGAGCTTCTGATGCCTGGTCAGTTGATATATGGGAACATTAGCTACTGGTGTCACTTGGACTGCTGCATGAGCCCTGACCTAGAGTGCCCTCTGCACCCTTTACCCACCGCAGAAGTCTGGTAGTGGGGGCTGCTATCTGGCTGTGACTTGCTGCCACCTGAGACAGTATCCAGCCCCTTGCACCTGCATCCTCATGTCTGCATACCTGCCAAAACTGGATGAGGACTGCATGGCCACCTGGGCTCTGGTACAGGCACTGCAGCAAATGAACAGGAGGTCAGCCAACTCATTTGCCTTCAATCTGGGTCCCTGCTGCTAGTCCTGGGCGTCTCTGCCTGGGTCCTACCACTTGCCTCACAAGCAGGAATATCGGTGTTCCCTGTTATAAAATTGCAGATTCTCTGATGAAGAATCCCAAATTCACTCATTAAAATACTCCAAAATCTGTGTTCTTCCACAATTAAAATGAAATGCTACTGTATATATACAGTATATACACCGTATATATATATATATACAGTAGCATTTCATTTTAATTGTGGAAGAACACAGATTTTGGAGTATTTTAATGAGTGGATATATATATATATCTCAAAGAGAAAGATAGGTCAGTTGGGCAATGTTTTATTGATATATTTAAAATTTTAAAGCAGTTTGGAAGCTTACAACTGTCTCTATCATCATGATAAAATAAACCACTGGCACCAATAACAGCCACAGCATGCAATGGGGTTACAATGAGACCAATAAAGATGGTGAGGCAACTGAAGCTTGGTAGGATGCATGCCAGATGATTTGGATCCATTACCCAAAGCTACCTAAATCAGTCAACGGCAGCTGCTGGAAACGAAGATACAACCTAAACCTTACATTCACTAGCAACAGAATTTCTGGGCTAAGTCATAAAATGATATTAGAACCTATCCCACATATTCAATATCAACCAATTGGCATTCAAAATCAAAGCATCAGTAACATGTATAACAGTGCCATTTTGCTGACACTTCAGCCTTAAAAAGGAAATCTGGAAAGGCTTTTCAGAATACCTTGATACCACACTCAACACCATCAATGCATTGCCTGAGAACTATGATCAATTCACAAAACATGTATAGAAATCTGCAAGGGAGAACATCCCCTGTGGCTGCCACATGAATCGTATCCCAGGCCTCACTCTGCAAACCACTGGCCTATACAAAAACCATAGATGACAGTATAAACTAGACCAGGTGTGGGCAAAATGTTATAGTAGGTGTTTGACTTGTTTTCTGGTTCAAAGATGGCAACCTCCCCTCCCAAAAGAAGTACTGCCAGGGGAAACGGGAGGGACTTCTGGTGGCAAAGGTCAGGGGTTAGGGGTGGGACATCTGGTCCCAAGATGATGAGCAGGGGCTGGGGTTGTCAAGGGATGGGGCTACCTTTGTGGCCCCCAATAATTCACCAAACCCATTCTGTGGCCCTCCAGCTGAAATAATTGCCCACCCCTGAACTAGACCATTTTTCTGCAAACACTTACTACAGGCAGGAAGTTCATGTTAGTCATCATGGAATAATGTAGAAAGTCCTGGCAGTCCTTGATTGAGTCAACTGATATGACATATAATAGTAAAAAGCCATTGGTCACAATAGGTAAACTAAGTGACAACACACAAAAGGTAGATCAACATAATAATGTCACCATGACCAAATTGCTCACCAAATGCTTTTCAATGAAAAAAGCCCCCAAACTAACCAACCAACCAAAAAATATTAAAAAACCCCCCTCAGACTGGAAAGGTACAAGTACTCCAAAGACCTGAATTTTATGAGCCCCCTCTTAATGATGGAGTTGAATGTTGGTATTAATGTACTGAAGACCGGGAAAGCAGCTGGCCTTGACAACAAATTTACTGAACAAATCACGCAATTTGGATCCCAGACTTAAGAATGGTTTCTTTACCTATATAATTCTTGCACAGCCAGTCAAAAAATCCCAAAAATATGTTGACGTGTTCAGGTAGTGGCACTTCTAAAGCCAGGAAAAGTTCTGTCTAACCCAAAGAGCTTCAGATCTATCTGTCTGCTATGCCACACATGCAAATTGTATGAACGAATTATAATAAACCAGTTTGCTTCATACGTGGATAAACACCTAATCCCTAAAAAAGGTGGCTTTCACCCTGGAAAATCAGCAATGAGCCAGCTTCTCAATCTAACTCAACATACTGAAGAGGTTTTGAAAGAGACCAAATCACCAGAGCTATGTTCATTGACCTAATAGCCATCTAGGATACAGTTAACCACTGATCAGTCCTCCACAAGACCCTGGAAATGACAAAAGCTCTATACCTTACAAAGCTGATATGAACCCTGCTTGAAAATAGACTTTTTCTGTCAAACTGGATGGCAAGCAAAGCAAATGGAGGTGATATATTAATGGCCTCCCCCAAGGAAATGTACTTGCATTGTTCGTTGTCACCCACCATGCTTTGCTGCTATTATTGTGGACAGGAAGAATGTGAATGTGTGCCCCATTAATGAATTCTGTCACTGTTCTTCCCAGGGCTCCTCCTCCCCTATACCCATCACTCACCCAGGCGATGTACTTAGGATTTATAGTTTAGTTACAAAGTACATGACTCTCCCATCACCCATTCTCTGGGTCTGTTTCCACTCAGGTCCAATCAAGTAAATCATAAATATAAACAAACTTAAATTAATGAATATGCTAAACAATCCTCAGCTTGACAAGCCTATCCTCCTGAACCAATATCAGTCCATATCAGGTTCTCTTATATCTTGGACTACCAATCATCCATGGACTTCCATCTTGGACTCCTGGTTCCTGACCAGTCCAGCTTCTCCAGTTTAATTTAGTGCAAATCACCTCTTGAGAGATCAGCTGATCCCTTTTTATGTAGACTCTCGGTTAATTACTGGTAACCCCCACACCACACATTCTATATGGGATTCAATCAATTCCCTCCCAGTTTTATGTTTCATGCTCACTAAAGCTCAGAGCCCTTCCCAACAAAATCCTGGCTCTGTTTATAGTTTCATAGTTAGTAGGGTTGGAAGGGACCTGAGCAGATCATCAAGTCCAACCCCCTGCCATGGACAGGAAAGAATGCTGGGGTCAAATGACCCTGGCTAAGTGATTATCTAGCCTCCTTCTGAAGACCCTCAAGGTAGGAGTGGGCACCACTTCCCTTGGAAGTTGGTTCCAGATCTTAGCTGCCCTGACTGTGAAGTAGTCCTTCCTGATGTCTAGCCTGAACCTACTCCCAGTCAACTTGTGGCAGTTATTCCTGCACTCCTGGTAGTGCTCGGGGGAACAGGGACTCTCCTGTTCCCTGCTGATCCTTTCTGGTAAGTTTATAGATGGCCACCAGATCCCCTCTCAGCCTTCTCTTGTGGAGGCTGAATAGGTTCCGTTCCCATAACCTCTTCTTGTAGGGCCTGCCCTGCTGCACCCTGACCATGTTAGTTTAGTTATTTAATCTTCAAAACTTGTTCCACAGTTTATCAAGTCTAGACTTTTATCAACCCAGTTAGGACTCCGACTCTGCACTCCTGTCCTACATGCCTTAACTGGCTCCAACTTCTGGCTTCACTTTACTCAGGCCAGGTATTTGTCCTAAATCAATTCACTGTCTCACTCCCTCTCTCTAGGTTTTCCATTTTTTCTGTTTCAGGACTTGCTGGCCCTCCACCAGGGAAAACTGATACCCTTTTTGCCCTCTTTACCAACAAGGCAATGTCACTGCTAGTTTGATGTAGTCCACACCAGTGGCAATTGTGTGAGGCATCTCCCTTCATTCCCAGCAGTTGATCCAACATAGCCCTCCCCAGCAGCTCATCCACACCTTCATGCTGATTCCAGGTAAGTGTCCTGGCTTCCCCCCTTTCTAGGGGTCAAGAACCATCCAGTTATTCCCATGGTCTCTGTTTTAAGGAAGACTGGAACTCCCGAGGTGTCTTGGAAGCTTGTCTCCACTACGCTGGATTACAGCATGGGGAGTATAACTGTTTCATTGCTGTCTCAGAGTTCCTCCAGGGCTGGGTCTCCATGTCAGGCTCACCTAAAGGGGTGAGCATAGCAGGATTTGAAATAGGCCCCCAGCTACATCCTTAATTACAGCGGTCCAGCCTAGAGGAGCCAAATGCATGAGCTACTGCAGCCAGATCCTCACATAGGAAGAAGGTTTCACAAAGCACTAGGGTGCCCTGCTCCTTTGAAGAGCTGAAACTGCTAGGGGAAAAGTCCTAACTGTCAGTTGGAAGCCCCAGTTGCCGATTACCAGGGCAGCTAGAACAAGCTAGTAGCCCACACCTGCCAGTGGTCAGCTGACCGGAAGGGGCTGGGCCTGGCTCATATATAAACCCCAGGTCTGAAGCCAGGAAGGCAGTTCCCTGCCAGTAGCTAAGGGGGAAGGAGCTCTTCCAGAGCAAAGAAAGGTGAGAGCCAAACTGCAGATACAGCTTCTGATACTGTTGAGGGACAGAGTAACCCCAGTGTGGCTTGAATGATGTTATAGCCAGGCAGCTTGAATTTATGTTATAGCCTTGAGGCTTGCAGGTTGATGTTTGTTTACAAAACCGATGGTTTGGGTGAGGCTATTAGGGGAAGAAGGAGGCCTCATGGAGGTGGGCGGGGCATGACAGTACAGGGACTCCAGTGCCAGAGAGGGCATGTCTTTTGGGGTGCACAGACCCCGGCACCAGAGAGGGCATGGCACTTTGCAGGGCTGCAGAAAGCCCAGGCGCCAGAGAGGGCACAGAGTGAGACGGTGCTGCAGAAAGGCCAGGCAGGACAAGGGGGCTAAATTACAACAACATCCAGGCCAAACAATGTTAGTACCATCTGTGAGGCTTAGGGGCATGGTAAAGGGGTGGTTGGAGCTACGCATAGGGCATAAGGCTGGGGTCCCCTGAAACACCCATTGTGACATCTATTTTGGAATGGGGTCCACTAGGGGTCTCGAAACCCACGGGGTCCAGAGAATCATAGATTCATAGATGTTAGGGTTGGAAGGGACCTCAATAGATCATAGAGTCCGACCCCCTGCATAGGCAGGAAAGAGTGCTGGGTCTATATGACCCCAGCTAGATGCATATCCAACCTCCTCTTGAAGACCCCCAGGGTAGGGAAGAGCACCACCTCCCTTGGGGCCTGTTCCAGACCTTGGTCACTCTAACTGTGAAGAAGTTCTTCCTAATGCCTAATCTAAATCTGCTCTCTGCTAGATTGTGGCCATTATTTCTTGTAACCTCCAGGGGCGCCTTGGTGAATAAAAGCTCACCAATTCCATTCTGTGCCCTCGTGATGAACTTATAGGCAGCCACAAGGTCACCTCTCAACCTTCTCTTGAAGAGG
Organism: Caiman crocodilus; assembly: GCA_030014935.1. Lineage (NCBI taxonomy): Eukaryota > Metazoa > Chordata > Crocodylia > Alligatoridae > Caiman > Caiman crocodilus. The sequence continues at coordinate 19,804,789 of JAGPOW010001327.1, forward strand.
CTGAAAAGGTCCAGGTTCTTTAGTCTCTCCTCGTAGGGCTTGGCCTACAGACCCTTAACCATATGAGCGGCCCTTCTCTGGACCCTCTCCAGGTTATCTGCATCCCTCTTGAAGTGCAGTGCCCAGAATTGCATGCAGTACTCCAACTGCGGTCTGACTAGTGCCCGATAGAAGGGAAGTATCATCTCTTTGGATCTATTCATCATGCATCTGCTGGTGCATGATAAAGTGCCATTAGCTTTCTGATGGCTTCGTCACACTGCCGACTCATGTTCATCTTGGAGTCCACTAGGACTCCAAGATCCCTTTCCACTTCTGTGCCACCCAGCAGGTCATTT
>JAGPOW010001327.1:19805226-19828898 GCA_030014935.1 Caiman crocodilus
TCTGCCCACTTGTCCAACCTATCCAGGTCTGCTTGCAGCTGTTCCCTGCCCTCTGGCATGTCCACTTCTCCCCACAGTTTTGTGTCATCCGCAAACTTGAACAGGGTACACTTCACTCCTTCATCCAAGTTGCTGATGAAGACATTAAAGAGTATCGGTCCAAGGACTGAGCCCTGCGGGACCCCACTGCCCACACCTTTCCAGGTCAAGACCAACCCATCCACCATGACTCTCTGTGGGCGACCCTCTAGCCAATTTGCCACCCACCAGACTGTGTAGTCTTCCAAGTCACAGCCTCTTAACTTGTTCACCAGTACGGGCTGGGATACTGTATCAAAACCTTCCTGAAGTCTAAGTATACAACATCCACCCCTACTCCTGTGTCCAGGCATTTTGTAACCTGGTCATAAAAAGAAACTAGATTAGTCAGGCATGATCTGCCTGCTATGAACCCATTCTGGTTTCCCCTCAGCATAATTTGTCCTTTTGGGCTCTCGCAAGTGTGAGCCTTGATAAAATCAATAAAGACTGTGTCCAAGAGGACTTAAAAGCAACCTTCCTATCAATCATTCAATCAAATATGTGGTGGGTGAGAATAGAGGGTGCCCATTGGGCCAACTTGGCACAGTAAGGGGCCCTTGGGGAGATTGCAACCATCCTGCAGGACCCCATCCTGTGACAGAAGGGAAGAACTTTCCAGTGAGTTAGAAGTGAAAAGGGCATTTTAAGACTTCTCTACACTGTTGTTGACTTGACACGCACCAGATTAACACTCAGGATCTCAATATTGCACTGTTAGACAGGAGGGCATGATACAAAATTATACACACAAACTGCACAAATACTCAATGTGTTCATACGCACACGTACATACACAAACATCCACTTCTGTGGCTGTGTGTTAACACAAGGGGGCGTTTAGGGTACCTTGGGCTCAGGGTTGCTCGGGGTCATGGTGCTGGGGTTACTCAGGGTCACTTGGTACTAGGGTGGAAGTGAGGGGGAAAAAGCTGGGGTTTTGAAGGTAGCAGAGAGGGAGCCAAGATGGCAGAGAGAGACACAGACAGACAGACACAATGAAGGTCAGAGGGGCAGAGAGAAGAGACTGAAACAGGATCAGGAGGTCAATAAGACAAAAACCCAACTCAGTGTTCTAAAATAACAGTTTTATTAAATGGGCAACACACTACACAGCCCCACAAAGTTATTGGTTTGCACCCAGACCCCCCCACCCAGAATTCAGGTCCCTTGCTTAGGGCTGGGGAAGAAGGTGGGTGATAGCTACCTATCCCAGACTGAGAGTTGATCCACAATGGCCAGTTGGGGTCTTCTCTTGCAAGGTATTGTCTGTTGGGAGGGGAGGGGTCACCAGCAGGGACTCTGGGTGTATAGGTGGCATGACATAGTGCTGGTGCAGATGGAGAGGGTGTCCCAAAGAGATTACACTCTACCACCCCCTTTATTGGGGTGGGCTACTTGTATCTCCTATGGGAAGGACATGTCTAGGCAAGGACAGTCCTGCTCAGATGCATATGTGCAGATCCAGGTGTCCTCATTGTCTGGAAGGACACAATGTTGGGGTTGCTGGTTTCTGTAGGGTCTTTGTCTTCCAAATGTTGGGTTTCTGTAGGTCTTTATCCTTCAAATGCTGGGTCTTTTTTCTGTTCCTGAGTGAGGTCTGTGGTTCCTGCGTGAGTCAATACAAGGCAATAGTCAGGTCGTTACGTTGGTGGTCTGGTCATTGAGTTGATCATTTAGTAGAGGCCTGCTACCATTGTACCTCAAGCACCCTCATTCATTCCCATTCATTCAGGAACCAATTTACATGAGACTAGTTAGACACAAGTCATAGTTGCAACATAGGTTATACCCAGACAGAGGGCACAAGATAGAGGCTTGACATACAAAGTGGTAACTTGACATTGCTTTACAGACATAGGTCTAAATCATATAAATTCAATACAAAACAGTAAAATCAATACAAACATAATAGAACACTATTTACAATACTGAAGGGGCTTGTAATAAGGGAGTATAAGAACTTAGCTTACTTAATACTATTTGTAATTACTTATAAGGGATAGAGAGGGCAAAGAGGGAGTCAGAAATGGTTAGGGAAGGGGAGGGAATGTATTTTTAAATAATAAGAAGAAAAGAGAAAGTGGGGGTTATGCTACACTGTAGCAGTAGCATATTCCAGCCACGACAAATCTAAACACATCAAACCCATGCCCTATATGTCCTGGAGACAGGCTTAAACCCAGAAGTTTACTGGTGATGATGCTCAGAGCATCCCCCTAAAGTCTTTCTCACAGAATTATAGGGTTGAAAAGGACCTTAAGAGTAATTTAGTCCAACTTCCAACATGAAAGCACTATGTGCATTCCTAAAATACTACTCTAATGTAGTACACTTGAGCCCTTGGTCTCAGGCATGCTTGAAAGCAGCCACTGGAGGTCAGCCTGAAATACTAGAGTTCTTCCGCTGGAGTACTTCCAATGAAAACAGTGTGCGTACAGACATGAGTGGGCAGGGCAAGGTGGACCCATTCTGGTTGGGAAACACCTCCACGGAAGTGTAGATAACTTCTCATCCAAAAGCTTTCTGATATCTTAGAAAGAGCTGCAGGCCATCACTTGACAAAAGAGATGCACAGGTACAAGTCATCAGCATGCTATTGACAGCTGATCCCAAGGCATCTCACTTTCTCTCCTAGTGGCAGAAAATGAAGAAAAATGGGGATGATGTGAATCCTGGCAAGCCTGTTCAAGTAAAGGCCATTAGACAAGAGGAACGGTTGCCCATTGCTATTCAGTTTTGTTGGAGAAAGAATCCTGGGAGTCACTGCAGCTCTCCATTGTGTCAGAGGATATAAAGACATAAGCACAGAGATCTCACCTCTGTGCTTGTTTCAGTGTAAGTAGAGCCGTTTCTGTCCTGTGCCTTCATCTGAACCCTGACTGATAAGCATGCAGGAGCATAGTGATTATTACTTTCTCAGGTTTTTTTTTCAGGATTGAAAGGCTACAGAAAGGCATAGTAATCCCTGGAGAGGTATTCAGGGTCAAGTGTTGGACTATTAAGGGTTGGGTGAACTATTACATTGTCCAAGAGGGTCGTTTGGTGTGGTTCTCTGTTGGAGGCATTGACTATTTCTTTTAAGAGCAGTGTAACAGCATGACCTGTCTCTCTAAGGCAGTGGTTCCCAATTTGTGGTACACGTACTACCAGTGGTACACAGAAAACCTGTCAGTGGTCTGTGTTAGCAGATTTATTATAATTACTGTATATGACAAATTTGATGGTGGTACTTAAGGCTGTATTGTTTTAAATTGGTGGTGCACAATCTATCAGAGTTTGGGAACTGCTGCTCTAAGGGGAAAGAGTCTGCCCAGTTGAAAGAGCCCAGCTGCAGTGCATTTAGATAGGCAGGGAATATCTCACTAGGAACTTTTAAAAAGGTCCCAGAAGAGTAAGCAGGGGAGGAGGAAGCAAGTTGTGAGTAGAACAGCTTGCTTGAAGAAGAGGGCAGGTTGCTGTGCTGAAGCCAGAGCCAAAAGATTCCTTTACCAGTACCCAGGAGAAGGCAGAAGGAGTTTCTTTATTTATTAGGTTGTTTTCTGCTTAAAGGCTGTGTTTTATTTAGAAGAACTGGCTGCGGAACTCCTCAGGGGGCAAAACCCACCTGCAGAAGAAGGCTGGATAACCTTCTTACAAGCAGTTGTAGTTGTTCTTTACTGTCATTTGCAAGATAAAGGGGCATGCATCTGTATCGGAGGTTGCGGCTGTCATATCATGGCACTTTGAATTTTGTTACATGCAATGATGCCAAACTCAGTCAAGGACAGCATGGCATGGAGTGCAAGCTGGCCAAGGAGGAATTTGCTTTCCCAGCTAGCTCCACTAATGTTTGATTCAAATGTGTTGACAGCTCCTCATACTAGTGCATGTCAGGTCTTTGTGCTATGTAATTTGGTTTGTTTGCTGGTTCACAAAGAGAAATAGATCTGTTGGCCATGATTTGACTATGTTGACTTCAGAGGAGTAGAAAGCCTGTTTTGCCTCTATTTATGTCAGTGGCAGAATAAAAGTAACTAATGAGTTACAGTTCCTGTTGCTTGTGCTGTAGGCTAGGGAATTCCAGTTGTGGTTGTCTGTTTGTTTGTTTTTTGCCACTGACATTCTGCCTTTCTGTATCTGCAACAGCTCATCTGTGAACCACATTGATTTTCCTGATTACTGTTGTACTAACTCACTGGTGCCTTGATCTTGTATTGTATGCCTTGATCTCCCAGGGTGAGCTGAAAACCTAATCTCTGTTGGGAGGGAGAGAAAGCCTGGATAATATAAAGAGTAGATCATGAGAGTATAATTGGTGATGTCCCTAGTATTACCAGTCCTAGGCTGAAGATGGGATCCAGCATCTGTGGATGCATGTGGGGGTCCAGAGATTGACTGAAAGAATTCCATGATTTCCAGGTAGGTCAAGTTTCTTTTCTGTCAGGTGCCACATAGGATAAAACTCACGGGCAGTGAACTCAGGCAGTTAATTTTAGTCACTAAATCTGTAACTGAGAGGTTTTTTTATAAGAAGGCAGAGATTGTGTTGGAGATCTCCTAGAAATCAAAAGAAGGGAGTGTGACTGGTCTCTGCATGCTCACAGATATTGTCAACAGGACACGGGGCACATAGGCCAGCTGGTAACAGCATGGGCAGTGCCTGAAATGCCCACTCTTAATTGAGAACTGTTAGTGAAATGCATTGCATATGAAAAGGAATGAGGCAGGGACTATTCAAGCTAGTGGAGAGGCAGCTATTTTTTGTCTACTGTGCTTTTCAGACGTGTTTGGTGTCATCAAGGCAGGAGCTTCTAGGGGGAATGAAATATGTGCTGCAGGGCTTTTACAGTCAACCATCAGAGTGAGTTATGAACTGCATGAATTCATCCCATTGACAAGCCTGACCCCAGCCTTAGTTTTCATGGCAGTAGGGGCAGGTCCACGTGGAGGCAGAGCAGTTGGCCTCAGGTTGCAGATCCTGGAGTTACGTTACTTGCAGTGGGGTTGGAATGCCTTCTGCCTGCCTGGAATGGAACAACCTGTGGTCTTTTAGAAATCATTTAGGGTCTGATATCTAGACTTGTTCTGTCATATATACCCTTTAGGGCAGCAGGGATGGATCACTAGCTGATGCAGCAGACTGCATTGTTTCTTTTCTCCAACAATATGGGGAGCAAGTAAAAGGGGGCAGGCTGTGGCACACCATGTCTGGAATGCATTACACTGCAGTGATCCTGGGTAAACAGAATGGTGCCTAGGGGCCAATGCAGCTAGCCTGGGCTGAAGCATCCTCACCAGCTAACCCCAAATTGAAGAGCATTAGGCAGCCTACTGCCTCTGTCTCTCTTTATTTGATCTAGCACTGACTTGAGGATCTGACCCCTGAAGTAATTACTAGTATCCAGACAGCTATTCCTGGCCTGGGACAGAGAGGAAAGGGGTTCAAGTAGCCTTATGGAGTCTCAAAGCACTGTTTATCCCTGTGTCAATCCATCTCTAAAGCCTGTTCTGTTACATACAAGTGCAGAAGACATGCATAAAATGGTGCAATTATCCTGTAATCTGAGACTTCTTCTTGAGCTGAGTACTCCATTAGTGGGCCTACCTCATTTTATATGATTTCAGTGTAAAGCCAGTGAACTACCAGTGATACAGAGCAATTTGTTTTCCCAGCTCCCAGAGGTCAGTGTGTTCTTCATGGTTCTGAAGAAGTTAATCCCATTATGATCAAGTCAGTTTATGAATATTTTCTCAGTGGATTCAGACAATTTCTGGATGTCTAACTATGGATTAGTTGCAGTAATCCCATTTTCAGCCATGACAGCATTTCTCATTGATGTGCACATTTGTAAAATAGGATGTGGAACAGAACTGTATTGATAAGTTAGACTTTGGAAAGTGTAGCTTTCTGTCTGCAGTGTGGCACAGAGGCTAAGGATTTAATGTCAGCATGAAACTCCTGAAAAAGCCTTGTAGAACACAGTACAGAAGCGTCCTTGACTGACAAACTCCATGGCCTGCTTGGTTTCCAGAAGAATTACCCAATAAAATTCTAGGTGTAGGAACAGCTTGGATGCTACAAACTATGCAGATTACATGCAGAGTAAAGAATTAACTAAGGAGGAAGTTTTAAAACAACATATCACTGTCTCATGATGACCCAGTTTATAAGAAACATGGGATGTTTCCTGACGCTGAAATGAGATTTTCCTGTGAGAGTTCACAAGCTGACACAGAGTAGCATGGTGGCAACCAGAAGAAGTGGAAGGCCCCTGGCATTTCAGTGTGGCATATGGTCAAGTTACTGGAATATACAAGCTCCTAGAAATGTTTCACTCACAACCTAATTGTGCACACAGTTATGCATATTCTTGCCTATTTGCCCCCTACCCTTGATACACTTCTACAGCTAAATATGCTTGTACATACACTGTACACTCCCATCCTTGTGCTTGCACATATATATACTTTCAGTTTTCAAAAAGTGCCTGAATTCTGTGCATGTGACTAAGTGTAGCAGAGCACAGGTTGTGCCTGATTGGTGGAGAGACTGGGAGCCTGGGTATAAGGCTAAGCCCCAAGAGTAGAGCTGGCAGTTGTTGCAGGGGGCTGAAGGAATAACATCACCCAGTTGGACATCTCTTGCTCCCGGAACAGCTTGTGGGGTCAGGGTAGGAACTATGGGGATAGAGGAGGTTCCTGGTCCTGGGGAGTGACCTAAAACTACAGCCTGATGGGGTTGGATGGTGTGGTGAGGCTACTTGTGGCAGGACAGCCTCCAGGAAATGCCATAACTGTGCCTCTGGTGAAAGGTGAGTATGGGGTGATGGAAAGCCTCAGCCCCTACTGCCTTGCAGGTGACCCTGTAAAGAGGAAAGACAAAGGGAGCACAGCCCAACAGAAAAACACAGGGCCAAGGCTCACTGAGTGGGGCCTGAAGCAGGGCCCAAGCTGTGAGAAGGCAGTCTGAGATGGGGCCAAGGCCCACTGAGTGAGGGCTGAGGCCCAAGGGGCATTAAGCCCAGCAGCCCAGTGAAGTAGAGCACAGTAGAGTTTTGGGTGCTAAGGCACACAGCTGACAGGCTGGTTGCAGATTTAAGGAAATAGCAGGAGCGCTCTTGGTGGGTGTGGCCTATCAAATTCCAATGAATCTGTGAATTTTGCTAAATATCCTTTTTCATGCCCTTGCGAAAGGTAAGAGGCTGGAACAGCGTGGAATAGAATCACACTTAGCTGCCTACGGCCACTTATGTAGCTATTGGTGGAACAGAATTTGGTCCTTTAGATTCTAGCCTAATGCCTTCCAAGAGTAGCTGGGCATTACAGGGATCTAAATCTCCACAGCAACTCCAGTAACTGGAAGGGTCCAGATTCAGATATCAGGAGTCAGACTCTAAACTGGGTAGAAAAAAGATGCCCTTATCTACAGGGAGTTTTGAATTTCTAATGAAATAAAATGAAACATTAGTTTTCAAATAGAAATAACATATCTTTATGTTCTCATCTAAATTAAATTTTTATATTTCCTTTCTGAAGTCCTCTGAGCTTTGAGTATCTGCTGGCCTTCCTGGAGCCTAGTTCAGCTGCCAAGGAGCTGGAAGCCTAAGGTCCCCAGTAGGCTGCAAGGATTTTATCAGGCAAGCTGGCGAGGAACCTTGCTTCAGTCACTGTTTCATCAAAACCGACATGATCCTGTGGTATAATTAAATTTTACAATATTTTTCCAGTGGAAAAATGTTCTGTCAGCTCTCTTTGCCCCCTCTGCTGTGCTTTCCCTCCCCACCCTGCCAAGTGCTATAAGTATTGGCTTATGAAGAGCCAATACTTGGGCTCTTCTTTGCTATCTAGTACCACAGGTATTTGCAAGGCATGTTTTTACCTTATTCTTACTACAAAAAGGACTAGAAATCTACCTTTTTGAACCATGAAACATGAAGACTTAAGGATTTTAGTTGACTCCAGAAGTCAGAACCTTAAAAACAGCACATATTGCACACCTTGTGATAAAATTAGTCAGTCTAGTTCCTCTTGTAAATCTGGCTTTCTTACTAACAGACATGAGGCCCAGAATCAAAAGGGCCATGGAGATTGGAATAGCTACTGATCTATCTAGTCTAAGGCTTCTTTCTAATATCCAGCTTATTCAGGGGGCTTGAATCTATGCTGTGGCTCCTTTGTGAGGAATCCACAAGGTCCCTTGGGATATTAAGGGCACAAGGACCCTGTCAGGGTTCCTTGTATCCTTCCCTTTTAATTGGATTGCCCAGCTTCTATATGTGAGCTGGGGCCAGTGCATTGGTATGACTCCTGGCATTTTTTCCCCTGCTCAGCTGCCCCATGGGTACTTAGCACTTCTGGGAGGAAATTTTCTTCTCCTTTTGTAGATGGCTTGTGCTTTGATGCTTCAAGCAATGTGCAAAAGCAAGAAACCAGGGCTCTGCCTACTGCACTCCCTAGCAAGGGAGCTATGCTGCTGCTGTACTGCTAGAAGTCAAGAGACATCAAAGAGGCTACAGGTAATCTCTTCCCTCTCCTATCACAGCTAGAGAGCCCCTTCTGTTTCCCAGAAGCCACAGGGTTAGTGTGTGTACTGGGGTAGGGGGGTTGAGGGCAGGGAAATGCGAAACCTAGCCTCACTAGTTTAACTCTTCATTCCCATTAACAGAGAGAAGCTGGGGCACTGGAATCCTCTGTGTGTTAATTGTGGTGTGCCAGCCTAGATATAGTGGTTCTTCCAGCAGGCAGCATGGCAGCATACACAGGAGGGTAGAATATAGAGGCGGCTCCTGTATTAGCTCACAAATAATATAGACCATGTTGGCTCATTCCTCCTAGCCAGCAATGCCATGGGACCCTGTATTCTGGCTGAGCAGGGAGCAATTCTTGCCATCTACCCAGCCAGGGATCAGACTCTGTCCCCTTCAGGTTTCTTGCAGACTAGAACAAGAGTCCTAGAGGGTGTTACTTCGAGGGTGACACCAAGAAGCTTCCAGGAAGCTCCATCTGCTTGAGGAGTTGAGCAGCGGCTCTGAGCATAAAATGCATGACACACCTGCAAGCAGCAATACTGAATACTGTGTAGATCCAAGTTGCTACAGTTCAAATGAAGTCCTTTTATTATTGCACAGAGCTCTGTTCAGGTAACATTGCCCAGACCTAATAGCAACAAGCCACACAGTTTCAATACCAGCAGGAATGCAACCTGGACCCTCTTGGCCTCCATTGCATCACATGAGCAAAAACGCTGTCTCATAATATGACTATGTGAGGCCATTCATAGGAAATGGCTTACTTTGCTCTTTACCTGCCTTATTACAATATATGCACATGGCACCATTGCTCCAGGGCTAGGGGGCCTGGGTGCTACAGATACAGCCAGCAATACACTCCCCATGCTATTCTTAGGAAAGGGAAAGTTTATACAAGCGATTTTAAGCTTTAAACCAGGCACCATAAATAGTCTATTTTTCAAGGGCTCCAAGTCAGTTGTAGGCTTAGAGCCAGGGCCAAAATTTGGCAGCTGTCTTTGTTTAATGATTAATTAAAATGAGGTAACAAAACGAGACATATCTATTAACGAGGGTATTTGCAGCGTCAGTGGAGGATTCCAAATGGCTGAATTTTCCCCTTTTAATCTTTAAACTTCTTGTTAGGAAAACAAGCTCTTCCTCTGCTCATGAGCCTGCCCTGGGTAGAAAGTGCCACTCCACAGCCCAATCACTTCTGGTAGTGAGAGGAGAGTAACTCTTAGGTACAGCTTTATCTTTATGGTTCTTTTCCTTTTAAACAAAATGAAATCTCCACATAAAGATTTTTCCAGTTTTAAATTTTTATTAGATTTTTAAATTAACTTAAATCGAGAGACCCTTGACTGAAATAAAACCATCCAGCACAGAGTGTCCAGGAATGAGGACAGTTCAGCCAAAGGCGCACACCTCTCAGGCTGTGCTGGTCATTAGCCATTGAATATGCTAGGGGTCAAACATCGTGTTGTTAGCATTCATGCACATCCGTCTTTGAACAGAAAAAGAACTCTGAAAGCATGGGAGAGAGAATCTTTTTCCTCTTCTGCCACTGAGATGATACTGTAGAGTAGCCCTGGCCATGCCAGACCCAGCCTTTGAGAGCAGTAGGATCAGTGTTGCAGGGGACACAGGGTCAAGGATGATGCTGTACACTGTTTACAGCTTTTGCTATCTGCTCATTTCATTCTGTCAGCCAGGCTGCGGTGCAGAATAATAGAAAAAAAACCCTGCATTTCTCTGGGTTCTTTTTTTCCCCCCAGGCATCTCCAGTAGAAAAAACTGACTTGAGCTAACTGATCTACAGCCTGCTCTGGACAGAACATAAATGTAGAACTCCCATTAGAATTATGGGAAGGCAGAATTAGCTCTCAGGCAGCCATCAGTTAGCCCAGCCACAGCCCACGTATTTGGCAGGTGAGAGGGGTGATGCTGACAGTCTGACAGAAAGATGGTGCTAATGGATCCAGAAGTATTTTTTTCTTTCTAACCATGTCCCTGGCTTTTTTTCTAACAGCAGATACATTTTCCACCTTGAAAAAACAACTGAAGATCTAAAGAGACCTGTGTAGGAGGAACATTTGGCCAGAGAAGGGTTAATGTGTGGGGGAGGGTTTAAAGAAAACTCTAAAAGGGTGTGTAAAGCAGGTTCACCCTCCCCAGAGCTCCAGAGACATACCCACATGGGAAAGCACCCAAGTATGAGGAAAAGAAAAAAAAATCCCAAATAGTTTAGTCTTGTTTTCTGCACTGAGACACCCAGACAGGGTGGGAGTTCTGGTTGTGTCTGAGCTGAAAATTACAGTAAATAGAGAAGAGGCTGCAAAACACTGCATTTTGGATAAGAGGCCTGTGTACAGAAGTCATCCATTATGGCAAAGACGTGCAGGAGACAAAGCCCCATCAATAAATGAGGAGGGGGATGGAACGAGTGCCCTGGGAAGGGGTTGCTCTCTGCAATGGGCCTTTACATAGAGAATTACAGTAATGCAATCAGGATAGTCAGGACTTAGTAAAGGAACAACTGTATTCTGTGGTTTTGGGATACTGGGCAAACATAAGCCAATTAAACAGTGGCAGTGAGCTAGGGGAACTGACTCAAAGATTACCAAATCACTGACACCTTCTGGGAGCTGTGACGAGATCACAGAAGTAGACATAAGGAATTGGGTTTGTTCTTCAAAATAGGAGAAAAAAGCAAAATGGGCAACTACTGCCCTGTATGTGTAACTTCAATTTCTACAAAATTAAAGGAGCAAATATCAAATTTGGCTGAAGGATAAGGAACCATGAGAAGAGGTTAATATGGACCAAGGATGAGCCTAGACCCAGAGTTTGCATCTACATCCTGAGTCACTTAATCGGGGCATACTGAATTTGTGCTTCTGAACATTTGTTTACAGATCATTTCTGTAAAGAACAAATTATTCCAGACAAACTCAGTTACTTATTTGGCACGACTACACCTTGAGTAGGTAGAAGGGGTCAGTCCTCTATCAGGCAAAGACAGAACAAAATCCAAGGACTAGAGAAACTTCTTAGAGGAAAGGTAATAAACATGGGAACAGCTCCATGGCAGGAGATGGCAACCTTTTAATGATGGCAGGCTGATGCTTGTGATCTGCCGGGTGCTGATCCTTCCTTGCTTGACAACCCCTCCCCTCTCCTGCCCCCTGCATCAACTCCCTCTTCCCCCTTTCCTCAGGAGGGATACTACTGCAAGAGGGATGTACCTGCCCAGTCAATGGCCTGCAGGTTAATGCAGCAGCCCTCAATTATAGAGGCTGCCACTGGCTTCCATCACCAAGTGCTACTTATTCTGGTTGCTAATGGCAATCAGGAATGGTAAAGTCAGCATTGAGAGAGGCAGCAGGTGCAGTGGGGATGGCAGTTGGACACACTGAAACCTACCCCTGCAGCAGCAACCTTCCAGGTTGGGGGCAAGGATGCTACAGTACCCATGAGGCCCCAGCTGCCCCACTGGCTGAAGGAGACTCTGCCACAGGCTGGATCAGATCTTCATAGGTGTCAGTTGTTGACTTCTGTTGTAGAGTTCTAGCATCCAGGGGTGCAATGAGCTCTCCGTCACTTGGAGACTTTAACGTTGGGTGAGTTGCTTCAGGTTCAGCCAACAGTCACCAGGTTGGATGAAGGCATGCTTAGGAGAGGTCCTCTGACCAAATGATGCAAGGCTCAAACTGCAACCAGAATGGTTCCTTTTTCCTTTCAGTGCTCTGTATACAATGAAGAGCATGGTTTTGAGCAGAGCATTTGGCACAGTGGGCTGAGTTTTCACACTCGGAATTCACACTTTCACATTCTGGCATTGCAGCAGCACTAACTAAAAAGGAAGGGTGAGGCTTTACAGAAATGACCCAAAGACATGAGCCTCCTTTCCCCAAGGAAGCTCAGGGTGTCCATACACATGCTCGAGGGTGCTGTTTTAATTAGAGTGGTTCCTGGAGAGCCTCTTTAATTAAAATGCCTCACCATCATGTGTTTTAAGCCCCCTGTTGGTTTAAAAATGGCTGTGGGATGCTTTATCTAAATCTTATTTGATGAGGTTTAGATAAAGCACCCCAGCAGCCATTTTTAAACCTGTGACGGCTTGTACATGTAACTATGCTGGAGTGTTTTAATTAGAATGTGGAGCAGACTTGCCTGCTTTGATGTGTTCTAATTAGAACATGAACAAGCACCTGTATAGGCAGTTAAGTGCCCAGGAACCCTGCAGGGTTTGGCTCATGTCTGTAGGTGGTAAATGTAGCACTGATGCTCTGCACTAGCTGTGTGAACTTAAATCCCAATCAACAAACAAGCTGCTGGGTAGCTGTAACATGCTGGTACCATTGCTGTCCAAAAGAATGCTGCAAAAGTGCAGACAGTCAGAACAAGTGGCTAATGCTGCCACCTAGAGGAGAGCCTGGGCTGCTGCAAGGAACCAGAACCCTTGGATACCCAGAACCCAGGTGGATATCCTCTTCTTCAGAGTAAGAAAAAACTCATGAGGTGTGTATGCTGCTAACATGGGCTTAGGTCTTGGGCCTGGCCCAGAGTGTCAGCACTAGCCTTAACTGGCTGCAGGGAATGCTACATTTCATGCAACATAGTATATATTACTGGGGTGGAGAATTCACTTGGTAAGGGCAGGGCTCTGCACTGATTGATACATCCTCATCCTGATGCCAACAGGAACAGAGGGCTAAGTACAGCCCCATGGTCTAAGGAGACAAGTGAGGGGCAGGAGAATGAAGGGTTACAGCCCAAGATCTGGGGTCAGGATTAAGGTTCATCAGAGGAAATTTGTGTGTGCTAGGGGGAGGATGGGAAAGTGAGCTCAGGCCTAGGATAGGAGAAGGGAAATGAGTCAAGATGGGAAAACACCAGCAGAGCTTTATGTGGGAAAAGAATAACCAAAACAGCAGCAGACTATTACACTGTCCTCCTTTTCAGCTTTCCTCCGTGGTCTGCTATCTGCACCCTGATATTTTTATGAATTCCTGGTCAACTAGCCTGTATGACTCTGAGCTGTGCCCTAAACTGTGCCTTTATCTTGCAATTCCTCCCCCTGAAGCCTTCTCCAGAGGTAAGCACCTCTATGTTGAGCAGTACATTCATTGTTATGTGGCTGGTGACAGGGCTTTAAGCACTGTTACTGCAGGACAACTTGACACTTTGCTGAGCATCCAAAATTGGGAGGCCCAAACCCTGTTTGTGGCTACAGAGCTGTGACCTAGCAATTGGATGCTGAAGGCAGGGCCAAACCTAGGCAATGCCAAGTGATGACAGCACCACAAAAGACATTGCTGCTGGGGATTTCTGGCAATACTTAGCCTTATTGCCAGAGCTATAGAAACAGCTGGGGGCCCTGCATTTGATGGCCATGAAAAGGTGCCATGGACTAGACTCTGTTGTCTCCCATGCTCTGTGCGCTATAACATGTACCTAGTGCAGCTTGTCGTGGGTTCTCCCTGTATTGTGAATCATCTCTGCTCCCAGTCTCTCATATCCAAGGTCCTAGAGACAAGAGGTGATATCCAGAGTCTAGAATGGTTTCAGAACATGGTAATTCAAAGCCCTGATGCAATAATACTGTAAACCATGGCCAGAGAGGCTGAGGTCATTTCCTAGGAACAGGAAGCTGTGGAGGTAGGATTAGTTTGGTGCCACGTATCTCTGCCAAATGAACTGACCTGTATCTGTGTTTAAGCCCACTTGGCCATCGAAGCTCAGGCAGGGGACAGAGGCTTCCAGCATTTGGGTGTTAACTGGCAGGACTGTGCCTGAAGCAGTACATGGCCACTGATGCTCAGAATCCTTGGGGGTTGTCAAGACCCATTTAGACAAAGCTTTGGCTGGGATGATCTAGTTGGGGATGGTCCCTCTTTGAGAGGCAGTTGGACTAGATGGCCCCCAGAGATCCCTTCCAACCCTAATTTTCTATGATTTCTAACACTTATTAGTAGGAGTGCACTGATTTTTGGGGCCGATACTGATAGCCAATATTTAAGGAGGCATATCAGCCAATACCAACCTGATTTGCAATATAGCTGCCTCCAGCTAGTAAGTCTGGTGTGGTGGAAGAGGAGGTGGAATGGAAGAGGTGGGGGAGGGGGGCAGATCAATGTACCCCACAGTGAAGGAGGGGGCATGGGAAAGGACAGGTGCTCCCCAGGCAGGGTGGGTAAAGGGCAGAGCTGCAGCTTGTAGGGGGAAGAGAAGGTGGCTCTCACTACTGCTTGCACAGGGGGTGGGGCATGTACCACCTGGATCTACACAGGGTGGGTTGGGGTGGGGCAGGTTGCAGCTGGGGTGTGTGGGGCTCTTCTTGGCAGGGACTGGGCTTGAAGCGCGCACTGGTGGTGTTGGGAGGATGCTGCATCTACCCCAAATTTCACCGCTGCTCTGTTCCCAGTGCCGCTGCTGCCAGCCACCACCCTGGTTCAATGCCCTGCCTCCACCCACATGCCAGGTAGAGCCAGGCTGCACTGGGCAGCTGGCAGTGGCACAGTGGCAAAATTTGGGGTGGATACAGTATCTTGCCAGTGCCACCAGCACCTGCTCTGAGCCCAGCCCCAACCAAGAAGAGCCTTGTGCAGTCCTGGCTGCAGCCCACCCCATGCAGATCCAGGGGGCACATGCCCCCCTAGGGTGCAAGCAGTGGTGGGAGCCATAGCCCCACCCTGAGCTGCAGCTCAGGCCTCTTCCCCACCCCACCTGGGCAGTGCCTGCTCCTGCCTCCTCTCACCACGGAAAGAATTGATCTGCCCCCAACACCCTTTCCCTCTCCCCTTCTACCACACTGGACTTACCAGCTGGAGGCAGCTCTCCATGCTGCCGGCTGTGCTGCTTGTTGCCTGAGTGCTGCAGTGCGGTTGCACACAGAACAGGCATTTATTGGCCAAATTATTGGCCCCATTGGGCTGATATCTTATTCAGCCTGTTTTCTTTATATCGGTACCAATCTGATATTGGACCGATGTATCACTGCACCTCTACTTATTATTTCTTTTAATAGCTCTGGAAAATTGTCCTGGGAAGTAGTGAAGGGCTAGTCAGGGAGCTGCAGACAGTGACTGAAGAGAGATGAGCTGAAGTACTTGGGCACTAAACCTTTAGACCCAGTGCCAGATGCAGCCCAAGCATTAACATCCAGGTTCAAAACCCTCTCAAGACAGATGGGACATGCATTCCACTAAAAGAAAGGCCTTGTGGGCCCTGCCCCTGAATATTCATGTACCCTTTGCTTCCCTCCATTTCTCTCATTCTTTGGGTCCATTCCTTGTCCTTTCTTCTTTACCAACTGTTCTGGTCTGCTTCACTCACTCATCTTGCTTTCTTTCTCACATTGATGTCCCTCAGTTTCTCTCCCCTCCCATATTACCTGGGGCACCCCTTGCTTCCAACTAGACAGAGGTCTTTGTGGGAGGCAGAGATATTAAGCTCTGACTGCCCGCTATCTCAGCAAGGACACTGGCTCTTTTCCCCTGTCTCCTGCTTCTCTCTTGGGCCAGTGGTTTCTGATCACACTACTGTCCCTAGAGTCAAAGTACAAAACACTCTAACAAAGACCCACACATTTTCCTTGAGACAACCATGCCCGATATCCTGGCCAGATTAGCCTTTAAGACCAGAACCAGATGACCTCTTGAGGACCCTTCCAACCCTAATTTTCTATCATTCCCTTTTGCAAGGACAGAAGCAATGATTTGTCATCCAGGTTTGGGGTCCTGGAAGGTGTGCTGTCTGCCTTGAACCTGAATTCAGGACAGAAAGACTGGCAGAGCTCATCCATTCCTCATATTACTATACTTTCCCACTTGTCCATGTAGGCACTAATGATACTGACACTGCAGATCAGAGGAGACTATAATGAGCATGGCAGGACGCTTAAGGAATTTGGACCACAAGTGGTATTCTCATCAATCCTCCCTGTGGAAAGCAAGGGTCCATGCAGTGACCATTATATCATGGTAGTAAACAAATATCTGAGACAGTGGTGTTAACATGAAGGCTTTGGATTCTTCAATAATGGATGGATGTTCTGGCAGGGGGAAGGCAGCTATCAAGAGATGGGATACATTTAATTAGAACAGGAAAGAACATCTTTGGCCATGATCTGGTTTCATGGGGGATGGTGAACAAAATCCTTTGGTAACATATCAAACAATGCAGAGGGGAAAGGACTGGGAGAAGCAACTCAACTCTGGGAAAGGGCTAGAGAACCACAGAACAGTAACAAGTGATGCAAAAGGGAACAAGTAGATAAAAATGCAAAATACATCTGATATGTATATACAAATGTGAAAAGAATGGGAAAGAAACAAAGTGAGCTGGAAGTTGTAGCCTGTGAAAAGAACTATGACCTGACTGATATCACAGGGAACTTATGGACAGCTGTTGGGACTGGAACACCAAGATTGAGAGCTACTCTTTTTCAGAAGGACAAAGTTGGTGGTGTCCCTTGTACATCAGAAACATATATACTCATTCCCTGGTTCAGGAGTGGAAGATAGTAGATCTGAATGCATTTGGGTGAAGATAAAATGTGAAAAATACAGTACTGATATAATGGCGGGGGATTTATTGTAGGTTACCAAGTCAGATAGAAGAGGGAAATGAGGCCACTCTTCAAGGAGATGACAAAGTTATCCAAAAATTTTGAGATTGTACTGATGGCTTCAAGTTACCAGACATCTGTTAGAAGAACAATAGAGCCAAATATAAAACATTAAGCCAATTCTCAATGTGTGTGGAAGACAACTTTCTGTTCCAAAAAGTTGAGGATACAACTAAGGGAGGAAGCAATCATGACATACAATTATAGATTCTGGAATAGGTGAAAGCATGAGAAACTATGGTGCTATATTTCAAAGAGACAGATTTCAAGGACTTAATAGGCATGGTGCCATGGAAGACAAACTGAAAAATAAAGGCACCCAGGAGGGCTGGGAGCTTCTATAGGGCATAGTACTAGAATCCCAACAAGCAACTGTTTTGTCATGATGGAAACACAAGGACAATTGCCAGAGACCAATGTGGCCACACAAAGAGCTTCTAGGATGCCTCAAATGCAAAAGGGAAATGTAAGGCACTGAGACAGAGGTGGTCTGTCCTAATGACACTGAGAGATGGCAGGAGCCAGGGACTGGATCAGAGTTCAGGAGCCAAGATACAAGGTCTGGGTGGAAATCTAGGGATAGAGTCCACAACACAGGCCAGAGTCAGAATCTGGGGATCAAATGCTGAGTTACCAAATCCAAGGGACAGCCCATAGTACCAGGTCCAAGAACAGAACCAAACCAGGGTAAGGATCCAGAAAACAAATCCAAAGGATAGCTAAGATCAGAATCTAGAAACAGGCCAAAACCATGACCCAGAACCAGGAAAGCCAGAGTACAGGAACCAGGAGACTTGCCACAGCAACTTGGGTCAAAACTGTTGGCTGGCCTGGAAGCTGTTGCCACAGCCTGGAATAAATGGGGAGACTGAGCTTTCAGTAGCCAATCAGGAAGGCAGCTGGGGAAGAACTTGTCAGCTGGAAACCAAAGGCAGGTGTGACTGCCTAGGCTATTAGCCCAGGTTGGGCTGCCTACTAGGGTCCCTGGCAGAAAGCATACAGCCATTAGGAAAACGGGCAAATCACCAAGAAATTATACCAGGAAACAGCTAGTGCCTACAGGACAAAATCAGGAAGGCAATGGTTAAAAGAGCTGTATCTGGTGAGGGAGGTTAAACCCCCACCCCACAAGAAATATGTTGGCCAGAAAAGAAAAACCAAGGAAGCTGTGGGTCTACAGCTACATAGCCAAGGGGAACTCTTAACAGAAGATGCAAATGAAGCTATTGAACAGCTACTTTGCCTCTGTCTTCACAAAAAAGTTGAGTTGCAACAAGACAGCCAATAAAGATTATTTGGGGAAGGAAGGGGACAAGCTGAGGCATGAGATAACAAAAGAAACAGTCAACAAGCTTTTGATACATCTTAATGAATTCAAATCAGCAGGACCTGATAAACCTCATCCCAGGCTACTGAAGGACCTGGCAGAGGGAATCTCAGAACCCTCAGCAGTTATTTACTGGGTTGTGCTAGACAGGTGAGTTACCAGAGAACTGGAACAGAGCCAACATAGACCCCCTCTCTTTAAAAAAGGCAAAAAGGAAGACCTGAGAATGATAGAAATGTTAGCCTCACCTCAAAGCCCAGGAAGTTACTGGAGCATATCATACAAAAGTCCATTTGCAAACCTCTGGGGGAGGAAAGGCTGGTCTCAAGCACCCAGTATGGATTTACTATGAACAAATTACGTCAAACAAACTTGATCTCCTTCTTTGACAAAGTAATTACTTGGTTGGAAAAAGGTAACTCTGACGACATAATGTATCTGGACTTCAGCAAGGCATTTGACAAAGTCCCACCTGACCTTCTCATAAACAATTTGGAAAAATAGAGATAGACAACTGGCTCAACAGCCACACACAAAAGATAATTATAAATGGATCTACAATATGTCAAAAAGGCAGGAGGTTTCAAATCTGGGCCGGGGTCTGACTTTGAATCAGTGCTGTTTAACAGGTTCATTAATGATTTGGATACAGTGTGATGCAACCACATACAAGATAAATGTGATTTTGAGATGTATCAATAGAAGCATTACGTACAAGACATGGGAGGTGATAGTGCCTCTCTACTTGGCCCTGGTTAGGCCTCATCTAGATTATTGTGAGTAGTTTGGGGCATGTTCATCTTGAGGAAAAGGTGCTTAAGAGGTGATGTGATAGCAGTCTTCAAATACCTAAAGAAGTGTAACGAGAGTTACTCAGTTATGTACCCCCTCTCCAAGAATGTTAGCAAGTGCAGGTGCTCTGTGGGGAGCATAGCTGCATAGCCACATGCAGCTTTCCTCCTCTCCCTATAGAGAAGAGCCAAACTATGTGTTGAGACTTCACTATATATAGATTTAACAGGGTATAGATCTTTACAAATACTCTATAAATCATTGAGTCAAAACAAGGGTCTCACAGAACGTTATGCAGTCTTATACTCTAATAGGCAGCTAAGTTACAAAGCATGGGGTGCAGGGTTCACAAATAAAAAAGGCTCAAGGTTTCAGAGAAAAGCAAAGATTAGTATACTGCCTGAGTGCAACTGCTGTGCCTCAAAAGAAACTACCCTGGAGGGGGAGAAGGGGAAGAAAAGGGGAGAATGGATACTCCGATGCCCTAAGGGACAACCTTACATGCCCAAATCATCCAGTTGGCCAGGCTTCAACCTGGGAACCCTTTTCCCTCAGGGGGCTTCCCCCCAGCTGCTTGCCACTGAATGGTGCAGGCCTTGGGATGCCTACCTGTGCCATCGGAGACTTGGGGAATTGTTGGGGTGGCCAGGGTGGAAAGCACAGAGATTTCTTCTGGTAGAGAATGGGGATTGGACTGCTAATAGGAGATACAATTTGGGTATTCTTTGGAGAGTGAACATAGGTGGACTGGAAAGGGAATTTACACCTTTCCTTGTTGTGGTACGGAATCGGGGGGGTAGCTGACCCCTGGATCCGAGCAGGCTGGGGACGAAAGAGTTCTGGAACACTACTTTCCCTTTTCTACCTTTTCCCATTCAATAAGAGTCTGAGGGCAATATAGCAAATAAACACTTTACTTACAAACTACAGTGCAGTGTAGGCACGCTCCGTAAAGTTATACTGTGAAGCACATAAATGCTTCGCTTGCACGTCCGCACCAGCAGTTCCCCTTACAACAACTTTCAAAATCACAAACCGTAGGGAACTCAAGAGTTCTTCGGCATCCAACTGATGCAATTATCCGAGATGGCGGCATCTGGGGGGGAAAGAGCCGTGGACGCAGGATCTCCAGCGAGGGTGATCAAGCCTTGCAGTTGTTGTATGGGCCTCGCCTGTTTTTTCCGTGGGCTTTGCTTTTATACTGCCCTAATAGCCAATGAGATCGGTCCTTTTTTCGCACGCTTAATGAGCTGTATGAGCCAGGAATCTTGCTGCATGCATTTTCCCACGCGGCTATTAGGCTGCACCCACTGCTCCCCACACCGCAAGCATAGCTGGCTGGAGTTTGGTCACCTTTCATCTACCACATGCCCCCTTGACCAAATGCTAAACTTGGATATGCTTGAGCTCAAGAGTTTCCCTTCTTACACTTAAGCCTCATATAACAAAACATGTAAAACACAACATTATTAACAATCTGTCAAAAGTGCAGTTAAATGCATAAAAGTTCAGCAACTCTGATGGTACCAAATTGGTCTGCTCCAGCTGAGGTCTGTCGCAGATAAGTTTATCCACAGCGGCAGGTGTCAATGCTTCACACCACGTCATGCGCTGGCAGCTTCGTACCATCTTGGGCTAGAAAACAAACTCAAGATTCATTAACAACTGTGCTACGTCGGCTTAGCCAATTATGGTGGGCTAAGACGGTGTGTGCGGGTGAAACTGCTTTGAGAGAGACCAAATAAGTATTTGGATACTCGCTGGGCTTGAGCATGACACCAGGAACTGGACTTGGATGCTTGCTAGTGGCTGTGGGAATGGCCAGCCACACCGTTTCTTGCGCTAGGTAACATGGCTTCCAAGCTGAGCATGGCACCGGAGCACGCTCATCCCACAAAGCTTTGGTAGTGTTCGTGGTGATTAGTACATCATTGTTGTACTTGAATGACCCATTCTCCTTCAGTCTTAATTGTTCTTTATACAATCCTATCTGCCGCTCCACAATGCCGTTGGACTGTGGATGATAGGGCAGGTGATGATGCCACTGAACGTTATGCTCTTCTGCGAACCTTTCTAACCCTTTGGAGTTAAAAGGTGATCCTCCATCAGAATGTATCACGTGGGGGACTTGCCAATGGGCGAAAGCAAGCTGCAGGCATCCTTGAGTCACAGAAGTGGTGGTTTTTCTTGTAGGAAGGACAAGGATCTGGCGAGTTCTCAGATCCACAATTGCTAGTCCTTTGTTTGGTGGCTTGGCCCCCAGGAGTGGCCTGAGTAGGTCCACTTGCCACATTTTACCTGGGGCATAGTGCGCTGGGTCACAACCACCTCTCTGGTGCTTGTGATGCGCCGGCTTTTCTCATGCGCAGGGAGAACAAGCTTGAATTATTTTCGCCCATTGTTCTATACTTGGTCCTTTGTTGCCTTGCTTTCTCCAGAGAGCCTGTGCTCTCTTTTCTCCAGGGTGTCCCCAGTGTTCATGGAGCAATGTCAGGAATGGGTTGGTGTCGATAATGTCAGCGACATGTAACTGAAGCATATCTTCTTGGTCCATGAGTCCTTGATGGGCTAGCAACTGATCCACAATGGCATGCACGGGGTCCGTGTCGGGTCGATGGGATTGAGTGTGCTTGATCAAGGGACGGATGGAGAATTTTAGTAAGATTGCCTTAACATCATCCCAGAGGGCCGTATGCTCCTTAGCTTGTGCCATTCCAGTGACGATTCTATATATATATATTCTGAGTCTATGACTATGATGGGCACTGGGAGCATTCCAACATGGTGTCGGGTAAGTGTGTTCAAGAGCTAACTGAAAGCCTCGTAATTCAGATGCTTGGACCGACTCTCCTGGATGAGCTGATTGAAGCTTATAGTCGTGACAAGGGTCACAATAATATCCATATCTTCCACCATCACGGGATGTACCATCTGAAGCTATCCATGCTGGGGATGTAGTCCCGTACAATCGTGGTACAGCAAGACCATCCTCTTCGATGGTTGAAGTCATTTCTCCATCAGCAACTTGCCATGCCAACCAGTGGTAATGGTGGCAGAGGACTAGGGCGCCTCAAGTTTTTGTTGTGCCCTGGTATTTTGGGTGAACTTTGCCAGGATCAAGTAGTTCCAATGTGGTGCCGCTGGGTGTGACAAGTACACCTGGGCTCACTGTGAGGTGATCTCCCAGTTGAGCCGCGAACACGATTTTTCCTAGACAGCCATACTGGTGCTGGTAGTTCTGGAGTGTGCGGTGACCAGTGTATGCGAGGTTTCCTGTTTCAGCATCACTAGCTGTGAACTAGATATGCTCCGTGGTGTAGCCTATATGAATTGTTAGGAGGTTGCCGGCAGGGGGTGTGATCAAGCGTATCTCTTTAATCTCTGTGTCACAGGGGGAGAAGTCTTGGGAGAAGTCCGAAAGGAGCCGCAGAGGCAGATGCGAGTGACAGAGAGCAAAAGGAAAGAAAAGGAAAAAGTCAGTTACTCACCACAGGATTGCCGGAGAACCCCGCACGTGGCTGGGACGGCGGCGTTAAACACCTGAGAATGGCGGGTGACGTCAGCCCAAGGCACTGGCCGGGAAGGATAAAAGAAGAGGCCGCAACCGGGAGAGGAGAGAGCACGTGGCTGCCAGGAGTGGGCTGCGGCAGAAGTGGCTGGAGACGGAGAGCACCGGATCCAGCTGCGGGAGCAGGCTCCGAGCAGGAGAGTGAGCCTGGAAGGTGCAGCTCGCCGGAGCCGGCTTCCAACGCATGCTCCGGGCGAGAGAGCAAGCCCGGAGGGCGCGGGACTCCAGAGCCAGCTGCCGGCATGTGCACTGGCTGGGAGAGAGAGCCCGGAGGACGCCGAGCACCATGACCAGCAGCCGACGAGCCACCCGGAGGCCACGAGAATTCCCAAGAGAGACGGAGGCCGGAGAGCGGCGTACCCAGGATGGGTGAGCCAGGGAAAAGCGTGGAGGGACCCACGGACCGGAGAAGGCCCAGAGGGAGGACTGTACCCAGAGACAGATCCAGGTGGGAGAAAGGAACCTCGGGGCCGCCTGGACAGAGAACGGTCGGACTGGTGGGAGCTGGAGAAAGGGGTCTATGGCAGGGAGAACCCTGAGTGGGAGTCTCTTCCAGGGAAGTAAGATAAGGAGCGGTGGGTGGCTGGCCCAGAAAGTGAGGGCTAGTGAGCAGAGTTGCAGGTAGCGGCTCGGTGTGGGGCTAAGACCCCGGTAGGTGAATAGCGGTGTTTAAGTTGTTAGAGCGTTCCTTTGTTTGTGTTACCCCGGGTAAGAAGGGGCTGCGGTGTGGGAGTAGGCAGGGAGGAAAGCCTTCCCCGTTGGTGGTGGCCATAGAAAGCAGCA
>JAGPOW010001327.1:19828998-19840715 GCA_030014935.1 Caiman crocodilus
CTGGGGAACCCCACTACTAACATCTCTCCAGGTCGAGTACGACCCGTCCATCACCACTCTCTGGGAGCGCCCCGTCAGCCAGTTTCTGACCCACTCAACCGTGTAGGGGTCAATTCCACAGCTCCCCATCTTTTTAATAAGGATGGGGTGAGAGACCGTGTCAAACGCCTTCCTGAAGTCTAAAAAGACTATGTCATCAGGGACACCTGCAGACATGGATTTGGTCACCTGGTCATAGAAGGCGACCAGTTTGGTCTGACAGGACCTGCCCTTAACAAACCCATGCTGCTTGTCTTGATATGGGGTGTCTCAGGTCTCAATACGTTTACTTGGGCTCCCGCGTCTAGCAAAAAACATATAGGTATAGGGGTGGAATCTGCAGTTGCACTTACATCGTAAGTTGCATGCAGGCGTTTGTCATCAATAAGCTGGCTGTCGTTGCCTGTGTCAACGGCCGCTACTCATTTTTTTCATTGTCTGATTCCTGTCCCCCAAGCATAAAGCCTAGATTCTGTGCCAGTCTCTTTTGTCCTTCGTCTCCTAACCTGCGAAGCTGGCTCCTTGTCAAACCGCTTCTGCTTAGTAGAAATCCGAACATGGCGTACTCTTCAAATGTGCAGTGCGGTGATTGTCCATGTGGCAAGCGATCAGTCTGGAGCTTGTCATGCATTGCTTTCCATGCTCCAACTGCTTGCACTGTCATTGGCGGGGTGAGCTTGGGTTCCATTTTCTGTGCTGTGGTAAGCGTTTCCAGACTACTCAAAACATTTCCTATCGGTCCCCCTGTCAATGGGTGTAACAACAAATGGAACATAGGTTTGTTAATACCTCCATAAATTTCACAAGCCTCCACTGCTGCTGTGGACACAGGCACCTTGCCAAGATCGTTGCACCATTGGTGCGGCCAAACACTGTTTGCCTGTTGTAGGGTTAGACCTAGTGAGTAACGTCCCGTATCCCAGGTTAAATAACTGGCTTCCTCTATTGCATACAAAAGCTGTGCAGGTGATGAATCACTGGGTGGATCCGCATGCGAGGCATGGGCTCGGGTCAGCAGCACTGGGACTACAGCAGCACACAGAGGAATTGGCCAGATCTTGTTGTGCAGTATTTGAGTCATGTCATTACACGCTCCTCCTCCCCATGCGGGTTGGCGCATCAAGATGGTACATTCCTCAGGGTCTACTAAATCTGACCCGTGTTCTAATATCAGTCACCCCAACCACATCACCAATGTATCACCCAGCGTCAGTTGGGTATCTTTTCCCAGTTCCTGGAGTTCCCCCCGGTACGTGTGCAGAGGGTAGTGAGGGTGCGGGTTCCTGCGCCGTCGGTGACTGTCTTTATTAAGGCTATGGGGTTTGCATGCAGGATGGGCGCGCCTGTGTCAGCAGGGAGAGCGGAGTATGGCCCCGGTGGGGTGCGGTATGGGAGTGGTTCCTCAGGCGGGGCCAACGGGGCCTCGCTGATGTCAGAGTTCTCTCCCCAAGGCTTTTCAGTCACGCCCTTTTCTTCTCCTGCAACGCCATCTTTAAGCGGTGGCTTGGTCTGCAAAACACTCTGCTGCGCAGCTGTCTTAGTCAGCGCATCTATCATGCTGGCTTGGTTTGCCACAATAAAGTAGTTACTGAACAAAACAGGACGTTAATCATTTTTCCCTTATTCCACTTTTGCCCTGTCCACCTCATGGCGTCCCGTCTGTCAGCCTCGAGACCCTCACGGAGTGCCATTAAGATTTTGCTCTCAGCGCCTCCTGGCTTGAGATCAGGGCATCTAAATTTGTCAGGGGAAATTTCGTAGCTGCTCCCCTCTTTTAGGTACTGAATGCACCTGTTGTACTCCTTCTCGGGGTTATAATCATCTGTACTCTTAGACTTAATGTGGCTGAGCGATGCCTCCAATTTTACATCGGGCGGGTGATAAAGAACCGCAGGTCTAGAGAGAAGACATCCCAGGGCTGCAGAGCTGAGGTCAGACACGACCCACTCTTTAAGCGGCTCCTTGCTGTCCTCAGTTGGGCAAATAGAGACCCCCGCATCTTCCCGCCTTGCCTTTCTTGGTGATATGCCACGTGGGCCCGCAGAGTATCAGCATCCGTGGTCGGGGGCCGGCGATGGTTCCCCCACGGGCAGTACTTAACTAATTCGTCAGGGTCTCCTTCATTCCCCCTTTGCCCTGAGGATCCTGTTCGTGATACCATGTGGTACAGAACTGGGGAGGGTAGCTGACCCCTGGATCCGAGCAGGCCAGGGACGAAAGGGTTCTGGAACGCTACTTTCCCTTTTCTACCTTTTCCTGTTCAATAAGAGTCCGAGGGCAATATAACAAATAAATGCTTTACTTACAAACTGCAGTACAGTGTTAAGTTACGCCGTAAAGCTCCATTAAGTTATGCCATGAAGCACATAAATGCTTCATTTGCACATCAGCACTGGCAGTTCCCCTTACAACAACTTTCAAAATCACAAACTGTAGGGAACTCGAGAGCTCTTCAGCATCCAACTGATGCAATTATCCAAGATGGGGGTGTCTGGGGTGAAAGGGAGCCGTAGACACAGGACCTCCGGTGAGGGTGATCAAGCCTCACCGATGTTGTGTGGGTCCCGCCTTCTTTTTCTGTGGGCATTGCTTTTATACTGCCCTAATAGCCAATGAGATTTGGGCCTTTTTTCATGCACTTAACAAGCTGCATGAGTCAGGGATCTTGCTGCATGCATGTTCCCGCGCGGCTATTAGGCTGCACCTGCTGCTCCCCATGCTACAAGCATAGCTTGCTGGTTTTTGGTCACCTTTCATCTACAACACTTGTATGGAAAAGAATAGTACAAAACACTTTCAAAGTTGACACTAGACAGGCTGGCAAGTTGGGCAGACCAGAACCAGATGAAGTTCAAAGTTGAGAAATGTAAAGTGTTCCACCTTGGGATGAATGTTTCCCTGCACACACACAGGCTTGGCAACGCCAAGCTGACCAGCAGTATGAATGAAAGGGACCTGGGAGTAATAACAGAGCACAGTATGAATGTGAGCTGGTAGTGTGACACTGTAGTCAGCAGGGCTAGCAATACCCTGGCATGCGTCAATTGATTCATCTCCAGCAAAACCAAAGAAGTGATTCTCCCACTTTAGTTGGCATTGGTGAGACCATAGCTGGAGTACTAAATCCAGTTCTGGGTGCTCCACTTTAACAAGGCCATGGTAAAGCTTGAGAGAGCCCAGAGAAGGGCCATCCATATGATGAGACTTGCATGGCAAGCCATACAATGAAAGGCTGAGAGATCTGGGACTCTCAGCCTGAAAAAAAGAAGGCTGTGAGGGGACTTGGTAGCAACTTACAACTCCATCAGAGGCGTACATCTGATTTCAGGCAATAATCTGATTTCATAAACTGAGGTGACAGCAGATGAGGAAGCACTGCCTAACAGGCACACCACCAGAGGGAGTAATACAGAATTCCATCACCTCTCTTTTGACATGTCTAGCTAATTAAACTTTTAAAAAAGATACATGCATCCAGTTACAGCTTAATGACTGATGACTGCCTGTTCACTGGAAATTCTATTAGGGTATCACTCAGCTTTGGGTACACTCATGCTTTAGGCATGAAAACCTGGTGCCCCACAGGATGCCTCCCTCTTGGACCCCTGAGGCTGCTCATTCTCCTCCTCTTCATCCCTGAACTGTAGTGGCACTCTCCTGTTGTGGATAGAGGAAGCATGGCTCTCTTTTGGAAGAGAGTGAACAATGGGTTGGGGTGGCCTATTGTTAATGCTGCTCTCACACCCACAGGCTTGAAAGTATGTTAAAAGCTGGTCTCTAAACCTTTCCTCCAGATGCCCTCTATGATCAGCATTCTTACTGAAATGCTGAACAGCTTCTAATATCTGATTACTGCTCCTCTCCATCAGATTGAAATTGGCTTCCCTCCCTTCTCAATAGCTTATTAAAGATATCATTAATGTTTTTTGTCATTCTTTCACAGGTTGTAGATATGTTTTGGGATGCTTCTGCCAGTACCTGAAGAAAATTTTTCTTAGTTGTTTGTTGATTTGCTATGTAATTTCATTGATGCTGAGCATTATCAACTGCTCTTGATTATCGAGGAACTACAGCTGCAGTAGTAAAGTTCTTCCACTGCATCTTCATTGCCTTTTGTAAGTCCTTCCTCTAATCAGTTCTTGTTCAGGCTGAGGAGAGGGGTGAGTCCTTTGAATCAGACAGGCTGCATCCTGTCCCAGGGTTCCCCAAGAACACAGAGCTGACAGGTAACAAAATATGGTACAGTTCTGATGGTGCAGTTTTCTAAATTTTTTTTCCTCCAAATGACTCATGCAATGGTTGGCATATTGAGGTGTAGCAGGCCTGTGGCCACAGGGGTGACCACGATGCCCCCTGGCAGCCATGCAGCTCTGCCTGGCTCATGCTCTGTCACCCTTGTTCGCCCATCTACCACACCTTGTTGTTACTGAAGGTTATGAGAGGGAGACTGCCTAGGGACTCCAAGTGAACCTGAATCATTCACCACTGTGCCCCCTGGGTCCCCTCACAGTCCTGCACCCCCAAGCTAATAGACCTGTCTGTATCTCTGAGCACCTATAGTCTTAAGCGCTAATTGTGTGGCTCTGTTCCTTCCCTACACCATGCCCCAAGCCTCACAAGTTTTCTCTCCTATTGATGTTGTCTATTTACACTCTCACACCCCTGGTCCTGCACATGGCCCCTTCTCTGGGATCTCAGGTTTAGCTTAGTTTCTTCTCTGGGCTTGTAGACTTTCTGGCCCAGCTCAACCCTTCCTTGGGCACAGACCCTGTGGTTCATGTCTGAGCCCTTCCCTCAGCTTCTCTACCCCTTATTGGGCACCATCCTCAGCCCGTGGGCTCCTGGGTTACCAGTTTTCTAAGCAGGCCTTGAGCCTACCACTGCAGAGCACAAGGTTAAACCACCAGCACCACCCTTGACAGATCCCTCAGACTCTCTTTGGGTTCAAAATAAATCAAAGGCCACTTACCTGTAAAACTCTGTCTTCCTCTGCCTGGGTAAACTTTGTCTGTTCCCAGGCCTATAGGGTTTTTTATATAAACTCGTTTCTTCAGGAGCCCTGCTGCCAGGGAAAGACTGCCCAACTGGCTCAGGCTCTGGGCTTACATAGCCCTTCAGGTCAGGTGAGTCTCTTGTTGGCCCCCTGCACCACCTGCAAGTGGCTTTGCAGGCTGCTTGCTTCATTAAAGGAGCAGGTGCACCCCGGTGGCCTGCTACATGAGGCGACATTTTTGTGCCCATACTAATGCCTGTGGTTTGGAGGAAGTGGCAATTATTGAGGGTAAAGCGGATATTATGTACAATACACGTTATTGCAAATATGAGTGTACTGCATGTTGTTGAAGGTATTTCACGCAGGCAACTATGACTTTATGGTGTGGGATGTTAATGTACAGGCTGATAATGTTCATGATGTCTAATATAGCTTTCTCAGGGAGGTGGTTGATGTTCCTGTTGAGGAAGTCTCTTATAAATGTTTTTGGATAGTTTCTATGATGCCTTATAGCTCTTTGATGAGGATACCACAGTCGGATAGGAAGGGTCTGCCAAGATGACCTTGTTTGTGGATAGTTGGGAGCATATAGAAAGTTCCTGGGGTGGGAAAGTGTGGGGATAAATGGAAGCAATTTTTCCTGAAACTGGCATATTATTTTCCATGTACAGAATCTAATTATTGGATAGTTGTCTTAAATTTATTCCCCCCACTGCTGTGGTGGTGAAAGCAACAGGGTGGGGGGAGGCCAGACCGCCATCCCTTGCCTCTGCATCTGTGCCTGCCGCCCTGCCATTTGTGCCCTTTAGTACCTTCCTATGTGCCTCATGAGCTTCCTACTGTCTGCCCCCCATTATATACTATCCCTACCCCTTCCCCACCATGCCTATGCCTGCCTCCCTGCAGCTTCTTCCCACCAGAGCTAAAGTTTAGCAGTAGGGAAGCTGTGCCATCTCCCCCATGCACCCTCTCATCACATGGTCTACCTCATTTACCCCTTCACTGCAAGCCCCCTTCCCTTCAAACAAACCACCCTTGCCTAAGGCAGGTGGGGGCTTAGCTTTGGCTTCAGACCCAAGTCCAGGGCCAAAGCCAAAACCAAGCTGCTGCCTGCCTTTGGCCAGTACTCAAATCTAGGAGGCTCCACCCCCCCATGTTGATTAGGGAGAAAAACTTTGTCTTGGATTGAAGGAAATATGCAGAAGAAATATGAGTTCAGACAAGTAAACGAGACTGCTTATCATCCCGAGGCAAGCAGGTTGGTGGAAACATTCAATGGAAAAATGTCAGGAAAAAATCAATAGATGTAAATAAAATCTGAGTGACTGGGGAGTTGATTTGTCCTGTATATTGTCGCCTATCAAGAAGTAATCTGGGAATCAATGGGTTTTCTGCCCTGTTGAAATGATGGATAGCCAGCAAAAAAGTTAGGGGCATTGTAACAAGAAGCCAAAAGTTCCTGTTACTAAACTGGAGATTATTGGTGGCAAAGCCCAGCAGCAACCAAAGAGCAAGGCAAACCAAACGTTAGAATTAATAAGATGCAACTCTGCTGAAGAGGAAGCATCACATGATTAGATGGGGCTTCCACAATCTGAGATACTTAAAAACCCCAGATCTCCTAGGTTTGGGGGGACTTCAGAGGGAAATGAACTCTTAGGAGGAAATGAAGGTACCTGGGAGATCCTGACTAGCACTGAACCTCTGAAACAGTGGTGAGAGCCCCCAGGGATGAGCTGATGTGTTTGGTCACCCCCCAGAAGAAGAGGGTTTGATAAAGTGACACCATGCTTTTTCTTTCTTTATGATTTTTGCCCTGAGCAGGGAGTGTGTGTGTGTGTGTTTTTAAGCAGTAGCTTTCTTTTATGTTCTAGTTTGAACTGGTGGACCAATTGTGGCTAAAAGGGTCAGTGAGGAGGCTGCAGGGTGCTAGGAAGGCATAGTAGTGATCTCTGCCAGGGTAAGGGTATGAGACAGAGAGCTAACAGCTTAAACAAGGAAGAGATTAGAGAAGTGGAAAGGGCTGAGGCCAAGAGGGCCAGAGCTCATAGCTTGGGAAGGATAAACCTAGGTGGGCTACAGACAGGAGGGCCAAAGCCTGTACTAGGGAGAGAAACAGGTGGTCTGAAGGCCAACTGAAGCCCTGGAAGGGTGAGACCAGGGCTAGGTCCCAAGGTTTGGGGTCCAGATGAATGGACCTTTGGATAGGGGGCTGAGCTAGAGGAACAGGACCAAAGCTGGAAAGGTCAAAACCCCAATACAGCTTTTGTGGTCAGAAGGCCAACCAGTTTGGAGAGGTGAGAGACAATTGTGCCACCTGTGAGGTATGAGCATGGCTGTTGGGGTGAGAGAAGGCCACAAATCTATACCTTAAGGCCAGTGGGGCCTGAGAAAATGAGTACTAAGGACAAAGAGGAGAGAGAACTCCAGAAGACTCATCAATCCTATGTGGGCAGCCTCCCCTTACTAACTTTTCTTTACCAGCAAGGCATGGAAGGTGAACGAATGGGTTGAGATCAAGAAAGACTTGAGTGGACCAGACAAGACTGAGGGGGCCACAAATGGGCATCACAACAACCCTTGGGCACCATCTTGTTACTGGCACCAAGGACTTGCTCAGGAAATCCTGGGAAGAGACTGGGATCTTAGGGAAGGAAACAGTAGTAGAAGGTATTTTGTATTCCCATGGCAAGATTAAGAATACACAGAAATAGCAAAAAAGTAACATGTGCCCCCAAAAAACCTAAATTGTGCTACAATAACAAAGCTGGAGCTAGAATTTATACCATGGGAGAGAAAGTGATATTGCTCCTTGTAAGGAGCCTGCAACCTCCCAGCTGCTTGGGATGAACCCTTTAAAGCAATTAGAGCTGGCAGGTGAGTTAGTCCAGATGCTAGTACACTCACAAGAATGAGCAATAAGCTGCACAATTAAAACCAAGTTAGCAATAAAGGAGGTATCAGGATTAGTTTGAAAAGAAAAAAAGAGATGAAGAAAACATGCAGCCTAGTATTTCTTTAAGTTTCTATTAGCTAGTCTAAACGTAAGAAATCTTTTATGGTGATCATAGATGTATTGGAAACTGGACTGAGAGCAGTTCTGATGAAACAAGATAAGGGGGGAAAACATCTAATTGTTTACTTGAGCTAAAATGATTGTTCCAAGGAAGTAATTATGTGATGATGTAGGAAGACTGTTTTGCAAATTTTCAGTTCTCAGAAATCTTCAACGCTATTTATTTGGAAAGGCATGTAAAATCTGTTCAGACTATTATCTTATCTCATTGCAGCATATCAAAGGATTGAATGGTAAATTCCTGTGATGCTGTGTTATATTCCAGGAATATGGTATGGAAACTGTCCATGAATTGGAGGTCTATGACCCAAGTCAAAATCCCCATTTCATTCTGTAGGAGGAGAATAATGTGAATATAAAACTATGACAAGTTGAAATGGTAAGAATTTTTAAGTGAAATTTCTGATGGATTGTGTTATTCAATGAAGACCAAGAGTGCATCTACAATTGGGTGCAGAGAAATTCAGAGTCCTAGGCAGAAACTCACTAAATGGCTTATTTTGAATGGTGGGTGTCATGCCACCACTTAATCGGCACGTGACCTTGAGAGTACCCAAAGTGAGCCTTCCTCCTCTCAACTCACCTGCCACGACTTGGTGTCAATCCTGTTCTAAGGAGCGGTTCAGTGGTGCCAGTACTGAGGTCCCTGGGGCACTCACGGTTTGGATAGAAGAGATCCAGATCCCTCAACCTCCCCTTGTAGGGTCTTTCACAGAGGCCACTAATCATGTGAGTGGCCCTCCTCTGAATCCTCTCCAGCACCAGAAGTGTCAAAAGGGCCAGGGGCCCACTGCAAGGGATGCCTGTGATGAGCAAAGAAGCTCAGGGTCCTGGCTGGCCTGAGACAGGGCCTATACAGAAGCTGAAGGTCCCATGATTGGGGCCACAGCTAATGGGCGAAGGGGATGGTTGAGCCAACTGCCTGAGATGCCATCTGTGAGGCTTGGGCTGTGGTGTAGGGGTGGAGCAGAGCCGCAGGTAGCCCCCACAATATCAGGGTGTACAATGGGCAGCCACCTGCCTAATTGATACTCAATTATGTTCCATCAAGGCGTGGCAGATTAGAGGTGGGTGGCGTGCCTGGAGACAGGTGGGGAAACTAGCCCTATCGCTAGTCAGGGACCCTCACTTTGCCGTACCTGAACATATACCAACTGTTGGTGTTGAGGCATTGAAGACACTTATGGCTCCTCTGGCTTTGTTTGGTCCTCTCGTGGTTGCTGGCTGTTGTCCTGCTGTTTCCCTCTCAGGGTGGGTTGGAGCACCTACCTATGCAGATTCTTAGGACCTGTTCAGCTGGTCACCTGCTCTTGGTACTTTGAGAGCCAGGCTCAGGACTAGCCCTCACTCAGGGGCCCTAGTACCCTGGGCTCATGGCCTTACTGAATTCAGCCAAATGAAATAATATTGTAACAGGAGGCATACTCAGGGCTGGATCTCATGCCAGCCTGCCCACCTGTTTCTATGGGCAACTGTCCACCTTCTTTCCTGCCATGCCTTGATAATATATAATTATGGTGTTAATTAGGCGGGAGGCTGCCCATTCTTGCCCTGATGCCAGGGGCACTAGCTGCAGCTCTGTTCCTCTCCTACACTACAGCCCAAGCCTTGCAGATGGCATCCCAGTTCTTAACGTCATCGGCCACACACTGGGTCCCAGAATCCTCCAGTCTGGACACCAACCAGATCCTTCCACACAGGCGTCCTACTTTGCCCTCATGCTGGGCTGCCTAGCTGCCTGAAATTTTTCTCCTCTTGGGCGTGCCCCCCCCCAACCTTTGACCACACAGACCCTGGCCCCACTTCCAAGGCCAATTGGACTGGGCATCCCTTATGGTAGGCCTCTGGCCCTTTTGACACTTCCTAGCCCCAGCATTGACCAGTCCAAGGTGTTTCAAATCAGGCTTCTGAGCCTCTACCCCACTCTCTAACATGGGTTAGCCTTCTTGGCCCTACTGTGGGGTAACCCACTCAGTTGTGGGAGCTGGAGTTATTGAGGTGCCCTGACTCACCTTTTACCTGGGTGGTAACTGGCCTGGCATTTTCTGGGGACTCCCATACCACGAGGAGCCCCACCACGCCTTTCATCCCCAGCAGGGTGTAATTTTAAGTCATGCCTGGGATCAGGAGCCTCCAAACCATCCCCTTAAGCTCCTGCCCATACCTCCAGGATGCTGCACACAACCTTGCAGCTGGATGATGTTTCTGCCCGGCCTTCCAGCGCGAGCTGCTTTGTTTGTATAGATTTCAGAGACATTAGGGCTGGAAGGGACCTCGGAAGATCACTGAGCCCAGCCCCCTGCCCAAAGGACAGGAAGTCAGCTGGGGTCACAGGGGATCACAGTTTGCTCTTGAAAGTGTTCAATGTAGGCGCTGGAACCACCTCCGGTGGCAGGCTGTTCCAGACCTTGGGGGCTAGGACAGTAAACAAATTCTTCCTTACGTCCAACCTGAAATGGTCTTGTAGTAGTTTATGACCATTCGACCTAGTCGTCATCCCTTGGGGTGCTCTGGTGAAAAAACGTTCCCCCAGATACTGGTGGTCACCCTGATAAACTTATAGGTGGTCATCAGATCACCCTTGAGCCTGTGCTTTTCCAGGCTGAAGAGCCCCAAGGTTCTCAGCCTGTCATCATAGGGTCTACTTCCCTGACCTCTGATCATGCGCGTAGCTCTTCCCTGGACTCTCTCAAGCTTCTCCACATAATTTTTGAATTGTGGAGCCCAAAACTGGACGCAGTACTCCAGATGCAGCCTCACTAAGGCCGAGAACAAGGGGAGAATGATGTCCCGGGATTTGCCTGAGAAGCATCTATGGATGCAAGCCAGCGTTCTGGTCACTTCATTAGCCACAGCATCGCATTGCAGGCTCATGTTCATCTTGTGGTCAATGATGACCCCCAAGTCTCTTTTCTTCCGTAGTGCTAGCCAACATAGCACTGCTAAGCCTATAAGGATGCAGGTTTTTCTTCCCAAGGTGGAGAACCTTGCATTTATTGGTGTTGAACACCATCAGATTCTAATCCGCCTACTTGCTGAACCTGTCCAGGTCAGCCTGGATCCCCCACCTGTGTTCTGGTGTGGATGCTGTGCCCCAAAGTTTGGTGTCATCGGTGAACTTGGCCAGTTTGCTTTGGACTCCAGTGTCCACATCGTTAATAAAGATGTTGAACAGTATGGGTCCAAGGACAGAGCCTTGGGGGTTCCCACTGGTCACAGGACACCATGATGAGTGACTTCCATCAATTACCACCCTCTGGGTCTGACCACGGAGCCAATTTTCCAGCCAGTGGATCATGGAGAACCCAAGGCGACAATTGGCCAGTTTCTCCAAGAGGTGATCATGGGATACCAGATTGATGGCTTTTTTGAAGTCTAGATATATGACATCAACTTTTTCTCCCTTGTACAGGTGATAGGTCAACTGGTCATAGTAGGAAATGAGACTGGTCAAGCAAGATCTACCCACAACAAACCTGTGCTGGCTATCCCTCAGGATGTAGGCATTGGCCAGTCCATTAAGGATGGCCTCTTTAATAAACTTTTCTAAGATCTTCCCCAGGATAGAAGTCAGGCTGATGGGCCTATAGTTTGCCAGATCCACTTTCC
>JAGPOW010001327.1:19857347-19892149 GCA_030014935.1 Caiman crocodilus
ATTTTTGTGGCAGGTTACCATCAGCATGTTTGCCTGTTGTGGGCCATGTATTTTATAGTTGTGCACAGTGTGGGCTACATTTAAACAATTTCATAGTTAGTTTCTATTATTAAGAACATGCTGCTTTTAGCAGCAGTTTAATTATAGGCAGTGAATTCAGTGAGATTTCCTTGTATTGGATCATAAGATGGGGGGCTTTTTTCTCCATGCCAGTTGGAGAGGTGGGAGTACGTCTTGTATTTTGGTAAATACAGTAAAATGCTGCAAGTTATTGTACAAACACTCCAGAATAAGATTTCATCATTCTCATTTCTCATGTTCTTATCTCCTGAACAAGTTTTTATTTTTTTTGGGGTCTGGGACAGGAAAGCAGCCAACTAGCGAGCCTGAAGGGCGTTGGATTCCTGAAAAATCATCCCAAGGTGGTGTCAGTCCAACCAATACCTGCGCATCTCCTACAAGTATAGTTCAGTGTCTGGAGGAAGACAAAAATGAAGAGTCCCTGAATAAAAGAGGTGGAGGAACTTGATTTTTAAGTGATGTCATTGAAACAGTAATGATATCAAAAGGGGCCGTATTTGCTTCCTTCCCCTTTCAACACATCTTCAGGACAGATGTATGAAATGCTATACAGTGTCTGTATATAGTGCAAGAGGGTGGGGGGGTAACCTATGCTGAAGGATAACAAGGTGGCTGAATGTGAAGTGAAAGAAATACAGACTAGAAAGAACCAAAGTCTTAAAATTGGTGGTAGTTCCAGTAGTTAATTGTATACCTCAAGAGAGGATGGATTCTCCATCACTTGACATTGTTCAGTCAAGAGTTGGGTGTCTTTTATGTATTACAGGCTTGATGTAGACAGAATTTTCTGATCTGGGTTATGCAGCTGGTTGGTGTGGGTGATCTTAATGATCTGTTTTCATGTCAAGCACTCTCTTGCTCTTTAGGTTTTTTTCCCTCCTATGAATTCAGAGAACAGCAAGGCATGAAAGACTGCAGATTCAGTTAACTTTAGGAGAAATTGGCATCTTTGGTTTTAAAGAAAATAATATTCATGCTAAATAATTCTATGTCACTGCTTTTTATTTTTTAAAGGTTATGGCAATCGAGGATTTAATAGTGGAGATCCGACTCTGATCGTGGCTTTCATCTGTAAAGTAAGATTTTATGCAGGCTTTAAATAGTTTTCCTCTAATTGACCAATTTAATTACACACACCAGTTTTTAGCACAGATGGGACTTTTTACACACTGTTCTATACTGTTATTTTTATTCTACAGCTTTGTGTTCTCCCTAATAACATTTGAGTTGGAATAGCATTCTAGTGTTTTAATCATAGTGATGTTCAAAAGATGGGGAAAAGAAATCTGTTGGTTACTTTTTAACTTGATGCAAGAAGAGTAGATGGATGCATACATATTGTGCTTATTTCCTTCGTTGTCTGCTCTGTTTTTCCTAGTAGAGCAAAGCTAGTGAGATTATAAGAAGGGATGTATCAAAGAACTGAAAGCTGAGTAACAGGAGCTTTAGTCACTGAGTGGAACTCTTAATTGTTTGTTTCTTGAAATACTTAATTCAGCTGAATAACTTAGAAGTTTTCTTGCTGAAGTTTGAGGCTCTGCTTCTGTAAGCTAGAATTCATATTCATGTATCTGGGTGTTGTAAAGCAGATCAGCCACTGAAAACTTTTGGGAGGAAATTGCATCGTCATGCTTCATAAAGAAGTCGATAACTATCTTAACTATGTTTCTTGTCTGTTGTCTTTTTTTGGCCATGTTTAAACTCAATGTATGCTGTTGTAATTGTTCTTTATGAGAGAACTCTACTTTCTTTTAATTCTCAGCTTCGCCCAAGGAAAGGGAACTTCTTGGTGCTTAAAGCAAAGGAGCTGGGTCTGCCAGTGTAAGTACAAGAGCCCTGCCTTGTGCTCAGGAGAGAGTTCCAGTTGCACACTCTTGGTCTAACTGTCTTTTGTGTTCTCATTTTCAGTCAAACTGCAGCTATTCACCCTATAATTGCAGCTGTCAAAGATGGAAAGAGCATCACTTTTGAAGGCAGAGAGGTACAGTGATACTGCACCTTGTGCTATTAGCTGTTCAGCCGTGGTGTAGGCTGGGTGGAATCCATGTCAGGGTGAACATTATAGTAAGCAAGTGGCATTTTTGTATTATTTTATGGGAATCTACTTTTTGAGGTTAGGAGACTGCAGCTGCATTCAGAACCTTCCCTTGCCACTTGCTGGAAATGCTCATTTGAACTTTTCACCATCCATACTTTATCCTTGAGTGTCTCAGCCCTGCATATCTTCTGCGGTGCTGTAATCTCCTTTGATAGTTGTTCTACTTTTTAAGCTTTCTGTGTTTTACCAACCAAACCATTACGGTAAGTAATGTGTTCGCCTCGTGCTTGTTATGGCAGGCAGAATCTGTACTTTTTTCTTTTTGATAGTACAGAGAGAGAGAAGATGGTTAAGAAAAAATATACTCTGAAATTAGCTGTAATGTGTGCTAGTAATGTATGTTCCTACAAACCCATAGTGGTTGATCTGTTCTAAAAATTTGAACTGGCAGTAGTTTGTGAGCTTATAAGCTTTAGTCCTTCTTTAGGTAAAGGCTGATGCAGATTTTAATTTACAAGATGCAGGTGTGCTTCTCGCATGCATGACCCAGGACAATTATGAACTATCATTGCACTTGCCAGTTCTTAACCTTTCTTTTATCTCCAGAGTAACCTAAGTGGCTCCATGTTAAGGACAAGCAAACCTTTAACCTTTTACGTTAGTAATTGATATGAGGGAAAGGCAGCTCTGGATATTACTGGTCAGTCAGTAGTAACTGGCAGCCCTCTGCCACATAACCACATTCTGTACTTTATTCTCTAATTAAGGATCTGTTTCCTCAATGGCACAGCAAAACCTTTTAAGTCATATAATAAACAAGGGGATCAGAAGCTAGAAAATACCAGAATGGGAACTGTATTCACATTTGCTGGAGAGTAAATGCATAATGCTCTGTTAGTTCTTTTGAGATCTCTGCTTGGCTGAGAGATGAACTGAACTTACTGATGGAAGAGCAGAGGCTACTGGTTATGTTGCTGAAAGGCATTCTGACTCAGAAATCCATCTAGCACATGTGTGTTATGACTCCATGTAACTGTTATGTGCCTTATTGCAGATTTTGCCTGAAGAGGTTTGTTCTCCCCCTGATCCAGGCTCCATTTTCATTGTAATTGAGTGTCCTCATGAAGGCTTTGTGGATGCCATCTGTGCAAATGATACATTCCAAAGGTATGGAGTAGAGGTGCAGTAGTATATTGGTTGCAGATCAGATTGGCACCAATAAAAGGAAAATTAACATTATTGGCTATCAGTTTTTTTTGGTCAATGTAGCCGACTCAATATTCACCAATAAATATAATGTGCCCTCTGGCTGGGGCCTCTGGACACTCTCTGCATGTATGCATGTGACCAGGAATGCGTCCGGGCAGTGTGGAAAGCAGTGCCCTGCAGGCAAGTCTGTGGAACAGACATGAAGGGGTGGGGAGAGGGGCTGCAGATCAAGACTTCCATGGTGACGGAGGGAGTGGGGCTGTGGTTGGGGGTGCTGTCCAGCCAAGGTGGCAAATAAATCTGGGGCAGGGAGCAGGATGGAGCTATGGATGGCTTGTCCAGGGTGCACCGGGGGGTGGGGGGAGTGATGGCTCCCCACTGCTGTGTGCACCCCATAGGGGAGCAGGTCGTCGTCCCCCTGACTTATGTGCGGGGCAGTTGTGGGCTGCTTGCTGTGGGCTCAGGGGTCTCCACTCTTATGCTTTTCCCTTGGAAGCCCTGTGCTGGCCACATGTCCCCTGCCTGCCTGTTAGCAGTGGGTATGACAAGTTGTATCCCCCCTATGGCTGGGCAAACAGGGGATGCATGGCCAGTGTGAGACTCCCAAGGGAAAAGCAGCAGAGCAGAGAGCCCCAAGCCCACAACAGGCACCCCTCATCTGCCCTTACCTAGTTCAACTTTGCTCCATTTAAGTGTCCCTGCGCTTAAAAATGGAGGTGGTGCCTGAGGTAAGGCTAATTTGGTGAGCTTTAGTTCAAGTGCCCCACCACCATTTTTAAGTACTGTGATCCTGATCCCTTGGATGAGCCACCCACAGCTGTCTTGCTCCTTGCCCCACTCCCTCCCTCACCATGGTGTCCTCAATCTGCCCCTTTCTTTTCACAGACTTACCTTCAGGGAGCTGCTCTCCATACTTACAGGAATGCAGCCGGGCAATTGGTTTGGGATTGGTATTGGCCAATATGGCTAGTTAATAATTGGCTATTGCTGTCCGTCATGAAAATCTTTATCGGTGCACTCCTAGTATGGAGAGTGGTATGGATGTGTTCCCTGGCATGCAGAGTGAAATTTTTGCAGTTTTTGGTATATGCAGAGTTGGTGACACTATATGAGTGATAATTGAGCCATATTATAATAGTCTTCTTTCCTGATGTCTTTAAAAATCTACAAATGGCATGTTGAAAGCAAGAGATGTCCAAAATGGTTATCAGATGCTGCTAGGGGAAAGATCTCTTTTGAGAGACAGCTTGTTCCCTTTGGTTTGGGAAGTTTAGGTTTTGTTAATTTGGGGGATTTGGCTAACCTGACTTTCAGAGTGCCTTCAGCAGAGGACATGTTGCTTAATGACTGGTGATCAAGGATATTGAAATTTCTATCTATCTTGTGGGATTGCTGCCGTCTTAATCTCAAAAAGTTTAAGGTGCATGTGTTGGGTAGTAGGCTACATTTTATTTTTTTATGGGTGAGTGTCTTAATGCTCCATAGATACTGAATTTTACTCATTTCTCTGAGAGGAGAATTGTTTTCTCCTTTCACAGCAAGATAGTGGAAACTGTATTAAGCATTTTACTAAGGCTCTCTTGAAGTCTTTCCTAGAATTTAAACGTGGAATTCAGGGCTCCTTCATTCAGTCCATGCTTTTAACTTCTGTGCTCTGTTTTCCTTCCTGAAGTAGAATATTACGCAGTTTGAAGTACCTGGTAGTAGATTTTAGAGAATGCGGCTATGTTCGGTGAGGATATTCTTGTGTAATGCGTGCATAAAACATGTACTTTTTTCCTTTCCTGCTAAATGTATTCTAGGTATCAAGAAGGAAAATCTGAGGATCATGTGGACTTGGTCATTCACATAACCCCTGAGTCTGTGCTCCGGGACAGCCGGTACAAGCAGTGGCTAGAAAAGTATGTGGCTTTTGCTTGATTGATTTGATTTTAAAATGATAGCCTTACCTGAAGCATAATCCACAGATATTCTGATTCCAGGCAGTGTCCCTAAACTGTAATAGGTGTCAATGTGGGTTTGAATGTTTTTGTTTCAGAGGAGCATTTGGCCACTGGCTTGGAATGCTTTGTGGGGGTTATCTGGCTAGCCCTGAGCCTAGGGCAAATGTGGCTTATGCTTCAATGTACTTTTTACTCCTTCCACTTTCCAGGTTTGGATCCAAAACTCAGCACTTGATACTTAATGAAAATTCCAACAGTGTGCACAATCTGCACAGCTATAAAGTACAAACCCAGCTGAACCTCATTCACTCAGAAATCTTTCCATTGTTGACCAGTTACCAGAGTAAGGTAGGAAGGAGGCTCTGCCTGTCTTTCTACGGGTGATAACCTCTGGTTTTCCAGAGCCAAAGTAAAATGCTTAATTGTTCCATTTCTACAAACTCTTCAGGAAGAAGAAGCTACTTTCAGCGTACCTGTTGTCCGGGGAGAGTGTCTCTTGAAATACCAGCTGAGACGCAAAAAAGAATGGCAGAGGTTGGTGGGAATTGGATCCTTCTCTTGGTTACACGTAAACTAAAGCAGATGGTTTGGAGAGAACTCCCATGGGAGCAGAACTAATTTGATAAGCTGACACCAGGGTTTAGGCCACGTTGTGCCTTTCAGCTAGGAAAACAGTGATTTAAAACCAGCTTTGACTTTGAGACCAGTCTATTCTAGGTTTGACCTATCAGGGGCAACTTCAAGCAGTTGGTTAAGTGTGAGGGTCTCATGGTGGTAGCTTTTTTTATGGGTCCCAAATGATGGATGGGTCATGTTGTGCAAAGTGCTGTACAAACCTGCATTGCCCCAGAACATAGGCAGTCCAAGTGGGAGCCAGACTGTAGAGGACAAATCTAGAGAGGGAGAGAGGTGGTTAGCCTGAAGTCAGTCAGAAGACAAGGGAAATATACACTTTCAGAGACTAGTTAAATAAGTTTGTCACGAGATTTAGTGACCCCAAGTTCACTTAATCAGATTTAACAGAAGGACAGATGCATGTCTTCTGTATTTCCTTGCTTTCTTAAAATTTCTTCTAAGAACACTGGCCTGAGAGATCAGGTTGCTTCATGCTTTCCTAGGGTGTGGAGAGGAAGCTCTGGCCAGAACAACTCCTTTTTAAGATGATGAGGGGCCAGATCCTGTTCATCCTACTAGGTGCTTAGATGTGATTCTATTTCATCCTTCTAAGGGTGCTGAAAAAGTTTAACGTACCTGCTTTTGTATTACACCATCAACGTAACTTTAAGTCTGTATCACAAAAAGCTGTCAAGCAGGGGGGAGGAGCCATCCATCTTTTGTGTTTAACTTTTTCAGGGATTCAAGGATGGAATAGGTTATCCCTAAGAGCTCGTTCCTCAGAGCAAGTTACTATGCTGCTTTATGCTTCAGTTTCCCTGTCTAAAGGTCTGGTGTCATGGTTGACTTGCAACATCGGGATGTTTAGAGGATAAAAGTGTGAAAAGTACTAGATTTTAAGTGTTTCTAAGGAGGCTCTGTATCTCTAAAGGAACTACCTGGTTAGAGCAGAGCTAAAAATCCTAAAGGGAACTCAAAAAAGGGATTATAAATGGATTCAGGCTTCCCTTTTATTTTAGTGGTTCCTAAACTGTAGGTTGTAAACTACCGTGTCTCTCAGGTACTGTATGTGCTTTTAATTACAGGGAGAGCTTTACTGTGCCATAGTTTCACCACACTAATTGTCTTACTGCCTGCAGTTACCCTGAAGATAATGAAGGGTAAAGAGAGGCAACTTGGTCTGGGTTTTATTGCAGGCTAAACTGCTGGTTTCACCATTTTTGCTGGATAAAAGAGTAGTCATACGGACGGCTACTATGGAGCAAATGACTTGCAGTGAATCGTCGCCTTCCTTTTTTTTGAAGGCATGAGAACAGCAATGACTTGTATACTGGATTGTAAGGAAGTACTGGACTGTATTTGGGACTGCAACCAGAAAAAGTTTGGGAACTGCTGCTCTTGCTTCATCTTGTTAAAAGACTTTAAAGCCTATCCATATCTTGCATGTGCACAAATACAAGGATCACTAAAACAGGCGTAAATGAACAAAGATTTTTCAGGCACTAGATATGCAGGGTGTGATCATGTAATTTTATGGATATGCTGCCACACTCAATTGGGGTCCTGGAACTCCGTCTCATAGAATTGCATATACCATATATTTCTTGCCCTCTTGGCTGTAGTGCCAGCAGATGCACCAGTGTTAAGAGTTTAATAAAACCTTTTTTAAAAACATCAGAAGCAGAAAGCCAGCAAGAGAACTGATGAGATCATTGTATGACCTAGGTGTAAAAGGTGCATTTGGGGATGATACAAACATAGAAAAACTAAACAAATTCTTTGTGTTAGTTTTTACTGCAGAAGATACTGATGGAATTTCTATGCCCCGATTTAATCCTTCCTTGGAAATAGACAAGGGGGATATTCTGGACTTTCAGAAAAGCTTTTGATAAGGTCCCTCAGCAAAGTTTTTTAAAAATCTGAGTTGCCATAGGACTGGGAAGGTTTTCCTGTGGCTTAAGAGCTGGTTACAAGATGAGAAGCAAGGGGTAGGAATAAATGGTTACTCTTCAGGATGGAGGGAGGTAAAAAATGACCATAGAGTAGTCCCACAAGGATCTGTACTGGGCCTAGTTCTCTTCAATATTTTCGTCAATGGCCTAGAAATAGGGTGCATAGTGAAATCTCCCACGTTTGCTTCTGATAAGCTATTCCAGGTAGCTAGATTCCAAGCTGATGGAGAGGAGCTTCAGGAAGATCTCACCAAGTTAAGTGAATGGGTGTGGCAGGGCTAGTCCTGCAGGGAGTGTTGTGTGCCCCCAGCAGCCAGTTAGCTTACCCCCATCCCCTTCCTACCTCCTCTGATCCACCATTTTCTGTCTTGCCTGCTATGTTTTGATGGAATCAATTAAGTGGGAAGCTTTTTGAGCTTTGAAGGGAGGTGGTTTCTTTTGGGCCACTTGGCTTTTACCCTTTTGCACTTATCCAGGCCCTGATTCTTTTGACCAGGGCCTGATTTGTTCTAGCTGCTCCCTTCAGCCCTGGGTCCTGTTGATTCAGCCTCTGCTCTCTGGTAGCAGCAGCACAGCTGGGAATTGGATTCCACAGTGAAGCTCTGGCCCTCCCTGTCTCCCTATCTCTCAAACTGTGACCGCAACCCCCCCCTCCAACTTCACCTTCAAGGCATATGATGACCAGGGATCTTGGTTTTCTCTGATGGGGGGGGGGAACCCCCAAATTAGCATTTTTACCGCATTTAAAATGAAACACCGCTGTATACATGTATAAGTATCAGTTGAACAGATAGATATTTACAATTCTAAAGGAATTTTGGAAGCTTTTCAGTGCCTCCAGCATAATAAAAAACCCAAAATTGAAAGCCAAAATATATAGACATTTAGAATTTATTTTATCATGGAAAATCAGCTCTCCCTGCCCACTTGTTCACCAGGACACGGGTTCAGTTGCAACTGTTGCCTCCACTGCTTTGTGATGCTGAGCAGCCCTGATACACCAGTGTCCTGCCCCTGCCCATGCTGTTGCTCCTCACTCCAAAGCCACAGCCTCCCCAGCCTTGGCAGTGCCCCTCATTCCTGACCCATAGCCCCCTGCCACTTCATCCCTACCAGAGAGGACCCCCAGCTTCCAGGGCTACCGGACCTGTTGGCTGCATCCTGTCTGCTCCCTGCTCTGTGCCCCCTGGGCATCAGCTACAGTCTGCCAGCAGTGCCTGGGCCCTGTCTGCTATGCATGGGAGGTGGTGACTGCTGTGGTCAGAGGGAGGGAGCGCAGAGCTCAGCCAGACTGGAGCCTGTGGGGGTGGAGGGAGGAGGTAGGTTGCCTGTTGTGGG
This sequence comes from Caiman crocodilus, assembly GCA_030014935.1. Taxonomy (NCBI): domain Eukaryota; kingdom Metazoa; phylum Chordata; order Crocodylia; family Alligatoridae; genus Caiman; species Caiman crocodilus. The sequence continues at coordinate 19,866,524 of JAGPOW010001327.1, forward strand.
GCTTGAGGCTCCCTGCCCTGCTGCCTTTCCCCCCAGGGGCCACTGCAGCCTAGTGGGTGAGACCTGATGTGGTAAGGTGGAGCAGGACAGAAAAACTAGATGCTATTGGAAACCCTGTGTCAGTTGTGCTGCCATGGTGAGATGTCCCCTGGCCACCCAACAGCAGTGGGGACAGTGGTGAGTTGTGTCCCCATGCTGCAGCCGGGCAGGCAGGAGGTGCCTCACCTTGGCAGCATGGCTGGCATAAGGCTCCCAGCAGCAGTGGTGGCAGTACCAAGCCTCTCCACCCTCCTCCAGGTTCCATCTACTGGGCTGTGAAGGTGGCTGGTGCCTGCTGCTGGTCTGGCCAACCTGCAGCTCTATGGCCTGCTGTCCATTCAGAAGTCTTGAGGGGAGTGCCCCACCACTCCTCTCTCCAACACTGTCAGTGGGTGTGCCTGGATGGTCACTAAACCCTGAGTCTCCAACCCCTCCTCCCCCCCTTTCCGCCAGCTCCCCACTTTCGCTGCCCCAAGATCCTGGGGTCTCCCCAGCCCTGCCTGCCTGTCTTGCTCCCATCGCTCCCAAATGCTACTACCCACCAACCTGCAGCCCCATTCCAGCTGCCTAGCTAAGCACCCTTTCTGCATGGGTCTTGCAGGGCTGGATCCAGCAGTGGCAGCTGGAAGGAGCCACCATTGCCAGGGCTGCTGAGAAATGGAATCCAGCTGCCACACTGCTCCAATCCCAGCCCCAGCCCTGGGGCACATGCACCATGGCCTTGGTGCAAGTCAGAATAGGTTTTTGCTTTGCATTTAACACTGAGCTTCGATTTGAAATTTGGATTTTTTTTTTTTGTCTCAGCTGTATTATCTAGGGTCTTATATTTGGTTATTTCCTTTACAGTAACTTTTTATTTACTTTACTGTAACTTTGGCCAATGAAGAAACAAGCTTAATGGGTTTGTGCAGTGTGAGTGACTGCCCTGGAATTTTATCTGGCTGCTGGGGCAGTAAGAAGGAACTGTGGTGTTGCACCTGCCCATTTTGGCTTTGGAGGCCTGTAATGATGCTGTGGTATAGCCACAGTCAAACCAGCATTCCCAACCAACAATATCCAGTCATGTACGCATGAAATGTACATGCACGAGAAACAGAACATAGAGGGGTCACTTGAACCTCTTGTCATAAGGCAGTCTTTAAGCTGTAGTTTGGTGCTTTGCTCCAAAAATTAACCATCTTCCAGTTAGCTCCCTCCCTTCTGATCTGTAGCCTGTTTGCCATTTCAGAGATATGGTTACTGTTTGCAATTCCAGTGAATATGTGGCTGAAGCACTGGAGCTTCCTAACTTTCAGGACTGTGTGAAGGAGTGCAAAGAGAACCTGCAGGCTGGACCAGTTACATTGGATAAAGAAGGTACTCAAGGCCATCTGAAATGACCACGTGCTTTGATTTAATTGGCAAATGGGCCTGAATTTACAGGGGAGGAAGGGCAGGCTCACGTGAGTGTTCTGAAGGAATAATGTCACCATGAAATAGTCTAGTTAGCCTTCAGGTTAATGAACCCTGTTTAATATTAGGGCTGCTTTGAATGTCTTGCTTAACCCAGAACATGGGGTAGAATTGTTCATTGTCTCTGTGCTTACTAGTTAGTGTGGCATAAGGTAGTTGTTTATTTGAGATGGCTAGTATTGTGTTTCTACCACTGTAGGGGAGAGATTAAATGCAAGCCAACTGAAGCTTAGTTTTGCTTTTAACTCTGTGTTCAGAGCAGTAAAAATAAGAGTCCAAATCAGATACTGGAAAGGTTAACGACTGACTTACAATAGGTTTCTTCTTGAATGCCCAGCTCTGGTCATCTGGCTTCACCTCTTTAGAAGTGATGCTCCCGTATCAGAATAGAACCATATCATTCTGTGTGTGTTTGGGTTTTTTTGTGCATTCGCCAGAGCCCTCTGGTAAAAGCAGGTGGATTGGAGGACAGGCTGTTAAAAGGGCTGGGTCCCTTTCTCTGGCATAGCTACTGTCTGTCACAGGCTTTGACCAGCTACATTTGTTCATATGTATATACAAATAAAGGTTTACCAGTACATCAGTCCATATCATCTTAGCTTCAATAAAAGGAAAATTGATGTTATTACCAATTAGCTTTTTTTGACTGATATGGGTGATAATGTTGCCAGTAAATGCCATGGGCAAGGGTGCATCTGTGGCATGCACACGGCCAGGTTGCAGCCCAGCAACTTGGAGAGCAGTGTCTAGCTGATAAGCCTGGTGGGAAGGGGTGTTAGGGGTTGGGTGGCAGATTGAGGCCCCTGTGGCGAGAGAGGAAGTGGGGCTGGGGCCAGGGTAGGCACTGCCTAGCTGGGGTGGGGTGGGGCATGGCACAGAGGTGTGAGCTGCTTATTCAGGGGACCTGGGGGTGGATGGGTGGCTCCTATTGCTGTGTGCATCCTCGGGGGAGGCATGGGGACATTGGCCGCCACCCTCTTCCCCTCCCTGGATCTGTGGTGCATAGGGTGAGGGTGGACTGCAGCTGCGGGCTGGGGGTGGTGCTGGGCTCTTTCCAGTAGGGGGGTTTGGCCTGGGGCTGCACTTGGGGAGGAGAGGAGCTATGGCCAGGCTGGCTGTAGCTCCCCTGCCCTTCCCTCCCCACCCCCCTGTAGCCCTCCTCTCAGTGCCTTCACCCACCCTGAGCATGGCCCCAGCCTAACCCCCACCTCTGGAAAGAGACTGGCGCTGCCCTCACCCTTTACACAGATCTGGGGGCATGTTCCTCGTGCTTCCGCCAGGGGTGCATACAGCAACTGGAGCTGTCCCCCCCCCCCCCCACTATGGATGAGCCACCTGCTACATCCTCACTCAGCCCCACTCCCTCTACCACAGAGGCCTCAATCTGTCTCCTCCCCTTCTTCACAGATTTACTGGCCAGATGCTGCTTTCCAAACTGCCAGGCTGCATATCAGCAATTGGATTGACCAGCCATATCGGCTGATACGAATAATTGGCTATCAGTATGAGCCCCAAAAATTTTGATCGTTGCACACCTATATATGAAGTGTTCTGCTTCCACTTCCTAGAGAATTCTGTCCGTTCTTCCCCATCCCCTTATAGTAATGATCCTATGGAGAATCTGTAGGTTGATACTTCCCAGGACCTGTATTCTGACTAAATTTTAACACTTAAGTGGACTCTTAAATTAGATTAGAGCCAACTTTACTATAGTTTGGGTTGGTCTTACTGTCACTAATACAAATATGTTGTATACCTTCTCTAGGAAGAGCAGAAACTTATCCAGAAATCGTGTTCTTAGGAACAGGCTCTGCGGTCCCAATGAAAACTCGGAATGTTAGCTCCACCTTGATAAATACCAGGTGAATTTCTTCACATGCAGAAAACATGCAGAAACTGGGGGAGGAGGTCACCTGGGTTTTCTGAAAGTTGCACTAGAAATAGGCCAATGTGTAAAATACTAGCCAATTGCCTGTCAAGAATGACAGAGGAGAGGGTCTGGGATGGAGTGCCACCATCTAATGCCCCACGCTGCTGCTGTTCTACCTCTTGCAGGGAGCAGGGTGAGGGAGCTGAGGCCAGCTCCCTGACCCTCTGTCCAGTCCTCAACGCAGCTTTGGTATCATGGCGGCTCTCCTCCATGCTTAGAGCAATCTGATTGAGTAGCTGTTTCCATCAACCAGAGTGCAAATAAAGTATGATAGCTGGACAGACAACTTAGGCTTTTATAATATTAGAATAGAAGTATTATTTCAGAATACTTAAACTATTTCCAGCCTCCCTTTGGAAGTTCATTAAAAGCTTCTTTCTGCACGGCATCATTTGTTTCCTCACGTTGACAGCCTCACTGCAAAGAACAAGAAGTAAATGGACTATAAAAACTGAACTGTTTCTGATTTTAGCTCCTCTGGCTTTTTCTCCCTGAGATGGCATTAGGGGCAGAAGTGCTGTGAGTCTGCTGACTCTTACCACATGGTCTGGAACATGACCTTTTCTGAACTGAAATATCAGACAGAGATCATGTGTTTTTGGCAGAAGCCAATGAGAAACAGACCTGCTCTTTCTCTTGGCAGCTCTACCCAATCCCTGCTCCTGGACTGTGGAGAAGGAACATTTGGCCAGCTCTGCCGCCATTATGGAGGGGAGATTGACAATGTCCTTTGTAACATAGAAGCTGTGTTTGTGTCCCATTTACATGCTGACCATCATACGGTGAGTTTTTTGCAAGAAAACTTTGTCCGAGTTGTTGTGCGGTGTGTGTGCGTGTTACTATTTCAGCAGCAGCTTGTTATGTCAGGTTCTCTGAAGTTTGCTCCTTGTTTCTTTTGTTTGAGGTGTCTTTTCCTTTGTGATTATTTTGGTAACTGTTCCAATGCTTGCAGCCAGTGTGCTGCCTTACTCTGCCACTAAGAATTGTGGTAATCATTTTTTTTAGATGGTGATTTTAACCATCTAGTGGTATTGGACTGTATTATTGTTGTACTTGCTGCCACTGTTTCTGGTGCTGTTCAGAGACTTCACTTGTGACTGGAGGTAGTATCCATACTCTTTATAGTTTGGAATTTGCTTGCACAAAAAGCTTCAACCTACTGACAGGCTAGCTTGCTTCACTGTGGGTGTAATACTGTGCCCAGATTTACCCAAATCCAAAATGACTTCAACCCTCCCATAATTATTTCCATAATTCATGGAAAATTATGACAACTTGTATATAGGAGGGGGTCATCTCTCTAGCACACTGGTGACCTCCCCACCTCACCTGTCGAACAGCCTGTTTTAAATACCAGACCAAACACCTGGTCTTGAAATCATACATGTATATCACTAGTGGGCTTACTTCTAATAACCTGCCACCTCCCTTACCAATGCATTAGTTTAGGACTGTAGCACACTCTTACCCACAGGACCTCTGTTAGCCTGCTTTCACAATTCTGTGGGCCTCATTTAGCCATAATTCAGTAACTGGGCAGGGGACTCCTATTACTGGTTTCCCTTGCTGTTCTGCCCTCTCTCCTGCTCACTCAATCAGGGAGAGTTCCAGGTTTCACCACGATATTGATTAGTGCCCGTGAAATCAGCTCTGTGTTACGGCAGCCTTTTCATGTGAGTTCATTACATATTGATGGCTTTGTCAGATATTTACTCTGAACCCTCTTTTCTAGGGCTTGTTGAATATTCTACTAGAGAGACACCGAGCTTTTGTGAGTACCACTGATATTTAAGAGTCAGGCCAAGCTCAGAATAGTGCCTTGTGGGATAGAGCTGTACCTTTAATCTTCCCCAAGCTGAGTTTTTCTCTGTGTCTGACTTATGAAACTCTTCTATTATTGATTGGCTCTTTCAGGCATCCCTGGGCCGATCATCCAGGCCGCTGTTGCTGATTGCTCCCAAACAGATCATGGTGTGGCTGCACCAGTACCATGACCACTGCCAACACATCCTTGGTCATTTCAAGTGAGTGTATTCCTGCCTAATTTATAGGTTGTGGGAAGTACTATAAATACACTGTCAAATACATTCATCTCTGTCAGAAAAAATAGTTGCCTCCCCACACAGTAGTATGATCTGTATATGGGCCATGTGTTGCTTTTATTTTTCTGATTTAACCTAGATGGTCAGAGAAAAATTTAATAGAACAATATCTCCCAAAGCAAAAACTGAAAGAGAGGCTGACCAAATATCTTGCTTTGAATGTAAATGAGCGTCTCACTTATCCTGAACATGCTCAGGCTTTGGAGGTTCGTTTTGCACTGAGACTGGGTAAAGGATTGCTAGCTGAGGAACTGCAATATGCTAGTAAAGTCCTTGGGTGCTTCTTGAGCTGTAATCTTGCTTTTCACAGTTGTATGGTATATGGCTGGGTTACCAGAACATGTGTGCACCCAAGGTAGCCATGTATCAGCAAAGACCACTAATGACTACACAGGTGTGAATGTGTGTCTTGGCCCTTCTGTTCAATATTACAAAGACAGAAGGAAGTGATGCTTGCTGCACAGCCTGGCATTGTCTGAGGGCCTGAACAGGCTGGTAGATTTCTACCTGAAGTGCTCTTATCTCTTCACATAGATTAAAGTTCTGCCTCAGCCTTAGGGAGGAAGGCTTGGAAAACCAGAAAGCTATGAATAAACCAACACACCAGTGGTTGCTGTCAGTAAAGAATTTGAGTAATGTTATCGGCAGTACCTTCTGGTTGGCCCCTGCCTCTCGCTGATACTCTCTTGCTTCTGTTTCCCATTCATACAATTATCTGAGCCTCCTTAGACTAACCTACTGCTACTACAGTTGCTCTAGTGGTCCAGTTAACAGTACCTAACAACAGGTGTGTGTTGTTAGGCTTAGATACTAAACTTTGACGAAAGAGGAAGCAGAAAAATGTCCTAGAATCCTGGCCTTTTTTTGAGGGATCAGTGACATGGATGGACAAGAGAACCTCTTGCCAAGAGTCTCTCTTATTTAAAAAGGTTTGCAGGGGGTCACATCTCACTTTTAGCAGAGGCACTCTGAAGCAGAAGGTGTTGCATGGGGCAAGGCAGATACTGGACTACTGGTTATAGGCAACTGCATTCTCTTAATGTAGTAGTGGGTTCCCGGACTCTTCCCTGTCTCTTGGGAGGTCTTGGGGGGCTTTTTTATTTTGTTGTTGTTGTTGTATGTGTATTGTAATCTGGAAAGGAGAAGATGTTGTTTATTGCTATTGAATTTGTTTGGCATGACACCTCAATCTAGCAAGTAGTCTCCTGGAGATTTTGGTATGAAATAAGCCAATGGTGGGTTTGGAACCACCGTTTAGGCAAGAGGGAGGGGTAGGACAAGATGGAAAACAATTCCTAAAAGATTGGTTTGAGCTTGGGGGAAGAGTACTTTTTGGAAAGGACTTGCCTTTTAGGGCATGAAGTAGAACGGGAAAGCTGTAAATAAAGGCACAGGTGGCAGAAGCCGTGTTTTTAAGGCACTTAGCTTGGGATTTAAAGAATGACGCATGAGGATTTTCAGTCTGAGGTTAGAAAGGCAAAATGTAAATTGCCCCAGCAAGTACCTGGTAAATGAGTTGCTCCTCAGGAAACCTTGCTTCACTATAGATATGCTTCTCCCTCATTGGAGCTCATTGTTTTGCTGACATGAACAGTTTTTATTTAAGCTTGTACTTCATAAGCATCTTCTCCTTTTTTTCATTCTTACAGTCTGATTCCTGCCAGTTCACTGGTTGAAGGTTGTAAACATGAAAAACTTAAAACATTTATTAATTCCCTGCTAGAGAAATATGGCTTTGCAAAGGTAAGCTGACCAGCCTCTAGGGTACAGGGGCAAATGGAGTTGGAGAGACTTATGGTTGATAACACTTGTGGTCTCATTCAGTTTCAGACTTGTGAGGTTAATCACTGTAGAAATGCCTTTGCTTGTTCAATGATCCACAATTCTGGTTGGAAAATAGTCTATTCTGGTGACACGATGCCCTGTGAGGCTTTAGTCAAAATGGGTGAGTAAAATGCATTGGGAGTAAAAGTGAGCTAGAGTTACTTTGCAAGAGGTATTTAGGCTATTACTAAAAGATGCTGATAAACCTCCAAACTACTCCAGCTAACATCAATGTTACCTATGCCTGAGTGGCCTTGGGAGGAGTTGTGTGCTCCAAAAAGTGGCTATTAAACTGAATACATACACTTATTGTTTGTGAACTAGTGATTTTCTGCTACGTTGTAACATGCAAAATACACTTGCCAAGTGACTTAACATGAATTCTTTAACAGATCACTTTGTGGTATGGTCTCTTTTTTTTTGTGGATTTACTGCTGGAAATATAGGGAGATGAGGCATGAATGTCTGTCCCCTAATGAGCATGATAAGTGTACACTTAGTGAAGAAGCCTGTTCTTTGCCACTTGTGTGGAGCTCTGCAGCAAGAATACTAAATATATGGTCTTACACAGGGAAGAATGCTACACTGTTAATCCATGAAGCAACATTGGAAGATGGCTTGGAAGTGGAAGCTATAGAGAAGATGCACAGGTAGAGTACCTCTGGGTGATTATTGCATATAAGGCCACTTGCTTCCAGGAAGGAGATTCTGGAACAGGGAAGCTATTCAGAAATTTTCACCTTAGGATATAGAGTTATTACTCTAAAGGTAGAATAGCTCTGAGTGGAAGTGAGGGCTCCTAGATACAGCTCTTAGACTTGGGACTGAGGTAACGAATTCGATCATTTAGCTTTCTGTCCTTGTGTGTGCTCAAGCTCAGCACTGTTCAAGGCTGACTTGAGGTTTGAGAAGTAGTGTTATGAGATTCTGAGTCTTATCTGTGGAATAGGCTGTTACCCCTCTACTTTCAGCGCTCTGTTAATTATCTTGAGTTCTTGTGGTTCCTTTGCAGCACAACTTCCCAGGCAATAGAGAGCGGAATGAAGATGAATGCTGAATTCATTGTATTAAATCATTTCAGCCAACGGTATGCCAAAATTCCAATATTCAGTGCACACTTCACTGAGAAGGTTGGAATTGCATTTGACCACATGCAGGTAAGTTAGGAGTTTTGAGGCAGGTTTTCAAGAGATCCTGCATCTATTTTATGTAGTGGGACCTCTTGAGCACTAGATTGTCTTGAGTACTTTGCTGTATTAATATGTGCTTTTGCCCTAGATAGTAGACTTTAAAAAGAGAAAAGAAAAAAGCTTTCTGAGTAAAGTGGGTTTTACTGGTAGCTTTTATGTAGAGATGAGAATCTTGCTCAGGTAGGCATGCGCTGTTTGTTGGATAGTGAGAGTGAGGTTTTCAGTAAACTGCAGTAAATATGTTCAGGCAAATTTGACAGTTTAGGAGGTGCCTGGAGGAAATTCTTCTGTGTCTGCTCTTAAAGAATCATAGGTGTGATGGGAGGTAGGTCTGGTTAGGAGGTGACTTGTTTACTCCAGCCACCTACACAAAGCAGGATAATCCCAGACAAGTTCTTGTCTAACCTGCTTTTAAATTTCCTAGGATGGGGATTCTGCAGGCTCTTTGATGTTTAACCAGAAAGTTCTATCTGACATCCAAACCAAAATTTTTCTTTTGCAATTTAAAGCCATTATTTCTTGTCCTGTCTCCTGTGGCCACAAAAGTTTATTACCAGCCATTTTGTAACAACCCTTTTTGAATTTGTTTTGTGCTGTTGCCAGTCATGGAGTAGCAAACCTAGATGAGCTGATGTGTTAAGCGTAGGCTTGATAGTAAAGGACCTGAAATTTTGCAAGGGCTACCTTGTGCTTAGTGGAACATGTCACCTTTTTGGTGACAGCAGGATTAGTTAGATTGGGTTTCTCCTTTATGTTCTGGTTCTGCCCCCATTTCTGTACAGCTGCTCTTTGTGTACCAGGTTGGCAACAACTTTATGGCAAGTAATATGTTTTGTCCAATTATATTGGCATAAAAGCCAAGTGGAGGAATGTGGAAAGATAATGCTTTTCTTTGCCACTTGAACAGTAAGGACTAAAAAGTCACATTCTGGTGGCTGCTAACAGAAACTAGAATAGACCCTTAGGAAGGTGATGCTGAAACTGGGTGAAATGCAGACAGCAAAAGTCTTAGCACAAGCACTTGTTTGTTTTCATTATTGCACATGCTGCTAATAACATGTTCAGGAATAATGAAAACTGACTGGGATATACTGTTTGAGAACCAACTGGGTAGAAGAGGTGCACTGATATATCGGATCAGCACTGATAATGGGAAAATTAACATTATCGTCAACTGGCTTTTTTTGCCTGAGAACGTCACTGATAAATGCTGTGTGCCGGTGCAGAGCCACAGCATGCATGCGGCCAGGATTGCAGCTGGGCATGGTGAGGGAGGGAGTGGGGCAGGGACAGGTGCTGCCCAGCCAGGGTGGTGAATGGGACTCCGGAGCAGGGTGTGGGATGGAGCTGCAGGTGGCTCCCCGCTAATGCCAACCCTGCTCAGGACACTCCGCTCTGCCTTTCCTTGGGAGCCCTGTATTTCAGGACGGGCAGGGGATGTGTGGAGTGCGCCGAGTAGGGCTGGTTCTACGGGAGGTTTGTGGGGGCCAAAGCCACCCCAGAATCCCTCATAGCCACCTCTCCCAGTGTTGTCGCAGCTGCCTGCCCTGTGCCACTGAGTCTATCCTGCCTTGCTCCCTCCCACATCATGGGTGCATTGATCTGCCCCCCTTCCCCCGCACCATACTGGCAGGACACTGCTCTCCATGTTGCCCAGCTGCATTTCTGTAAATTGGTTATTGGTTACTGGCCCATTTTTTAATTTTTTTTTTTTTTTTTAATGGCTGGTTAATAATCTGTTATTGGTATAGGTTACGAAAATCTTTATTAGTACACCTAGTAGAAGTGTATCAGGACTTATTTCTAACACTGGCTTTTTACAGAAATGTCTTTTTTTTTTTTTTTTTTCCCTCCCCTCTTCTGCTAATTTTTTTTAGCATAGTTGCTCATTAGCAATTGGTACCTCTAAAGCAGTGGTCTCCAACCTTTTTAAGTAAGAGGTCACTTTTGGAATTTTGAATAGCAACCCAAGATCTACAAGATCTAGTTGCCCCCCTCCCCGCCCCCCCCAAACCAGACACACAGCAGGCAAGTCTGTGGGGAGGGAATTGGGGAGGGCTGATCAAGGCAGAGGGAGAAAAAATGATTTGGGAGCATGCCCCCAACCTGGAAAATGTGGGCGGAGGGGAAAGAGCTGTGGTGGGGAGGCAGGGCAGATTGAGACCCCAGCTCCCTTCCCCCCCCACCCTGCAATGGCAGTGAGGGAGGGAGTGGGGCTGGAGCAGGGGCTAGTGCCAGGGAGCTGCGAGCAGGTCGTCCCGATGGCATGGGGATGTGGGGCATGCACCCTAGGAGGGCACGGGGTGGGGGGCAGGGCATGTACATGTGGGATGGGGTAGGGCAGGCTGCAGCTGCAGGCTGGGGCTGAGCTGTTCCCAGTAGGGAGGATTTCCCATGCTGTGCTTGGGCTGGGCAGCCGCGGTGCTGAAAGCAGAGCTATGGGGGGACTGCAGCCACCTGAAAATTTGCTGTAGCCCCCAGTCCCTGCTCCCAGCACTGCTGCCACCTTTCCCAAGCACAGTGTGGACCAGCCTGGTTCAGCTGCCCCATCCCACTCCAACCTGTGCAGATCCTAGGCACATGGCCCCCATGCCCTTGGGGGCAGAGGGAGGGGAAATGGGCAGACGGGGAGGGGAATGATGCATCAGGCTGTTCCCAACAGAGGCTGGCTTGTGCTGCATTTGGGGCAGGCAGTGGCAGCAGGGGTGGAGGAGCTACAGCAAATTTTTGGGTGGCAGCAGCACCCTTGTAGCCCTGCTCCCAGTGCCGCTGCTGCTGCCTGCCCAAGCAAGCACAGGCCAGCCTACTCGCTGGGAACAGCCCAGTCCACAACTGCAGCCTGCCTTGCATGGAGATCTGGGACCATGTGCCTCCTTCTCTTCATGCCCCACTGATGAGTAGCTTGTGGCTCCATCCCACCCTGCCCCAGCTACAGGCCCTGCCCCTATTCCAGCCCCGTTCTCTCCCTTGCTGCTGCAGCTGCCTGTATTGCCCTGTGTTTGGCGGGACACCTCACCCCCCCCACCCCCCCTGGATCTGTGTGGCAGAGGCAGCTGCCATTATGGGCTGGGCTTTGCCCCTGAGCCCTGCTGCAGCTGGCCTAGGAGCAGCTGGATGCCATGTGCATCCTGCTACTGGGCTGAGCTGTGCCCACATGTGACCAGCTGCAGCGGGGTTCAAGGTGCAGTGGCAGCTGCCTCCGCCTCATGCAGGTTTGGGTGGGCTTACATGCCCCCAGGGCCTCTGCTGGGCTGTACCCAGTGGCAGGAGCCCCCGGTCTCCCACCCCTGGATGAACCCCCAGGCTCCAATCCTCCTACCACCCGGCCGGGATGGGGCCCCACTTACCTTCCCCTGCTCCTGGCTGGGCCACACTATCTCTTCCTCACCTGCAGTGGACTCAGTCTGGCCCCTCCCTGTCCCTCCTCCAGACTGACCTGGGTTGGGGTGGGGACAAGTGCACCCAACTACCCCAGCCTAGGATTGCCTAAAAGAGGTTCCTCAATCTTCTGGTTGGGGACCACTGTTCTAAGGAGATCAAGGTGCTGCCCAGTAATCTGCGTTTTATAATCACAGGTCTGCTCTATTTATTTTAAATACTACTATTGTATATGGCCAAGGGGAAGCTATCCCTGGGTCATTTAATTTCTTTCAAACTGCTCCTGTGTATCAAATTACTAGTATTTGTTAATTCATTTCTTCTCCTTACTATGCTACCTTCCTTTCTGGCTTCTGGATGCACCTGTATGTAACAAAAACACTAACAACTCACTAAAAAGCTACTTCCTTATAAGTACCATAAACAATACATAGCAGCTGAAAGCATTCAGCCAGAGCACCAGAGATTGAAGTTGTTTATATTACAGTAGCAACTATATTACAATAAAGGCTGCCAGCTGAGATCCTAGCCCCATTGGACATATCCAGATGAGTGAGCACGTGCCTCTTGCAGCATCCCAGACCAGTTAGACACTAGAAGAGGCATGCTATGAACAAAGAAGTATTGCTCGTGCTGTATATTTGTAGTGTGGGCTCAGAACTTGATACCTGTAGATTAAGGTATCAAAAATACCCCAGTGGGGAAAAAGTAGGACAGGAGCTAACTGGGAAGCTGATTCTCCACAGACGCTCTTGTTTCTGGCTTGGAGACGTGCACAGACAAGGAAGAAGACAGCAGCCTCACAGTCTCCAGGCACCGTCCTGCCCAGAGCCTCCTTCCTGGTCAAGTTTAGAGCCCGTTTCACCAGGTCTAGGAGGAGGTTGCCCAGGAGATCCCGGGACTTGGTGGGGCTGAAAATGGGATGACCAAAAACAAAAAGGTGGGGGGTGAAATTCAACCAGAACCTAAGGAGGAGGAACTGGAGGTGGAGGGGCTGCAGCCTGGCACACTTGAGGTTCATGTGTGCCAGGGTTTCTCTTTGCCTGCGGAAGGGGCCCCCAGAAGCTCCTGAGCTGCTTGTCAGGGTAGGTTTTTATACTGCTGGGGCCAACACAGGGGCACGTGCACTAAGGCAAAAGTCGCGAGCTCAAATTTTTGCTGCTCCTGTTTGAGCTGCTGCTGGTGCACGTGCCTGCATGTGTAGATGCGTCCATTGTGTGCGTGTGTTAGGCATTATGTCTCATTCTGTACACCTCAGAGAGCCTGCAGTCAGATAGAACAAGGCAGGCAAATGACTTTAGAGCCTAGATGTTGTTGCTGTGAAATGCACAAGACAGAATGTTAATATGTGACTCTATACATTTCAGATACGTTTTAGTGACTTTCCAACTATTCCTAAACTGATCTGGCCTCTGAAAGCTCTATTCGCTGATGACATCATAGAGATGGAGGAGCGGAAAGAGAAACGGGAAATCGCTATTTTAAGAGAGCAGATGAAAACGAACCAAGCCAGTGACTCTGGTCCACCTAAGAAGAAACACAAAAATACAGAGAACTGTCAGGCACTATCAAGCAAGAATCTTAAAATGACAAACTAAGCAAAGCATCATATGGCTTGTCAAGAGAGAGGCTTTGCACGTTGTGCTTTTTTTTTGTTTTTCTCCTGAATTTGTAATGTGCAGCCCTGGAGACTTCAGATATAGCTGACAGGACACTGGACTAGTGGAGACACCATCTGATGTGTAGTTTGGGGTTCCCTCTAGGCTGGAATTACCAAGCAAGCATAAAACAGCTGGCAAATAAAACATGGAATCCTTGTTCCTTTCTGATGTCCTCGGTCTGCCTGCCAGGGTTTCTTTGTTTTGTTTGTTTGGGAGTTTTTTTTTAGTGGCTTTTTTCATTTTAAAGTAATTTTATTTATTTTTCTTGTTAAATTGAAAGCTGTTGATGATGTATTAGCAATTGTGATGCTGAAAGTAAAGTCTGTGAAACCTCTAGGGGGCTGTGGATTCTCCAAAGTTGGAAAAGCTATATTTTGTCTGGATCAGAATGAGAAGGGATAATTTCACAAGAAAATGGGGCCCAATTTAATTTGCAGCAATTATATGCGCTCGTTGGGGTTTAATGCAGGAGTTGTTAAAGCAGGGGTGTCAAATATCTAGCCCACAGAAGTACTCTGTCCAGCCCAAGAGCCACTGGCAAACTACTAGAAGTTGGGGAGTGAGGCTTTCTGCAGAAATTGTTGTCCGTGAGTCCTGATTGGCATAGCCCTTACTGGCAAGAGGACAGGCTGCTTGATCCTTCACCACTGCTGGACCTGTGTGCTTGTCCTACCTCCTCTGCCATGTGCTCTGCTGCCATTCTGGGCCTGAGCTGGAGCCAATGCATGCACCTGGATGGATCTGTCTTGGGACATGAGGTAAGTTTGACACCCCTGCTTTGAATTGATTTTGTAGCGTTCACCTTTGCAACTTGCGTTGTCTTACTGAATTCCAAAAGTATAGTCTCAGAATCTGAACTAATGCTCTTGCAGGCATGGTCTTTCTCTAGAGGTAATTTGGACCCAAATGCACTGTGAATGACTGACACCCTGATGTTAGATCAAGTTTACCCCCTTGGATGACAAACATGGTGTGCAAGCCAGACCTGGCCCACATTGGCACTCCATCTGGCCTACTAGGCTACCAGTGGATAAGAGAATGTTGAGGAGGTTGGTCAGCAGCGGACGCAGCTTACTGCACAATCTGGGGCCCTAGTAGATAAGACCATTGGCAACAGGCTTGCGAGCATAGTTTGTAGCTCTTGCTTACTCCACTGTAACTTGCAATGCCTCTACCATGGCAAAGGCCCACGCAGCTGCCCACAGCTGCTTGTTGCATTAAAGCCCCTTTGTAAAGACCAGAAATCTCACTTTTGCTGGAGTTGTATTTAGTGCCTTATGATGTATCGATGCAAGGAAAAAAATCTTTCCTATCATAAAATCTAGCTTACTTTATTAGTGCAGATAAAGTAGGCAAACAGCTAGAACCTGATTTTCTACTGCACCAGAATGTAGAGTCAAAGTGCTGAACTTCACTGCTAAATTTGCAGTCCTTGGTGCCTCCTGGTTGGAGTATGCTCAGAGGAATCCAAACTAGTTACTTTCAAGTCCTTAATGAAGGTGATTGGAGAAAGTGGGATACCAAATGAAGACAGCTGAGGGTTTAGCTGCAGCTCTGTCTGAGACTTTTCTGTGAAGTCCCAATAATCAGGCAAGTTATAACTACATGTACATTTGGACAAACCCAGGGTGTTTAGCTTTCAAAGTTTATTTTTAGTTATGACACGCATCTAAAAAGGTTTGCTTGAGAACTGATGTGGAGTAACTACTGTTTTTTCTATGGTCAAGGAGAAGCTCAGCCAAGACCATTTACTCCTTATGAAATATTTTTTTTGATTACAGAAGCTTAGTTTCCATTGGATGTGGGGGGGGGGGGGAGCAGACACAAAATGGTTATTGTTAATCTGTGTCAAGTTCAGGGAAGGAACTTAGCATGTTTTGTCTATATTCATATCTGAAAAGACAAATTGAACAATAAATCATCTTTTGTAATATAACAGGGCTTTTGTCTAAAGAAGGAAAATATATATATTTACAGGTACAATGCATGCAGTACTACAAATGGCACCTTTTTGCTTGGATCCTACATCTATGAAATATCTTATTCCTTTATAAAAGTCAGATGATTCTTCATGAGTGCAGCTGCCTCTGGGGGAGAGGAAGAATACTGTCATGGTGTGCAGTTAAACAGTTGCTGAATTTAGTAAAAAGAAAGACCAGGCTGTTGTTTTGCACATCTGAGAGAATTAGAAAGTAACCTGCTTAATTAAAATGCAGACAGGAGTGTTTAGAGTATCTGAACCCAACCAAAACAGTAGTTGTGCGTGTGTGGGAATAGATGCTAGAATTCAAAGCAGAAAAGGAATCAATCCTAGCGTTTAGCATATGCTACAAGCATCAGTCTCTAGTAAGCTATTTTTAATAATGGATGGTGTTAAATTATGAAATGGGATTTGAGACTAATGTAAAAAGGATTGACATGAGAACTCCTTAGATGAGTGACAGGTTTTATTTACTACAACTATTCACTGTTAAATGAGCCCAAAGCAAAGCAGTCCAGTATACTTAACTGTAAAAGTGACAGTGTCTCAACAATGCAAGCAAAGAGGCTGTCTCAGTCTTGTCAGCTTCTCCAGGTGTGAATCCATTCACTGAGCTGTGCAGTAGCAGTTATCGGAATGATTGCATGCTTCAAGAATGAGAACTGTTAGCTGCTTTGTTTTTTTATGCCCTTTAGTTCAGTGTCTTCTAAGCATTCTTACAGTTGTATAAATCAAGAGAGAAACCCAAACAGTAATTAACAGGAAAATCCTGTTAATCAAACTGTTCATTACTGGTTTTCAGAAAGTCCCAATTTCTATTGAATTCTTCCTCAGTAAAAGGTGGTTATCAATTCCTACCCAGTTGAAACATTAAGAAATTGATTAACAATCAGGAAAAACAGAGCTTCTGAGGAGTTGTCCCTGGAAGATCCACAGGAACCACTGAGGCAAAACAAAAGGAAATCAGGTGATGCCTATCAAAACCCTTCTGAAGAATGTCTCTTCCTGCTTGTAACAGAGGCTCTTCCCAGGGTCAGCTAGAAGTTGGCATGCCTACCTGTTTCTGGGCTAACTGCCTGCCTCTAGCCTGTCATAGCTTGATGGAAAATGATTAAGATATTACACGGGGGAGGCTGTCCATTTTCTGCCCCGATGCTAGAGGGTGTCATCTGCTGCTCCAAAGCTGCCTCTACACTGCAGCCCACGCCTCGCAGATGGCTTCTTCTAAGTTCTTGATGTCTCTGGCTACACACTGGGCCCCATAACCCTCCAGTCTGGACCCCAGCTGGATCCCTCCTATCAAGTGGCCTACTCTGCCCTCATTCTGGGCTGTCTAGCTCACTGCACTCTTCCCCCCCTCTCAGATGTGCCCCCCCGGGACCTTTGGCCACACAGGCCCTGGCTTCACCTCCCAAGGCCAGTCAGAACCCCAGGCCCTCTGCTCTGGGCATCCCTTGCAGTCAGCCCCTGGCCCTTTTGACCCTGGCCCTAACATTGATCAGGTGAGGGTGCCTCAAGTCAGGCTTCTGAGCATCTAGCCCACTCTCTCACATGGGTCCATATTCCTGGCCCTACTATGGGGTTATCCATACAGTTGTGGGAGCTGGGGTTATCAAGGCACCCCAACCCACTTTTCACTGCACTGGCCTGGCATATCCTGGGGGCTCTCACATCACTAGGAGCCCCACCAGGCCACCCATCCCTGCCAGGGTGTAGTTTTAGGTCATGCCCAGGACCAAGAACTTTGTAGCCATCCCCATAAGCTTTTGCCCTTGCCTCCTAGCTGGGGCCTCCGCTCCACCAGCTGATGTTCCATGGCTGACAGCTGCAAACTCCTGTTTCAACCTATACAGGTTTCTCTTGATTTTTATGCTGCATATGTTCCCGGAGAATGGTGCATAAATCAAATGCACATAAAGCGAACCCACTTTACAATGTAACAAGTAGGGATAGGTTGGGACTGGGGGAGGGGTGCCACTCCCAGGGTGGCACAAGGCAGCAAAGCAGAGGGCACGGAGCAGCACGCCCCAGCAGCAGTAGCCCCGGGAGCGGCTGCTGCTAGCTGCCTGCAGACTGGGCTGCACTGTGTTCTGCCCTGGTGCAGGCAGCTGGGGAGGCTGGGCTGGGTACTGCCTTGTACCACCTGGGGCTCCGCTTGTCCACACTCACCGCAGCCCGTGCTGGAGCAGCCGACACCAGCTGCCTGCATCATGGCACGGCACGGCCCAGCGCAGGAGCTGGGGTGAGCCCAGCCACAGGGAGACGGAAGGAGCACAGTACAGTGCAGCGCAGCACCTGCTGGCGCTGGCCGCTCCTGGAACCGCCGGGGCTGGGGTGAGCGGGGCCATAGCCCTTTCCCCTCACCCCACAGACTTACCTGCTGAGGGGAGGGGAGGGGAGGGGAGTGGGGCATAGATGCGCGGCACGCCAGCTCGGAGGCGGCGGCCCGAGGCCCAGCGCTACGACCCCGCCCCGCTCTGCCCCGGGGCCTGGCCCGCGGCAACCAACGTGCCCGGCCGGCCCCGCCCCCGCCCCCCCGGGGCCCGCCCCCCGCGTCGCGTCGCGTCGCGTCTCCACAGCAACGGCTGCAGCTGCACAGCGGCGCGAGCGCAAGCCGGCGGCGCCATGGGCGACTCGGAGGACGAGGCGGGCTCCCCCCGGGCCGGCACCTTCGGCTCGGACCCCCGGGTCCGGCTGCTCGGGGAGCGCGTGGTCCAGAGCCTGCGGCTGAAGCCCGAGCGCTGGGAGCGCTGCGCCGACAGCCCCGAGGTGGAGCCGCTGCTGCGGGGTTTCCTGGACCGGGCGGAGCCGCCGCTGCTGCTGGTGTGGCCGGGCCCCGCGGGGCAGCTGGTGCTCGGCTCCCGCCTGCCCCCCGGCGCTGGTCGCGCCAAGGCGCTCTTCTTCCTGCGGACGGACCCGGGCCCACTGAGAGCGCCGCCCGCCCCCGGCCAGCTGCTGTGCGGCGACCTGCCCGCCGCCCTGCTGGAGCACTGCGCCGCGCTGCTGGAGGAGGTGAGGGCCGGCCGGGGGCGGGGCGGGGCGGAGGTCCTGTTTGTCTCGCGGGGGTGGCTGGGCAGAGCAGCTGCCACCTACCTCGCAGATTTCCCTCGTGAGCCGCCTTGCCTCCGCCACGCAGTTTCGGTCACCCTCGCAGCTCCGCCAGGCCCCACACCCCGAGTCAAGCCAGGTGCCCCCGCGATACTTGTGGGGGGAGGGGGTTGCCCCCCCCCCCCCCGTCCTAGACCTCGTCCAGACTCTTGGCCTCCAAGTGAATTACCAGAAATCAGCAATGAGCCCAGTTAAGTTTCTGGACTGAACACCAGCCCTTTAGAGCGTTCTTCTCCCAAGAGTGATTGATTTCTCACTGTGAAAAGTCTGATGCTCAAGTTGGAGAAGCACCCAAGAATATCAGTTAGATTGTGCAAACAGCAAGGCAGGTTACACCTCAGAGGCATGCAAATCTGGGCACAGTTGTTCTATGACTTGGACAGGTACGGCCGCCTGGGAATGAAAGTGATGGACCTTTGTTACACCATAGCCTTCCTGGCTTGCAAGCAGTGCTTGCCAATGAATGCCCTTTCAACCCCCACAACCTACAGTTCATTTAGTGATGTTTTGGCTCAGCTGTGGAGCGCACACAGACCATTGTCAGGTTTGGGTCATGGGGTCGCATGAGGAGAAAATCTTTTAAATGAATGTACTTGAGCTGAAAGCCATCAGAGGAACTAGAAAGCCTTTCTTCATTACATCCGTGGCTATCAAATCCAAGTAATGACAGTTTTGTCCTCCCCCTCCCACATCACTTATGCCCTCTCTCCCTTCCCCCAAAGAGGTACTTGCAGAGGGCTGTGGAAGCTGCTCTTTACCATGCTGCCTGACTGTATTGCTGGCCATGTGCACACACCCCCTCTGCTGTGGCCAGTGTTCATCCTCCTCGTAGTCTGCCAGTATGCAGGTCGAGACCCACTGTTCCCTGGCTTTTTCTCCTTTAAAGGAGAAAATCTGCATTTTTCTATGGGAAATGGAAAACCTGGATCCCTGGTTATGAGCCAGGGTGTTAGAAGCCAGCAAAGTCAGGAAAGCAAAGTTCCAAACTAAAGTCAGAAGAGGAGGCTGAGATCTGCACAAGGCCAAGACATTGGCAGTCACCAAAACAAAGTCACAAGCCAGGGGTTTCAGGAACAAGAAGGAGGGATCTGGACTGGAGTCACTAACCAGGAGGTCTGGAGAGGGAACTGTAGCTATAAAGGATGAGGACATAGGCAGTCACCAAACTAAAGCCACAAGTTCACAGTTAACAGGAACATGGAAATGGCCATCAGAAAGCAAGGGTCTAGGAACTATAGACCTGGGTTGAGTCTGGGGCTAGCAAGAAGGAGACGGACCTAGAAGCTAAGAGAAAAGAATACAGATGCAAGCAATGCCTAGCATCCAGGAGCTAGACAGATCCATCTGTCCTATTAAATAGCCTGAGGAATAGAGAGTTCAGCTGCTTGTATACCAGCAGCCACACCCATACTTCTAACTGGGGTCCACTGGAGGTGGTTAGGCCATTGGCAATCAGGTCTAATTTAAGCAGGGCCAGGTAGGGGCTGAATCCTGCCTGCTGCCCTGATTCCTGACCTTTCTAGGGGGAAAGAACCAGTGTTTTTTCTGTTAATATTGTGAAGTAAAAAATGCCACTACTATTTTTCCTGACAGATATTTGACTTAGTGAATGTGTTATACATAAAACATTCATTTTGTATGTATTCTGTTGGAACACTGGTGTTCAGTCCAGGCCTATGGGTCAGGTCTGGCCCCTGGTGCCTTTTCATCCACCCCAAGGGCTTCCCACATATCTATGTCCCCATGGAGCTCCACAGGCCACAGCTCTGTATGCTAGATCTGGTGTCCAGGGTGTCACATAGCTCAGTCATGGCATGCAGAGGTTAAGGGAAGTGATGAGGGCCTTCAAATCTCAATCCCCACATGCAGGGCTGGGTAGAGGTGATGCAGAGTTCTGGGCCCTGATTTTGCCATGTAGAGTCTGCTGGAGGCAGCACAGGTCCCAAGACACTGATTTCAGCATGCAGACCTGGGTAAAGCCAGTGTGGGGTCCTGGGGCTTTGATCCTGGCATACATCACTGGACAGAGGTGGCATAGGGTCCTGGGGCCCTGGTAGCAGTGTGTGGAGCACTACTATGTTAGAGTTTAAAATGAGAAATTGGTGTGATGGAAGTTTATAAAGAGGGAGTTGTGGCTGTCAGTGTTTTGGAGATGTTATTTTTATATTAAGACATCAAGCCACTGGATTTCAAATCCCAAATGTACATTGCCAAACTAGTTATTATCTCTACTGCTTACATCAATTTGGACATTTTTTTTTTGGTTAGAAGACATGTACATTGTTTCCTTGCATTCTGTAAAGGGAAGAGCTAATGGTATCTTAGTATGACCCTGGTGGTTGTAACTAAGGTGAATTGATTTGCCAAGGGAGTGAACAGCATGTGTTTTTAAGTATCTGAATGTGTGTGAGAAGGGAAAAAATGTAGGTTAATGGTGTTGTGCTATATTTTGTGAATTTGAGGGTTTGAGTTTTACACCTGTCCTTTAATCATCTGAATTGTTTTTCACGAAGTGTCCTTTATGACTGGATTTTCCTATATTAGAAAACATGTTGAAAATAGAAGGACCAACTGTCTCAGGGGGAATTGATCAGGATTCCTTCAGGGAGGTTCCCCCTTCTGCACGGGGCAGCTCAGGTCATGTCTGCATGGTTGTTGATGTTGCCTGTGCAAAGTGGAATGAAGTTCTGCCAGGGCCAGTGAATGCAAAGGGGCTGTAGGACCCATCCATGCTCAGTAGGCAACAGGCCATAGCTTTCTGCAAAGGCCCTAGACATTTTTGGGGAAATCTCAAAAGACACCATGCAGTCAAGAAAAATAGGTCATTGATCTGTGAAACCCACTGTCATATAGACTGAAGCCCTTCCCTCTCCTCCTTTTACACTAGCAATGGAATAGCCCTTAGTGTACTTTGGTTATTTTGCCCTGGACTGGATCCAGAGTTACGTTTGACTAATGAAAGTCTCTAAAACCTGTGAGCTGCACAGTCCCATTTAGCTGTTTTTTCTTTATTCTTTACCTACTCCAATGATTTATATTACAGGTAATAGCACCAATCCTAGGCAACCAGAAGAACCACCACAGCTGGCCACATGTGGTATCACAAGACATTATACGTCATGTCCACAGCCTAAAAAGTAATATTTTCATGATTGTTGGTCAAGTAAAGGGCAAGACCTTACTTCCTCTTCCAGCAGGCTCTGAGAAAGTTGAATGTATAGATTATGAAAAAGAAAAAATGTAAGTGCTACTTCCAAGTTTTTATTTCCCTTATCTACCCCATGTTTGTTTATATTGAAGTTAAGAAATATATAAGGTAATGCAAAAGTGAACAGGACTTTTTTGTTCACTGTCCATTCTCTTTGCTAACATGGTTTAATATATCCTTTGGCTTACAGTTTCAGTCTTCAGGGACTGTGTGACAGCATAAGCAAGGAATATGTAGAGTCTTTAAAGACATATACACATATTATTTATAGAGAAATAATGAGAGCTGTCCAGAGCAATCCCAAATATTTGCGTGCAAGATCCTGTATCATTTTTGTGACCTTTGTAGCTCTACATATCAGGTCTGCAGCCTTGAACCCAGAGCCTTTGCCTGACCAGCAAAGCTATCTATATCAATCTGCCAAGCTGCTACTGTTTTCAAAGGTTGGATGAGGCCTGCCTACAGCCCTCATCAGTGCCAGAGTCTCTGCTAACTCCTAGATATCTGAGTGGCTAGCTCCTGTCACCTAATTGTACACTTCTATTTACGTATGGACCTACCAAATCGTGATTGTGTGGCTTTTGAGGAAATCAGGTGATGTCTGCAAAATCCATGGAGGAGGAAAAAAAAAAACTTACTAAAAATAAAATGCAGGTTCCCCAGTGGGAGCCAGCAGCCTTCCAGGCTGCATAGCCTGCCTGGGGGAAGGATGGAGGGAAGATGCCAGCAAAAAGATAACCAGGCAAGATGACTGTTGCCCCCGCCCCTGCTGGTGTTGTGACCCACCCCTCTCCAGCGACCATTGGTGAGAGGTAGGGCCATATGACATACAGACCTTTCTATCAGTCAGCAGTGGAAAGCAGGGCCATCAGGGCCCCTTGGCCAATCAGAATCATGGGGATTCCCTGGCCACAGTATGCCCTTGAAAAGGACAGCCAGCCCCATGATCTGCCTGCAAAATCAGCTGGCTACCTCCTTGAGTTGGGTTAGACCCACATATATAAGATGAGGCAGATGAGGAGGAAGTGTCTGGGCAACCAGGCTCTTCTGGATTCTAGACTGCATCTGGTAAACATGCTTCTTGACCTCCTTAGTCCCTTACTTGGCTTGCTTGTAGACTTTGCTCTTTTGGTCTCCTGGTTTCCTGAATCAGATTGCCTATGGACCTTGCTCACCTCTTGACTTTCTGGCTTCTTGATCCAACTCATCCTTTGTCCTTTACTTACATTTTCTAACTCTGGCTTTTATTCCAATCCAGGGATTGGCCTCCAGGTCTTGCTGCTCACATGGCACTGACTCTAGAAAGTATGTTAGATCATAATCACTATCTTCCAGAGAGTAGAGGAGTCTTTTGTTACATATCCCCTCTTGGCAAGATTTATATTCTGGTTATCTGTGCTTACACACACATATTTAGTCATGAATTCTGTCATGACACTTCATGCTTCAGCCAAGCTGCAATCATCGGTTCATCCCTGCTTCTCTCAGATCATTTGGTGGAACTGATAGCTGATTAACAAACTAGTAGCTCTTTCAGGAAGTCTCTGTTAATTTGCTAGGTTAATGTTATTCTGCTGTCAATAGACCTTAATTTCCCTGCCATCCCAGACCACATAGTCCCTCCTAAACACTTTGGATATGATTCAAGGATGCACAGAAATCAAACTGGAATTTATAAGCTCCCTGAGACAAATTCCCAAACTCGTATCTTGTCCCCCAGAGAACAAGGCCAAAAAGGGTATTTCCCAAGTACTTCAAGGATATTCTTGCACCCATTTTTCAAGATTATGAATCATCATTTATCTTTTAACAATTTAGGGCATGTCTACTCTGTGGCATCAGTCTGTCCAGCTGGGATGTCCCTTTGTGGTCTTAAATGCTTTCCATTTGTACAGTACAATATCTTAACTAAGGTTACCAACATTCAATTTTCACAGAACAGTCTCTGATTCATTTAATAAATAATTTCTATGTAGACCCTGCAAGTGAGACATACTGGGGAGAATGTATGTGTTCCCATCAGTTCTTGTCATCCTAATGTTCCTGGTTCATTGGAGAGGCCAAGCAGGCCTTAATGATGTAATGCCTTTTGTAGATGAAGAACTCCACCTTTTGGTAGCTAACACGTTTGAGGAATGTCTCCACAATGGACCTAGCTAAACATGCAGTGCTTTCACTGGGGGAAAAAGTTCTGGACCAGTGATGCTCAACATGCAGCTGTGTCGCCTGACCCATAGGATCGTCACGGGTGTGTAAATTTGGCAATGAGGGAGCAGTAGAGACATTAATTGCTACTAGAGCCTTGACAATTAACACTACTATCATTCCCCTGCCACATGGGGAGCCCTAGTAGCATAAATGAGGTGGGAAATGACCAGGGCAGCAGCCCTGTGTGCCACCTTTGTGGGAGGGATGGGGTACAAAAATAGCCACCACAATGCTGCCCCAGGTGGGGAGTTGCCTTTAACTATATCCCCCTTTAACTTTAAAAGCCCACCAAAAGTCCCCTTTAACTTTAACAAAGGAGACTACACTAAAATGAGGAAGCTAGTTAGACAGACTTTAAAAGGGGCCCCTCAGGAAGTGGAGAATGAGGAAAGAGTGTGGGATTTGCTCAGGAACACCATATTAGAGGCACAGAACAAATGCATGCTGCAAATCAAAAACAATGGAAAATAGACCAAAAGCAAGCCAGATGATACTTTCAGTGAGAGGCCTAACACTGGGATGAGTTGAGCCTGGCCTCAGGCTGGAGTCATACACAGCTGTCAGAAACATCTGTGAGGCTTGGGATGCAGTATATGGGAAGCTGAAGCTGCATACATAGGCCCTGAAAAACAGGGCATCTAAAGGACAGCCTCCTGCCTAATTAAAACCTTAATTTTTGAACAATAAGGCATGGCAGGTAAGAAAGCCATGTGGCATACCCAGAGGCAGATGGGAGACTAGCACTGTGGCTGGTCAGGGAGTTCCCACTTTGCCACAGTAGATCTATTTAATTTAGAAAAGAGATTCTTGGGTATGGACTTTACAAAGGTTTACAGAATACTAAATGGCAATGAGAAAGTAAATAAGGAATTATTATTTGCTGTCTCTCACAATACAAGAACTAGAGGTCACAAGATAAAAGTAGTAGGTAATAAACTTAAAACTAACAAAAGGAAGTTATTTTTCACCCCACGTATAATAAAAGTGTGGAATTCATTGCTAACAGTTGTTATGGAAGCTGACAGTTTAGCCAGTTTAAAGAAAAAGGGGTTGAACAAATTATTAGAGGAAAGGGGCATCAGTAGCTATTGAGCATGGGAATTAGGGGCACAACCTCTGAATTATAACCTCCTAGACCTTAAATGCTGAAGTCTGCAAGTGAGAGAGAGACAGTGGAAGTGGACAGTGGAAGTCTGCAAGTGGAGAGAGGGACCTGTTTATGCTGAGTCAGAGTTGATTTATTTAAATCAGGGTGATTTAAATCATTGATTGAAATTATGGTTTAAGTCTCCAAGAGAAAACCCTGCTTTAAATCATTGATTTAAAATCAAGTTACCCACTGATTCTTCTTCACATATTTTTTTTAAACAATGGCACAAATGTGATCACTAAAACATGTTAATTTACAATTCAATACATTTTACAACGTATCATAGTATCATAGTCCCTAGGGTCAGAAGGGGCCTAGAGCAGGCCATCTAGTCTGACCCCCCCACCAATGGCAGGAAACGAGTGCCAGGGTCACAGGACCCCAGCCAAGTACCT
>JAGPOW010001327.1:19892249-19924291 GCA_030014935.1 Caiman crocodilus
AGTTTAAAGCCCGCCTCACGAGATCAGCCAACCTGGAAGAAAGGAAACGCTTACCCATGGGTGATAGGTGAAGTCCATCCTCCGCCAGCATGCTCTGCGGAGCATGACACTTTCAGTGTCTTTAAACTTTTTTTTTATATTCAAATTTTATTAACTCTAACAGATAAGTCATCACACTAAATGTACGCTGTCCTTAAAACTTCTACAATTCAATCTCATTTTCCTCACTCCCACCATCATTTTTATTCATAGACTAAAACAGAAATAGTAGTTTCCTGCTTTTTCAACTCCCAGTCGATTTCTTAGCTTTGAGTGAATAATAACAAATGATGAAAATATTCTCTCTGTGCCTATAAGGGAAGCTACTGCTGTGAAAAGTTGGCTTAGCATCTGAAGGAACTCTGTTTCAAGGTGCCTGGCTAATGATTTCCACCATTTCAGGGGAATGACTTTGTTCAAAATATCGTCAGTAAACATGTACTCTTTAAATGGTTCCCCTCCAGAGTAGTATATATAGGCTCACTCCCCTTCAATGTAGATGTGGCAGGTGGGTGGAACTGGATATCCCGTCCCCTTCACCCCACCCCATTTCCCCTTGTATGGCATGTGATGTCACCAGCCCTGCCTTTGACCCCTGTCACTTGGTGCATGACATCACCAGCCCTGCCCCCTGATCCCAGTCATGTGGTGTGTGACATCTGCAACTCTGCCCCCACTTCCCAGTCAGGTGGTTTGTGACATCAGCAACTCCACCCCCACCCCTAGTCACCTGGTGTATGACACCAACACCACATGGTCCATGGCATCAGAAGACAGCCCATGCAGACCCCCAAAGCCCAACTCCTCATGCTGCAAGAACTGCTCTAGATCACCTAGTACAGTTGTGACCTAATGCCCAGGATCCCGAAGCAAACGCTGAGAATTTAAAAGATGGTATCTTTGTGCCATGGTTTAAATTTGTCCTCAAGCATTTGAACGCACCACACAGGTGTTAGCATGGGGTGGGTGTTGGGGAAATTGTTATCAGACATGTCTACACAGGAGGCTATGTTAAAGGAAGTTTATTACTCTCCTGGTGAGGCTGGCAGTTTTGGTGGGGTGAACACGCTTTTTGAAGCCACCAAAAGGCAGAATAAGGTTCTGAACAGAAGCGGGGTGGCTGCCTGGCTTTCAGATCAGGATGCTTACACCGTATGCAAACCAGCAAGAAGACGTTTTAAAAGAAACAAGACTGTTGTTTCAGATATTGATGTGCAGTGGCAGGCAGATTTGGTGGATATGCCGTAGTTTTCCAAGCACAATTATGGGGTTAAGTTCATCTTGACAGCGATAGACATATTATCAAAGTATGCCTGGGTCATGGGTTTAAAAGACCAGTCAGGCAGTGAAATAGCTCGGGACTTTAAAACCATTTTTACAGAGGGCCATGTACCTTGAAAATTACAGACAGATCAGGGAAAATAATTTTTAAATAAGTCTTTAAGCAAGCTATTAAAACAGTATAATATTCACCATTTTGTGATGAATAGTGAAGTAAAAGCAGTCGTGGTAGAGAGGTTTAGCAGAATATTAAAATCAAAGACGTGGATGTATTTTACAGGCCTCAACACCTTTCACTACACTGATGTGTTACCAGAGTTTATAAAGAGCTACAACCACAGTTTTCACAGAACTATCTGCACCAGGCCTGTTGACATGAACTTTGCAAACTCTCCACAGGTGTGAAAAGCCATTTACGGGGACTATTTCAAAATAAAACCAGCAGGATCTGTGTTTAGAAAAGGAGGCCACATGAGGATGTCTAGGACCAAGGGGAGGTTTGAAAAAGGTTATGAACAAACATTCACCGCTGAGATTTTCATAGTGGATGAAGTCCTTAGATGCATGCAGACACCTGTATACCACCTAAAAGATTATGAAGATGAACCTATAGAAGGTTCTTTCTACCCTGAACAACTACAAAAAGTGAACCCCAAACAGGACTGAGTTTATAGGGTTGAAAAAGTTCTAGCAAGGAAAGGAAATGTAAGTAAGAAGCGGTTGTTGGTGAAATGGTTGGGGTGGCCGCCTAAATTTAACAGCTAGGTGGAAGCCTCCCAAGTTTGTAACATATAGGGGTACCTCAGTCAGAGGGCCGAGATGTGTGATGACAGCTTTTACATCACTTTGCCCAGCAATGCTTGCACCAGCATTTTGCTGCAGAACATCAGCTCGAGCTTTACCATACATCTGGTTAAACCTCTGGATCTACTGGGGAAGGGGACATAGGGTTAGCAGAAATACAACACCCGCACAGTTGGAATAACATCAACAAAGACACCCCTTTCAAAATCATTTCTGGGATTAAAAAATCGGGGTACATTCTGCCTCAGGGTATTATACAACCATCACAGACTTACTGGATCTTATGAACAACACTATTACCACCAATCCTACTCCCCCCAAATTAGTTATGCACTATGACCAAGTGTTCAGGAAAGTGAGACTTAAATCCAAAGATAACTTTCATGGTTTTTATATGTATGGTGAGCTAGCATATATTTTGGGAATGTTTTGGGAATGTCTGGAGTCTTTGTTAAAAAAACACCCTTCCCAGCTGATATTACCAGTGAGCTCAATTCGCTGTATGTCTACACGGACATTGTGGAACATCAGCTTCTCAGGGAGTT
This sequence comes from Caiman crocodilus, assembly GCA_030014935.1. Taxonomy (NCBI): domain Eukaryota; kingdom Metazoa; phylum Chordata; order Crocodylia; family Alligatoridae; genus Caiman; species Caiman crocodilus. Next base: position 19,894,919 of record JAGPOW010001327.1, read on the forward strand.
TTTGGTACCTTTGCTACGCTGTGTCCCTGTCTGTGGGAGCAACAACATGTTTGTCACCATCACATATGATAACCCGCATTATGTCCCTATCAGTCAGCACCAGATCAACACAATCAGCATTGAAATAAAGACAGATCAGAACAAACACGTCTCGTTTTGCTTTGGTAAGGAGATTGTTAAGCTTCGCCTATGCCCTCAGAAGACTCTGAGATTTTAAAATAACTAAAAGTACAATAGTGATGGTAAAAAACTATGGGGACCCTAATCTGTGCAGAAATTATTATAAAGCCCAGGCTGGGTATGGTCTTTCTGGATTTCAGGGGGTGCCCATGATGTACGGGGCTGGTGTGGGAGGAATGTTTACGCTTGATATGGTGGTCAAGCTGGCAAAGTAGGAGGTGTCTGGCCTCGTGTATATTCAGAGAAAGAGCCTTAAAAGAGAGATGCACCAAACTCCGGACGTGCAGGACTTCCTTAACACCTTAAAAAGAAGAGGGTAAGTTGATGGGGCAGCTAGACATGAAAAACCAAGAAGCAGCCTGGGAGAAAGAAGGGGTGCTTTCCTGGAGGAAACAGAAATATATTTTAACTGCCATGGCCTTTGTTCGCTGCGGGCCTGAAGAAAGCGCCAAATCCGAACTGGATGTGTTTCAAATAGCCCCTACACAGACCTGCATTGAGAAAAGCCTGTATGTTGAAATCCCCCCTGTGATGGTGGCGCACCACCATTAGGGTCAGGACAAGGTCCCAGGGGACCAGTACACCCAAGGGAAGAAAAAAGAAAAAGGTACTTACCGGAAGAGACGGGGCAAGCAGCAGAAAAGTGGCAGCAGCAGTTGCGGCAGACGCCGTTGCAGCCATACGAGCTGCTCCCGTGCCACTCATTTAAGCGGCTATTCCTAACGAGGAGCACAGCAGAGCCAATCTGCCATAGGAAAGTTTAAAAACCCCGGCAGGCATTGCGGCGGAGAGGGCGACGAGGAGAGGGAGAGAGAGAGAGTGGGGAGCAGAGCAGGGAGGAAGGCTGCAGCAAGCGATTACTGCAGTCTCTAAGGGGTCTGCCTCACAGGCAGGAGATCCCCTCCTAGCACAGTGGCTGGGAGAACTTTATACTGCACCAAGTGCTCTGACTGAGCTGGCCAAGTCAGCCAGAGTGAGACTCTGCCTTAGAAAGACCATCTGGGACTGCAGAGTACTTTTTCTAAAGAGAAAAAGAAAGAGAAGAGAGAAGATATTGGATATAATGATTTTTTTGGCCGGGTCCAAGTGGCTCAAACAACATCATTCACCAAGGACCCTGATTCCATCGGACCAAGACATTTCAAGCAATGAACCAACGAGTGACCGGTTGGCGTGTGGATGAGGTGTAGGCGTGGCGGAGCCTCGTGGAACATCGGACCTCGTGGTCGTGAATACCCCTTGGGGGGGATGCCCCTACAGTATCTAGATCTCCACTGAACCCCTCCTTCTAAAAATAAATAAATTTCATCAAAGTTGTGGCAGGCGAGATGAGGGAGAGGGGTGACCCACAAGGAGGTACTAGTGAATCTGAAGTCCCGACGTCACACCCCCACTCTTAGCTGTTACTGAGTCCAGCCCATTTAACTTTTTCATAGCTGAGAATGGCAAAGATTACATGGATTTGAGCAACACACTGCTGTACTTTTGCTGCAAGATTGTAAAAGGCGATGGAACTGATCTTGATGCTAGTCTCTGTCTTCAGTCAGCTGAAGAAGGGTGATGACACCCTTGCCACCCAATTTTCTGCTAGCCTGTTTTACAAAGATACCTCCGGGCATCATGAAACAGTAGCACAGGATGGCGATTTTCAGGGGGTTTGAAGATGGGCAAATCTGACAGACCGGAGCAAAAAGATAAAGCTGCTTGGTCATCTCCATAGCGATTTGTTTTTTCAAGAAAAAATGTTGCTGAATGCCGTGGATGTGAAAATTAAGCTGACATGCAGCAAAGATGCCTTCTGCTTGATGGGAATCACAGTGGCTGGCTAATGTAAACTAAAAATCACATCTGCCTTACTTTTTGTGAAAAAAGTGAAGGTAGCCCCAGGTGTCTGACTGGGCCACACGGAGGCCTCGCTTACGGCCAACGCTAAATACCCCATAGACCACGTGGGTATGAAACTGTTTAGCATTCCTGCTGGCAGCTGAGTCGGCAACCAGGTGAATCTGTTTTTGGGGCAGTTGCCCAAACATATCATCATCGGGTTTGTGGATAACAATGCCTTTAGCAGGAATTATACTAAGAACCCCTTTAACTTTAAACATTACAATATTAATTTCATGACCCTCTACGTTGATGGAGAGCAAACCCCAACAAAGCCCCTACAACCAGATTTTGAGAACGGTAACTGCATGAGAGAATACATGCAGCTGGTACAGATAGCTGGTAAACATACAAAAGACCGGGCCCTGATAAGCAACCATGAGGAGTTTGCCCTGGGGTACACCTTATTTGCCTTTGACCTTTCTCCTGACCAGGAGTGTGCTGATCATTATTCACTGATTAAAATCAGGAACCTGAGAGTAGAAATGCGCTTTGCTGCAGCTTTGCCCACCATGGTTAACGTGATTGTGTACGGGGTTTTTTACAACGTCATAGAAGTAAATCAGAGGAGAAATGTCCTGTTTGACTACATGTGAAGATAGACACCGAACAGCTCATCAGGGTTTTATCCTCAGACCCTTATGCCAAAGAAACTTTCTTAGACGTTTTCCCCTGAGACTGGCTTCCTAAGACTCGACTGTCTAAAAGACTCCTGAGCTTGGGGGTCAACACGCACCCACATAATCAACTTGGAGAACACTGGCTGGCTATTTACCTGGAGGATTGGAAATGCAGAGAATTTTTTGACTCATACTGTCACCCCCCAAACAGCACTCTCTTTTCATTATGTTGTTTTTAAACAAGAATGCTACCGACGCTGCTTTTCACCTGAAACAGTTACAAGACCCCCAATCTGTCGCCTGCAGATACTGTTGTATGTTTTTCCTACACCACCATAGCAAGAGGCTATTGTTTGAACAGATTTTAAAATTGTATTATTCTGATGATTTAGCACAAAATGATAAGGTGGGATGTATTTTGTAAAAAGTAAATATAAAAATTTCCGTGTGGCCGGCCTGCTCAAAACATGTTTCAACATGCTCAGACATATATTTCTTGCTATGACTTTCATGAATGCTTTGTCTAAGTAAAACACTCAGCTGATGCTGTATAAATAAAGCTGCTGTTATTTGATTGTGTGTGTGTTTTCATTCAAAAAATCTTCTGTAGACAGAAACTTTATACCAGTATAGAATAGTTTAATACAAAGCGTAAAACTTTACAGGGAAAGCCAATGGCTTTTAGAGACAGTTTTTTGCTTCTTAGGTGGCATTGGTGTTCCTTGGTATAAGGCAGGTAATTTCAGGCGTTCCAGATGATCGTGATTCACAATGCTGCCCATAACAGAAGATGGTACGTTCAGCTTGGCTATGGCTTTCCCAGCCTTTAGGCAAATGTTTAGTAGTCCCGGCGTGAGTCTGAAGGGTTCTCTGGACCAAGTCGAGCATGTTAGAACCCTTGACGAGCATCCCTTTGTAGATTAAACCCTCTTGATCGTCCCAAGAAGAAATATCATCATGCTGGCTCAGTTTAGTGAGCAGTACTTTAGCATTTTTCCTGTATCAGGCATACACGTTATCCAATACTTCCTGAACGCCTGTGTCAGGGTTCATGGGGGTTTCTAGGGGGTATCTGGCTTCTATGGGGGTCTATTCCAGCAGAAACAGGGTTAATTTCCCTCTGTCCAGAATGCCCTGCTTTTATGTAGGTCAGGTATTTCTGAAGTACAGATGCATACAGTTTAGCCTTATCATATTCTGCTAACCCTGGTCTTTGCAGAATATCCCTTATTTCAGCATCCAGTAAGCAGGTTGCCTCAGTTCTGATATTTTCCTAAGGTGGTGGGGGAGCCTTTAATTGTTTCAGTTCATGTTTGGGCACCAGGTACATTTTTTCTGCATGCTCCATCACCGGCTAGCCAAAAGCTCCGTAATCAGAGGAAGAGCAAAACTTAACAGAGGGCTGAGAAATCCCCCAGACTGTTTCACCAGCTGTTTCTTTTTTTTAAGAGGCAATCTTTTGTTACTTAGGTTTTTTATGATTCGTAGATTCATAGATTGTAGAGTTTGAAGGGACCACAATGGATCATCACATCCGACCCTCTGCCCCTGGCAGAAAAGAGGGCCGAGGTCAGATGACCCCAGCCAACTGACTATCTAGCCTCTTCTTGAAGACTTCCAAGCTAGGTGATAGCACCGCCTCTTTTGGAAGCCCATTCCAGATCCTGGCCACCAGCATGGAAGTCATGATCCCACATCTTTTTTCAGCACGCGAATTTGATTCAGTATCAAAGGAAAGTTTCCTTTTAAGGTGTTCAGAGCAATTTCTGAAATGGCTGCTACTAAATCATCAGAGGCTGAGCAGAGTATAGCTTTTCTCTTTACGTGGTTAGACATGTTCCCCTTCCGTCTCGAGAGCTAAGAAGAGGCCACTGTTACATCATCTCTTTTTATTCCCACCTACTGGTTTTTTTTCAAAGTGTAAGCAGCTGGTTGGTAAGGAGGAAAAAGCCGGGTTCTTAATCTAAAAACATTGGGGGTAGAAGTATTTAAATCAACCATCAGATACCTGTAAGGTGTTTTAATGGCATCCTCAAAAGCTTCTAGAAAGAACTGGGCCTTACCCATGTACATCTGATGCACCAGGGAGACTAAAAACCCCAGGGATAAGCTACAGATAAACAAAACCATGTATTTTGTGTTAAGGGCAATGGTGCAGCTCCTTTTCCCTTGACAGAAAACATTTTGAACTATATACATAATGCTAAGAATCTGATGGTGCACATACTTGGTAAAGGCTTTCTCGATTTTGCAGCTATCACAAGCAGAGTCCATCAGATCATCTGCCACAACCATATTTATTTTATTAGGAGGAAACAAACAGTTGTTGTTGAGAATGTCTGGTAGACCCTCCACAAACTTGATAAAAGGATATTTACAAAGCAGTTCTTTATACAAAGGCTGACAACAGCTATAGCACCACACAGTATTTTCAGGCATAACAGACAACATTCTGTCAGCGTGATACAAAAGGTTTTTTATAAGATAACTTTTACCACAGTTGCTAGGGCCTGCCAAAATCACAGAAAAGGGGTGCTTCCATCACATATCCATCTTTAAAAAACATAGGGGATGCGGCTAAAGTTTTCTGTGAAGACCCTTTTGTCATAAACGACTTTCTGCGTTTTTCTCAATGTTTTGGTTTCTATCGTCCACTTGCTTTTGTTCCTGACAATAGAGCGCTGTTATATCACAACTGTCTTAGGGGTGCCCCCAGAGGGGTTTGCCCCATAATCTAGAACAAGATCTCTCAATGTTTCAAAGTTGACTTTTTCAATGTTGGCTACATTCAGGGTAATGCCATTAACCTTCAAGCAAACCTTTCCCCCGGACAGCTTGTATCCATAGGTTTTCAGACCAACCAACACAAACTCTGTGATGTGTTCATCTGGTGGGATTTCACTGGTGAGCTTGCCTAAGTAATCGCCTAGCGGGGGGTTCCAATCTCCCTCGTGGCTCACAAATATCACAGAATCTGTGGCTTATACAAGTCTAAGTGGGCATAAGCGGTGGTGAAACAGGCTTTAAAAATGTTTGTGTTACCAGAGACCATGTAATGCTCTTTGGCGTGTTTCCAAGACATGCAGGCTGCCTTATCATCAATAAAGCTGCAAGATGAAATGTCATAGGTGGGAGAAAAGAGGTAGCCAAAGAGTCCTTTGGGGTCTCTAATGATGCTGGTGTTGTGCAAGTTGGTTCTCTGACTGAATTTACCCCACAAAGAATTTAGAAATAATTCTGCTTTTGGCACTTTGCAGGGTTGGGTTTGATGTGCTCTGGACATAAGGTCACACCTTCTTTTTGCAAGAAATTGGCCACGTATCTCTCTTGTTTTTCTTGGGTAGTACACCAGGTGGGGTAGCCCAAGGCTTCCTGCTTCTGTTGGAGGTGCATTTTTATGTACTGTGAAAAAGGGGTGCTAGACTTCTCAGCAAAATGCCAGACTTCATAGATTTGAGCTACTCTGTACCCCTTGGCGATAGCTTTATTCAATTCTAGTGTGTACCATGTGTCTAGGAGGGCCCTCTCTTCATCAGTGTGGTCGCACTTTTGCTGTCTTGTTTCCGCACAGAGGCGGCACAACATGAACTTAAGTTTCCCATTCACGCTGGTGGGTAGTATGGGAAAAAAAATGGTTTCGCAGTGGGTACAGTTTCACCCTGGCTATTCCAAAATAGCTTGACAGAGGTTGGAAATTGGCACGAATGATTTCAGGGTGTCCGGTTGGGTATTTCGTCATTTTGTTTATAAGGGGGTATAGACTGGTAAAATCATAATAGTGTATTTATTAGCCAGGTTTAGTTTGGTAATATAGACAGATGGCATTAGTTCTTTCCCCAAAAAGAGCATCCCTAGGCACCTAGTGGAGAAGACAGTGGGGTTCTGTTTAAAAAATCTGCCATCTCCTTGTCCATTTCTAACAGAGCCCTCTACTCGTGCTCCCAAATGTTCCTAACGGTTAAACCCTTCTCTCGAGATCATCGGTCTTGTGCAATGCCTGATAATTCAGAAACCCGAAGGTGGTCCCCATCAATGGGTTCTGGTCTTTTTCATTGTAGCAAGTGACACAATCATGGAAAAAGCATCCATTAAATTCAAACGCCATAGGTTCCCCATCATTGTTGGCATAGCAGTCTAAAAAATAGGGGCCTACCTGAAATTCTGTACCCTGTAAGGCATGTCAAATTTGAATATTTTCTTTCTCAGAAATGTACATTAGCCACTGAATAGATGGGGTTGAAAACCTCTTTTTCTGTCTGTTATGGTTGTATGGGGGGAGAAGTGCTATGATCTGTGGTTCCAAAAACATAAACCTGTACATGGCCATACAGACAGAGGCCAGTGTGATTTATTGGAAAGGATCTATGTAGCGTACTGCATTTTAGAGTTCACCATCTGCTTTCACTCAGTCTACCCACCGTGTCGTTTTCATAATCTCATCCCTGTAGAGGCAGCAGGCCTCTTTCAAAATTTCTGTGTCCTGCTGGCAATAATAGGCCAGCTCCTTCTGCATGTCAAAGGTCTTATTGCGGTTATTCTGATAACATTTTAAAAACTGTTCTTTCTCATCAGACATCATATTTTCAATGCTGTAGAGCTCCATCTTTGGGAGAGGCCCCACAGAATTTTGGTTTTCTGCTGTGTTAAAAAAATATGGGAAATAACTTTTGCATCCTTCAAATCCCATCGCCTGTGGAAGCCTGCTAAGTTTCCTTGGCAAAAAGTTTAAAGAATCTATGAAAAGGATGCCTAGCCTGGTCACTTGAATGCACATGAGTTTACCACCCTGAGTGGTTAGTTTCACGCCCATTTTTTCCTTCAATAACTGGCTAACAATGAAGTAACTATTGTAGCCTTTGGCACTGTGAGCTTTGATGCTCCTGTTCTTTTTATCCATAAAGACCTTAATAAAATCAGACAGACACTCTTCACCCTTAAACTCCCAAGTGCTTTCTGGTTTTTTGGGCTTAGCTGTACAAGCCTTTTTGGGTTTTTTGTCTGCGGATTTCTGAGGGTTTTTTTTCCCGTCTTTAGTCCCGTTGCAAAAATATAGCTGGGCACATGCATCCCTGTCTCCTGCACACGTTCAAAATCATAAAAAATGTACCCCTCACCTTCTTCAGGCTCTTCAATCTGGCGCATAAAGCACCAGTGCTTGTTTAAGTCTGTGATTTTCCAATAACACTGTTTGGACTGCCGCCCTTTGCAAACATATGATTTACACTCATCACACAGAGTTTTAGTCAGACATTCAATCCGATTTTCAGAGGCCAGGGCCACGTCTTTCTAAGCACTCTTTGAAATGACACAATACCTTACAATTAGGGCACCTCTGTGTCCTATCCACGTTTTCAGAGCAGTTTGGGCTCAGGCAAAGGCGACATCGGAACCTGCATGTGTGGCTATGGCTGTACAATGTCTGACAAAGATTGCAATAATTTCTCATGCCAAACAGCTTTTTCACATCCAAAATACCATCATAATGTTCACCATGCAGCAGAAGAAAACAGGTGTTAGGGTATTTGGCTGCATCCTGTGTTTTAAATAAACACTACACATTTTTTCCTTATGCATCACTATGACCTCTTCAAGGTCTTCAAATGAAGGTACTTGATGGAGCATAACCTTTTGGTATATAGATATGCCTAATTTCTTGTGCAGTTCTTTGGCACCACCTAGCAGTTTGGCATCTCTGGCCCCTCTGTGTTTTATAACAGGTTACTATTATAGGTATTCAAGTTGATTAAATACTTCCTCTTTTTAGCAATGATCTGGGAATAGGGGATAGAGCTTATAACTCTACCCATGGCTCCGGCCTCTCAAAACGACCACAACCAGCTGAAGTGTTGAATCGAGCAATATTTCTCTCTGGCTTTGTAACAGGTTACTGAACCACTCTAAAAACATCTCTGGGGTCATCTGGTTATTAATAGATAGAGAGTATAAACAGTTTGCCGTGCCATCAGCCTGAATACGTCACTGGGCATAGTCATTGCCTGTGAATCTCTGATGGAGTTCTGCTACAATTTTTTCTACCTCTCTGCCGATGACTTCATATGCCACGTGTAATGGCACACACTCCAGATTCACGAAATGGAACTCCTCTGTGTACCTCATGCCCCCAAACCTGGGTACAGACCCCTTTTGCCTTCTTACCCGCACCCTATGTATGTCCAGTAAAACATCCTCTGGTGACTCAGGAGATCAGGGGGTGCTTGAGGGGTCCTCTATACTGTCTTGTACACCAGATTCACTATCCCAACTCTGACTCTTCAGGTCTTGGTGGTGGGTCAGGCCTGGGAGGCTGGGGAACATTTAAGGGGCCCTCTAAAGGGCTTCCTAAATCATATTCTCCACCCCCTCTCTCTGGCTTCATGGGTTCCTGGTGGAGGGTCAGGCCTGGGAAGAGGGGAAGCGTTTGAGGGGCCTTTTAAAGTACCATTAGTGGGGGATCTCTTATTTTTTCTCAACCTGTGTTTAGCCTTCTCCACTCTCCTCTTTAACCAGGCCCTTACTTTTCGCCACACAAGCCACTTGCTGGTTCGCCATCCATTCTTACACCTGCGTTTACCATGGCTCCCCCTCTTATGATACAGGCCACAACTGCTGTTCGAGTTACACAGACTACCTTCTCTCTGAGTAAAATTTACCCTTTTGCTCTGGTAGTAATCATGATCTTTCAAAGCGCTCTGCACACTCTTTCTGAGACGTATACGCCTGCCAACACCACCCCAAGCCCCACTGTTTTTTTTTCACAATAATTATGATTTTTCAAGACAAGGTGATTACATCCACCCTGAAAACTCACCCTCTTTTTTCACAATAAACTTGATCTTTCAAAAACAGAGAAAGACTCTCCTCTTTCTCTAAATTGTGTGAGCAATGAGTCCTGGGTTTCTTATTTACGGGGTCCAGATCACCTGTTTAGTGGTGTGAATCCTTGTCTTTTTACATACGGTTTTCTCAGAGGTGTGTGGTTTGTTTTCCTCTGAGGAATCATATCGTTCTGTTCTGTCCTGGTGGTCTTCTGATCCTCGGGTGTTATGATCTGCAGGCTGAGCATTTCTGAGGTTTTTTGCTTGTGCTTTTAGAAGTCTCTGCCCGGGCCCCCACTCTTTGGAAGCAGTGTATGTGATCACTTAGGAAATATAACATTTACATCTCAGAATTGAGAATTCACTTTCCTCACACACTACAGGTTTAAAATTTGCTTAACCCCTAGACACAGCTTCTCCTTCCACAAGAAACACAAAGTTTCAGAAGCTGATTTCAGAAAAATCACCTTTTACTACTGGATAAAAACATGACTGTATGTGCTTGTTCTGCTTTTCTATTTTAGAAGAAGAGGTTCTGTTTGAAAACAAACAATTACAAACCATTGTTATAACTTAATGTGATTATAGTAACACAGCCACAAATAACCCACCATTTAAAAATAAATTTACCTTGCTGTGGTAAAATTGCATGGGACTTCCCCACCTGATAAGCTCTCTGTAATATAAATGAAATGATACAATAAGTAAGTCCTCTGTATTAAAAAATTAAATAATAGATTAAGGAAAATAGTGTATGTATAAAGTAAAATATAACTTTTAAAATAATCACCACTAAAAGACAACTCCACCCTTTAGTCTTAAAATATGTCAAGATCTGGACATGCCAGTCAGCTTTTTTTTTTTGGATCGGGTTTATCTTTATGATACACACCTGCCACCCCTATACCACACACAATCTGTAAGAATACATATATTTAAATTCAGTCTTTTTTTCCATCAAAAACTTTTATAATATTTACTGATTTATTTTGTTAAGCCTTCTTCTAAGAAGTGTTTTTTTTGTATTATTTCCTGTGACCGTTATGCTTTGTCGGCCTTATCTTTACAGCAGGCCTTTTGGTAAAAGATAACTCCTTTAGTCTTAAAACATGAAGAGCTCTGAACACAATGGTCATCTTTTTTATTTGTGGTCTGGTTTATCTTTATAACCCCCCCAACACCCCCATACCATACAAAACCTGTGAGAATATATATTTAAATTCAATCTTTATTTCCATCAAAAACTTGTAAAATATTTACTAGTTTATTTTGTTACCCCTTCTCCTAAGAAGGGTTTTTAAATAATTTCTAGTGACCATTAAGTCTCATTGGTTTTATCTTTACAAAAAACCTTATATGTATATGATTAGAGATCCAAGACACTAAAGCAAATGCTAATCTACATTAGATGTAAAAAACTGTTGATGTGCTTTACAACCTCATATCCCCCAGCCTCCCACCAAGATCAGCAAAAGATATAAACCCTACCATCTTAAACTGTTTTGCCAAGCCCTTCTCTTAAGCAGGGTTTTATAATCTCTAGTACCAATTAAGCATTCAATATGTGGTATTGAATGTGGTTTTATCTTCCTCAGTGATCAAATCATGAAGGGCAGCATTAGGATCTTCTGCAGAATACACAGTGTTTAGAAGCTCTCTAACCAGAATTAAATGTTTCTGAGTAATTCTGAGAATGTTCCTGGCAAACCCAATAGCTATAACAGCATTGAAAATTCTATCTAGACATATTTCCTGGCAAAGTTCCTGAATTATTTGATTTATGTCTTCATCTAACCAATTAATATATTCATGGGCTTCTTGACCCCCTAGGTCAAATGTGTACCCCCAGCATAGGTCAAAAAGTCTCTTCTTCAAGCAGTATTTCATTATGCCATAAAAGGAAATGTGAACAAGAGACTTCATGAAGACTTTATATTCATGAGTTGTAACAGCTTGTGTTGATTCAATGCCTAGTTGTCTTCTGAACTCTTCAGCCTCATCTGGTTTTTGTTCTCTGCAGAAGCATACACTTCTTTCTTGTATACTAGTGAGTAGGTTTTCTGGAGTCATTAAAAAATCTTCATCTAACTGCAAAGGCATTCAAATAAAGGACTTAGTTAGCTGCTGTTTAATCACTCCTTAGCTACTTCCAAACACACATATGCCATGAAGTGAACCCACACCACTACCCTCTACCCTCAAAACCAAAGTGCCCCCACAACCATGCTCCAAGTCTCTTGCCGGTCTCTCCTCTGCGATGACCTCTACTTTGCATGCAGGCTCTGGCACAAAGATACCATCTTCCAAAATCTCAAAATCTGCTTCAGGGTCCTGGGCCTCTTCCATTTTCCTGTTCACTGGGTCTTCCTGAACAGGGTCAAGCATCTCAAAGAGTCTTTGGGCAAGGAGCCGGGTCTCCTCCTCAAAACTATTTCTATGTTAACGCTTTCTATGAGGCCGTCTTGTGGTTGTAGTGAGTGGGCCTACAGGCGTTGTGAAAGAATCCATATCCACTCCTGCTCGCCGTAGCATCGTCTCAGATAAACAGAGGGGTCATTTGGGAAAGCAGATAGACCTGATGGGGCTTGCAGCCTAAATCCCACCCTCTTTACTTGTTCTAGTTGGTTCAGCGTCATTCTTGGGAGGTCTGAGGCCTCTGAAACCCCTGCCAGTGGTTTGGGGGTCATGGGACAGGTTGTTAGAGGGGTCACATCATCACCCTGCCACCCCATAGGCCATGCCTATGCCCTGGTGTGGGGCTAGAACATTCTGGGACCTGATAGGTCATAACTGTACCATGTGATCTAGGGCAGTTCTTGCAGCATGAGGGGTTGGGCTTTGGGGTCTGCATGGGCTGTCCTTCTGATGTCATGGACCATGTGGTGTTGGTGTCACACACCATGTGATTAGGGGGGTAGGGGAGGAGTTGCTGATGTCACACACCACGTGACTGGGGTCAGGGGTGGAGCTGGTGACAGCAAACAGCATACAAGGGAAAGGGGTGGGGTTAAGGGGCAGGGCTTCCAGTCCCACCCACTTGTCATGTTTGCATTGAAGGGCAGTGAGCCTATATACTACTCTCCAGCCCTGAAATTTATTATGACTGGCATAACTGAGGAGTGATTTTGAGATGCCCATGCCATGGCAGCAGCATCTTCTTCAGAAGTTAGGCATCTGCCTTTATATCTGGGGTTGAGAATGTTCACGAGAAAATGAGATGGAGTTAGTGCTTGATCCATTTGCTGCTTTATTGCCTGCAGTTTAACTTTCTGGTTAGGTATTTCTTTCTTCAGTGCCTTCCAAATTTTGACAGCATCAGCAATGCAGCAACAATCTCTGAAGTTTGTTTAAGGCTATGGATATAGGCTTCAGTACAGTGTGCATAGTCTCTACATTCCTCTTTAATCCAATGTTAGATACTTTAGATGAAATATTTCCATCTCTTTTATCACAGTTTTGTCATAATTTTTTATAAGAATAGGCCAGTTCTTAATAAATTGTTCAAAACAATCAACCACAGAATTCCATCGAACATCTTGAAGGAGAAACAGTTTGGATCCTCCTGCTCTCTTCAGTGAAGCTGAAGCAAAATGGTTGTTACAGAAGTATTTTGTGACTTCAACAACATTTCCTTTTATTCCTGGAGAAGTACTTAAGTCTTTGGCTAAAATATGCATTAAATGGGCACTGCAGCCATATGTTATTATGGAGTATCCTTCCGTTTCTTCTTCTACGTATCTTCTTATCTTTGCCACATGTGTAGCATTGCCTGTGACAAAACCGTGCATGTGACAGTTGAATTTTTGTTCACAGTTTATTACAGCTTTCACTGCCATTTATTTAAAATATTCTGCTGTGTGGGCAGTTTCTGATGCATCTATTGTTTCTGAAAGATATGCAACCCCATCTTCTGTTTTCACACAGGCACATTTTACTGGATCATTGTGTACGTTGCTCCATCCATCAAGGCTTAAACTGGCAAATTTCCCTTCAGTATTTCTTGTACACCGTTCAAGTTCCTTCTCATAAACCGTATATATCAACCTTCCACCAACATCTGCTCTACCAGGTGGAGTGTAGCCTGGTTGTAAAGACTCAACCATGTCATTGAAGTGTTTGTTGTTAACAATGTGAAAAGGAGAAATTGTGGCAAAAATGAACCAAGCAATCTTTTCATCTATGGTGTCTTGTTGGCATTTGTGGGTCCTTACTACAAACCTATCCATGGTGGCGGTTTTACTGGGTGATTGAAATATTTTGCTTGCTACTGATAACTACTGTCTGAAATACATTTAATTGCAGCACTGCTGCTAAAAGTACCAATGGATGACGATAAAGTTGTTGCAGGTAGACAGTCAAACTCTCTTATGTTTAAATGGGATCCTGAAACAAAAATGATTTTTAGTCATTCTTCTCAGTTCTTCTCACTCTATTATTCAGTTAATCACTTACATTTTTTTACAGCAAGGATGCTGATCCGATTCCAAATTACCAAAAAAGTTAAGACTGACTGCACTTAGAGTGCAGTTAATTTTGGAGTAAACCCCATTGAGCTCACCAGCACTTCTGTTTTTTGAGAAAACAAGTATAGGATGGGGTTCCCTTGGGAAAGCTGAGTTATGCTGAAGTAAAATAGGGAATAGAGTTATGGAGTCACCATTATGGTCTGGGGGCATGATGTTCCAAAATAAGGGGCATGCATTATGTAATATAAAATAAGAAAATGACACTCTGGCAATTGGCAACTCTAGATTTCTCTTACTGCAGCTTTCTGTACCATAAACTTGGGTGATAGATTCTAAACCTACTTAACTAATTAAACAAGCCATAAGGATTAGCTAAGCTAAACTTTTTTTTTTTTCTAGCAACATCCAGCGTAGCAAACAGCTTGGGAATTTACTGGCTAATTATCACACATATTAAAATTCATACAGAGTCTTGAAGAGTGATGCATTGCGAAGTGAATTATTTACTTTAATGACCAGTTGATCCACATTGTTCTTCAGACATATCCACATCACTTTCTTCCAATAAGCAGTTTTCATTATGATGTTTTATTCTTGCAACTAGGCCCTGCATCTCCTTTTTGCACTGCTTACATTTCACACATTTTCCCTTTTTACCCAGGAAAGGAATTTCTTCAAAATATTCCCAGATAGGGTCTCTCTTACACTTAGAAGCCATGACAGTTTTTCTGTGGCAAAAGTATGGGGGAATATAGGAAGCTGTGTGTGTACTACTGAATAATGTCTTCCTTTTTTTCTTTCCAGTCCACTCCACTGTTCCTTTCTACTCTGCCTCCATCCTTTCCTATATTGTCTCTCTGTCTTTAAGACAGTGTCTTAACTAACTCCTCTGCCTTGTTTGGCCCAGTTCTGCCACCCCATAAGCACAGAACAACAACAATCCTATCCAGCCTGTGTCTTTGCACACGTGACTTTAGTTTGCTGAGAAACAGAAACTGAAAGCCCAGGACTTTCAAGAAGCAACAGCTGGTAGTTAGGTTGGACAGAAAGACTAGAGCCATTTTCATGAGATGAAAAACTGAAATGAATGCCCATGTTTGATTGGTAGATAACTCAATGAGTGTGTGTGTAACAGAGTCATTAATTCATTTTTGTGAGGCTGCAAGTGTAGGTTTAACTGTTTGTTATGAGATTTAATTATAACTGCTGTTTTTGAAACAAGAGGGACATTTAGGATTTTATTCATGGTTTTAAAAAAATTGATTTAAATTAAAAACAAAATCTGATTCTTTTGTTTGTTTGTTTTTAAATACTTGATTTTTAGCCACCCTGTGCTGAGTTGACTCTCCCTTTCAGGATCCCTTAGGGAAGATACTAGAGAAGGTGGACCTATGGTCTGACCCAGTAAATGGCAGTTTTTATGTTCTTATAAGACCCTGTGGATCAGATGATGTAGCCTTGCATGCCACATTGGGCTGGCACACAAGGCCAATCCACGGCGTGATCTGGCATGCAGGGCTGGTCCATGGCTCTGGTAGGAATGCAGAGCGGGTCTGAAAGCATGATATGGTCTATAGACCAGTTCTGCATGCTGGATCTGGCAATAGATCAGCCCCACATATTGGTGTAGTCCAGCCCACAGACCAGCCTAACACCACATTCAGTCCATGAGGCCAGATGGATTGAGCGCCTCTGTTCTGGACCATTCAGGCAATCAGCTAATGTCCTGAAGCTTGAGAGGAACTGTGCTTTGATGTAGTGACTTGGTTACCTAAAGCTTATTTCATGAAGGTGACTGAATTCTGACATACAGGATAAGCTCAGATAATGGCATCATTGAATCTCTGAGTGTGATCCATATAGACCCTCAGTCTTGGGATTTGTCAGAGCATTATATTAGCCCACAACCCTCTGGAAAGCTGGGATCAGTGAAAACCAAGTGAACATCATTGCTAAAATGGAATATCCTTAGTGAGATTGCGTAAATTAGGATGGTCCCAACTTCTAGGCTCCAGGGATACAAGACAGACCCACCTCTAGTCCTTCAACTTGATGGCTGTCTTGCTTGGTTTCTCTCGTAAGTTTATAATAACAGGTGTTACATGATATTGATGGTCACATGGTATTGATGGAGCAGATGGCTATCTGAGGCTAGAGCTCCAAGGAGGCTGTGAGACAGTCCACAAACATTGCCCATCCCTAAGCCCCTTAATTTCCAAACATATTTTCCTTGTTTGTGGACCATATAAGGGGACCAATTTGAAAAGCTACTCCCCAGAAGAAACCTTCTGGAACAACTACATTCACAACAGCTGACAGGGATTTCAGAATCAGCGATGGTTGTTGCATGGGGAAACAGAATAGAGACCCAGGGATAAAAGATAGAGATCCGGCAAAATTAAAAAAAAAATCAAGATAAGCAACAGAAAAAAAAAGATAAAGGTAAAATTCAGGACATAGAAAATCATGAGACAAAAAATAGCACAAGAATTAGAGGGCTTCCCGGTGTTGAGAAGGGAAATCCACTAGGACATATAAAGCAGGCCCTCTACTCCCTACAGCAGGAAGGAAAAGCAATAGTCCTTATAGGCAGAACACACAGAGCTCTTTACACACCTTCCCCCAACTCAGACTCAGAGACATGGTACTACAGTTGCTCTGTTTTGAACAAGAGCAGCAGAGACAGACTGAAGAGTCTACTTTGTGAGGATATACAATATAAGTGTTTTAACACTTGTCACAGGCTACCTTAAGGAAAAGGAAGGAACTGACTGAGAATACAGGTCCTCTCAGAGCAGCAAATATAAGACACAGATGCATCTTTTCTTTTAACCTTATCTTCACACATAAAGATCAGAAGTACCTTCTGCTAGACAAAATGTGTGGAACATGGACTCAGCATCACCAACACCAAGACCAACACCCTGTTCTGCCAGAAAAAATAGGTACAAAACATCATGGCAACACATGCAATCTAAGCATTGGCACTTGATTGACTGTGTCATTGTTCATGTCCAGGATTGCAAAGATGTCCATATGACTTGAGCTATACTAGGAGCTGATGATTGCTGGATTGCTTACTGACTGGTACCCTCAATTATGTCACTTAAACTGGCTCTCAATGACTGCAGAAGAAGCAATGCAGATGGAAGGTCAGTGTCAAAGCACTTGAGAACCTAGTTAAGTGAGGCATCTTCTACCAGTGCCTCAATGAAAAACTGGAGAATTCCAATCAAGAACAATGGGAGAATGTCAGCAGCGCTT
This sequence comes from Caiman crocodilus, assembly GCA_030014935.1. Classification (NCBI taxonomy): domain Eukaryota; kingdom Metazoa; phylum Chordata; order Crocodylia; family Alligatoridae; genus Caiman; species Caiman crocodilus. The sequence goes on from JAGPOW010001327.1 coordinate 19,912,148, forward strand.
GGGATGCCTTCATGTTTGCTGTCATGTTTGCTTTGCCTGCGAAGAGACGCTTGGATTCAGTGTCAGGAAACATCAAGATTGCTTTGATAAAAATGACTGGGAGATCCAAGAGTTGGTCGACCTTAAGCTCAAGGAGTTTTGTGTTTGGGAAAATGACATAAATCCGAGCAAAAGAAATTGAATCACCAACAAGCCAAGGTAGTGGTCCAGAGGATAACCCAGCGATATGAAGAACAGATGGTGGGAAGACAAGGCAAAGACATCTTGCTGACATCCACAATATGTAGTTTTTTAGTGCCACCAAAGCCTTGTATTGTCCAAACAGTCAGGAACCAACCCCCTTGAGACATAAGGATGAAGGAGACCTGATCAAGCAACAGACAGCCATCAATGCCTGTTGGAAGAAGCATTTTGAAGACCTTCTCAGTGGAGACTGTAAAGAGTGTTCTCAACTCCACCCACAAGTCTCAGTAAGAGATGATCTTTGAATCTCTCCAATCCAATGAGGTGAGGAAAACCATCAAGCAGATGAAGAATGACAAGGCTTCTGGAGTAGGTGGAATCCCTGCCAACATCTTCAAGTAGGGGGGGAGATAAGCTTATATCACAACTTCATGTTCTCTTAGGGATCTGGAATAATGAGGAAATCCCAGATGACCTCGGAGATGCCTTAATCATGATGCTCTTCAAGATAGGAGTCAGGTCTGACTGTTTAATTTCAGCCAACTCTGAGCCAAAATCAAGACTATGCAAAGCTCAGCTCCATTACACTAATGATGCTGTAGTTTATTCTCAATCAGAAGCAAACCTTCAGGCAATCATCCATGTCTTTACCAAGGCATACAAAAATATGGGACTGATGCTCAACATTCAGACAATTCAGGTCCTTCATCAACAAGCTCTTAATGAGCAGATCCCAGCTCTGGTCATTCAGATTCACCGTGAGACTCTGGAAAACACTGAGTGTTTCTTGTACCATGCAGAAGGCTGACATGGCAAAGAAATCCAACATCACCTCAAATGTTCAAGTGCAGCTTTTGGACACCTGAGGAAGTGAGTGTTCAAAGATTGTGACATCAGATTCAAAACTAAGCTCCTGGTTTATCAAGAAGTTGTAATCCCTGCCTTATTGTACAAGTTGAGACATGGACAACATATAGGACACACCTCAAGTCGCTGGAGAAGTACAGTCAACACTGTCTGTGGAAGATCCTTCAAATCCCCTGGGAAAACAGGTGCACCAATGTTAGCATCCACTTGCAAGCAAACACCATGAACATTGAGGTGATAATCATCTGGTATCAGCTTTGGGCTAACCACATCATCTGGATGTTTGACACCAGACTCCCAAAGCAAGTTTTATTCTTCCAGCTCAGTCAAGGCATACACTAAAGAGGAGGGCAGAGAAAACACTTCAAGGATGTTCTTAAGGCCAGCTTGAAAAAATGTAACATTAACACATGGGAAGCTGTCACCTAGGACCACTCAAAATGGAGGAAGAGTTTGTTGCAAGGATCTCAGTACTCTAAAGCCTCATGATGACAACAGGAGATAGAAAAGCAGGAGTAGCAGAAACAGTATGTTCAGTCTGAATAAGGATTCCAAAGCCATCCACCCTGCACAGAAACATGTGCCCAAACTGCAGTATAACCTGTCGATCCCAGGTTGGCCTTGTCAGCCATCTTTGGACCCACAGATAAGATGGTGATAGAAGATGATCAGCCTCAACTGTGAAGGGTTGCCGATGGTGATGATGATGACCTTAAAAAGAGAAAATGGAAGGCTGTAACAGGAATCAAGGGCTTCTGTTACTTTAAGGGGGGAACAAAAAGCCAGCAAAACAAGATTTGCAATCTGGTACAGGCAGCTGAGCAAAGGTCAAGTGCTAGGAAGTAAGCAGCCTAGAGGCGATAGGGCTAAGGAACTACAAAATCATGAGTGTACTGGAGTTAACTCCCCTGCAATAAGTTGCAAAGGTGCAGAACTCTGAGGAGCCAGATAAGTGGAGTGAAGAGCAATTGGATACCCATAGCAGAGGGAAGCAGGCTTATTCATAAAGGAGAAACCCCAGTGCCTGGTTCAGAGAATCAAGAGCTCAGATGACTGGCAGGGGAAGAATTTGGGGAAGATAAGCTTAGCTCCTGAATTACAGCAGGCAGTCTGGCCCTGGCCTCTGCAGGCAGAGGAGCTCCTGGGGAGAGAGGCTGCTGGAAATAGACCCACAGGCACCTTAGAGAGATAGAGGGAGAAAGCAAAAGAGGAATAGGATTTGCTGTGTGATAGGGACCCAGATTGGTGTTTAAGTATTTTAGTTTGAAATAGTTTACTTGTATTTCTGTTCTTGAATGGAGGCTTGGGGTGTGGCTGTGGGGCTGAATGGAGGTCACAGGCAGGGGGCCTAGGAGGCGCTTCATGCTATTAAGGGGCTGAGGCTAGGGTGGAGCCCTGGAAGTGTCCAGGACCTGGGGGGGTGTGGGTAATAGTCAAGTAATTCAGAGTCAGAAGAAAATAACTCTTTAAAGGTCAGAGACCTAGGGGCCTGAAGCCATTATAGGGCCAGAAGGCCTACTGAATAGAGCCAGAGTAATGTATGTAAGGTAAGGCGTGGGAGTGGTGATGAGAGGTCACGATTCATGCCCCTAAGGCATGATTAGGGTCTGTAGGGCCATGATTGGCACTTATAGGGCAACTTGGTATCTGCAAGGTACAAGTGGTGCTGGGCAGGCATGAGAAGCACTGGCAGGAAGCAGCGTAGTTTTTTTTGTTAGCAGACTAAGTGTCTGGAGGCAAGTAGGACAAAGCGTCCAACCAATTAAGCAATGGCCCCACTACCAGGATTACGTCAAGACTCTGGGCCAGCCTTCTAATGTACTACAACATTCATATAAGGGCACGGCAGGTGAGACAGCATGGGGTAACAGAGGAGCTGGATTGAGGCAGGATTAGCATGGGCACCAATGCTCAGACACCCACAGGGGCAGGTCCTGTCACAAAGGTCCTAAAATACTTAAAAATTTTAAACTCAATAGAAAACATTCTGGAAACTCAGGCCAAGTTTGACACAGATAGTGAGAAGAAGTACCATACCAGGTATAAATGGAAAACTTTGTTGGGAGTATGACCTGGACATGGCAGGGGTCAGGACTCAAAAAAATGAGGGTCTATAATATCTTAAGTCCAGAAGCCAAATCAAATGTCACAGTACCTAATGTCAGTTAGAATCTGATAGTTTATGCTAGGGGATCAAGGAAGTTAAGGTCAGGTCTGGAAATAGGGATTTCCTTCCTGACCTGCGCAGAAAACAAATGTCTAGAAACCAGAGTCTAGCCAGATTCTATTAATACCATTGAATGTAATTTCTATATATACATTATTACACTGATAGTGGAGGTGATTTTTTTAAAGATTTGTAAAGATGTATTAACTTCAATGTCATGCATTCTAGAATTTTTTTGAAGATTTGTAAAGATGTAATAACTTCAAAGTCATGCATTCTAGAATCTCATTTCTATATTTGCATGAGCAAAAAGTAAAAAAAAAAAAAAGATAAACTTTGAAATGTTTCTCTTTTGAAAGGGCTCTAAATCAGTGGTTCTAAACCTTCTTGTACCCAAGACACCCCTCAGTAGACTTGAGGCACTCCTTGAAAAATGTCAGCTCTTAGTTTTGTGTGTTTTTTGACTACAGAAAAGTACTAGAGAAATATTCCTATTGCAAAGGCTTCAGAAAGACCACAGCATGTCAGGATGGTTTTAATACTAAGGATTCATGTTTGAAATATCTGTGAATCATGCTTGCAAATCTAACATTCTTAATGTTGTTTGGTATTCTGTGGCACCCTTGACAGGATCTCAAGGCATCTCAGGGTGCCATGTTGCCCTGACTGAGGATCACTGCTCTAAATGTATGTGTGTTCACACCTTACATTTAGGCAAGAGATGGAGCAGGGTATCCAAGGAATAGTACTGAAAGAGTTGATCCAGCTGTAGGCACAGTCCTCCCTGTGCCCCTTCCTGAGGCACAGGATTCTTATAGCACTCTCTAGGTGGTGCAGTAGCATAAGTACCACAGTCTGCCCAAGATATACAAAGTAATTTGCTAAATGTGACCAAAGCTTACACTGCAGGGTTGTTGGTTATAACCATTGTGGCATCTTGTGCTCTTCTGGCCGCCCGGCCTATCGGGGTGTGGTCCTGCCCCTCAACTCTCCTGCCACAACTTTGATATTAAACTTACTATTAGAGGGGCCTGCAATAGAGATCTTTCCTGGGTCTTCTCGATGGACGGCGGTACTTATGATCATTTGATGTGATGTTCCATGGGGCTCTGCCTCCCCTACACCCCCTCCACTCACCAACCAGTTGGTGATGTATTAATGATGTTTTCTGGCCCTGTAGGATGGCTGAGAGCCTGTCTGCAGGGTTCCAGTTGCTCTTTCTTCCCTCTTGGGGTCATTTTTACTTCAAGGAAAATATTCCTCTGAGTAAGAGGCTACAGGGCTGCCTCCCTTATCCCAGCCCCCTCTAGGGATCTCAGATGCCTCCTCTCTCTTACCATAATCAGGGAGCTCCCCTGTCTCCTTGGTGTCAGCTTCTTCCAGGAGCTGTGTGGATGCTCCTGCTTTTCCCCCCGCAGGAGGCTTAAAGCTTTCCCTGGTGCTGCCTGTGTGAGCCATGCAGGCTGGGTTGCTTCCCCTCTGTGTCAGAGCCTGCCTCACAAACTGCCAGCTTGTTCTTTCTCTCTCTGGCTCTCTCCCTGCTCCAGATCCGGCGGGGCTTTTAAATTTTCCCGCAGCAACTGGTAAAGCCACTGGGATTGGCTCAGCTGTTTCCTGCGCTGCAAACAGCTGATTAAATAGCCAGCGCCTCTGTGGCCACGTGCATGACTCCTGCTCCGGCTGCCCTGTGGGAGGTAAATTAGCTCCACCAGGGACCTGTTCTTCGGACCTGGGGCCTGCGGAGTCCACTCTCTCCCCCTCAAGAGTCTGCGGTGGTGCCTCGCCACTACAACCATGTTGATTTAAGGAAGGACATAGACAGACAAGGTTCTTTGGGTAACTGTGATTATCTTTTATTAGACCAATAAAATAGTTGGAAAAGTTGTTCTTTATAAGCTTTTGGGCACAAACACTTTTCTTCAAGCATAAGGAGGTCTGCTGATGTTTGTGTATTCTCCATGATGGAATACAAGCTTAAGCCAATATGCAAAATGCAGGTCTTTGAAAATACAAATGCATGTCAGGAAAGATCAGACAGGGGAATGTTGACCTGGTGATAGAAAGTAGTTGGTAAAATATAGAGAGGTTATCTGGTGTTATTGGTTGGCAGGCAGGTTATAATGTACCTTAAATTCAATGTCTATATTTAGTCCATGATTTTTCGTATCCAGTAGATTTATGAAACGAAGTTCGTAGGCTCATCTATGAAAGGTGTTTTGTAAATTCCCTTTGATGATTAGAACTGAGAGATTGGAGAGTGAGTTGTTTTCTTGTGAGAAATGTGCACCTATGTAACTGGATATTTTTGTCTTTTGATATATTTTTGATGTGCATTCATTCTGTTGTTTGGTTTCTCCTACATATTTTCCATCTGGGCATTTTGGATGAGATCTATTACATTTCTGGAAGTGCATGTGCAAGATCCAGGAATGGTGATGGTTCTGTTGTGGAGTGTAGTTACTGTGGGAGTGGTTGAGATGTGTTGGCAGGTTTTACATTTCTTGTCTTGGCATGGTCTGGATCCATTCAGTGTGTTTTGGGCCATAGGAAATTTTCTTCTGGTGATGAGGTTGGTGAGGTTTGGTGTCTGTTTAAAAGGCTAGGACAGCTGGCTCTGGAGAGATCTCTTTAAGAATTGGGTCTTCTAATATGGGTTGCAATGGTATGAAGATTTTCTATATAGGTTCCAAAGAAGGATGGTATGTCGTAACTAATAGTGTGTGATTCATGGGGATTTTCTCCTTGTTCTGCAGAAGTTCTTCACATGGTATCTGGGTGGCTCTTTCAAAAGTATGATCTATCTTTTTGGAGGAGTGTCCTTGTTGAGTGAAAGCTGTTTTGAAATTTGTGGAATGACGATTGCAGGGGTTGTCCTCTGTGCAGATGTGGTGGTATTGGAGGTCTTGGCTATATATTATAGCTTTCATGTTGTGTTTAAGGTGATTGCTGGTTCTGTGTGCCTATGAATTTTGGCTTGTGGATTTCCTGTATATGGTGGTTTTACCATTCTGGATGTTGATCATAGTGTCTAAAAAGGAAATGTTGGTGCTGGAGTATTCAAGACAGCCTGATGGAGGGTTGATGATTATTGAATTTGTGATGGAAATCAATCAGAAATTGCAGGGTCTCAGTCCAAATTTTCATCTATATATCTTAGGTATAACATGGGATTGATGGTGCAATACTTGAGGAATTGTTCTTTCAGGTGGCATAAAAAGGTTGGCATATTGTGGGGCATTTTGGTGCCCCTAGCTATGCCCATGGTCTGGAGGAAGCACTGTTTACTGAAAGTAAAGTTGTTGTGTGTGAGGATGAAGTGTGTAAGTTCAGTAATATCTTTAGGTTCTCTGAGTTGTAATCTTGCTCGTGTAGGTATGTGAGGCAGTCTTGTATGCCACAGTGGTGTGGGATGTTGATATATAACCTGCATTTTTAAGCGTCTGTTCCATGCAGGAGAGCGCACACACACCAGCAGACCTCTTCATGCCATAGGAAGGATGTTTGTGCCTGAAAGCTTGTAAAGAAAATTTTTTTCCAACTATTTAGTTGGTTTAATAAAAGATATCACATTTACCCAAATAACCTTGTCTACCTATGTGCTTCCTTAGATGAACATAGCTGTAACCAGCACCCCAGAATTGTAAGCTTTGGTCACATTTAACAGCTGACTTTTTATATCCTGGGTAAGACTGTGGTACTGTGCTTACACATCAGGGCATTAATTTCTTTCCATTTTCAGATAAATGATAACTAAGCAAGCTTCTGTTTCTTTCATCCTCTCTTTGAATTATCATCCACTGACCACTACTACCTGCATTAGATAGTTTTATCTGTTATACAGATATTTTAGATACTTTAGAAACTTTCTCCAGGATACAGCTACTACACTAAAAAGTTGTTTATAAAATAAATGTTGATGTATAGTTATTTGACACAGTTCAAATTACAACAAAATTAATCATAAGATGTTTTTACTTTTTGCAGTGGAGAACTAGTAGATAAATCTTTTATACATGCCATTGAATCAGCAGTTATAGATTGGAGTTACCAGATACAAGGAGCATTGAAGAGAGAATCATCAGAGCCTCTTCTACAAGGCAGCAACCCCAACCCAAAGGTGGAATTAGAGTTCTGGAAAAGCAGGTACCTTGTGAGCAGCTTGGCAATTTATGTTTTTCTGTTAAAGCTTGCATGTTAGAAAAATGCTTGCAGTGGCTAGAATTATTTGTGCAAGATATAAAGACTGAGCAGTTTGAAGTTCAATAAAGACTCAACAGGGAGAATATAGTACATAAACAATCATGAACAAGTACAGACGTGATCATGAGCTGTGAAATACATTTGAGGTTACTGCTTGTGCAGGTGGCATCATTTCAACAGAGCACCAGGCTAGGGGTTTCAGTCTTTTTTTTAATACCCTTTTCATCAGTTCACCAAGAACAAACAACATGATAACCAATGGCTGTGTCTACATGAGACGGTGACTGCACAGTAGCTCATGACTACTGTGCAGTAGTGTTGGGTGGCAGGAAGCATGATGTAATGCTATTGCACAGTAGTCATTAGCTGTTGTGCAGTCAGCATTAAAGAAAAGCCATTCCTCAGTGTGACTCTGAGGTAACAACTGCTGGGTCAGCATCTCAAGTAATCATGGCCATGGATGCTTGTTTTCTGAAGAGCTATTATCATCTGCAGGAATAGTTAGTGTTGTTTTTCCTTTCAAGAGGGTAACTGGTATTGCTATCACTGTGGAACCTATGTTCCATTTGTCAGATGTACAATGCACCCTATCTATTGGATAGAGATTATTGTTCTTCTGAAGGATCTTCCTCTTTTAACTATTCTTCTGTAGGAGATGTCCATGCAGCTATGGATCCACAGCCCCTAACATACCTCTGCCAGGGAGGAATTCATTTAATACAATTGCTTTGGAGGTATTCCTGGTTTGATTAGTAGATGACACTCTTGACTGTGGAAAAGGTAATTCCTCTCAGAATTTGGAATCGCTTTTAGCTCCCTAGAACCAGTCAGGCCTCACAAATTCCCCTGAGCCAGCACACCGATACAGACTGGCCTATGATGTGCTGAACACACACACAATAAAAATGGACGTGTTGAGCTTCTATGATCTCCATGGAAAGTTACATTATCTCTTGCTTTGTTTTAGGTGTGAAAATTTGGAATGCATTTACAATCAGCTAAAAGCCAGGAAGGTTAGGAATATGGCAGAACTTCTGGACAGAGTGCAGAGCAGCTACTTCCCATCCTTCAAAGCAATGTTCAGAGATGTTGCAGCAGGTAAGAAGAGAGCACTGCTTTACCACAAATGCATGAGCTGCTGATTTCACTGTTGGTCTTTTGTCCATCTCCTTGTGTTTGTAGCACAGTCCCATTACATTTGATCTGCCTTGGCTGCATTGGCTACATTTGATTGCATTGGCTGCTTGACATTCTAAAAGCATTTGAGAAGCCTCAGAGCCTTGAGCAGAGGAGACTGCAGGATGGGGTCTGCTGAGGAAGACATCATAGGGAAGAAAGGGCTAGCAAGAGTAATAAAAATAGGGTAATGATTATAATGATGTTATGTCCTTATGATCTGGAATATGAAATTAGACTACTATAGTTTTAGTTCTATACTGGGACCAGTTTGATTTTTGATCTGTAGATCCAGAGAGCTCCAAAGGTCTTGGAGAGTTTTTGGAGGATTTATTCCATTTTTAATAATAATATTGTATAATCCAGAATGTCTCACTATGATGGATGTCAAAGCACTCCATTATTTAATTGGATTAACTTAATTATTTATTAAAGTGTTGCAGTGCTGCTGCTGCACAACAGTTTGGTGTAAAAATGATAAAATGATGAAGTTATAGTTACAAGAGGTGTTTTAATTAGATTATCATTGACCAAATTGGAGTTTGGTCAAAACTGAGATTTGTTCCTTCAAACTTGTTGAACTAATGATATTTTGCATTTCGGCATATAGCACCTTTTGATCTGAGGGTATCAAAGCACTTGTCGGAGGTGAACAAGATTTGTTGCTCTCAGCTGTGTGGAGCGCTGCAGTAACATGTTCAGTCACACAACAGGACATAATTGTAGACAGGACTGTAGACACACAACAGGATCTTAGATCTTGACTCTCAGTCCCTTGTTTTAACAAGTTCATACCATCTGTGAGAAAAGTGGAAAGGGCAAGTTAATATAAGTATTTGATTTTGTTTCATCTGAAAAGTGCCATTATAGTTTCTTTCAGTATTAGGTTGAACTGTATCACAAAAGCAGCCTCCATGTCATTTAATGTAGCTCCTGTAATAGTCATTGAGATTTTCCCTAGTGAATTGCTTAACAAGATCTGAAGACTGTGGTGTGTGGAGGCTTCAGGATAAGTGGGTATCTGAGGACTTATTCCTGGGCTTTCTCGACCATTGTTGCAGCTGCTGCCACTGCACGAAGGAAGCCTACTCCCCCCTTTGCCACTGGATCTAATTGTGCAGAGAAGTAAGCTGCAGGTGGCTTTATGATTTTAAAAGATTGGTTCTTCCTTTTGTTTTTCTTTTTTTCTTCCCTTCCATTAAAAGTTTTAGTAGTAATGGCTAAGATTTTTGCCATGGATTTACTTTTAACACCTTCAGTGTCATGTTGGAACTTCTTTCTAATATCTTCGCTAGCCTGACTTTTGAATACAAGTCTTAACACAGGCCAAGTGGCAGGTGTCTCGGGGTCCATGTTTCCATACTGGCGTATAGCTTTACAGAGTCTTTTAAAGTAGTCTGAAGGGTGTTCTTCTGGACCCTGAACAGTAGCTGTCACTTTGGACTAGTTTGTAGTTTTATTTTCTGACTTTTTTTTAGTCCTTCTTAGCATACAAATTGCATTCTATCCCTCTTCCTGGTTGTAATTATAATTTGGATTTTGCCTAGGTATGCCATTAGGCATGTAGTAGTTTTGATGCTGCTGATCGGCTAGAAATTGGTCAGCATGGTGTAGTACTTGGGTCTTCTTGTCTGAGGTTAAGAGGCTTTCGAGAAGCTGCATGACATCTGACCAGGGGGGGTTATGAGTCATGAAAATGGTTTTGAAGTGCCTTGGAACTACTTCAGGATCATCTCTGAGCCTGGGGGTGTTTTCTTGCCAGTTTAAGAGGTCAGTGTTAGAGAATGGAGCATGTGTCCAGTGACTGATAACTTCTCCACCCTTGCCAGGCACAAGGTATTCTCTTAGGGGAGCCAGAAGGCTAGGGGCAGGTGCTCGTTGTTGGGTACAATTAGCTATGGGAGTCAGATCAGTGTTCAGGGAAGTTGAGTCTGGAGAGGGATGCCTTGATCCATCTATAGGCTCAAGACTTGGGTGGTCGCTAGGAGGCATTCTGGGTGATGCCTCCCTACAATTTCCCATGTCCCCTGCTGGCATGGGAATGAACAGATCAGGTGGGATAGGGGGTCTGGGCATGGGTTTATAATCATCATCTGAATATGAAGGTGGTACAGAAGGTTTTGGACATTGAAGGGGAGATAACAAATTCGGCAAAAATACAGAGGTTGGGGTGACTAAAGGCTTACTAGCAACATTGTCTCATAAATACCAATAACTCATTAAGTCGAGGCAGAGGTCCTCCAAGATCTTTCATAAGGCAGCCAGGCGATTTGGGTTAAATGATCCATTTTCTGGCCATTGTCTTCCTAAATCTAACTGAGATGTATAAGATGTCTAATTAATTAAACGGAGTTCTGCTATACGAGACTTGGACAATTTTGCCCATCCCTCCAAATGTTTTTAATTCCTGATCATATAATCAAGAGGTGAATATCCTAGGCCAGAACCCAAGATTATATCTAAGTACAAGCAGTCTTATTTCCTTAAGTTCTTCCTGCTTAGAAGCTGTTTCATCCACATACAACAACCAGTGTTCTCTGACCCCCCTGGCTTTCTCCGTGAGGAGGGGCATTTTGAGTCCAAGACCCTAGTCATTGGCTGTTATAACAGCATTTCTACCTTATATCTGTCTTTCGCCTTTTGGCCGGGCTGCTACTCTAACAGCTTTTAAAGTGGCAGATGGATACCCACAAAGACTGCTTCCAGAGACCTCTAGAGGTAAAACCAGAAAACCAGAAACCAGATAGAAACCAAAAATATACCTGACCTGAGGTACTCGCTGGTACCGTTCCTTTACCTGATTTGAGAATCCTGCTTTATTGGTTCTGAGGGTACCATCCACCTCCCGAGACTGACTCAAATAGGTGAACTTACCTGGTGCGCGCTGGGGTGTCAGGGGTGGAGGTCTCCAAAGGCTCCAAGCTAGACGTGTCCCATCTGGGTCACCAAATTGTCATGGGAGAAAACTCCTTGGGGTTCATTGTCTAGCTGCATAGGGACTAGACAACATGGGTAAAGTTTTACCGCAGTTTATTTGCTCGAGCAATGACCATAAAGCCAGCAAAAAGGCAAAATGCCCCCCCCTAAAGGGTGGGGCATTCTTTTATACTTTTTATAACAGGGCAAGATTACAGGGTTAACAAAAGCAATACTTAGGTGGTGCTTTACAAATCTTTATAACACCATATTTCTATTAAGCTGAACTAGCACTTTTTAAAAGCTAAAAGTTAAGTAACAGTAACATTATGATAGGTTAGCAAAAACTTGCACAGTAGGAGATACTTTTTAAGGACATGATCACTGTACTTAGAAGAATGGCTTTTTTGTGTTATCTTGTTCCTTGCTGTATCTGGTTTACAACACATAGACACAGATTCACTTGCTGCATTTTACTCAGAAAATGGTTAACACAGATAAAATGATTACTTAACATAAGCAAAGGCTTAACTATTATTCTGCCTTGTGGTCAGTGGCATTGCTAGGCCACAGGTCATGCCTTGTATTCAGCTGCAAAACTAATACTTCTTAATAATCCAAATTATTGTTAACCT
>JAGPOW010001327.1:19925540-19947349 GCA_030014935.1 Caiman crocodilus
TCTTCGTCCGGCTCTCCCGTCCCCGGTGAGTTTCCTATATCTTCCTTCGCCCCCCGGGGTCCCTCTCTAGTCCCTAGGGACGGCCCGGCGCCGTCACAAGACATTGAGCCATTTGCATCAAGCCACTTACCCTCTGACTCTGATGATCCAGCCAGTTTTCTTTCCACCTGACAGAACTGACAGAACATTCATCCAACTCACACTTCCTTAGCTTGTTTGTGAGAATGTTGTGAGGATGTACCAAAAGTCTTGTTAAAATCAAGGTGTATATCATGTTCACTGCTCTTCCTGCATCTACAGAGCCAGTCATCTCATCATAGAAGGCAACCAGGTTGGTCAGGCACAATTTACTCTTAGTGAATCCATGACGACTATTGTTAATCATCTTCTTCTCCAAGTGCTTAGAAATTGATTCCTTGAGGACCTGCTCCATGTCTTTTCCAAGGACTGGGATGAGACTGACCAGTCTGTAGTTCCCTGGATCCTCCTTCTTCTGTTTCTTAAAGACAGGCATTATGTTTGCCCTTTTCGAATTGTCTGGGACCTCTCCCAGTTGCCATGAGTTTTTAAAGATGATGGCTAGCAGCTTTGCGATCCCATTGGCGAACTCCCTCAGCAATCTCAGGTGCATCCTGTTTGTCCCCATGGACTTGTACACATCTGGCTTTTCTAAATAGTCTGTAAATCTGTTCTTTTGCCACTGGTGACTGCTCACCTCCTGCCCAAACTGTTCTGTCAAGTGTACTAGTCTGGGAGCTGACCTTGCCTGCCAAAACTGAGGTAAAAAAGGCATTGATACGTCAGCCTTTTCTGCATCATCTGTTACGAGGTAGCCTCCCCAAGTCAGTAAGGGACCTTCACTTTCACTGATCTTCCTCTTGTTGCTGACATATTTGTAGAAACCCTTCTTGTTACCATTCATGTACCTTGCTAGATGCAACTCCAGTTGTACTTTGGCCTTCCTGATTTCATCTCTGCACACCTGAGCAGTATGCATCTACTTCTCATGAGTTGTTCAAGTTTTCGCTTCATATAAGCTTCCTTTTTGTGTTTTAGCTCACTGAAGAGTTCCCTGCTAAGCCAAGCTAGTCTTGTGTCATACTTGCTAGTTTTTTGTGCATTGACATGGTTTGTCCCTGCACCCTCAGCAAGGTTTCTTTAAAGTCAGCTCTCCTAGACTCCTTTCCTCCAGGTCTGGCTTTCCAGGGTATCCTACCCATCAGCTCTGTAAGGGAGACCAAGTCTGCTTTTCTGAAGTCCAGGGTCCATATTCTGCTGCTCTCTTTCCTTCCTTTCCTTAGGATCCTGAACTCAGTCATCTCATGGTTGCTACTGCTCAAGTTGCCATCCACTACTACCTTCCCCACCAATTCTTCCCTGTTTATGAGCAGCAGATTAGGAAGAACAGGGTCCCTAGTTGGTCTTTCCAATGCTTGCATCAGGAAGTTGTTCGCAACACTCTCCAAAAGCTTCCTGGATTGTCTGTACACTGCTGTATTGCTCTCCCACCAGATGTCAGGGTGATTGAAATTCCATAGGAAAACCAGGTCCTGTGATCAGGAAACATTTGCTAGCTGTTTTAAGAAAGCCTCATCTACCTCATCCTCCTGGTCTGGTGGTCTATAGCAGACACCAACCATAACTTCACCATTGGTGCTCTCTCCTCTGGCCCTAACCCAGAAATTTTCAACAGGCCTATCTCCAGTTTCATATTGGAGCTCTGAAGAATCATACAGCTCTTTTACATAAAGAGCAACTCCTCTTCTCCCCTGCCTGTCCTTCCTGAACAGTTTATACCCATCCATGACAGTGCTCCCAATCATGCAAACTATCCACTAAGTCTGTGTTATTCCAGTCACATTGTAATTTGATGACTGTACTAGGACTTCTAATTCTTCTTGGTTGTTTCCCAGGTTCTGTGTATTTATTAAAAGACACCTGAGTTAACTATCCAATTACCCTACTTTGTCATGAAGAATCTTCCTAAATCATAGATGACATTCACTAGAGGTACACCAATATATACGGCTATATCACATCAGCACTGATAAAAGGAAAATTGACATTACTGGTAATCGGCTTTTTTCGGCTGATGTGCCCCATAATATTGCTGATAAATGCTGTGTGCATGTGTGCAGCCACAGCACGCATGCAGCTTGGAGTATAGCCCAGCAGCTTGGAGAGCAGTGTCTGGCCTGTAAGTCTATTTGGGGAAAGGAGTTTGGGGGAGGGAAAGTATATAGGGGGAGACAGATCGAGGCCCCCGTGGTGAGGGAGGGAGTGGAGCTGCGGCAGGTGCTGCCTAGCTGGGGCAGGGCAGGGGATGGAGCTGATGGCTCATCCACAGAGTGCAGGGGCTCAGAGCGGGAAGGTTCAGGGGAAGGGAGTGGCTCCCATCACTGCATGCACTGCTGGGGAAGGCATGGTGGGCATGTGCCCCCACCGCGGATCTGTTTGTGGGGTCATAGTAGTCTGCTGCTGTAGGCTAAAGCCAGAGGCTGTGCTGGGCTCTTCCTAGTGGCTATGCTGGGGTTGGGCAAGGTAGAGGTGAGTGGCAGCGGTGCTGGGGGAGAGGTTGTGGGGGGCTAGAGCCACCCCAAAATTTGCTGTAGCCCTCATGTACCTCCCTTCCAGTGTCACCATCTCCTGCCCTGTCCAGCATGAGCACAGTTGCCAGGAAGAGCCTAATGCAGCCTCCAGCTGCACCCTGCAATGGCAGCCCACCCTCATTCTGTGCACAGTTCTGGGGGCACATGCCCCCCATGTTTCCCCTGGGAGCAGTGGGAGCCGTGTCTCCCTTCTGAGGCCCCCATACCCACCAGACAAGCTGCAGCTCCATCCCACACCCAGGCCCACTCCCCACCTCCCCAAGGGGGCTTGATCTTCCCCCCATGCCTCTTTCCTCCCCCACGTCGCTTTCCCCCAACACATTTACCAGCCAGATACTATCCAAGCTGCTGGCTTGCATACTGGCAATCAGATCAGCATCAGCTGATATGGCTGGTCAATAATCAGTCCCCAGTATTGGCCCCAAATTTTGTATTGGTACACCTCTAACATTTACCTTTCTTTTAATAGGAATCTAGAATCACTTAACGTAAAAGAGGTCCCCTATATCTAATGTTATTCGTTTTGGATTAAAACAGTTGAGTACAGCCCTGGCATCTGAGATTCTTGAGAAATTCCAGTGTTTTACCATTGTCTGCAGTAAGTTGATTTATGGAGAACTATGCCCTGTCACCATACAGCTAATTATTTTGATTCAGTTGGCAGCCAAGTCTGTGGCCTGCACAACTGGTTTTTGTGGAGCCTTTCTTGCCCAGTGTAACAGGACCAGTGCTTGGGGCGGCCGTTGTCCCCAGTGGTGAAATGACCTCTGAACCATGCTAAGACACCCTCCCTTTGGTCTTTCCTGCTGTGCCTTGATCTTATAATTGTGCCTTCTATGGTTATTAATGAAATTTTGAAAGTGAGTCTGCTGAAGAGTCTTAGAGAATGCCATAACATGTCCTCTTCATTTGCAGATCCCTCTTGGACCCTGCTGCTCCCAATCCCTCTTTCCTGCTAGATAGGCCCTCCTGGCCCGCATGTGCCCCAAGGGCACTCACTGATTTATGGACTAATCATGGCCTCCAAACCTCCCCTATAGCAACATCTGTACCTCGCAAGTGTTTCTAGTCATCACTTAGGTGGGCACCTTTTCCCACACATTAGGCTTCTACTCCCTTGTTGGGGCCACAGGCTTCTCAGCTTCTGTCCCCACTGCTCTGGCTAGTCCCTTTGGCCTAGACCCATTACACCAGGTCTGGATTCCCAGGTTCCAGCCCTTGTTCTGCCGTCTTGGGCTCTTATCTTTGCCATGCCCAGGCTGTGGGCCCCCAGATCCAATCTCTGTCTCTCTCTAGGCTGTGGGCTCACTAGTCTTGTTTCCACCCTTTGTGGACTATGGGACCTTGACTCTTGTTTTGCCTCTCCTACTCTTTTCTCTCTCTCTTGCTGCAGTCAAGCCCCTGCTGTCTGGCAGGACTCAAGACAGCCACATGCTCCTTAGGCACTACTGAGATCTCCGTTCTCCCCTTTCTCCTCCTACCCAAACCACTGGTTAAACTCAAACCACAAACATAAGCCCACTTGTAGTAACTTAACTGTCTAAGCCTACTGACTAATACAAGCATCATCCACACTGGTACCAATCCCCTGCCAGCCCCCAGCTCCCTACTTGTGGCTTAATAAGCACAGTAGGATCTCACTCTGTGGGAAAAGAAAACCCTAGGCCTTAATTTCTACTGACTTCTTGACTTAGTGCACTATTTGCTAATGATTGCTTTTTCCTTGCCTATTTTGCAATCTGCTCTTTCTCCCGCCCTTTTCCCCTTGTTGAGCTGAGTATACCTACGAGGTCAATAGATCAAAACACAATCTATGTCCTCTTGCAACTTTCTGGTTCAAACCAGTTTTTCTTTGACTTGTTATACCTTGTGTCATGTGACCTGAATTGAAACATTTAAAAGGCTTGCTTCAGTTGTCTGGTGGCGGGCGCATGTAGGACTGATTAGAGGAAGTTCTGTCTGTCCAGTGCTCTCCCCAGGAGCTGCTTGTAAATAAAGGTCTCTGACAACTTTATGACCAAACAATAGAGTGAAGCCTGTTTCTTCCACAACTCACTCTCACCAGCAGGCATCTCCCCAGAGAGCAACTTTCCTTTTAGCCTCCAGGGCAAGACTGTTGGCTCTGACTCAGACCTGGCTTTGTATGCTGCTAGAGCCCTGCCCCCTTTCATCATGTGACTCTCCAAACACACTGTAGGTGCTCTGTGATGTGCTTGGCTTACCAGCCTGCAAAATGATCTATAGTAGCAGAGCTAGCAATGTAGTAGTTCTCTTGAAGCTTCCCTAGGTTACTCTCCTACTGTACTATTGTACTATTGCTGTACTGCCAGTAATAGAAATGCCAGAATGGCAGTAGGCATTTCTCATTTAAGGGGTCTTGTTGCTTATCTCTTTACAGTTAGTCCCACTCTTGGCTGCATGAGTGTAATTTGCCTCTATTTTTTCTCTTTCAGTAACAGAAGCTGTAAGTTCTCTGTCACACTCAGTCTGCCAAGTCAAATCCTTTTCAAACTTTGGTCTAAATTAACCTAGGTTAGTAACCTTCCGGAACACAACTGTTATAACTCACATATTTTAGGGCAGTGGTCTCTAACCTTTTTAGGTTGGAGATCACTTTTGGAATTTAAGAGGAAGCAAAGATCTACCACCCAGCAGGTAAATCTGCAGGGGGGGAGAAGGAGAGAGGGAAGAGGCCTGTGGGGGTGCGGGATTGGGCCGATTGAGGCTCCAGCCCTACCCTACTCCCTCACCGCTGGGGCCTCGATTGTTCCTCCCTCTGCTGCACTTGCCCTTGGGCTCTGTTGCTTCCCTCCCCCACTGACTGACCTGCTGGGCAGGGCAGGGGAGACAAGCACACACATGCATGCACTCAGCCCCCCCACAGCCCAGGATCAACTTGAAGAGGCTCTGGGATCCACTGGTTGATTGCTATTGACCGGTTGGTAACCACTGTTTTAGGGTATATTATGTATGTAGCAGACCTAGTTGCTTCACAAGATGGTACGCTGTGTCCTGTACACTAGGTAGACTTGTACTAGAAACACATGGAAGTTGGGGTTTTTTTCATGATCCCAAAGAGTGACCATCATTATCTTTTGTTGTCATTGTGTTATTTTTGTTTCCCTTTACTGTTGACTCTTCTAAAGAAATCATTTATTATGTAAATTAAGCTGCTGCCTGTTAATCTGAAATGAAGTTGTGGTCAGTGTAATATCTCTGCATGCCAGGAATATAAAGAGCTGATCACTTCTTGTGTGCTACTTTTGAATGCAGCTTTGAGTGAGGCCCAGGATATTAACCTGCATCTGACACCTCTTCAACATCACTTGGAGGAAATAGAAAGTGTGGAATTCAGTGAGGTGAAATCATTGGTCAGCCCCTTGCTCCATGTGGTGTGTTTAATCTGGGCCACATCTAAGTACTACAACACACCTGCACGGATAATAGTGCTGCTTCAAGAAATATGCAACCTGCTGATTCAACAGGTAAGTTGAGTACATGTTTTAACCCATGACCATAACCCACTGGGGCACTTAGACTTTTTTATATCAGGAGTCAGCTCACAACATTCCATCTTGAACAAGGTATTATAGCTTTCATGATTTCCATTGGAATTTGAACCCATGACATTGGCCACCCTAACTATGGCCACTTCAGCTCATTTTTCCTGTAGTGCTTGTATGTTGTCTCCGAATCCATGTTATTTTCTAAGTAACCATTTCTTGATCATCTTCAGGACATTTTTGGCACTTATGCACTCAGAAGAATTTTGTTCTTGCACATGTATATAGTGCATGGATGACTATGTTATTGCACCCACACTGGGCAACAAAATGAGAGTGAAAGACCTCTCATTTTTTTCCTTGAATTGCTGAGTGGCTGGGACACTCATCTGGGAAGAGAGAGGACCTGGATTCCCTCAGAGGGAATTTGAACCCAAATCTACCCTCACTTTCCTGCATAGCACTCTTAGCTACTGCACCAAATGTTAGCTATTATTCCTTGTCTTCTTTGGCACTCCTTTTGAAGCTGGCCACCTGGCCAACAACACTAGGAAGGTATGTAGGAGATATGTGGGGCCAGGAGGAAAGGCATGAGCCAGTGGCTCAGTGAGGGGGGGCCTGCATTCTAGTTGGAGTTATTGTCCTCAGTGAAGCAGAAAGTTCTTCCTGCATTGCCCTATATCCATTTTTCCAGTGACTACATTAGTGGCTCACTTTCAAAAGGAGCAGCACAGATATGTCTGAGCATTGGCTGGTCTGGTGAGATGGTTAGAGTGCTCTAGTAGGAAGCTGAAAACCATCTGGGTTCAAGTTCCCTTTGGGTGTGGCAGGCATAAAATGCAAGACTTTCTGCTTCCTGGGATGAATGTGCTAACCGCTGAGCTGTGGCTGAAAAAGGGAAACATGTATCCCATTTCTGTTCCTGGGGCTGGTAGCCACAGATTTTAGCTGACTCCATTTTTAGGTGCCTCTGTTTGCTACAAATCCATAAAAGGCCTACATGCAGACCCTGGCTGCTATTATGCATGCTTTGTATGTGTGACTAAACAGTGGTGCGTATTCTTTAAGAAAAAAAAGAGAGAGAGATAGGAGAACCTGGGGAATTATAGACTGGTGAGCCTGGCTTCACTACTTGGGAAATTACTAGAGAAAATTATTTAAAAAATCGTAAATATCTGGAATAGGAAAAGCTGATCATGAGCAGCCAGCAGGCCCGTGCGAGTCAGCAGCGATTTGATCCGGCTTCAGATCTGTCCACTTCAGATGGCAGTGATCCAATCCAGAGCTCTGGACCGGGTTTCCACCTTGATCCAGCCGAAGCGGCTCTGAAGCTTCGGAGCTGCCTAGGAGATCTGGCCATAGGGTATAATGGGGGAATCAATGAAATATTTATAACTAGGTTTTTTTGATCTGATTTGGATGAAACTTGCAGGGATGGTAGCCTCTGCTGAGAGCATGAAACCTGTCAAGTTTCAAGAAAATCGGTGGAGGGGAACTGTATCCCAAATTCTTGAAAGCCAAACTCATGTCACGGTTGTGTCTTACACCACAGGGGGTGAAAACTTCAGGGGTGATGGACCCTGGTGAGGCCACAAAGCCTGCCCAATTTCTAAGGTATAGGTGCAGAAGTTTTGAGGGAACTGTACCCCAAATTCTTGAAAGCAAAGCTTCTGTCACTTCTATGTGTTACATCACGGGGGGTTGAAACTGTAGGGATGGCAGCTCTTACTGAGGCCACAAATCTTGCAAAGGTTCAAGGGAGGTAGGTGCAAGGGTTTGGGGAAAACTGTACCTCAAGCTGTGGACAAGAAAAACTTGTGACATGGGTGACACCGTGTGTTTTAAGGTGCAGCAGGGCGACCCTGCAGGGATTGTGGTCCCTGCTAAGGCCACGATGCCTGCCACCTGTCAAGGAGATCAGTGCAGGGGCGTCTGGGGCCCTGCACCCCTAGCTCCTAACAGGCAAAACTCATGCCATGGGTGCTTGTGCAACTAACTGTGTCTGTCTTGGGGCAGTTGATTTTCTGTATTATTTCCTCTCCTTAAACTGGTTTTGTAGGTTCTAATTGACCACAATTAATTGTCTACATTAGCTAGGTCCTGTGTATTGAGCTGGTCCCTAAGTGAATCATGGTTGATTGGTGATTGGTAACTGGTAACACAGTAGCTTAGGAGCCAAGCCTGCACTAGTGTCTCTCACGTCCTAAGACAGAGACAGTCAGTTTCACAAGCACCCATCTCATGAGTTTTGTCTGTTAGCAACTAGGGGTGCAGGGCCCCAGACACCCCTGCACCGATCTCCTTGACAGGTGGCAGGCTTTGTGGTCTCAGCAGGGGCCATGATCTCTGCAGCTGTCACCCCGCTGCACCTTAGCACATGCAGTGTCACTCATAGCACAAGTTTTGCTTGTCCACAGCTTGAGGGCCAGTTCCCCCCAAACCCTTGCACTGATCTTCTTGAAACTTGACAGGCTTTGTGGCCTCAGCAAGAGCTACCACCCCTGCAGTTTTGACCCCCACTTTGTTGTAACACATAGACGTGACAGGAGTTTTGTTTTCAAGAATTTGGGGTGCAGTTCCCCCAAACCCCTGTACTTATCTTCTTGAAACTTGTCAGGCTTCATGCTCTCTGCAGAGTCTACCGCCCCTGAACATTTCATCCAAATTGGACAAAAAACAACAAAGTTATAGATATTTTATCATTTTCCCCATTATACCCTATGTCCGGATCTCCGAGGCAGCTCCGTGATGGCTCAGAAGCACATTGGAAGCTCTAAACTGCTTTGGGAAGCCTAACGAGGCCAGCGCTTTGACCTGGACATGCTGCTTTGGACCCCCAAGTGTCCAAAGCTTCTCCTTATCTGAAGCTCTGTCCGAAGCCTTGCACAGCCCTAGCAGCCAGTATATACTTGTTAAGAACAATTTATACCAAACCAATTGATCTCCTTCTTTCACAAAGTAATTAGGTGGATGAAGGAACTACTTGGGTAGATGGAGGGAATTCTGAGGACATAGTATACTGGGACTTTCTTAAGGCTTTTGACAGATTTCCATATGACCTTCTCATTAGTAAATTGGAGAGATGTGGGCTAGATAAAATCAATACAAGATGGATACATAATTGGTTCAATGACCATAAGCAAAGGGTACTGATAATGGATCAGTGTCAGATTGGAAGTAGGTTTTGCGTGACATTCCATAGGGGTCTGTCTGCATACAATGCTATTTAAATGTTTATTAATTATTTGGAAAATAATAATATGCTGGAAAAAAAGACCTTTCTTAGCAAATTTGCTCATTATATGAAACTGGGAAGGACTGCAGTCAAACTAGGGAATAAGAGGAGAATTCAGTTGGCCTTGTGGATCTCCACAAGCTTCCTGGATTTAACAGCTTAGGAGAGAGGCTGCTTCTTATCCTTAGGGGAAGGACCTCCCTTCTGTGGTCTATTGCTATGTAGAGTTTGTCTTTCCATCTTCTGTGGTGTATTTAGTCCTGAAGCAAAGCAAGATGTTTCATATCAGAATCTTACTTAGAAAAGCCTTTCCTGTGTCCTGTACCAGATTTAGATCCTGAGCTCTACAAATAGAAGACAAATTAGATATGTACCTTATAGACTAACTAAATAAAATATATAGAGATCATCACAAGCTTTTGTGAACTTGAGTGCAAATAGGTCAGAAATTTGAGTTCGTCCAGCAATATTCATGGCAGGCAGAAGCAGGTATCCCTGCTTTTAGTTCCCAGATCTTGAGATTTGTCTGGGAAAACTTTATAAGAGATGAACATTATCTTCAATCCTCACCATTTCCCTGTATAAGTATTTTCTAAATAATATTTAGATCAAGAAATCTATTAAAATGTATCCAGCATAAAAAACCCAAAACAAACCCAAAATAGACTCTTGGGCAGGTGAACTTCAATTCTGACTCTTTCACTGTAGGCTCAGAACTACCTGAACCCAGAAGACATTTTGAAAGCAGAAACAGAAGAAAGTCTGGGTAAAGTGCAGGAGGTGCTTGGCATATTGAACCACTTCAAGCAGACATTTGAGGAACGAAGAAAAAATCTCTACATATACTTTAAACCTGACCAAGAGATGAAAGAATGGGACTTTCAGTCTCACTTAGTTTTTATAAGATTGGATGGTTTTCTAAGAAGACTTGAGATTGTAAAGGTGAGAACTTGATCTACAAATATGGAGTAAAACTGAGAGAAAATATTGCAACTGTAAGGCTATTGAGGGTGGAATTAATTCTACATCTGACTGTGCACCTAAATGGTAGTTTTCTATCTGCGTACCTGGACATTTGGCACTACTTCTTCACTGGAGGCTGAGCACGTACAGTAGCTTATGTACTGGTCATGCACATAGGCATATACTGAACCTAAGTCTGGGAAAAGGAACAAAACTCTCCCCCACATTGTTTTAGTTCCTCTCTGAATAGTTTTGGAATTGTACCTGGAAGTCTGGGTTCTAAGCCCTCTCATCCAGAAGGGGCTTAAACTTAAAACTCACTTCCCAACAGTGTACTCTTTCCACTGTGCCACAGCTTAGGCATTATACTGCTCTTTCTCCAGTGGTAAGGCCTTTCCCCAGAACATAAGGCTACTGCAAAATCCATATTCTAGTCACTGACTGAAATGGAGAGTGGGGATGCTTTGCAATATTAGGAGCAAAATAGAACCCAGGGATGCTTCTTTCTAGTACAATGGGTATATCAGAGCTACATATCTTTTACCTTGCATTTATCTTCTTGGCCCCACATATCACCCTCTCCTGTGTGCCTGTGGGGCCGGCTTCTAATTAGCACGTGCTAACTCTAAAGAATGTTAGGCTTTGTTAAAGTTAGCACATATTGTGAACACTATAAAATGGCAAACCAGCCATAAAAATGTTCTACATGTATCATAGAACATTTTAATGGCTGGTTCTTACGATATCTTAAATTGAAAGTATGACAGGTTTGAGCTTGGGGCTGATAGTCAGTTTCAGCCACAGGACTGTACTGGGGTCTTGAGCTGGCCCTGTTGTGGTCCAGGGGATCAGAGCTAGCAAGTGGCTGATTGCTGGTACGAGACCAAGCCCTGGACCAAGCTGAAATGATCTTTCAATTTTCTCGTGCAAGGAAGCCCTGGATCATAATCCTAGGCTCCTCTTGGACTGGCAAGTAGAAAGGGTGCAACTGGGAACTGGTCCTCAGTCCCAAAATTGCGTCTCCTGCCATACATGAGTAGCATGGCAGAAGGTGTGATTGTTGATCAGATTCCATGGCACCTTTAAGTGAATGTCTGCCAGGGAACCTATTTAGAGACTACTATACAAAATCTAGGCCTAAAGTTAAAATCCAATAAAAGACTTAGGTGCCTAAAGCAGGAATTTGGCAAATCCAAAAACTGTGGTCTGGAAAACCTCTGATCATAGAAATCATAGAAATTAAGGGCTGGAAGGGACTTCAGAAGATCATCGAGTACAACCCCCCTGCTCTGGGCAGGAATACTATTGAGATCAAATGATCCCAGCAGGTTGTCTGTCCAGTCTCCTCTTGAAGACTTCCAAGACTGGGGATTGCACCATCCTCTTGGAAAGTCTATTCCAGATTCTGGTCACCCTAAGCATAAAGAAGTTCTTCCTTACATCCAAACAGTTTATAGCCATTGCTCCTTGTCCTCCCATGGGATGCCCCAGTGAACAGTTTTTCTCCCAACTCCTGATATTCACCCTGCATACCTACAGATGGCTACCAACTCCCACCTCAGTCTTGTCTTCCCTGAGCTGGAGTCCCAGATCACTTCCTCATAAGGTTTGTCCTCTAGGCCCTTAATCAATTTGAGGCCCTTCTCTGGACCCTTTTAATATTCTCCATGTCTTTTCTGAAGTGTGATGCCCAGAACTGGACACAGTACTCCAGCTAGGGTCTCACCAACACCGAGTAAAGAGGAAGTATCACTTCCTTAGCCCTGCTCACTGTGTATTGGCTAATGCATCCCAGTATGCTCTTAGCCCTGTTGACTAGCGTTGCACTGGCAGCTCATGTTCATACTGTGATCAACCATAATCCTGAAATCCCTTTCAGCCAGCACACTGGCTAAGCCATCTCCTCCTAACCTATATTCATGTCTCTGGTTACTTCTCCCCAGATGAAGCACTCTGCATTTATTCTCATTGGGTTCACTGTAGGGCTTGTTCCACTAACTGTCCTAACAGAATGCCTAATACCCACAAACAAACTGCATTTGGAGTCACTTTTTGTAAAACATGCTTATATTATGTATCACACCGTAGTAGTTAGAGCTCTTATCCTTAAAGAATGCAAGATTCATGAAGCTAGGGTGAGAAAGTGAGAAAGGGAAGATATGACTATAAAGTCAGAAGGAAGAAAGAGGTTCTCAGTTCTATTTTCTGCTCCCAGGACTGTGTTAGTAGCTTATCCAGTGAATATTGTATGTAAGTACAGAAAAAGATCTGGAAACAGGGACATAATTACAAAACTCATAATTGCATAATTAATTATCAATATTCTTAAAAGTCTATCTACTTCAGTCACTTTGTACGCAGTTCTGTGTGCTAATAACACTTTCCTGGGAGATGTTAGTTTGAGCCCCTGTTAGGATGTAGAGGACATTGAACCTAGGTCTTCCACTTAATGCTTTATGAGGTTATTTATAGAAAGGAGATAGAAACCCTACCTCCTTGTCTTACAACAAAGCTGTGTGTATTTGTCAGGGGTCCTAACAGGCAGCCCAGTCACAACTAATTGCTCTTCCCCAGTATGGCAAACCTGCCTGAAGCTCTAGCTGGCAGCCCCAACCTGGCTGATGAACCAAATGGCCACTGGTAGATGTTCCTGATTGGCTCCTGATTGGGAGCAGATGCCCTCCATTTAAGTCCACCTGTGGCAGCAGACTGCTGGCCAACTTATGGTTCTAAGCCTGAAGGTGTGATGTAATAAACCTATCTGGATCCTCTGTGTTCTGGTGCTCTGGCTTTTGACTCTGTGCAGCTCTGCTTCTGGACTCTGGCTTTTGGGAACTCTACTCTGCTTTGGTAATTTGGTCCCCAACTCAGCCTGTGTATTGGCCTCTGCCTCTGGTTTTCTCCGTTGGATCTGGTAGTTTTGTCCCTAATTCTGGACCCCTGACTCAGTCCATAATTTGGGCTCCACCCTGATTCCTGTCCTTCCCCAGTGGCCTAACCACTAGGCAAAACTGCCTGTGATTTGGTCCTTACAGCATCATTCAGTTTTTGGAAAGAACAGTTGTAGGCACTTTTCCTCAGGATGAGGTTCTAGGTTCTGGAGGATCTGAAGGGATAGAGATTCCTGGATCCTTTATTTGGGTACCCAGATTCTGGAGAGGGATAGGACTGTGGACATATCCCCACCTGGGACATCTCTTTTAGCTTATTCTAGAAATCTTCCTACTTGATGTGCAAGTTTTCATATTACCATTCTGAGGCAACAGACTTTATTCATGCACTGTGTAGGGAGATAGGGGCCTCACACAGGGTTCTGGATTCCACTCTGAGGCTACGCATCTAAAAGTTAGTTAGACATTATAGCACCTAACGTATTGGTTCGTAAGTCCGGTATTGGATTTAGTACTAAGACGCTATCTGTACTACTTCCATGTTGCTCTTGGGACAGCCCCAAAAATCACAACTGACCCAATGACTTCTGTTCCACTTATGTCAAATCCAAGAATGAAGCAGTGAATGTCAGAACCTTAAGTCCAAATTTCTGCTCTTGAAAATGTCAGATTTTCTGCTGCCCAGTCTGAAGGAGTCTACATTTTGTAGGAGCATCATTTTTAAGCTTAGAATACTGCTTTCTTTTATGTCCAGAAACACCTTAGTCTTGACAGGACTAAGCAGCTTGGCACCTACTTCATGTTTTAGCTTGACTGGGATCCTTAACTAAAGAATTCTTCTGACTGTGTTTTATGTGAGGGATTTGATATTGTATGTGTACTTAGAGATCATCTAATGGATTGATCTTCATTCAAAGTACAGAGGTAGCCATAATTTTCTTTAAAAAAAAGTCTCTGGCAGAAGAGGTGGTAGTGATGCCACTTTTCCCTTTTTTGCAATAATCTCATGCTTAGCCCCAGGCCCCATGCAAGAATAGGTCCATTTTTTTTCTACCTGAGGGGCTTCAAAACCAAATCCCCTCCCTCTTCTCAAGTGCCCTAACCACTAGTTTATTGGTTGTTTTGAGGCAGTGTGCTTTACACCATCCTGTAGAAGTTATTGCACTGTGTATAAAATAAATAAGGTTCCTTAGATCCAAAATCAGGAGAAAAAGTAAGCCTAACTCTAACCTAAAGGTTAAAATGCTCATCAAGGTAGGGAGGATCCCTTGGTTCTAATCCTTGCCCCAAGGGCTAATTTATTAGTATTTTATGTGAAGAATAGTTAAATACCATATTTATCTAAATCCACAGTGACCTTGAATTTAAAGACAGCCCCATCCCGCCGCCCCCCCCCCCCCATTTAGATTCTCTACATGGAAAAAAATATTAATTTGCTATAGTTTTCTATGTAGAAAATCTAATTATTAGGGGTGGGGTCTTCTTCATCCTCCCACTCCTGCTGCAAAGGGGAAGACAGTAAGGAGCATTTGCTGTGGGGAAGTCGAGCAGCTTTCTCCCTGTTTGTGCCTTTTCCACCTCTGCTGTCTGCCCCTGCCCCACTTCCCCTCCAGCCTCTGCTTCTTGCTTTCCTCCTCTCCTTCCCTTACTCTTGCTTTGTGCCAGCAGTCTCCATCCTCATTCTAGTTTGGGGCATGGAATGAAACCCCATCCCAGCCCCCTCTGTAGCAGCCTTGTGGGTTGTGCACCACTGCTTTGGGGCCAGGCTGAGGATATACTATTGTAGCCTCAGTCCACAGCGTGGATAGGGCCTACGGGTAGAGCAAAAATATGTGGAAAAGTAGAGAGAAGCAGATGGGGAGCAGAAGTTGCATGGCAGGGGGAGATGCAACAGAGGCAGTTGGCAGGTGTTGGGAGAGGCAGCTACTGCTATGGCCTTGACCCTGGGTAGGGGCTGAAGTGAAGCCAGAGCAATTGACTGCCCCCCCACTGCTCTCATATTTGGTTCTAAGATAAGGTGTTTCATCCCAAGTTAAGTGAGGGGTGGGGTGTGGAACCCTTCATCTTAGAATCAAACACATACGGTAGCATTCTTAAACTTTTTAAGCGTGTTGGATGTGTAAAATCTCATGCTGAAAAACTTTTCTTGAATTTTTTTAGAAAGATCACATGACTAAGTGATGTTCTGGATTTCCCACCAGGCATTTCAGGTAGAAATGCTACTATACTACTCAGCTCTGCAAACTTATGTCCTTTTTTGGATCTAAGCTGTAGGTATCTAGAAGCATATATTTTACTGACTTCCAGTGAGACTTAACTTTCTAAGGGCCCAATTTTAAAGGTCTTTAGGGTCCTGAAAAGTCAGGACCTTGATCCTTGAAAATTTCATTGGGCTTCTATTTGTATGTTTCAACAAGTAAATACCTTAAGTATGACTTTACAATTAGCACAACCCTTTTAGGAGTGAGGTCTCAAAAATTAAAAGAATACAAACTATCTTTCTGTCGTCCATCCATCAAGAACTAGAGTAAGTAAACTGCTGGACCAAAAAACATTTGAAGAATGATGAGATATGAGTATGGGCTAATAGGTTGCAGAGCCAACATGAATTGCAGACTGCTTGTGCCAAGGATAGTCCAATTTCAGTGCTTATCAGCACTGAATGTGCTGACAGTCTGTGAAGAGTCAAGGACACTATCAACGTGGTTTCACAGTATGAAACTACTTTGTTATGAAAACTGTTTATTAACATATTAACTGGTTCCTTTGTTAATTGACTCTAAAGGATCTCCTAGCAACTGCCCTGGACATAATGAAGCTGGAAAGAATAGAGTTCAGCGGGATAAAAGGGAAGGCTCTAAGCCAGCAAGTCTTGAGCATGTATGAAGAGTTCCAGGAAGTGTATAAAGTATTGTCAGACCATAGCTACGATTGTCTTGACACAACAAACTTGGTAGGTGTACTGGACTCAAAGACAACCAAGTACGTGTAAAAGCTTTCAACTTTTGAAAAATCCCAGGTCTACTAGAAAAAATGTATAGCTGTTTTCAATCTCTTCTTCCATCAATATGTCATTTTCTGGTTTGTTTGTTTGTTTTCATCCCCAATTAGAAGAATATTTGTTTTTTGTCAGATTACATAACAAATCTGGTTTCTGAGTGTACATCTGCTCTGCATTTCATACCTAAATTGGCTTTAACTTAACTAGCTTGGAGGTCAACAACAGGGCAGCTGTAGCATCACAGATTTGTTGAGGGATGTATAAGCCTTCTTGGGAACATTTTAACATACTGACAGTAAAATCAAAGAAAGTATTCCATATACTCCTCTTATCACAGAATTTATACACTGATAGATGCACTTACAGCTCACACTAATATCTAAAGCTCAAGCCAGTACTTGCATGATCATTCATTATCTGGTAAATCAGCATTCAAGAGCCACTGTAGGTATCAGTGTTAGGGTTTAGTTAGATATTTTGTTCCTTAGACCTTTGTTGCTATGTAATGTAGTCTACCTGTCAACATTTCAGTAACAAAGCAAAGGTCTCCGTTATATTTTCAAAAGATATATTGTCCATGGTTATATGTAATATAAAGGGAACTTCTGATTTATCTTACTTTTCACCATTTACCTAACCTGGGGATTGCCTTCACTGACTGGTTTGTAGTTTGCTAGTCTGTGTTAGCTTCTTAGTAGCACTCTTAATTCTGGCCAAGTATACAAAACTTACACAGCTGCCATAGTGGTGATCCATGGTATTGTACAAGGGCAGAAGTATTCTCTGAGATCATCTTTCTCAGTCAGAAAATAAATCAACATCTTACCCTCCACCTGGATGCAAGAAGACATGTTAATACCAATGAATCAGCATGAATGGCAGGAGACATACTGATTAATAAACAAGTTGCTGCCTCTGTA
Source organism: Caiman crocodilus (assembly GCA_030014935.1). Classification (NCBI taxonomy): domain Eukaryota; kingdom Metazoa; phylum Chordata; order Crocodylia; family Alligatoridae; genus Caiman; species Caiman crocodilus. Next base: position 19,942,663 of record JAGPOW010001327.1, read on the forward strand.
CCAGTTTTACTTGCACTGATTATTTAAGGTATAGCTGCATAGAGAGAATATGTGGATGTCTAAACTGGAGTGTCTGACAGTAGATAGTAACACCCAGCATCTCACTAGCCTGCCCTTTGCCCTCTTCTCCCCACCTCGAGTTTCCAGACTGCTTCCCTGTATCTGATGTGCCATGCCTTGATGAAACAACCTATTTTGCAGGAAGCATCCCAATCCTTAGAGTGTAGTTTCCCTTGGGTCACTTGGCTCCACCCTTTTTATACTTGTCTAGGCCCTGGCCCTCTTGGCCCAGACCTGCTTGCTCTATCTATTACTTTCAGCGCTAGGCCCACTTAACTTCAGCCCTAGCTTCTCAGTAGCAGAGACACAGCAGGGGATTAGGCTCTACAGTTGGGGCTCTGGGCCTTCCTGGTCCTTCAGCCTTGAAGGGGTGAATGAAAGAGAGAAAGACAGGCCCCCTTTACCAACAGAGAGTTAATCTCACAAAGCAATTTAAGGCACCTGCATGCAGCTATTTCCCAGAACAGAACTCCTGGCTGTTAAAGCAGTCTTTTTCCCAGGTAATAAAGACCCTACCCTTAAAAGGCCCCTTGCCAGTCCTGCTGGCCCCATAGTCTTTCTAGAGTAACAGGCCAAGGGTTCCCCATTGCAGAGAGGATGCAGGCTTGATTACTAAATCCTACATTTAGTAAGTTCAAGTGACATAGTGAATAAAGAAGGGTAGGATGGCTATAGCAAGAGGCACAGTGACCACTGTATGGTAATCTCTTTGCAGGTAATCAGAGATTACACAGGAAATAGTTAAGGCTATCTGGAAACTTTGAAAGTGGTGTTTGTTGTCTTTCCTGTGCTTCAGCTATTGTAGTTAGTAAATTTACTACTTTTTGTATGGTTATTATATGAAATTATATTGTGCTTCACTGCATAATAATGCTTTACTCAAGTAAAAATAACAGGCAGTATTTAACAGTATTTAAATAACAGGCAGTATCCTGAGTATTTATAAAAGGAACTATCCAACTTGGTGACTGGGCAAATGAGGTAATAGTTGCAATCCTGTAATTCATTGGTTATGGTTTGCCTTCTGGAGTCCACACTATTAGTGTGCCTGTGCTGTGTGTGAGATCGCCTGTGTTTGTTAAGCGTTCTTTATAAAGTATGCAAATTAGTACTTTTCCAAACAACTTCTCCACATGGAGGAATTTGGCAAGAAATGGTTACTAATATAATAGGCAGAAAGTGCTCTGACATGGACGCTGAGCAGTGTCTTCTGATCTCAGGCCTCTTACATGATTTTTTAACCTGATTTATTCATTTAATAGTTTAAAATTTGAGTCCTACTCTTAGTGTAAGAGTTTCCTGTGTATGTGAGAAAACCATTATCTTAGGCTCCACTGAAATGCAATAATAATAATATAACAATTACATACCACTCGGCATCTTTTTAGTTGACTGTTATGCAACTTAATTTTGGTAGCTTTATCTCTATTCTGCAGCTTGAAATTTGACTGTATGCCAGGTCAAATTTTAGTTTCAAACTATTTTACCTTTAAAAAACAAAAACCTGAAACTTAGTTTTCTTTCTTAAATTTTAAAGGTTTTTTTTAATCTTCAATAAGAAAAGAATGCAAAGTGCCTCAACATTGTCACATTTTCAGTATGGTCTAGCAACAAAGTTTCCACAACACGAATTTGGTTTAAAGTACTGTATTTTCTTGCATATCATATGGCTCTTGTTTTTTGGAATCTGGAATAAAGAAAAAAATATCTTTCCTTGAAAATACTGGTGAATATGGTATTTCTGCAGGGAAAACACAGGCTGCCTCAGTAGGGCGTGAGCCAAAGCCAGTGGCTGCTCTGTTAAACCTCTAGATTCAGGATGAGGTGCCCACCCAGGGTGAGAAGTGGGGATAGATGGTTCAAATGCAGAATCACAGCCTCAGCTGATGTCACTGGCTGAACCAAACTGCCCAGCCCTGCTTCTGATGCTAGGTGATCAGTCACAAGTTAGCTGATGACCCAATCCTACAAGAGCTGAACTGTTCAGCCCCACTTTTCAAACTGGGTGGTCAGCCAGCAGTGCCTGTCAAGTCAGCTGAAGACCCACCCCATTTGAGAAGCAGGGCTGAGCAGTTTGGCTCCAGCAGGATTATGCCCTCAGCTGATGTTGCTGACTGAACCAAACTGTCTGTCTCAAGTTGTGTGAGCCCTCAGCTGACTTGGTAGGTGTTACTGGCTGCCCGCTTGGCTTAAGAAGTGGGGCCAAGCAGTTTAGCTTTGGTAAAATTGGTCACTCTGTTCCTCACAGTTCTTCATTTAAGACATGCACCCAATTATTAGCAGCCAGGTTTTGGGAACAGGTGCATGTTTTATGCCAGCAAATACAGCATGTCTGCTTTCTATGTAGAAAGTACATTTGTGGAATTTCTGACCTACAGATTTAATTTACAGAATCTAACTTAAAAAGAACATTTTTAGCAGCCTGAATGATTATAAAACAATATCAGAGAAGCTATAGAAATGCACATGACAGAAGGAGACTTGAAAATAGTTAGAGCCAGCTCCCCAGCTAGTATAAAATAGTGAGGCTGAATTGTAATTGATGGTGCTTTATGAGTTTACACCAACTGAGGATCCAGTTCTATTAACTAATGTGTTTTCAGCTCCTAGAATGAGGGAAATGGATTGGAAGTGTGTGCCAGGTAGCGGTTGTAGCCATTTTTGTCGAGGACATTGTTTAATAGCTTTGTGGGTTGCCATTCCTTAGGAATTTGAACAAGATGCTTCTAACTTCAAGCAACAAGTAGAAGATATGGACAGAAGGCTGGGGACTATTTTCTGCCAGGCTTTTGATGATGCATCTGACTTGGAACATGCTTTCAAGGTTTGTGTTGTAATGAGAGAAAGCACTTTCTTGCAGAAAAAGCTCAAAATAAACTTCTCCTCTGGCTTGGCTTTGAGTGAAGGTTATGACGATGATTTGTCTAAAATGCAAACCACTGTTTTAGCTGCTTGCACAATGGGTACTTTCTAAGGGCCCCTCAACACATGCAGGTAGAGGCACAATGGGATCTTATGCGTGATTCATAGAATAGGGAGTGTGGTGAAACCCTCTGGGGCCGCTGAAGGTTTCACACATCCCTGGGGTCAGGAGATCACACCTGTAGTGATCCTCCCACCCCAGAGGCTTCATGTACCCCCAAGGCTGAGAGTCCTTAGCAGCTGTAGGACTTGCAGTCCTGGCTGGGCAAAGTGCACCCTGCTGCTGGGAATCTTGTGACCTGATGGGACTCCCAGCTGCAGGGAAGACCATGCTACATATGCAGATTAAAGCTTGATAGCGAATATATTTTTGAGTTCTATCTTTATAGTTGGTTAGACCTTTTTACTGTATGATAAGTACTGCAATTACTAAAATATAAGACGAAGATTTCCCTCACAATCAACTCGAGGAAAAAGTCCCTAGTTTTACATTTTAATTTAAGGAAACCACATTAAATACACTAAGTTTAAACTGCTGCTAAAAGGAGCTCAGTAATGGAAGCCAACTATGAAGTTGATTAAATATAGCCTATACAGAGCATGACAGTAAAACACATGGTTCATACAACATCATTTCACATGTTAAGTTACAGTTCATATCGATTGCCCTCACAAAATGATGCATTCCCTCACATACCCCTTGCACAAAAGGGCAGTCCCAAAATATATGTGATACAGATCTTTCACCTCCACATCCCTCTCTCAGGTATGCCATCCATTTTGCCAAGCCCCATTTATGGTGAATGCCCCTCACAGGAAGAATATCCCACATCATCATCTATATGATATCTGTATGTTCTCTTTTTATTTAATTATATCTGTTACTTCTTTCCATATATTGGTCATCTGTCCTTCTGTCAGATCTCCAACTAATGTTATCTTATCTTTCTTTCTAATAATATTAATCACTTTCTTATGGTCTTTCAAATACTCTAATCCCACTCCCTCAAGTTTATGTACTCATATGAAGCTCTTGATCATTGTATAGTGGGCTTGTGGCTGCCATGCCCACAGTTTTTTCATTCTCCCCCATATGTGCCCCATTTTCTTAACATTCTTCCTGCCAGGTAACAGCACAGCAGAAACATGCAGTCTTCCCCACCTCCTCTATTTCTTTACAGAGCATACTTATAAAGTAAGTATACACAAAGCTTTCCAAATCTGGTATTCCCCATCCTCCTATTCCCTGGCTTTGTATAGCTCCATTCTGTCTACCATTTATCTTTTACTTACCCCCTCAAAACACATATTTGCCTCTATACTCTCCTTATCTGTTGCCATGACGGTAGATATACCACTCCCAAGTAAAGGAAGATCAGCAAGTGTACTGTTTTTACCGCAACTGCTTTATCCTTGGAAGATAACATTCCACCAACACTATGATCCCGATATCTGTCTCACTTATCTCTAAATTCTCTCACACATCTTCAAAAAAGGAGGAAGGAGGACCCAGGAAACGACAAGCCTGTGAGTCTTACCTCAGCCCTGGGGAAGCTTTTCGAAAGAATTATCCTGGCACGTGTCCAGGAAGGGCCAGCAGGGGAGGTTATGCTCAGGGGCAACCAGCATGGATTCATTAGGGGCAGGTCTTGTCAAACCAACCTGGTGGCCTTCTACGACCAGGTCGCCGAGACCTTGGATGCAG
>JAGPOW010001327.1:19947449-19968378 GCA_030014935.1 Caiman crocodilus
GCGCTATTTCACTGTCAGGGCGGCTAGGACCTGGAACCAACTTCCAAAAGAAGTGGTGCTGGCTCCTACCCTGGGGGTCTTTAAAATGAGGCTGGATGAACATCTGGCTGGAGTCATTTGACCCCAGTACTCTTTCCTGCCATGGCAGGGGGTTCGGACTAGATGATCTCCTCAGGTCCCTTCCGACCCTACATACTATGAAACTATGAAACCTTTGTTCCTTTCCCTTTGGCATCTATTACGATTCTCAAGTTCCTGATTACACCCTCTACCACCTGGAGCCCAAGCTTCTGTAAATTCTCCCAATTCCCCACACCCATCAAAGTACTTTTCACCTAATTTAATTTCACCCCGACACTTCACCATAGTCCTCAGCATGCTTCGATACCTTCTCAATTGATATGTTGTCCTCACATGTATGTTCACATCATCCATATATAATGTACATTTAACAACTTATCTGTGCCAATGGCTCTGCCACATACACAAAAAGATAGGGGGACAGCAGGCATCACTGTCTTACCCCTGTTTGCATAGGGAATGTTTTGCTCATGTAACCATTTACCAGTGCTCGGTTTCCTGCTTTACTGTATAGTACTTTGACCCATCTGATCATCTTAGCCAAAAGCCATCCTCCACAATACTTCAAACATGACATCACATTTACCCCTATCATAAACTTTTTCACCAGGGCACCATTTCCTCCCCACTGCAGCCTGTTTCTTACCCATTGTCTCTTACCGCCTCTGACCCTTACTGCCATACTTTTGCATTTTCACAGACTTGCATTCTTGCATACTGGCTTTTATTCCATCCAGGAAGAGCACAAAACTGCAAACACTCCCTCTGCCTGAAAAAGGGTGTTTGTAACTGAAAACTTGCAAAGAAGAATTGTTTTTAATGATTTTAGTTGGTCTAATAAAAGATATCAGATTTAGCCAAAGAACCTCATCTGCCTATGTCCTTAGACCAGCATGGCTACAACCAGTACTGTGTTTCTGTGTACCCATCAGTCCAGTGCTTTTGCTTATCATCATCGTCATCACTGTCCTCACCGTTATCCTTATTCCTTTTGGAGGGCCTCCTCTGAAAAGCCTATGCCAGTCCCCTTTCTTCTATATGAGGTTCACCATCTCTTTCCTATTGTTCCCCTCTGTCTTTCTGCAGTACCAGTACATTTCACTCAGCCTCATTTTAATACAGTCCTCAACTGTTGGTCTGAGTGCCTTTTTGTGAGCAGGTTCCTGGCCTTCCATAGGCATACCTGAAGCAAGAGACGAACTGGTTGAAGTGGGCTGTTGGGGCCCCTTGTTGTTTGGTCAAATGCCCATAGAGGACTGCTTCTCTGGTCAGGATTCTGAAACCTGTCACCAGCAGAAGGAATACATGTACTTTCTTCCACACTTCCCTGGCATATGGGCAGTCCCAGAAAAGATGGTCACTTCTTTTTGCCTGTCACTGACAGGTTGGTCTTGGACAGTTAGATGGATCTTTCTGCTCTGTGTTGTTTCTCCATGCCCATACAGGGAATGCCCAGTGGGCTATCTGCCAGTTCAGGTCTCTGTGCTCCTTCTGCAAGTCCTTGTGGAAGATTTGCTCCCACGCAGCCTGGAAGTTGTCACTAGGTAGTAAGTCCATAGGTGGTAAGATGTCTCTTGCCCTTTCTACCTCCTGTATCTTGTGGTGGTTCACTAGGGTTGCTAGAGTCATGTCATGCAGCTTGTAGTTTTCCCGGAAGTTTTCAGGACCTCAGAGAACCACGGGTACACCATGGTCCACAGGCTCCTGTTGGTTGTGTACACTTGCCACTGTCACAACAGCTGCCCCGCAAAATACTTGACAAAGTAGGCTGTTTTGGATTCTGCCCCTGTTGCCAGTTCGCAAATCTGACTCATGTACTTGGCCCAGAGGAAGAGTAGGATGTCTGACATTGCTCTTCCTCTGAACCGTTATGCTTTGTACAGCTTGGTTCTCACTACTTTCTCTCACACGTGGCTCTGTACTGATATTGCTCCCATTTAACAGGATTTGATGTGCACCAACTGATCAATGTATATTTTTTTAAAGAGTATTTCACAAAATTATTTTCTTGATGTTTTTATTATAAGTACGTGATCTAATGACTAGTGTCCTGGATTGGAACGCTGGAGCACTGGTTTAATTGTTGAGAATGCTTGTGACTTAGGCAATTCATTTCATTTCTTTGTTTATAAAATGGGTCAATGATACTGACTTTGTGTAAAGTACTTTGACATCAGTTGATGAAAACCACTGTATAAGAGCATTGGGCTGTTGGGTTTTTTCCTTATTATGACACTAACATATTTTGTTTGCTAAAAAGTGTATTTTCAGTAAATGAAAACTTTTTTGTTTATGTAAAAAGCCTAACTTGGAGTGTGAAAATTTTTCAACATCATTTTCAATAACATTTTTTAATAAAAATGTTAGTAACAAAAGTCATGAAAAATCGAACTTTTAAAAAATACTTTTTAATGACAATTTTGATTTCAATGTTTTTCATTCAGAGAATTATTAGTGTTTCATTATCTGTCTTTGGTATTATGAGTATTGAAATGTGAGCCTCATGATGGAGAAAGTTTGAGAAGTATTTTGAGAAAGAAGGGATTTCCTGGAAAAATGTGTGGTGTACATAGTGCAATAGGGGATCCTAGCCCTGGGATTGAGAAGAAAGGGCCAGGGAAGGAAAGGTAGCAGGGCCCCATTAAGGCCAGAGCCTTTGTAGCACAGAAAAGGGAATGATTGCTTGCTATAAGGAGGGGACCAGCCAGTACAGAGGGTGTGGAAAGGCCCCTGGTTGTCAAGGGAGGTCCCAGCTGGACAGCAAGGGGGCAAAAGTAGCTGGCAGTAGAGACATGAGCAGATACCCAGAGAAGGGATGAGGACAGGCCCTAAGCCAGGGGCTCACACTTGCAGAGCTCAGCCTGCAGTCAGCCAGCTGCAGGACCCAGCAGGGAGGGGAGAGCAAAAAATTGAACACACCTGCACTCAGGGAACAGGAAGCCCAGTCAGGTAACCAGGCGGATGGAGCTGAGTGAGATATAAACTCTCCCCAGGCCAGAGGAAGGGAGCTGGCCACTGCTGTGGAGCAAGACAGCCCTGTAGGGAGACAGGGGTGGGAACTCCACTGGCTGGGATATCTGTTGCCTAGAAGGAAGCATTTGCAGAATGAAGAAGCAAGTGCCTGCGAAGTACTGAGAACCTCCATTTTTCCCCTTTCCTTTTCTACCTGTTGTAATGCCTTGGAAGGTTCCCAGAATGGGATACAAAAATCGGAAGGAAGTTTTATATTCACCCTAGAAGAGCTCCCTAGTGGGGTGAGGCACTCCGTGTGCCCAAACAGGCTAAGAACTGGTTGTGGTGAAACCAGAGGGGCCCTGGGAAGCAGGATACCCTGAGGACCGCAGGCAGTCTTAAAAACAGTGCGGGCCTGCTTGGTGTTCTCATTTTTTGTTGTTTTTCTGCTCATGACAATAAGAACACCCAGTGAACTGGGTTGGCTGTGAGGGGAGGCAAGGAGCTTGCAGAACAAAGGGCCCCACACACTGAGGGTTTTTTTTCCTTTTCTGGGCTTACCTTGTTGGTTTTGGGGGGTGAGAGACCAGGGAAGGGGGCCAGAACTTAGATTGTCCAGAGCCTGGACAAAAAAGAGGAAGACTGAGACAGACTGAAGACATGCATGCCTGGTGATTCACCTGCTGGGAAGAAGGTGGGGGCAGGAGAAAGAAAGAAGGGGCAAAACCTCACACAGCACTGCTTGACTTGGGGCTTGGCACAAGATAGGTGCCTACAGCCTAGCCTTAGATTCCTTAAAGACAGCTTCTCAAAGAACATCTTAATTAATACTAAGCTGTGGCAGGTGGGAAAGAGAAAAAGAAAAAGGGGGCCAAACTAGGGGACCAGAGTAGGTAGCCATGTACTGCCCTTCCCCACCCCCCGAGGGGGTGTGCCCAGTTGTTTCTGGAGGAGCACTTTATTACATACAGATTTAATTTTTTTCCCTTATTGTTCACAGCATTAAGACTTTCTAAGGTAGAAGTTCATAGAGACCAGGGCCTGATGGAGAAGGTGATACAGTATAATGATTTTTTTGTTGTTGCTTTTCTGTTTATTTCTGTCCCTAGTTGCTGGATATGTTTGGAAGCCTTCTGGAACGTCCACTGATAGCTGCTGATGCTGCTGATAAATATCCTTTGCTCATTACTATGTTTGACAGAGACCTAGAAGATGCTAAAATGATCTACTCTAGGCATATTCAAAAGGAGGTGGAGTTAGGTATGCATTTTTACTGGTGCAAAATGATATAATGAGAAACCAGAGTGGATGACTTTTGCTTTTTCTTTTCTTTTTTAACATTTTGGCTTTTAATTAGAAAATTAAATTGTCATTTTTGAAAGCTGTCCATTGCTTATAACTCTCTATGATGATGTAAATGTTCAGAAAAATCTATTTCGTCAAAAGGACATTTTCTGTTGAAAGTTGCTTCAGGGGAAAATTTGTGGTCAGGACTGTAGAACATCCACTTTAATAGTCAAGATCTATAAAAAAATGTGAAGAAAATAAAGAAATGCATGTATGCATATAAAAATTAAGTAAAATGTATATATTAAAAAAAAATCCTTTTAAATCCACTCTGGAAGTGATGTATAATTAGGTTTATGTCCAAATAAATGGGGACACCCAATAAGCTGGATGTTTCTGCCATCATTGGATACTACCTTCAATATTTAGTGGGACTTGGAGAGAGGTTCACAAAGGCCCTAGATGTTAATTTCTACAATTTTCCCTGTCATTTGCAAATGCACACTATACCAACAGGCAGTCTGTACTATGTATTTTAATCAGTCTATGCCTGACATGTTTTCCATATGTAATGATGCCAGAAGAACATAGCGTTCTATCATATTGTCAGGATCATAGAGTAGCTTTCTGAATAACACCCCAGATCATACCACCTGAAGGGAATGAACCCTAGGCTTCTTGATTTAAAAGCATGAGTTTCCGGTGTTTGAATTAAAGCAGATTCTAACCTTTGGTGGCTATGAAAGATTTAAATCCATGTAGACCAGTGGTTCTGTAGCCCAGACTTGAGGCATCCCTAGATGGACTTGAGAGACTCCTTAGAAAATGCTAGGCTAGCCCTTAGTTTTCAGACTTTTATTTATGTATTTAATTACTTATTTTGACTACAGAATAATAATAGAGATATTTTTCTGTTGCAAAGAACTCAGAAAGACTACACTTATGGATTTTTTTAAAAAAAAATTTATTTGAAATCTCTGGGTTTATCTTGGGAATTCTGTTTCACCCTGGTTGAGAATCACTGGTACAGGCAACCCCCACTTACTGCTGTTTCACTTAGCACTATTTCACTATAATGCTTATTTTAAATTGATACCTGATTTCACTTAGTGCTCAGTGAGTTTTGTTATAACACTCATGGTCACCATCTTGGGTCATTAAATACAATTGCAGTTGCCATCTTGGGTCGTCAAATACTTTCAGTTTTGCTTAATGATTGTTTCACTTAATGCTCATTTTTTCAGGACCCAATTAAGAGCGCTAAGCAGGGGGTGCCTGTATTGGCTGCCACTAAGAGAGGATGGTAACTTACAATGTAAGTTTGTGATGGTGCATTAAGATGTACCTGCTACTTCAGGCTGAAGAAGCCTGGCCAGGGAGCTCGGTAGGTCAAGCAGATCTACCCAGCTGCAGGTTGCTGGGGTAACAGCCTAAGGAAGTAATTGGCCACACTTGCTGATGTCACATGACCAATAGAAGACAGGGTTCTGGGACATATAAGCCCAGGCTGTAGCTAGCAGACACACACACCCTCTCTCCGGCAACTGTGAAGGAGCTCCTGCCTGCTGAAGCTACTTGAGACCTGGTGCTGCCTGCCTAGCTCTCTCAGTACTGCCTGCTCTGCTATCTAGGTACTACATGACTACAGGGAGTCTCCCAGGTACCTAGAATAGGGGCATGTTACTCTGAGTGGAAGTTTATTCCCTTTAAGGGGCATATCACTGTTGTTATTGTTAGTCTTTAAGTTATTGCCTAGAGGCTTGTGTTTGTGTTCATGTTTACCCCAGAGAATCGGGATGAGGCTGGAAGGGGAGGTTTGAAGACCTCACTACCTAGAGAGAGTGCATATGGTTTGGTAGAGCCCAGTGTCAGGCATATCGCTAGAGGGGCACAGATGGAAGGGTGCAGCAAGCCCAGAGCACCAGAAGGGTGACCCCAGAAGAGCACAGCAAGCCCAGAGCACCAGGAGGGCACAGTTACAGGGGCTCAGTGGACTCAGAGCACCAGGAGGGCACAGTTACAGTGGCACAGTAAGTCCAGAGCACCAGGATGGTGCAGTCAGAAGGACTCAGTGAGCCCACAGTGCCAGAGGGGCACAGGTACAGTGTTGGATGAGTCCATAGCACCAGAGGGGTGCATCCAGAGGGGTGCAGCACCCATAGCATCAGAGGAACACAGCTAACAGGGCGCAGAACCAGGTGCACGGGAGAGAGGCATAGAGTCAGGCATCTGAGAAAAAGACACAGAAAGCCAGTCACTAGAGAAGTCGGTGCCTGTGTGTTACAGAGAGACAGGAACCAGAGGGCTCAATGCCAGGGGTGTATAGAGTTGATGATGGTAGTAACTCCCGCAAAGGATAGGGCACATGCAGGGAAGGTCAGAGTGTGTATACACTGCCCAGTATAGCTGGGTGCACAAAGGGCAGCCTCCCACGTAATGAACAACTTAATTATTTACTAGCAAGACATGGCAGGTGAGATAGGTGGGTGGACTGCCCGAGACAGGTGAGTAGGCTGATGCAGAGGTTGGTCTCAGGACAACCCCCTGTCAGATGCTGTAATTACTGTATACTTTCTTCATTTTTTAATGTTCTAGGACAGGAAACAATTATACATTAAGGAAGAGGTGGCAGTGATGTAGCTATGATGGGGCAGGAATATGCTAGAGGCAAGGATTTTTGTAGGTGTTGTCTTTTATTTGACCAATTGCATGGTTAGAATAGACTTAGACTCGTAAATGAAAAATTTTAAAGGCTCTTAAATTAGAAGTATGGCACATTTTTAGAGTACCTGATTTCTTGTTTGATGATTGCAAAGACATAATACATCTTTTTTTTATGCCAACTGAAAGAGGCAAGTGAAAAAACAGCGTGTCTAGCATTGGATGAAATATGGGGAATGAAATCTGGGCTCCCCTGCAGTCAATGTCAGAACAGCTAGGAGGGTCAGATCTCATCTCTGATATATATTTTGCAAATGGTTCTAAAACAATGCAAAGATTTGGTGGCATTGTAAAAGATGGTGGCATTTGTAAAAGATGTACATATGCTCAGCCCTGTGCTGCTCCAGATTTATACACTTAGCTTTCAGCAATGCTGCTGCTGCCACTGTATCGTAATTGGCAGCACAGTGTAAGGTTTCTGTCTGTGAGAAACCCTTGTAAATTTCCTAGCCCTGGATGCAAGTCAGCTGCAAGCCAGGAGATCAAGCAACCTGCTTAGTCAAAGAAAATCTGTTTCATATAAAATTGGAGGCACAGACAATTACAATATGCACTGGCATCTGGCAATGCTAGGTAATGGCAATTCTTTCTGCATTTGTTGACTTCACTATCGCTGTTTCCGGATGTGGAAACAACCCTCAAAATGGCACTTTAAACTTGGTGTGCTTCTGCACTGAGCCTAGCACATTCCCAGAAGAGACATCACGTTAGTTGGACCCAGCTAGCTGAATGTCTGTATAGATCACAAACTTCAGTGGGGCACTTTTATCTAACAACTGATTGAATCAGCTAATTGATAAATACACCAAAAAGCCCTTCTAAAGCACCTGATCTATATAGATGCTGGGTCAAAGTAACGTGCTTCTGCTTCCAATAAAGAGTGTATCCTCCAGCACAGCACGTCTGTCAGTGCCCATTGTTAAAGAGAATCTTTGGATAGGTTGAACTGTGATAACTCCGTTATCAATACAAATCTCTCCTGGGACTCCATGTTGCAAATACAGACTTCCTGTGATATTGCTATGTCATCATCACCAACAGCATTCATTATTGACAAAACAGAGCAAAAGATTTCAACAGAAATCTTTAGGGTTTTCCTAGCAAGCTGTTAAATTCTATCTCTGCCTCGGAGACTACTTCAATATATCAAAATGCTTTGTTTAAAGAGAAATGCTAGGGAATCACTGAAATATTATACAGGTAAGTTACTGTCAACAGAATCTTTGCAGTCAGAGACCATGTAAGTGTAGAATTTAGTAATAAGTATCTTCAAATCCTCTCTAATTTTCTTCCCCAGGCTACGCCCCTGTACACAGGAACATGCCATTAGTTGCTGGGGCTTTGCGTTGGACTCAGGAACTGAGAGACCGGATCCAACTTCCATTCAGTAATTTTAGGCACATTACACATATGTATGTATCTTTATCACAGATAACCATTTTAGATCTAACTACTAGATAAAAATAACTTATCATATGGAAAAGTAAAATGTACTTCTGATGTGGACAAGCAGCTATAGTTGTGGTTTCAGCTTTCATGAAGTCATATTTTTATAAACTTATTCATTGGATTTGTTTTGAAGTGATGATAAGGTACAGTGGGAGAATACACAGGATTTTCAGCTTTCACATTGGCCTTAGGTCAATCTTCCCACTATGATATACAATGGTTTGGCCTGTATTCTCTGCTCACAAGTGGTTTAAGACTAGAATTATAAGGGATGCAAGTTTATGAAGGGCAAAGACCTGCTGGATTGTATTAGATTGAGATGGATGGGCAGAGCTTTGTGGAGTTTCAAGAACTGGAATAGCGGGAGCCTGGAACTGAAGGGTATTTTTACATGTGCTCCAGGGTATTTTTACTTTGGTTTGGGATGCAACACCAGGTGAGCCGCATTAATTAAAAGCACCTGCACATTATGTGTGTCAACAGCCTTGCATGGCCCTGTGCTGAAAAAATGGCAGTGGGGCACTTTGAACTGAAGTTCATTGAATGTGTTTTATTTCAAAGCACCCCATTGCCATTTTTTCAACACGGGGACGCAAAGGGACGCTGATACATGGGACTTTGAAGGCTACTGGTGCACATCAATTTTTGTGCTCCAGCAGAGTAGATTAATCTAATCTGCTCCGATGCACTGGATTTACAGCACATGAGAGCAGGCTCCCCGCACCTGTATATGAGCCCAAAGTGCCCAGGCAGAACTTTTTACCAGGTAATTTGTTCAGATCACAAGCAAATTAGAAGAATTAAAAGCAGTAATTTTCACATTTAAAGGCTGTCCTGGGATGGAGTCCTCCTACAGGATGGCTGTGATCTCCTCAAGGCCCCTTTACCCTGCCACGTTGGCCCAAAGGGCACCCTCGATTCTTGCCTGCCATGTCTTTGATGGTAAATATATAGTAGGGTCTTCATGTCACCTTGGACACAGTTTTGCTGTGGTCTTTGACCCTGTGGGCTCCTGGACCCCTTGTAGGTCCCGTTCTGCAATGGGTGTTTTGGGGCACCCTAGCCTTATGGGCTTTGTGTGGCTCCAACCACCCCTTTACCATGCCTCGAGCTTCGCAGATGATACCAATGTTGTTTGGTCTGGGCCTTGTAATTTGGCCCCCTTGTCCTCCCTGGGCTCTCCGCAGCCCCATCTTGCTCTGTGCCTCACTGGCCCCGGGCTATCTGTGACCCTGTCTTGCTCCATGCCTTCACTGGTGCCTGGGCTCTCAGCAGCCCCTGTTTTGCTCTGTGCCTCACTGGCACCTGGGTTCTCTGCAGCCCCTGTCTCGCTCTGCACCTCAGTGGCACTCGGGCTTTCTGCGGCCCTGTCTTGCACTGAGCCTTCACTGGTGCTTGGGTCGGTGCACCTCCAAATGCTGTGCCCTCTGTGGTGCTGGAGTCGGTGCACCCCCAAATGCTGTTTTCTCTCTGGTGCTGGGGTCGGTGCACCTCTAATGCTGTGCACTCTCTGGCTCTGGGGTCAGTGCACCCCCTCAGTGCTGCACCCTCCTCTGGTGCTGCGGTTCCCAAGCTGCTGTGGGTCCCCTATGAGGCCTCCTCGTTCCCCAAATAGCCTCCCTCAAACCATTGGTAAATAAAATACAAGCCCCTGGACTATAACATAAATTTCAGCTGCCCGGCTATAACCTCTTTCAAACTGCACCAGGGTGCTCTGTGCCTCACCAGTATTAGAGACTGTACCTACAGTCAGGCCTCTCCCTTTTGCTTGCTCTGGGAGAACTTCTTCCCCCTTGACTGCTGACAGGGAACTGCCATCCTGACCTCAGCCCTGGGGTTTATATGTGAGCCAAGCCCTGCCCCTTCTGGTCAGCTGACCGCTGGCAGGTGTGGGCCACTAGCTCACTCTGGTTGCACTAATAACCAGCAGCTGGAGCTCGCCAGTCACTGCTAGGGCTCTTTCCCCAACAGTTTCCAATGCTTAAAGGGAGCAGGACACCTAAGTGCTCTGAGACAAAGACAAATATGAAAAAGCCCATGATCTGTTTATGTAAGCATATTTCTTGTTTATTATAAGCCATCTGAGAAAAAATACCCTATACATGTGTTGTTTCTATACCCTAGAGTACCATGACTGTTTCTAGATCAGGGGCAGGCAAAATACGGCACATGGGACAAATGCAGCATGCTAGGCCTTTCTATCCAGGCCTTGGGGCCCCTAAAAAATTTAGAAAATTAATATTTATCTGTACCTGGCTGCCTGTCAAAGATGACAGGAGCTCGGGGCATTGGGACCAAGGGGAAGCTGCCGGCAGGATCAAATGGCTGCAGAAGCAAGGCCTGGTGTCCCTGCCCTCTGCACCCCACAGCCAGAATTCCTGTGGAGGGTGGAGCCCCAGCTTGGAAGAGCGCTAAGGGTGAGGTTCTGCTTGCCATGGTGAGGGTTGGTGCGCAAATCCTCCCCTTCTACACATGCCACAACCCTCTCCAGCCATCCTCTCCCCACACACTCAGAGCCCCCTGCAGCCCCATACCCACCCACACCACATAGCCACATGCACACCCACATGCTCCCCCACACCCACATCCATACCCACACCCACACCCCGCTACAAAATACAGGAGTAAGACTTCATTTTAAGCTATTGTGCAATCATCTCCATGTACACTACACAAACGCTTGTAAATCACAACAAAACCACTTTTTTAAATCAAATAATGCATTTTGTAGGTAAATATTTGAATTTTAGAATATAATTTAGTATTTTTTTCATTCTGAGATGGCAAACCCTTGCTGAAGGGAGTATCTCTGGGGTGGCAAGGGGTGGGACTTACGGTCCCAAGATGGTGACCAAGCAGCATGGCACCTGTCAAGGGGTGGGGCTACCCTTGTGGCCCTTGATGGCTTGCTAAAACTCAGTAAGTGGCCCTCTGTCCAAAATAATTGTCTGCTCCTTTTCTAGACACACCTGATAAACGAAAAAAAAAAAAATCAAAAGACCAATAAAACATGTAAGAATTGAGTGATATTATGGTTTTGGTTTATAAAAGTTGAAAGAAATCCATTAGCATGACTTTGGAACTCAGAGAAAATCTGATTGCTTACTGGAAAGAGATGCTTTTTATGCTTTCCTTGAAGATATGTTATTTCCATTGCTATGTACTGCCACTATATAAGCATCTTAAATATACTATTATTATCTAATAATAAAGATGCTGGCATGGTGAAAATAGGCTATATATGTAGGGCAGCAGGGCTCCCGAGTCCATCACTTTGTACTGGAATTTTAGTAGAACATGCTGTGAAGGATGGCCAGATTTGCATTTTAGGCAGATTATCCTCACTTCATTTAACTCAGCTAATAACCTGCCCTCCAGTTGTGGGTGAGAGGATGTTGTAATGAATGCTTGAAAGAATTAAACAAGATTTAAAAAGGCAGGAAGACAGGCTGGGTTAGGCTACTGGAAATAGGATACAATCTGCACGTTGCTGAGATCTGACCTAGTGATGTTTATATGTCAATATCATTACTGTAGGGTGACTACAGTGTTCTTTGCAAACTTTCTGTGAAGGTTGTGTATGATGGGGAATGGCTTTTCAGTTCACTAGTACTCTGCATGAAAATCTGTCTGCTCCTGTACAAAAATGTTCGTGTTTTCATTGAAAATTCCAAGTCATATTAGCACAAGTGTAGATGTGCTTATGCTTATTAGTGCGGTGTGCATCAGTGGATACACACACACTGCATCTATGCGCATTAGTGCATCTGCATGTACACTAATGCAATGTAGCTATTCGCACCTAAATTTAATGCTCGTTAATGCACATTAGCATGTCCATGGGTAGATGCATGCCTTAATGCACCTTGACTAAAGGCGTATTAAGTTTAGGTGCACATAAATACATGTGTAGACGTGCCCATTTGGTAGATTTCTGTTTTCCTTTATTTTCCTAAATGGCATTAACCCAACTGCATAGGTGGCTTTTCTGGTGCTTATGCACCATTTGCTATTCTATTGCCTCTGCACATTGAATGCATGCATCTACTTACACAAGTCCATATACAAAAGTGTCTGGTATCTCATACATGTTTTCAGCATGCTGGTTCTAACACTTGTGAATGTTTCTGTTGTCTGTTCAGTTTGAGACACTGCAGTATTTGTTATTATGTATATATGTACTAATGCAGGTAGTTTTCCTAATGTAATCCTACAATGCTCTATCCTCTTGTCCTGATGTGGGGCAACATTGGCTCTCTCATGTTAAACCTTGTAAGTGGGTTGCTTAGCTTGCTCCCTTCTGCAGGCAGATTTGCTCCTTGAGAAACTCTTCAGCCAGGCCTGCCAAGCAAAGCAGCCTTTTAAACAAACAAAGCAAACAAAATCCTTCTCTTCTTTCCCAAATACAAGGAGGTGAACCTGTTTTGCTTTGGCCCCTCCTTGTAACATGCTGTTCCACTCATAGCTTACTTCCTCCTCCTCCTCCACTTCTGAGAGCTTTTAATGCTCCCAGAAGTTACTCCCTCTTTATCCAAATGCTCTGCAGTTGGGTTTTCTCAACAGGGCAGACTGTTCCTTCTTCAAGGGACAGACCACCCTGTCACATTCCTACTCCTCCTGCTTAGGCACATTCCAAAGTGTTTTCTCCAATCTCCGCTTTGTAGATGAGAGAGATGCCTCTCTTTGATCTATCCATTTCAATGATCCTAACTGACAAACTAACCTAGAGTTCAAGAAGTTCTTGCACTCCATGATGTCTGTCGTAAGAACATATGGAGTGCTTAAAACCAATTTCAGACGTTACTGTGCAGACAATCCAGGGGTATGCCCAGAGTTACCATATAACAAAGCCCTTAGGTTTTTCGGAAGTTAGGCTAAATGACAGCATAATGTCTTCAGTTTGTGACCCAATAAGAGATACAGGAATTGATAAACTCCTGCTCTGGGTTGTTTTTCAGGATGGAAGCTCACCTAAATCAGTCAAATCTTTGCCTTCCATTCTGTTCAGTTCTTACCTGCCTCAAAGGTGAATTGTTCTGGAACTAATATCTGATAGGCAGGATCCCAAGTACCTAGAGCCAAGGCTCATACCTGGTTTCTTTGTGAATCACGCAGCACTTGTTCTCAGTTTTGTCCTCAGGTTTTTCACTATGAGTCTCATGCTCCCACCATATAATGTTTGCTCCTCTAGGGGGAATAAGCTTACTCCAGGACAAACAACAGAACGGTAACTCCAAGTAAAGAGGGAAAGGGTGCAGCATTATTGCAATTCCACTCAGTACAACTATGCAGTTATTAATCTTCTCTATCTACTAGACCTCAACAATCGATTCTCAATATCAGGACAACTGCATTCAAGTGACCCCTGGCTGGAGCACAGATGCATAGGTTAGATTTTACTGTGCATCTCTGATGTAGGTTTCCTTTCTGGAAAGTAGTTTGGGATTCACTTTTAGGGTATAATACTTTTATTTTAAAGTTTGAAGGCAATC
This sequence comes from Caiman crocodilus, assembly GCA_030014935.1. Lineage (NCBI taxonomy): Eukaryota > Metazoa > Chordata > Crocodylia > Alligatoridae > Caiman > Caiman crocodilus. The sequence goes on from JAGPOW010001327.1 coordinate 19,961,432, forward strand.
AGTGAATCAATGTACAACTTGGTAATTCTTAAATATAAAACTTGTGAATTTTTACCCCACCTCACTTTTTTTTGGCTGTCTAGATTAGGGGCGGGTGATTATTTTGGGCATAGGGCAGCTTATTGAGTTTTGGCAAGCCATTGAGGGCTGCATGACAGGCAGCCCAGAACAGATTAATACTAATTTTCTAAATTTTTTTAGGGATCTCATGGGCCGGTTAGAATGGCTTGGAAGGCCACATCTGGCCCCTGGGGTGCATTTTGCCTACCCCGGTGTAGATTAACAAAGACAAAACTATAAAACTTAATTTTCAGAATTTGCACAAATGTAAATATGAGCTAAACAAAGGCAGAGGCTAAATTATAAGTTCCACATTAAACGAATTACTTACAAAACCTGCCTGTTTGATAAAGTGATCCAGAATTTTTAAAAATGTAGACCTGGGTAAGTATGTAAGAAATATGCGATACCAAGTGCCTGTGCATGCCCCAGCAATACATGGGATACTTAACATAAAAATTTTTATTCATTATTATTCTATGAGGAGAAAGTCCCAATTTATCTTTCTACTACAGTAACCAATGGATAACAAACAATAAATGAAATACTAAATGAAAAACACTAAAAACCACTGTATGTTATGTGTGCATGCACACTGTACTGCTGTTTGATGCTGAATAAACTGCTTAGCAGCTTCAAGGTCCTTGATACTCCTTGTATTCTTGAATAAATTTAGCATAGATTGAATCCACCATCTCTGGAGCCTCTGGATGAACTCAGTGTGCTTGTTTTGTTTTGATTTGTGGGCTTTTTTTCCCATTCCCTCAGCAGGCTCTCAGTGAAGGACAGACTTTACTCTGGTTGAAAGAAAAGTCATCTGAATTCCCAGAAAAGTCATCTGCCAGCAAGAACCAAAGCTCACCCAGCCCTGATCAGTGTTTTTAATATGACCGTCCCTTCCAGTCTACCAGACCTTGCTCCTGTTCACAGAGAGTTCTCTCCAAACACTCCCCTTTGGGCCCAGCTACCACACACCCTACACCCTGGTTGCTAGGGTAGTGTCCACCCTTTCCAGCTCAGTGGTACGCTCAATGTGGCTGTCAGCCACCACCATTTCCCATTATGCATGCTTAAGAGCGTCTCACTTACCTTCCCAAGATGGATGTATTTTCAAACGTTCCCTCATAGTACAAGGAGGTGACAAGTACATTACTTAAATATGGTTAAGCTCAGAAGGAGCTGAGGAAATTTGTGAACATTACAGAGTATTCCTATTTTTTCAGGGGCATGCAAACAGACAAGAGTTCAGGACTCAAAAGCTTTTCTAAGCTGCAGGAGTGTGTTGTAGCCATGTTGGTCTAGGGATACAGGCAGGCAAAGTTCTTTGGGGAAATATAATATCTTTTATTAGACCAGGTCAAACTTAGCCTTTCTAAACGCAAAACTCTATTAAACCAGGTGCTTTAACACTGCTGCTCAGTATGTCAATGTATTTAACTTAAACCTGAGCAGTTACTGATAGAAAAACAGGGCTGGAAGGGACCTCATGTCCAACCTCTGACTCAGAGTAGAATAATCCCTGTCTAAAGTATTGCAGAGAATTGTTTGTCTAACCTAGCTTTAGAAATTTCCAAGAATGGAGATTGAATAGCCTTTGTGGGTAGCGTATTCCAATGCTTAATTGTACTCATAGTTAGAAAATTCTTAATATTCAACCTAAATTTCCCCTTCTGCAATTTGACATGCTTTCTTCTAGTCTTATACTTCGTGGCTGCAGAGAATGGTTTATCACCATTTAATGTATGGTATTCCTACAGGTATTTGAAGACATATCAAGTCTCACTTCAGTTTTCTTTTCCCCAGACTAAATAATACCAGTTCTTTTAATCTTTCTGTAATAGGTTATGCTTTTTAGATATCTAATCATTTTTGCTGCTTCTGCTGCGTTATTGTTGTTCTCTGGACACTCTAAATTATTTGTCTCTTTCTTGAAAAATGATACCCGAACATTGGGCGCAGTCCTCTGGGTCAGGCCTCACTAGGTGGGACAATCACCTTCCTTTATTTGAAAATCATGTTGATTAATACAGCTCACTATGCTGTTGGCTCTTTTTGCAAAAGAAGTACACTTTTAGCTCATATCCAACTTATGGTCCAGTTCCTTTTCTGTAGTACTGTAGACTAACCAATCATTCGTGGTTTTGATCTGTGCTTGGTTCTTTTCTGTTCCAAGTCAGGGCTGTGCGCTTGTCTTTATTTGATTGAGTTCTGGAATATTTCTACAGTTTATTACAGACATTTTGAATTGTAATCCTATTTTTCAGTGTCTGCAACTCCAACTTGGTTAACAATATTGAAACAGTTTAGAGAGGATAGAAACATAACCAATTATTATTAATAATATTACAGTTCCACTAAGATATCTTGCATACATATCAGACTCCTGTTGTACTTCATCTCTACAAACACAGAATAAAGATAGTACTGCCCTCAGAGCTTGAATGTGCTTGCATTTCAGTTTTTGAGATTACAGCTACATAGATGTATCTTTAAACGTTAAATGTGAAGGCATAACATTCTCTTTTACAGAATTCCCAAAGTTTTTAAAAACTGTTTAAAGTGCCTAGCTAAGCTGCAGTTTTCTTTCAGTGTATAACACTTCTTGTATTCAATCGTGTTAACAGATGCATGGAATCTGTTGAAGGAAAAAGAATGAAACAGAAGTATCAAGATATAATACAATTGCTAGAAAGGTAGGTGTTCCTTCAATAACTGCTTTTCTTATGGATTTTCAAAGGCCACACATCCCAACAGTATCTGAGTACTGTACTTAGACATTCCAATTAGCAGCAGTGGACTTTGGAACAGAATTCTAACTTTCAGTCAATTTGTTTTTGTGTTATTAATCTTACTTTATCTCTAATCCCTGTAATCACAGTATTAGCCTTTTAGTGATTAAAAACACTGTTATTTTGGTTTTCATTTACTTGTTCCTTTGGAAGTTTGTATTTGGTAGGTGAACACTGGAGAATCTTATTTGAATCAGTTTCCAGGAAATTTGATGCTCTCCTCATTGAAGACTCTTTTTATGTTAATGAGAAGAGTTTTCTAATGGATGATGGAAAATAAAGTAGAAATTTTAATTACTGTGTAACTTAAGGTAGTAAATATTCCCAAAAAGGCATTTTAGGATGGACTCTGAAGCTGTGAACATATGTTAAATCCATAATGTTACAAAAACGGGATGTCTGTGTATTCACAACAACTACAGCGGGGTGGGCAAAATACAGCTCATGGGTCAAATCTGGCCTACCAAGGGATTTTATCTGCCCCATGACAGGTCTCTCAGTTTCACCCAGCCAAGGTGCAGGGGACAGTCTGGGCTGTGGTGTATGCAGCCATCCCATTGCCCTCGGGTGTGCAGTGAGTCTGGGGTGTCATGGTAGCTGGTCTCAGCTTTCCAGCAGTCCTGGTGGTGGAGGTTCCTTGCGGCTGCCACTGCTAGTGTCACTGGTGCCTCCAGACACAGCCTCACTGCCCAGGCACCTTGGCCTGTCCATCTTGCACCCACCACCAGGGGTCCTGGATAGAGCGGGCAGGTGGATTCTCTGTGGACACCAACCCAGGACTTGTGCAGGTATGGTGCACTCAGCTGAATGGATAGAATGGAGCTGTGGGTGGGTGGGGAGTGGTGTCTGGGAACAGGACACATGGGGCTGGGGCTGGGACCTTGTGGGAGTGACAGTGTGGAGCTTGGAACAGAGCCACAATCCACTCGCATGTTCCTGCGTTGGGTGATGGTTCCGCAGGTAGGGTCATGATGGGAGTGGATTACAGCTCTGCCCCAAGCCCCAGCCCCATGCTGTCACTGCCCCACGATCCTGGCTCCAGCCCTGGGTGGCTCCATCCCATCTACCTGGCTGAGTGTGCCTTTCCTGCATGGGTCCTGGGTGGGTCTCTGTGGAGACTCTAGGACTGGGACCAGAATCTCCAGACAGTGACAGCATGGGGCTGGGCTCCAGGGCCCAGCTACTTACAGAGTTTTGGTAAGCTGTCATGGAGGGGGAGTGGGGATGATGACCCAGCCCATAACAGCTCACCAAATCTTCTTCAGTGGCTTTCCAGCTCAAATAATTACCCATCCCTGATTTGTAGAGACACAAAAATGGTAGATCCACCAGGAAAATGTTCCCCTTTCAAAGAGGAATTTCTCTCTAGACCTGTGTTTTGTTGCACCATATGACAGTTACATGTAGTTCTGTAGATGGGTTTTCTAGGTCTCCAGCACTCTCTTTTCTCTTTCCATATAAGTGAGAAGGAGGAGGAATGACTGATTCTTTTAGGGCTTTGGCACAGATTATCTTTAACATGTCACAAAGGCATTTAAAATGAGAGCAGTCATTAGTTAAGGGGTGGTAAGACACCATAAGTACCCTCTAAAGGCATTTATACTCATGATATGGGAGTGTGTGTGGGTGGGGGGGGGTGCTTTAAGTAGAATGGCTCCGAGAGTCATTCTAATTAAAGCATCTGGAGCGTTACCTGTGTCAGTGTCCTTGTGCTGAAAATTGATGACAGGGCCATTTTAACTAAAACTCATCAAACAAGCTTTAGTTAAAACACCCACGGCAACCGCTTTTCAGCTGGGGGCCACTAATACATGTGACACTGGAATCTTTTAGAGCATGGTAATTACCATATTCCAGCAGACTTGATAAATTGAGTATGCTACAACATGCTGAGCGCAAGAACGCATCGGAGCAGCCTCTTTGCTCATGTATAGGAGCTCCAAATGTTTCAGAGATATGCCACTACAGCTACAGCTGAGGTTTATCCTTGATTTGTTTTGCCCAGATTATTCCAGGGTATTGGATAGTATGGATCAGGGGAGGCCAAAATATATCCCCGGGCTGTATCTGAACCTCTAGCCATTTTATCTGTCCTGCAGGGCCCCTAAAAAGTTAAAAAAAATGTTATCTGCCTATGGCTACCTGTCTAAAACTCCAGAGGTTGCAGGACCCAGTTGGAGCTGGCGGCAAGACCCAGGGACAGCACGACTCAGCAGCAAGGCCCACCTGGCCCTGCCTCATCTCCAGCCCCCAACTGGAATTCTTTGCCTAACAGGCTTCTGGGTTAGCGACCCTGGGGCTGTTCTCCCACCCTCCCTCTGTCCAGGAAGTCAAACTCAGCTACAAACAAGGGGAGGGGCTGGGCTGGCTTCTGGCCATGTAGCCAGAAACCATGTGGTGCCACAACAGCAGGCAGTGGAGTCGGATGGACTGGCGGCTGCTGGCAGGAAGTGGTGGTGGCAGCAAGCAGGCAGGTGGAAGTTCAGGAACAGTTGGGCGGGAGCATGGGACCTGCACCAGTACCTTGGGGCCAGAGCCAGTGTGGGTGTAGGGCGGGGCGGCAGAAGTGTGGAACCTGGGCTAGCAGGAGCTGCATAAAGTTGGGTCAGGCTGCATCAGCAGGGAGAGGGGAAGCTGGCCCAGCTCCATGGGGCCCCTGCCATCTTGGGCCCTGTGTTCCTGCTGCCCCACCCTGGATCCCTACCAGCTTTGGCCTTGGGACACTGGCACATGCCCCATGCTCCTGCCCAGCTGTTGCTCCTGCCCACCTGCCACTTCTCCCTCCCTGCCTGCTATGACTGCTGGTGCCTCTTCTCCACATACTCCTGCACACTCTCTTGCTGCTCCAGCACTGTGGAGCTCCTGGCTGCATGGCTGAGACCACAGAATGCATCAGGAGCCATCTTGACTTGGTCCCCACAATTCCCAGCTGTGTCCATGCGGTGCTGGCTAGGCTGGGCTGGCTCATTTTGTGTTCTGCAGCCTCAGCCGTGGGTGGGAAGGTTAGGAAAGCATCAGGAGAAGGGCAGTGGTGGCAGGAGGTGAAAGGGTAGTGGCAGCAAGTGGGTGGGCAGGAGTGTGGGGCCTCTGTCAGTGTCCTGGAGCCAGGGGCAACAGTAGTGTGGAGTCTGGGCTGATAGAGGCTCTGCCTGTGAGTGCCCCGAGTCCTTACTGCCAGCTGCTGCTGCTCGTGGCAGGGTCTGTGGGTAATGAAGGAGGGGGGGGGTGTTTGTAGGGGTGTCTCACATGCACATCCCACCATACACATGTACCCACACTCCCCCTCACACCACCACACACACACACACACACGTAGACAACGACCAGCCACCCTCTCCCTCCACACACACAATCCCCCACAAACCCCACACACATATCCACACATATGTATAGCCCCCCACACCCCACATACATACATACCTCTACCCCCACATATACCCACAGCCCCACAAGCCTATACTCACCCTCCCCCACAATATACAAGAGTAAGATTTCATTTTAAGCTAATGTACAATCACTTATATGTATACTATACAAACATTGAAATCAGGACAAAAATATTTTTTGAAATCAAATTAATGAATATCTCTTCAATATCTTTATCAGTGACTTGGATGAGGGAGCGAAGTGTACTCTGTCCAAGTTTGCAGATGACACAAAACTATGGGGAGAAGTGGACATGCTGGAGGGCAGGGAACAACTACAAACAGACCTGGACAGGTTGGACATATGGGCAGAAAACAACAGAACACAATTCAAGAAGGAGAAATGCACAGTGCTGCAGCTGGGGAGGAAAAATGTCCAGCATGCCTACTGCCTAGGAAATGACCTGCTTGGTTGAATGGAAGCGGAAAGGGATCTTGGAGTCCTGGTGGACTCCAAGATGAACATGAGTCGGCAGTGTGACAAAGCCATCAGAAAAACTAATGGCACTTTATCGTGCATCAGCAGATGCATGACAAACAGAACCAAGGAGGTGATACTTCCCCTCTATCGGGTGCTGGTCAGACTGCAGTTGGAATACTGCATGCAATTTTGGGTGCTGCACTTCAAGAGGGATGTGGATAACCTGGAGAGGGTCCAGAGAAGGGCCACTCA
>JAGPOW010001327.1:19976697-19991806 GCA_030014935.1 Caiman crocodilus
GGGCCTGCAGGGGCGGGGGGGGGGGGGATGGGGAATGGGGCAGGGAACAGGGTCCGGCCCGAAGCGATGGGAGGGGGGAAGGGTTGGGCCCAAAGCTGTGGGGTGGGGGAGGAGAGGTGGATGAAGATGAGGGGGTGGGGGCGCAGGGCCAGAGTCTGGGCTCTGTCCCTGCCCCTGTCATTCTTGATGGGCAATTTGCTAGTTTCTCATATTAGGGATGTCCTGCAAATGAAATGAGAAACAAAAATAAGGGGGAAAAAACATCCATCATCTTGGGTTGTTTTTCTAGCTGGTTTCAGTGCTTAGGGAAGTCAGTTACTTGACAGGAAGCCAGATGGAGAGCATCCCGCAGACAGCAGCAGAATTCTACGCCTCCAAGGAATCATACCGGAAGCTGGTGGCTAACTTGGAACTGATGGTGAACAGGTACAACAAGATCCTAAGGACAGTTCTTGAGGTAGAATACCCTCTAATAGAGAGACAACTTCATGATATTGACTTACACCTGAAAGATGCAGAAGAGACTCTAAACTGGAAAATGGAAGGTGAGGCTCTGCTTTAGTTAACACTCTGTTAAATGTGGAAGGTAATGAGTGGCCAAATGAACTTAAATTAGTTACTGTATTTCCTCCGACCTGAGATATAGAATATTCTATTGATCACCATCCTAAGGCCTACAAAATGGTAAATTCCCAGATCTTGGCAAAGTGGCAGAGTTGCCACCCGACCCAGGAATGGGGCATGTGCAGGACAATACCTCCCTCCCCTCTTTCCCCCCCACAATTTTCCTTTTCTAGGCCCATATCTGCTTCCCTGTGCCCTCTTAGTTTGGGATTGCAGGTTCAGAAGACTGTCCGTCCAAGGGCAATGTAAATAATGCAAATATCCAGTGGTGACTATTTATCGTGAGTTGATGATTGGAGTTGACTGCTACATTGCAGTCCAGCTTAGTTGTGAGGTCTCTAAAGGAAAGCCACTTACTTGTGCTGGGACAGTTCCTGACTCATCAGTTCTAGGGCACTTGGGTACTGTTTCCAGTGCTGTTACTCTCACAGCAAAATGGAATGTGAACAGGAACTGAGCTCTAAAACTAGCCAGGCTCTACAGGAGGACAGCAAATGCATTGATGCCTGATTATGCAGACCCTTAGATTTTTTTCCCAGAAGGATGAAATAAAACAATGTGATTAATAACTTACAGTCTATTAGAATATAGCTTTTTTTTATATCCAACAAGCATGAGTTGTTTTAGAGCAGTTAATGCTGACAAATTCCAGGTCTCTTCATACAGAGCATTTTGAAAATAAAAATGCAAGGTCTCCTGCCTCTTATTTTCCAAGTTACCCAGCATTTGCTGATGTCTAGGGTGAAGGAGGACCCCCCACACTGGCTGAGAACCTTGAGCTTCCATTCCTGAAACTGAGGGTTAGGCTACTCCTGTCCCACTGCCAGGGCCATGCAGGCTCCACCCTATGGTGTAACTGGCTAGGTTCCACTCTGCATGTGTGACGAATGAAGAGCTGTGAAGAGCTGCAGGCTTAGGCATTCTGGGCTTTCAGGGCACAGGGGTATGCAGCATAAGGGAGGCTTGAGAACCATACAAAAATAATAGTTTGATGGACCCTGTTTCTGCTGTACATCTGACCTACTTAGCCAGCTCCATTCTTTTAGTTGCTTGATTTAATTGATTTGTGACTTCACCTGACCTTGTTTTTTTTTTTTGCAAAAGGACAAATTCTGATCAGAAAGGACACCACAGTAAGTAGGGATGGCAGGCTTGCCAGTGCTGCTGACAAAAAACAGAGAGTGGGCAATGCCTTTATTATGAAGTGCTGGCATAGAAGGGAATTAGAAAAAAGCCAGGACAGAAAAAGCCCCTTGCACTCTAGACAGTAGATATGGTGGGTCTGTCATATTCACAATGAGTTGGGACCCAGGCAATGGTTGTGGGAACTTCTTGTGAAGGAATAAGTCACAAACATTCGATAACAGAACTGAATAGTGTGAACCCTACAGAATTGGCATGAATATATTAAATAAAATTTCTTTATTGAAAGGCCTCTGGGATCACATCTCTGAAGTGATTGACAATGTTCATGACCTTGAGAGAAGGATCCAGAAAGCCAAGGACAATACTGAGGAGATTCAGAATATCATGAGATCCTGGGTGTCACCCATTTTTGAAAGGAAAGATGGGAAAAGAGAATCACTGTTTAGTTTGGATGACCGGCATGAATCATTGGAAAAGCGTTACCAGTTCATCAAAGAATCTGGGTTTAAGATTCATTCTCTGGTGAAGGTAAGCAGTCCTACAGAGCTGTCTGAAAATACCATAATGGATGTTTTCTTTCCAAAGGGTCTGTTTCTCTTTCCATCCTAATTAAAGTGTCTAGAATTGCTTAACCTTAAGGGCACTGAGGTAACTGCCTTAACACTTTCAAATAACTTAGCCAGAATCAGCTGAGTCCCAAATTAAGAAGCTTTATGAATATGCAGTGTGATGCCATCAGTTGATTCATTATTACTGGGGTCTGAACCCTGGATCCAAAAAGCATGCACTAGCACTTTGTGAGCTAGAGAAACCAGGCACTTTAGTGCAAGAGCTATATCGGACTCATGAATCTGTTTATGGTATATATCCACAAGAGGGAGCTAGAGACCCACCCTCCTAGCCTAGATTACCAAAATGAAATGCTTTCATTAAATATTTTCTTTAAGTTTCATTAAAAACATATAAACAACTGGAGTTTTGGAGTTGCAGTGTTCTGCTACAGAATTGGAAAACCCAGAAATTACTACTGTGTGAGATATAAAAAGTAACACTTGCAATCAGAAGAAAAAATTAAGTGAAATGCTGAAAGCAAATGTTATATATGGTAAAAAATAAATGACATTAAAATTCTTTATTAACAAAGTATGGGAGGATAACTCAGGGTATTATGGAAAGGGGTTTTTTTTAATCCTAATGCTAATATTATATGATACTGAGATTTGTTAAAAAAAGCAAAACTATAATATTAGTTATCAGATATATCAACATTGTCCAATACTACTTGGAGCAATAAACCTGAAAATGTTATGTACACAGATGTTTGAAAAAAGGAAGAACTTTTTTTTCCAAATTTAATATTAAAAACTGAGAGCTCTTAAGTCCACCTAAATAAGTGAGCTGATTTTCAAAACTAGTAGGCATTTAGGAGTTACTGGGCATGTTTACATATGCCTCTCCTATGGCACAGTTGTAACTGCGCCACTGTTTAGTACTTGCTTTAGGAGTGCTGTCATGGTGGTGCATGGTTATTTTTAGCAACTACCTTGCCATAGCGATGCACGATAGCTAGGTAGCTCATCACTATGGTGATGTGGTGTTGACCTCACAGTTTGTCCCACAGAAGCTACAGCGCCATAGCAACTAGCTATGTCAACATAGCATCACATGTAAATATGCCCACTAGCTACTAAGCATGAGTGAATATCTGGCTGATTATGTAAATGCCTAAAAATTCATTTAATTGTTTCATATTGGGGTAACATTGTTGAACATCTAGACTCCAGTCTCTGTAAAAGATACAAGGCATTTATTTTTTTTACATTTACCAAATACATACTCTGCCAAGTGACAATGATAGAAGAACTTGGACTTTATCAGAATAACTAAACAGTTTATGAAAGAGGAGACCTTTAATTTACTTCCTCTCTCTTTCTCTTTAAATTCTTTTAAATTCTTTCATTTTCTTTTTTCTTCATTGGCTGACTTCCTTTATTTCACCACCCTCCCCCACCCCAATTTCCTTTCCACCTCGCACTTCATTATCTATTCCCATCCCATTGATTCTCTGTCTCCCAACTCAAATTCTCCCCCACCCCACACTGCCCTCCTAGAGCATGGATAGAAGAAGCCTGTCCTTGTTCAGAAGCCTGTAATGGTACCTCCTAGTTAGGTCCCTGCTCCCTCTAGTGGCAAATAAAAAATATGCAGGTGGGAGGCAATCAGGATTATAGCAGTAAGGCATGACTGCTCCAAACTCAAGCTAGCACTACCACAGATCAATAGATGAGCAGCTCAAAGTCCACTACTTCCCTAGGCAGTCTATTTCATTGTCTCCCTCTTCTAACTAAAGACGTTTCTTCCGGATATACAATCTAAATTTATCTTGCTGAAATTTGAAGAAAATGTCTGTATCCTCCACGCTGCATCAAGAAAGAAAAGGTGCTTTCCCTCTTCTATATGGCAGCCCTTCACGTATTTGAAGACTGCTGTCATTCCCCCTTCTAAGCACCTTTCCTGCAAGACGAACATGTCTAGTCCCTCCAGCCTCTTCTCATATGGCTTGCCTTCCAAGCCCTTGATCATCTTTTTTGCCTTTCTTTGAACCCTCTCTAACTTCTCCACATCCTTTTTAAAATGCAGTGTAACAAACCCCTGCAGTGTCAGGCACAATCACTAAAGCCAGCGAGGGATTTACTTTATATCAAGTGTCTTAGGGGTTAGGGTCACAGGCCAACAGATCAATGGGAAGGGGCAAACAAATACATAAGTATCCAAAGCATAACAACATACACATACAGGGCAAGAAAACAGGAAGTGGTCAGTACCACTTGGGTACATACATTCAGCATATAGAGTCCCATGCCCACCTCTGAAGATGTTCCCAAGAACGAGTTTTTAGTCCAGAGTTTCTCTGAGCAGGTTTGTTGGTTGGGGATCATGTGCAGTTGGTCTGTGGCTCATTTGTGCTGCACAGAGGCTTCCCACTACTTTGGTCTATCTCCAGTAGGCACAATAGTCAGCAGCTTTTCTGGCAGTAGCCTGCCAGGGCCACCACCTCTTCCTCCAGCCCCCAACGTTTTCTGGGATTTGCAGTCCAGCAGCAGGGCTCTACAGGGTTTCTCACCACTTCCCCTTCCTGCTTCCAAGTACCTCTGGAACTTGTAGTCCATTGTCAGTCAGCAAGCCTCCACAAGGTTGCTCCCTGTCTGTCACACACTCATATCACATTTCCTGCCATTCTGACATGGACCTTTTAATAATTATCTTTTGCTTGTGGCTGTTGAGCCAGTTATCTATCTTATAGTTTTTTTCAGTTTGTTTATGAGAAAGTTATGCGGGACCTTGTCAAAAGCTTCGCTGAAGTTCAGATACACTGTATACACAGCATTCCCTTCATATCCCAAAGTAGTTACTATGCCAAAGAAGGAGAATAAATTGGCTCAGGGCCATCCTAGGGAGTGAATCAGGGAGACCGTCCTGGGCCCTGTGCTCTGGGGGGTCCTGCAGTCAGTGCCTTGTAAGCTTCGCTGTGGCTGGCACATGCTAGCGTTGCCAGGCGCTGCCAACTCTGCCACTGCTGAGCACTGGTGGCTCTGGCTGTTTGCCACCCCCTTCCCTCCTGGCTCTGGCCACTTGCTACCTCCCCCCACCTCTGGGCCCAGAGAATATCAGCACTAACTTTATAGCTGGTTGGCTCTTTTTATACCTGGGCTGTCACTTTAATTGTCTGATAATTTCTTTGCACATGTGGCCGGTCTAAATTTATTGCACAATTAACGAGTCAATTGTGTAATATATGTTATGTGTAACAGGGGTCTAACTCTCCCTGTGAATTTTAGAGGGAACCTGGGTATACTGTCTTTTCAGAGTTCTGCAAGCTTCTTCAATTTGAACAGTGCTCCTTCAGGCCCCTATGACATGACTGAAATTCAGTCAAGCTATATTTGATGATCATATCCTTTCTTTTCAGGAAAACCTGAGCCTATTCATTGCAGACCCCACTTCTGACACCTGGAAAGCATATATTGATTATGTGGATGAAATGGTCCTGGATGGATTCTTTAGTGCTATTGAGTGTTCACTGAAGTATCTTCTGGAAAACACAGGTAATTGAGATTTCATTTTCTTTGGCAAGAATGCATTCTTTTTCTCCTTTCAGTGGGTTTGAAAAATGCGTGTGCAATCAGAATGATACAACCTGCTGTCTAGGGGTCAGTGGTGTTTATATCTAAGAAGAAGTGAGGTGATTTGTTACTGTCTGCAGTGTGCAATTTTTAGCATCTCTTGTGTAAAATGAGAGAAGGATGCCTTGCATGCTTGTTAAATATGCGTACAGTGCCTGGCCATGGCCCCTGTCTACATTAAGAATCTCACTACGTGAGCCCACAGACATGAGGGGTCAAGGAATGACCAGTTAGAGCAATAATGTGGGAAGCAAGGGTAGTAGTATTTATCTGTCTGATTTATCTGTCTGATTTTGTTTCATTCTGTACATTGAGGCTAGCACACTGTAGTTACCTGGATCCAAGATAACTTTGAATTTAAGATGACCTCCCAATATTTAGATTCTATACACAGAAAATTATTGTATGTATAGAATCTAATTATTGGAGAATTATCTTAAATTCATCCCCTGCACCACTGTAGTAGGGAAAGCCGTGGCAGGGGGGAGGTGGTAACAGGGCACACAGTGGGGGCAGCAGTGGGTGGAAAAGTGGGGAGACAGGCAGTGGGGGAGCCAAGCAGCCTGACCTCTTTTCTTTGCCTCCCCATATTGTATCCCCTGCTGTCTGTCCCCTCCAGCATTTATCCCCCTGCTGCCTGCCTGCCCCCCTTCTCCCTCCCTGCCAGTGCCTGTGTACCCCAGCACCTGCTGCCACTTCCACCCTGCTACTTGCTTCCCTGAAATCTCTGGCCCTTCCTCCGAGTGCCTGGCCCCTTGCTTGGGCCCCCTGCAACCTCTGTATCCTCACTTCCTGCCCCCCAGCCTTTGTTTCCTTGCTGCTGCTCTTTGGCTTTAGCAGGGCTTCAGAACTGCTTCAGCCTGGGGCATGGAGCATGTGATTGCTCTAGCCCCAGTCTAGCCACACAGCAGCTGTTGCTGTGGTGACACCTCTGACTGAGTCCTGGAGCCAGAGCCTGGGTTGGAGCTACTGCCACTGCTACTAGGCCAGGCTGGGACTGGAGCAACCACTAGACCCCTGCAGAGCTGAAGTGTGGGTAGCAGTGGGGGACCCAGCAGAGTTGATGTAAATGATCATTGTCTCAATATTCAACATGTTTTCTTGTGAGAGGATGCTAATGTTGGTGTGTTGGTGTTCCCGCTGGATTTGAAGTATCTTCCAAAGGCAGCATTGATGGTACTTGTCCAGCAACTTGAGGTGTCTCCTTGTATCAAGAGCCCATCTCATGATGCCCCCTGATTGGTGCTCAGCCCTTGCCCATCTGGTTCCTTTTGGGGCCCTCTACCCTTCACTCACCCACCACACTTTGATGTTAAAAGAGAGACTGCCCCTGGGTTTCCCAAGCCTGATCTTACTCAAAGGACCACAGGTGCTCATTGGTCACTGCCTGAAGGGCTAGTTTGTGGGCTTCATAATCCCTCATACCCACTCCGTTTTCTTGTATGCCTTGATAAAGATCAATGATTGCCTGGAGGTCCATTAAAGTGGTCACTGTGTGCTTGTGCAAAGATTCAAGGAGATGCATGTTAACTTCTGAAGAGCCACATGTGGCTCTGGAGCCACAGATTGGGCATCGCTATACTAGAGGATCAGCAGCATACTGCAGCTCAGTGACTGAGGTTGAGATAGTCTTGGTTTTGGCTCAGAGTTGGCTAAGATTAAATGGTTTTTCATCCACTTGGTAGTTTAGCTCCACTCCAACTGGAAGCTTATTGGTGGTAAGTAGTACTGAAAAGAGTATTGGAGCTATGACACAGCCTTGCTTAACTCCCAACTTAACTTTAGTGGGATTTGTGATAGATCAGTTAGTGAGAACCAACACTCACATACCATCACGGAGCAAGTGAAGAATAGTGATGAATTTCAGTGGGCATCCATACCTCATAAGATGCTCCCAGCGCTTCTCAGGTGACAGAGTCAAAGAATTTCATGAGGTCTGTCGCAGCGCATCTCACTGCCTAGTGAGGGGAAAATGCTAGGAAAAACCCCAGTAGTTTGATAAAGAACCCAGCTACAAGTTGCCAGGGCAACTGTAGGAGGCAAACAACTGCACCTGACGGTGGTCAGCTGTCTCTTATAAAGCCCAGAGCTGAGGCTAGGCTGGCAGTTCCCTGCCAGTTACCAAAGAGAAAAGAGCTCCCTGTCTGGGGAGAGAGGGAACCAGAGGCAGAGGCTGCAGCAGAGAATGGAAGGGCCCCTGGTAGAAATGAATGTTGCTTGGGCTGGTGGGCTGCCAGTTTTGTTATAGCCAGGTGGGTTAGGTTGTTATGGCCAGGTGCCTTGTATTTTAGTTACAGCCAGAGGCTTGACCTTGTGTTTTGTATTAAACCAGTGGTTTGGGTGAGGCTGTGAGGGGATGGAGGAGTCCTCATAGGAGACCCACTGTAGCGTGGGAATCCTGGCGCCAGGGAGAGCACAGCTAACGGGTTGTGTGGACCCCAGCCCTGGAGAGGAATGTAGGAAGAACCCCAGTAGGGGCACAGCAAGCCCCAGAGAAGGGGCAGGATTATTGAGAAGCCCAAGAGCGAGATGGGCAGCGCTTGAGAAGCCCAAAAGAGAGCGGGCAGTGCTTGAGGGCCCCAGTGAGGGCACAGCAGGCCCCAGAGAGGCGGGCAGCGCTTGGAGAAGCCCCAGAGAGCAGGAAGCACTTGAGAGCCCCAGTGGGGGCACAGCAAGCCCCAGAGAGGTGGGCAGCGCTTGGAGAGGCCCGAGAGAGAGGCGGGCAGCGCTTGGAGAAGCCCGAGAGAGGCAGGCAGGATTTGAGAGCCCCAGTAGGGGCGCAGTAAGCCCGAGAGGGGCAGGCGGCACTTGGAGAAGCCCGAGGGGAGCAGGCGGCACTTGACATACCAATGTCTAATACATCAGCGAGGCTTGGGCTGCAGTATTGGGGTGGAAGGAGCCTCAGATAGTGCTCCCGGCATCGGGGCAGGACTGGGCAGCCTCCCGCTTATTAACATCCAGTAATGAACCAGTAAGATCAAGTC
Organism: Caiman crocodilus; assembly: GCA_030014935.1. Lineage (NCBI taxonomy): Eukaryota > Metazoa > Chordata > Crocodylia > Alligatoridae > Caiman > Caiman crocodilus. The sequence goes on from JAGPOW010001327.1 coordinate 19,985,636, forward strand.
GTGGCGAGCGAGAACAGGTGGGTGGTTAACCCACAGAGACAGATGGGCAGGTGGTAGCGTGTGGCCCTGAGGAGCAGGGATGCTCAAGGGCAACCAGCATGGTTTCATTAGGGGAAGGTCCTGTCAGATCAATCTGATTGCCTTCTATGATCAGGTCACAAAAGCATTGGATGCAGGTGTCCTTGTGGATGTAGTCTTTCTGGACTTCAGCAAGGCATTTGACACTGTCTCCCACCCCATTCTGATCAGAAAACTAGGTGACTGTGTCACTGATGCCTACACAGTCAGATGGATTGCAAATTGACTGAAAGGTTGTACTTGGGGGCTAGTGGTAGACGGGTCTTTTTTGATCTGGAAGGAAGTGGGCAGTGGAGTCTCCCAGGGCTCGGTCCTTGGGCCCACACTGTTCTATTTTTTTATTAGTGACTTGGACAATGGGGTAAAAAGCAGCCTGTTTGAATTTGCTGATGATACCAAGATTTGGGGTGAGTTGGGTATGCTAGTAGGGAAGGACAGATTACAGCAGGACCTGGACAGGTTACAGGGGTGGGCTAAAGAAAATAGGATGGGTTTCAATACTGACAAGTGCAGAGTGCTGCACTTGGGTAGTAGTAACCGGCAGCATGCTTATAAGCTGGGGAACTCCCTTCTCGAGAACACGGTGACAGAAAGAGATCTTGGAGTCATTATTGACTGCAAGATGAACGTGGGCTGACCATGCGAGGTCACAGTCAATAGGGCTAACTGTACCTTGTTGTACATCCACAGATGCATCTCAAGCAGGGCCAAGGAGGTGATCCTTCCCCTCTATGCAACACTGCTTAGGCCACAGCTGGAGTACTGGGTTCAGTTTTGGGTGCCGCACTTCAGGAGGGATGTGGATAGCATTGAGAGGGTCCAGAGGAGGGCTACCCTCATAATCCAGGTACAGCAGGGCAGACCCTATGAAGAGAGGCTATGGGACCTTAACCTGCTCAGCCTTCGGAAGAGAAGGCTGAGGGGGGACCTGGTGGCCATCTATAAGCTCACCGGGGGGACCAGCAGGGTTTGGGAGAGACCCTTTCCCCCCTAGCGTTCGCTGGGGTAGCAAGGAATAACGGCCACAAATTGTTAGAGAGTACGTTTAGACTAGATATCTGAAGGCACTACTTCACAGTCAGGGTGGCTAGGATCTGGAACCAACTTCCAAGGGAAGTGGTGATGGCTCCTACCTTGGGGGTCTTTAAGAGGAGGCTTGACGTCTACCTGGCTGGGGTCATTTGAGCCTGGTTTTCTCTCCTGCCCAAGGTCGGGGGTTGGACTTGATGATTTACAAGGTCCCTTCTGACCCTACTTCTCTGAATCTATGAATCGCCTTGTCAAGGGTTGGAGGGATTCCAAGATCATCTCTGTCTGGGAGCTGCGAATGGAGTTGAGAATACTTTTGTCAACAACAGAGTCTCAACTGAGAAGGTCTTCAAAATGCTCCTTCCAACAGGCATTGCTGGCTGCCCTTTCTTGATCAGGTCTCCTTCATCCTTATGTCTCAAGGGGGTTGGTCCTTGAGTGCTTAGACCATAGAAGGCTTTGGTGACACTAATACATGCATAGCATGGATATTAGCACTCCAAGTCATTAGTCCAGTCATTATTGGACATTACTGGACATGTCCAACATGAATTATTGGACAATATCCAATGTCTAATAATTCATGTTTTGAGCTTGAATGCTCAAACAAGATAGCTATGTTGGCTCTGCTGTTACTCCAGCTAATTCCCTAAGTACCCTAGGATGAAGATCATCAGGACCTGTTGACTTAAATACATTCGACCCCATCCAGGTGCCCTTTTAATAGGTCAGCTCAGATAGTTGGTAGGTTTGTATTTATTCTGGGCTTACTTAAGGTGCCAGTGGGATGCATATGTGTATTCATGTCCAAGAACACAGATACAAGGAAATCATTTAGAAGCTCTGCTTTGGCCATCCTGTCTGTTACTAGTTGCTCTAGTTCATCCAGAAGGGACCCTAAATTACCCTGTACCTTCTTTTTGCTTCCTATGTACTTAAAGAATGGCTTTTTGTTATCCTTAACTTTTGCTGCCAGCCTAAACTCCATTTCTGCTTTGGCTTTCCTCACTGCTTGGCCCTGTTAAATCTATCCAGCATTCTTTTTTGTAAGCTAAACAGAATGAGATGTGTTAATCACTCCCTACAGGACATTTCCCCTCTGTCAGGTAATTTTACCTTTTGTACCCTCCCCCAGTTTCAACATATTTTAAGAAATATGCAAAGGAGAATTGTGTACTGTATTTCAGTATTAGTTTCACTAATGTCATGCAAAGAAATAAATTAAGTCTACTTACTACTGTTGCAGTTTTAAGTTACCAGGAATTCTAAAACAAGTAATGGTGTCTATAATGTAGAGAGCCACTCTCCATATGTCTCTTATCTCACCGAGTTCCTCCTTAATATGTTGTAACCAGTGATTTTTAACATTTTGGTCATGAAAAGCGTTCACTGGGGTTGAAATAGTTCCTTCCTAGACACAGAGATTGGGAATATGTGGGAAATAAACTCACTTCCTTTTATACCTGAACCTGGATTCTATTATCTCTTTTGCTCCATTAGATCCCAAGGCAGGACTCGCCCCCCTATTTGAAGTACAACTGGATTTGGTGAAGCCAGATTTGGTATTCCATCCTTCTTTGGACCCTGGTGCTAATGATGGCTTTTATGACATCATAGAAGGACTCATCAATGACATTTATCGAATCTCATCGTTGGTACCAAGACTAACTGAGCACAGCATTTTCCCTCATTATCAGGTCCCGTGTTCTGTCAGACATTCTTTCGTTGTGCAGCATTGTACAAAATTTGCTCCAAATCATCATAAAGTCACGGCACCTTTCTTTTGTTTTTTAGGCTGATATGGAGGACATGGGTGATTTAGCTGACATGCGTCACAACCTGATGGAGCGTGTTCAGAATGTTATGTCAATTTGCTGTGATTACCGCAGTTCCTTTGACCATTACTCATACCTCTATAGCGATGACAGGAAGGAATTTATACGCCAATTCCTGCTGTATGGGCATGTACTTACTGCAGCAGAAATTGAAGCCCATGCTGAAGAGGGTGTTCCAGAGTCCCCTCCCACATTGCAACAGTTCAAAGAACAGATAGATTCATATGAGAAGATATATGATGAAGTGAACTCCCTGGAGATGACGAATGTTTGTGATGGTTGGATGAAAATTGATGCCCGGCCCTTTAAAGCTTCTCTGCTTAATATAATCAAAAGGTGGAGCCTGATGTTTAAGCACCACCTCATTGATCATGTCACACATAGGTAACAAATGCTTTTTTGCTCCATTTCCAGACCTCCATCTTTTGGGTTTTGTCCAAAGTTCTATAGTGAACCATGGGGCATTTATTTTCCGACCATTGGACTAATAAACTAAAAAACAAACAGTTGTAGTGTCCATCCATAGTGTCATGGACTGGCAGCTGCATTATATCCACTATTCCATTCTCTGAGATTGTCACTTCTGATTTGATCTGTGACTGAAACTAAGCCTAGATGTCCAGTGCACCTGAGTGGCTGAACAGAGTTGTGAATCAGGATTTCTAGATCCCACTTCTACTTCTTCATGCCTCTTGCTGTAATTACTCTGTCACCTTCCACAGTCTCTCTCTCTCTCTTTCTCTCTTTTTTTACTTCTGTCTAATTGTAGGGATTTGTAACTATCCTGTACGCACTTCAGCTTACCCAACAATAAAGGCAGACTAATATTACAAGCTATTTCATGGGAACATTTAACTTACATTTTTGACATTTCTGAATGAACTTTCTTTGTGTATGCTGTTTTGTCTTCACTCCTTTTATGGATGTTTTATCTAATTTGTTGACATAAGTGCAAAATTGAGGAGTTTTGAAATGGAATTAGAAATTCACATATGATAAATGTTGGAAAGATGATAAATGCTGGACACGTTTGTCCAGTCAGGAAGAAAAAGACTATGTGATTTACCGGGCAGTCATGACTAAAAACTGTCTGTCTTTCCCTGAAGTATTCTCTCTGGCCTGATTCAGCAGCCCACCTTATTCTTTGGCAAAGCATCTGAAAATGAGCTTAAGTCCCTTGGACTTTCATGGGACTTAAGCATGTGAGTAAGGGTTTATTGAACTGCATTTTTAAAGCCCCAGTTGAAGGAATGGACAGGAAGGAAGATAGCCTGTGTTTGAAATGTCCATTCCTCTTGATTTTTGTACCAATCCAAATGTATGGGCTAAAGCTGATAACCAGTGTAAATATAAATTGCTGTGTTTTTTCTCCTTTTTTTTTAGCTTGGCTGACCTTAAAGAGTTTATAAAAATTGCTGATAGAGGTTTGAGCAAAAAAGTTGAAAAAGGAGATTATGATGGGTTGGTAGAGATTATGGGTCACCTGATGGCTGTAAAAGAAAGACAGAGTAGCACTGATGAGATGTTTGAGCCCTTAAAGCAAACCATTGAACTACTGAAGATATATGAGCAAGAACTGCCAGAGGAAGTATATAAACAACTTGAGGTTGGTATAGAATAATGACCTGTATACAAAAGTACTAAATAATAGACACTTAAAAGGGAGTGATACATTTATGTTACTTAATTTTTAACCACCTGCTAATATTAGCCATTGATTAGACTGTTTTGACAACTGGGTTGCAGAAAATCTATTGTGGATGGGTCATAGCAGCACTATTTAATGTTGCATTGAAATTTTCATCTAAAGCAGAGATAAAATCTTTTGTTTCTTATGAAAGGTATAGCTTTTGGCTGTCAAAACTTGTAACAATTCCTCTTGAAGAATGTAATACATTTTTAAAGTACAACCCTTTATTAAATATGAGTTATAATTATTTGTATAGGTCCAAAGAGCCATTTTTATGAGTGTGGTACTAGGGTGGTAATGCTTAGTGGTAATGCCTATGTTCAGAGCATTAGTTTAAGGTCTTATCTATACTACACTTTTTTTTGGACTTAGATGTGTTATTTATGGATGTGAAGAGATCACATCCTTTTAATGATGTAGGTTTATGCAAGCAAAGCTCATCAAGATACAGGTATGCTACTGGAAACGGTCTTCTACAGCTTAGCAAGCGTGATATATATACATGCAGAAAACTCTTTTCCATATTTCTCCTAGGAGTATCTGCCAACATAGTTATCTTGTTACAGCTGTAGCAGCAATAGCTCCATAGTGTAGACAAATCTCTGCATTCTGAAGATGTGTATTTGGTTCCTACATCTTCCAAGTGCTTTCTGACAGACCTTCTTTAAGTCACCAAGGGCAGACTTTTATATGTAGTTAAGTACCTAAACATGTGGATAGGAACCTAGACATTGTTCAAAATCATACTGCCAAGCTGTCTTTGAGAGCCTGGCTTTATCACTCTGAGCTGCAGTTCTCCATTTTTAAAACACAGGTACAAGATCTTTATCACTCATAGTTGCTGTGGGGGTATGTTAAAGGTTGTGAGGTGTTCTGAACCATGTTATCTAAGATATTTTTAAAATAGAAAAATACATAACCAAAGGCTCATTTAAACAACTCCCATTATAGTCCTTGTGCTGAATGTTAGGGCTAAAGCAAGACCTTTCTAAAAAGTGCCCCTCTATTATAAATTTATGGAATGATAATTCTGTTGTTGTTCTCCAGGGAGAGCTGTTCTGTGTATGAGACTTGGCTTTGACTAAACTATTCCCTTTTTTAGTGTTTGAATTTTTGTGATTATAGTAAATAGAGCACATAATTTCTTTGTAGGGAAGCTGAAACACCAAAGCTCTCCTTAGGATATTGGAGCCAGGAAAGTATTTTTTCTTACCAGCAACCTGCTGGCTTCATACAGCTAAATAAAGTACAGGTTTCCCTTTTCAACCCCTGGGGTTAGGTTCCTGAAAGTTCCCATGGTTAGCAAAACCATGGTTGGCAAGACAAAAGGCTTATGGGAAGGTGGTGGGCTGATTTGTGGCCATGGAAAACTGTGGTTACTCAAAATTGTATAGTGTGGTAGCCAAAATGGTATGTGGAATATTAAGCGTGGATATTCAAATCCGTGGTTGGCAAAACCACGGTTGGCAAGGTTGACCTGTACTGATTGCTGTCTGCTCTGTACAGAAACAGAAGTGGATATGTTTCTTAATGTAATGT
>JAGPOW010001327.1:19991906-20010345 GCA_030014935.1 Caiman crocodilus
TGTATCCAGTATGTAATGTTTCTTAACGTAATGCATCCAAGATGCTGCAAAGGAGGGTGTAGTGATGGCAGGAAGTGCACTATGCATGTGTGGTGAGCTTACTATGCATACATCCACCACATGAATGAAGTGATGAAGTGGAGTACAACTTCACCACAACTGCACCCTCATACCCCTGGGTCTGTTCCAGAATGAGCACCTGTCTACTAGACTGACTAGTGCTTTTGTATTTCATGTGGTTGGAGATATTCTAACTGGTAAGCAGACACAAGTATTTTGAGTAGTGTCAGACAGACAATGGTTTCTGGAAAAAAAAAGTAGTCCAAAGTTCTGTTTTAACTGTTCCTTTTTTCCCCCTTGTTATTTTCCTGTTGTGATTTGTACTGGGGAAAGAAATAGAATAAGGGAAATAGCCTCATAAAAATAATGGAAGCAAGATGTAGAAAACTAAACAGGGCATTTTGGAACAAAGAGGGCTTGTATATATGTAAAGGGAGGGGGGAAACTCTTAACTTTCAAGGTGGAATAGTTCAGTTCTGTTTTAGTCAAGTCATGTGTTTGCCTTTTATGTCATGATAAAACTATCCTTATTGGGTAAGAAAGTAAGTCTTATGCTTTTCCAGCATTGTAACTATAAAGAGATCAGATACATATTATATTAAGTGGAAAATAGTGTCTGCCAGCTTTTAAATTTTGTTTGTAGGAGCTGCCAGAAAAATGGAACAACATAAAGAAGCTGGCAATAACTGTGAAACAGCATGTGGCTCCTTTGCAGGCAAATGAAGTGACAGTTCTTCGCAAGGGCTGTGCAGCATTTGATGTTGAGCAGCATAAATTTAGAGAGAAATTTCGCAAAGAGGCACCATTCAGGTATGATAAAAAAATGGTATGACAAGAATCGCAGAGAGAAAGCCTTATTAGGATATTTCTGAGCTGCCCTTAAGGGCATATATTTTAACATTTACTTCTCTCTTTTTATTTGGTCACAAGGCCAGAGTTGATATGTGCTATGTTCTCTCTCTGGGGACCTTGTCCTATATTAATTGGGGATTGGATTCAGTGAAACTAGTTTTAAAATATCAGAAATTTCAAATGATTTTGGGGTCTAAGTCCCATTTTCAAAAGTGACGGGTGTGCATAGGAAAGGGTTGATGCATAGGAAAGGACTGGTGTCACTTTGAGGAGTAGAATTGGGGGTTTTACATGATTTATGGTAATATCCTGATCAGCAGTATAGATATCTCTGTTTATGCTTCAGCCTGCCTAAAAATATGTATTTTGCCCCAGGAGCGTTATCTGAATTGACAGTTAGACTCCTAGAATCCTTATGCAGCAACTGGGGAGAGTTCGGCATCACCAAGAAATGATTCGTAGCACCTACTGGCGATGAGCAAGCCAGTGGGAGATGTTAGGCATAGAGGAGGGTCTGAGCTTCTGCTCCTCATTGGAGTTTAGGCACCTCCTTGGAGTCTAGGCATTAAAACCCATTAAGGGTAGAATTCATTGCTAAAATGCATAACTGAAATTATACAGTTTTTAGGCATCTAAGTCATCCAATGACATTCTGTTTTACCTGGCAGTCAAGGTGCTAGAGCACCTACTAACGTCAGAGGATGTCTTGTGGACTCAGATTATAGCTTCATTTCCCCTTGAGAGAATCTTGATATCCCTTATCTGAATCATCTGACCACAGACCAGGCAGGACAGCATGTCCTGTCCTGTTGATGATAAGCCACTTGGCAGCCAAGAGGAAAAGTGTCCAGGAGATAGAAGGAAAACAAGCAAGAGGGAACCTAACAGTTGTAGCTTTGGGACATGGATGTTGTTCTAGAAGGAGGTTTGAAACTCCCATGAGGCTGAAGGCAGGGAATTAGAACCCAGGTTTCCCATGGCCTCAGCAAGTGCTCTAACCACTAGGCTGTTTGTAGAAGGGCCTGTAGCAATTCTCACTGTATTGGTGCCAACCCGATATGCCCCTGAAACATCTGTTGTCCTCTATAGACTGTGATACTAATTGCAGCAAATTAGTCTACTGTGCAGTTAAGCAGCTATGTAGATGCACCCAGTGGGTCAGAAGCTTCTGGACTGTCCTTTACCCCTTTTTTCCTCAATGATTATGATAGTAGTTCAACTTCAAAAGGAGTACTGGAGAAGGCCCTGAACAATGAATGACCTATGGTGATTAGAGTGCTGTACTGGGAAGTCAGAGAGGTCCCTAGTTCCAACCCCATCTATGTGAGGATGATGTAGAATTCAGGACCTTTGCCTTCCCCAACATGTGCCCTAGGCTCTTAGCTGTGGGAACACATACACAGTCACTTTTCCTTCCAGAGGCTAAGACCAATAGATGCATGTTCTAGGCAGCTCCATTTGCAGGCATCTAAGTTTGGTACATATCCACAGAAAATGTGTACAGGCTATGGCTGTTACTGCACATGATCAATGTAGTTGCACAGTTGCCCAGAGGCATTTTATTCTTTGGCATGTAGCCCTGACATGTAAGTGCTAAAAAATCTATGTGAACAATGGGAAAAGAAAAATATGCCATCCTAAGTGCATGCCAGTTATTTACATAATGGCTTGATGTTTAGAATACTCTTCCAGGAAGTCTGAGACCTGGGCTTGATGCACTTTTGATCGTGAGGGCTTTAAGTTTGTTTTTTGCATCTCACTTTAATTGCCATGCTATAGAAGAGTCTGAGTTATGTGATTCTCCATCCCTGCTGCTGAAGACAGGCCACTAGATAGCTAAGAATGTATGAATACTGGGGCCAGAAGCAGAACAAGCAAGGGGGATCCTGACTTTATAGCACTGTTTTCCTCTCCCAAGAAGCAGAGAAAATCAGGATTCCAGTCCTTGATCCTAGGTTATTTCTGTTTTTAAATCAATGATTGAGTAATTTATAAATCATTCAGGGAGCAGGGATGAGAAACTCCATAAATTGTATCTCCCCATGCCAGGAGCCCCTGATCCCCTGTATCTAGAACCCCACTGGAGCTGCCCCACATGCCCCACTGGAGCTGCCAGGAGCATGGTTGAAACTCCCTAGTCAGGGAAGCCCTTGAAACATTTGGGGCAGAGGATCAGTTGGACTGGGGCTGTCAGGCTTGACTTGACAAACAGCTGATTGTCAGCCTCAGCCAGGACAGCTCAGGGGCTTGAATCAGACCCAGTCCTGTCTGGTGGCTCGGTTGACAATAAGTTGGGCCTCAGTGCAGGCATCCCCAGCTCTCCAGCTGGACCTAGGACTGTCAGGGATGGGGGAGGGAGAGTGGGGAGACAGCAGTCAGCTGATTGGTGCCCTGGCCCCAAGGGCAGCCCCAAGTTATGTGGGGCTCTGGGCACCTGGCTTTCAACTTGCCAGAGCAAGAACAGCCTAGGATCATTATCCTGGGATTCCCTTTGCACTAGTGAGTACAAAGGGTGCAACTGGGATCTTATCCCTGATACCAGAATTTGTGTCCCCTGATATGGATGTGTGGCATGAGAGAGGGCCAATTGTTGGGACCGGGGATCAGATCCCATCATGCCATTAAATGAACATGTTCCAAGATCCTTAACTTTTTAGTTTCTTTTGCCAGTAACTTGTACCTCAAAGTAGCAGCAGGTACAGGTATCTGAAAAATACCACAAGGAGGGAAATTTTCTTTTGGGTTATTTTTCCATAAGAAGCTAAAAATATTGCTTACTATGTTGCCTTCCTTTTCACTACTTTTTATCAAACAATTTACTCTTTGTAGAAACTAAAGGTAGAAAAATCAGTGACTTAAAGGGGAAATGATTAGGGCATCTCTTGATTTGAAGCTGACATCAGTACCACTATGTGGTGTATCCAGTGGAACAAGTTATAGCTGTTTCATCTCTGTTTTGTCTCTTGCATAAACCAGTTGGCTTATATTATATTTACAAGTGATTATAGTCTTACTTATGGAGAAAAATTCTTTCTAGGTTTGATACTGAAAATCCTTACCAAATACTGGATACAAACCACATTGAGATTAAACAAATGGAGTCAACCATGGGTTCAATTTATGAATCAGCTGGTTTGTTTGAAGTCAGTGTTCCAGATTATAAACAGCTAAAGCAATGCAGGAAGGAACTTTGTCTTCTCAAGGAACTCTGGGATATGATCTCTGTTGTAGACTCGAGCATCAACAATTGGCAGACCACAAAATGGAGGGATATTAATGTTGAAAACATGGACATTGAGTGCAAAAAGTTTGCTAAAGATATTAGAAACTTAGATAAAGAAATGAGGGCATGGGATGCTTTCATTGGGCTGGACAATAGGGTAAAGAACACCCTGACATCTCTGAGGGCTGTGGCAGAACTTCAGAATCTCGCCATTAGAGAAAGGCATTGGAACCAGCTGATGCAGGCAACAGGTGTAAAATTCACCATGGATGCAGATACTATTCTGGCTGATCTGCTGCAGCTTAACCTTCATAACTTTGAGGATGAGGTCCGCAGTATTGTGGATAAAGCAGTTAAGGAAATGAGCATGGAAAAGGTCTTGAAAGAACTTAAAACAACCTGGAGCAGCATGGAATTCCAATATGAACCTCACCCCCGGACAAAAGTTCCCTTGTTGAAATCTGATGAAGATCTAATTGAAACTTTAGAAGACAACCAGGTACAGCTGCAGAATCTAATAACTTCCAAGTATATTGCCTTCTTCCTGGAAGAAGTGTCTGGATGGCAAAAGAAGCTGTCTGCAGCAGACTCTGTCATTTCTATCTGGTTTGAAGTGCAGCGTACATGGTCTCACCTGGAAAGCATATTCATAGGCTCAGAAGATATCCGGGCACAGCTCCCTGAGGTACAAATCAGAAAAATAGAAATCGTGTTTCTTTCAGTTTGGAAAACATATAGAATAATCTTCTTTATTTGAACCCAAGTTACTGGAATTACCCTGTTAACCACAGTGGCCTCTGCCACTTAACATTTACTAGTTACGCTGGTGACTCTTTCATTTGCTTAAGCTTATCTAGCAAGCCACATAGCCTTTCCATAATGAAAGTTGTGCTGTTTCCTGACTGGGTGATTCCACAAGGATGAAAACCCTAATAGGCTCCTCTTTTCTTCCCTGTACTTTGCAAATACAAAATCCTTTATGTGAGTGCCAGGCTGCCAGCATTATTTATTATACAAAACACATTCTTCCATTTACTTTTAGAGGAGGAAATATGGATAATTACCTAGGCAAATAAAAAACAAAAAAGTTTGGACTAGACAGTCGTGACAGGACTTTTCAAAATGCAATTACATGAAGCTGGGCCAGTTGTTCTGCTATTTATTCTTTGACAGGAAGAACACAAACCCATTCTATAAGAATTTTACTGTTCTCCAGTCTCCTTTTAAAGGAGTTTCCAAAAAAAAAAAAAAATGTTTTCAATTAAGAAAGAATTTTTGGTTGGCTCCTGGTCTTTATCTGGACTGCACACACCTAGTCTGAGTTGGATAAAGCAAATATTCTCATGTACAGACATGTCAGAGTATAAAGCTTGCTTTTTCACTTAGCTACCATCATGTCTGTGCAGAGTACATGATCCCTGGTATAAACCTGAATAGTCTGTGGGCTGCTTTATTTGCAATAACTGTTAATAGCAAAAAGTACTGAAACTGTTATTGAGGATGAGCACAATAATCCTGGTTATACCCACGATTGTCCAACCATTCCCCTTACATTGTCTTGCATTCCTTTCTTACTTTTGTCATTGTCTGTCTGACCTGGTGCTCTTCTAGGACTTTCTTCCTCTAGCTGAATAAGTACCTACTACATTTTTGGTGCTAATGCAATAAAAATAAAATGCACAGTGATAAAACAGCCTGGAATATTAGTGACAGAAAGCTATTACTATCTGATAGCTCTTTGGTGTGCATGAAATCTGTCTATGATCTAAATCTGCTTTCTTACGCCATCATAAGTGGGAGTCCCCATCACAATAAGAACATGACATCTGGCCCTAATTTGCAGTTTCTTCTTTTTTTCAGAGGAGAGGCCAAAATTCAAATACCTTTGGAGATTGGACTCCCATGGGAATGTCTCAAGGGCAGGGTGATAACATTTTGCCAAGAAGTGGGATGCTTGTGTGTTAAATTCACTTGAAGTGAAACATAGAATTTGTTATTTGCAGAGAAATTGGAGACCACTTTATTGAGTTGTTACAAAAATATTTGCAGGGGAGGGAGACAGCTTGGCACTATTGTGTGGTTTGTCATTGACTTTAAATAGAACCAAGGCCTTTCATAGTTTCATAGTTGGTAAGGTCAGAAGGGACCTAAGCAGATCATTTTTAATGCAGCTTTTATTCTTCACTGAATTGCTTGAGCAGCTCAGGAGCCTCACATAGGTGGAGAATTTAATTTGTTAGTGGATGGGTCTACACATGCTCTTTAATGTGCATTCGCCTATTTTAATGTGCACTAAATTGTCACAAAATCTGTGCCTAGTTAATACACAAATAGGAGAATGTGCATTGTGTCATTTAAAAACCGTACTCTATTGTGAATGTGCTTTAAGACAGACTGATGTACATGTTCCTTGTTCCTTATAATGGAGGTACTAGATTTAATGTGCATTAACTAAAACATATTAATGTATGTGTAGACGTGCTCACTTGCTTCTCTGCTGGACAAGTAGGATTTCCTCAGCCATCCCTTTGTAAGCAAAGTGTGGAAGGACCTTTCTCACTGGTAGTAGGTGTGTCCATATGAGTGATAGACTGACCACTCCTCATTCTGCAGCAGAGTGGGAAGTGATCATCCTGGAGATGAAAAAAGATTTGTTCTTCCCATGGAAGGACTTTAACTATGTTCAAGAGGAACTTCTGCTCTAAGACCCTTCTTCCTTATCCAGAAGAAGGATACCAGGGGCACAGCCAAAGAATGCTCAGTTTCCTAACAAAAAAATAAACCTGCATAGGAAAATGGGCTGTACCGGGGAACAGTTACTGAACAGATCCTTTAATACATCTCTCTCTTAGATAGGTGTGGACTAAACAATGGGCCATGATGCCTTCTTTACTCACACAGACTGAATGACTTAAATGGAATGGTGCCAATGATACTTTTTGGCCCAAAAGAGCACCCATTCCAGCTGTATGGATAAGACAGTAGTCAAAGGGATCCCAAAGAATAAGTCTTTTTTGGTAAAGAAACAAGTGTGTTAATAGTCAATATGGTTTCTGTTTTACCATTCATAGGACTCCAAACGTTTTGAAGGAATTGATGCTGATTTTAAAGAACTGGCCTATGATGCTGAGAAAACTACAAATGTAGTTGAGGCTACCAACAAACCAGGTCTATATGAAGAACTGGAGGATATTCAGAGCAGGTGAGCTACCCTTTTCTCTGATGACATACAGTGCTGGGTTCAGCAAAATTAAATTGACATACCCTGTGTTCTTAGATCTCTTTCCTGAACTGAGGTGGGCAGTCTGTTTTCAGCCAATCTCAATAATTAATTTATTCATTCTTTTTTATTTGTGACTCACCAATTTATAATCTCAAATCTTATCTCAATGTTATAGCTGAGAATTCCTGTTTATAAGAGGGAAGAAATTTATAAGATTTTGAGTGCAATGTGAGCTCACTTACCTCATATATATTAGGTATATATTTAGCAATCTAACAAATAATAAAAAATATACATATCGGTAGCATGACTGAGTCAGTGTTCATTTGACATCCATAATTACTAGGTATTTAAATTCACAACCTTAATATTGCAAAGCTGTCCTTGATGCACAAAACTAGATACTCTGAGGAATCATAAAATGCATTGGAACGGATAAATATACACTTCACATTTAATGTAGTGGTAGTTTGGTTAGAAAATGCACACTTAAAAATGTAGAGCATAGAAAGATGTATTTTCATCAGTGTGACTAGTATAAAAATAGAAGGAGACATGAGTTGTAAATCCCTAAACTAGGGTAACTTTACCCAGTCTGGTATAGAATTTAAAATAAACATGTTGAGTTACAAAAGCTGCATGTTCCTTATGAGGACTAGCTACATGCTATGCTCGAGCTTTATACATATAGCTATTTTAGCTGTGAATCCAAAAATATAATGAGTGTTATTTAAGAGGGTGGGTTTTTTTTGACTGATTGAGTTTTTTCATATTCAGGGTCACTGAATGCAAATTGTTAAATGGGCGGGAAGCAGTGTCTGGAAGCGGGATGAGCAGGCAGGGCTGGGGCTGGGATTGGGATCACGGGGCCATGATAGCGCAGACTGGGACCCGAGGCAAAGCCATGATCCACTCCCCATGCACCCCTGCCCATGGAACTGACGCCCATGACAGGGGTTTGCGGGCAGCAGATTATGACTCTGCCCTGTTCTGTGGCCCTGCACTGTCACTGCCCTGCAATCCCAGATCCCAGCTCTGGCCCTGCCCACCCTTCCTGCTTCTGGAAGCCACTCCTGCCCATCCATGACCCTGTCTCATTCACCTGGCCATGCAGCCTTTTTGTGTGGGTCAATGGCTGGTTTCCATGGAGATCTCTCCCACCTGCTCTGTCCTGTGCTCCCAGAAGTGGGTGCAGGACAGAAGGGAAAGGGTGTCCAGGCAAAGCGTCCAGGTCCAGTGGCAGCGGCAGAGACTGGCACCAGTAGCTGGAAGGAACTCCTCCTGTGAGGGCTGCTGGGAAGTGAGTCTGGCTGCCATTCCACCCTAACCCTGCCACGTGCCTGGGGGTTGCAGGACTGGCTCACATCATGGCCCAGATTGCCCCTTATGCCTGGGCTGGGTGGGGCTGAGGGATGTGCCGCAAGTCAGACAAAATCCCTTGGCAGGCTGTACAGCTTGCGGGCTGTATTTTGCCCAGACCCGGTATAATCCTCTGAATACCTTACACATGGTATCAGTTATGGTAGTTAAGACCCTTGCAGACATGAAATCTGTTTCTGGTATCAGAATTGTATTTGTTCATCTGACCTGCAATGCTAAATTCTAATGGAAACATGTCTGTTTATTCTGGACTGTATTTCTCTGCTTTGTTTCCCTAGATTGTGTCTATGTGAGAAAGCCTTGGCTGAATATTTAGACACCAAGAGATTGGCCTTCCCCAGATTTTACTTCATTTCTTCTGCAGACTTATTAGACATTCTTTCCAATGGTACCAACCCACAACTAGTAAGTTTTGTACAGTTTATCTTTTTATTTCCAAATTATATTCATAATGTCATAGTGAACTAGAGTGACATACTCAGAATGTTCTTGTAGCTTATTGTAGAATGAAATAATGTGCTTATTCTCCATTAATGTAGATATTAATGACAATTTGTATATATTTGTTCTTAGTTTATAACTGTCCATTAGATGGCAGCATATGCATTATTTTGTCTTGTCTGAATATTTGTATTCCAAATTGGTCTGGCAAAATTTCACTAACCGTGACTAGTGTATATTTTTGACAGCATAAGAGGAATGCATTGAGTTTTGAAGAAAAGCATTTTCTTTAACTATCTTAGTCCAAACACCCTTGAGGAATACCTAACCGCTGGATACGTAACTGGAGTATCTTGATATTTTCAGAAAATGCTGAGCACTTCGCCTTCAAGAGACACAGGTTGGGCAGTCTAAAATGGAGACATCTGAACTGTCAAATCACTTTTGAAAGTTTGTTGGAACATCACTTAGCAGAATTCATTGGTGACATGTAGGGGTGCATACAGGTGCACATGCATCACCTGAGATTGGTCATGCCCTCCCTGAGAGAAGCGCTGGTGGCACTTCCTGGTTTGCCCCTGGGCAACCTGGCTGTAGGCTTCTGTAGCAGGGGTGAGGAGTGCACTGGGCTCACAGCCGGCTCAACACAGTAGGCAGGTAGGTAAAATTTTTTCAGGGGAGGAGGGGATGGGAGCAGAGATTAAGCCCCTCACAGTGCAGTAGGGAGTGGGGTAGGGGCAGGGTCGAATCATTTACCCCCAGCTCTCCCCGCTCCCTGCTGCACTGTGGGGATTGTCCACTGGGCTGGGTCTTGGGGCAATTGGGTTGTGGGGAAATTGGAACCCGGTGGCTCCCACTGCTGGTCACACTGTAGGAGAGCCAGGGGAGAGGTGGCACGTTCCCCCAAACCCTTGGCTGCAACGCACTGTGGACCTGGATGATCCACTGGGCTCTGATTACCCCATGACTTGGCCCGGTCAGTGCCCCATTCACAGTGAATGGAGCCCTGGCCAGACCAGGTAATGGAACATGCAGAGTCCAGGGGCTCCTGCAGAGTTGGGATGCCAGGGAGCCAAGGGGGGCACATGCCCCCTTCCCTATCTTTTCACGGGGCAAGGGTGGGCTGCAGCTGTGAGGTGAGCTGGGCTCTGCCTACTCTGCACCTTGCTGCAGCCTTTGAAAGCGGCACAGCACCATGTGCTCCACCCAGCAGCAGTACACACATAGCAGTGCGCCGCTGTCAAAGGTTACAGCAAGGCATGGAGCTGGTAGAGCCCAGCTCACCTTGCAACTGCAGCTTACCCTTGCCCCATGCAAAGATTGGGGGGCCATGTGCCCCCCCTTGGCTCCTCAGGGCTGTGACTGCAGGAGCTGCTGGTAATGATTTAGGCATGGTGGGGTTCCCGGGGCCTCCGTCTCCTCCGGCCCAGTGGCACAGCTGAAGCTGGGTGCAGCCACATGGGTGCAGCAGACCCTGGCCCCAGCCCCGAACCCGATCCCTGCCCGGTGCAAGCCCCAGCCTCATTCCCTCCCCACTATGACCCTTTCCCCTCCCCCATCCCTTCCCCAACAGACTTTTGCATGGGGAGAGGGTGTGCATGTGCCCACACATAGACCCTGCTGGCCCTGGCCCCCCAGTCGGCAATCAGCTGCTCGGGGACCCCCCCCCATCAGTGATCAGCTGCTGGGGGACCCCTTCCCTGGTAGGTGATCAGCCATTGTTGCTCCCCCCAGTATTAGGAGGCACCAGCTTCCCATGGCAGAATTCATACTTCTGGGTTTTTGCTTTTGACTAACAGGCTGGTGGAAGTCCCTGGGCTCTTTAGTTTGACTCTTGAAAGCAGTGATAGTGGGAAAGGGACAAGACATTGGTCACATTGTGCCACTTTTGGTACATTGATAGCTGAAGTTGATGGCAGTGAACTGTGGCTTTTTATTTTATCTAGTTACCTCACAAGAGAAAGAGCCAAGGCAGGCAGCACCAGGATACTATGCAGCTCCTATAGTGCTGCTGAAGGGACTGGCTTCAGGCAGTGCTGCACTGAAATGATCAGATTTTCCTTTCTGCATCTGTATATGCATCATAGGTTATGGTGGCAATCGTGGTTGCTGATATAAACCACTATGTACCCTTTTTTATTCAAGTGACAATTCACGTTGTTTCATATTGGCAAGAAAACTTCTTTGTGATTTCAGCTGGCTCAGGGCTGAGATGATACTATACGCAGGGCATTGTATGTCCTTACATTGTCTGATACGTTTAGTTCTACTCGCACATCCTAGTGTATATCTGAAAAAACAGTACTAGCAGGATATAAAAGCTAGTGATGATTTTTTGATTTAAGGCATCCAAAGATATAAAAGTAACTAGGGTCGAGTCCACTTCTCTTGTAGGTGGGGAATATACTCAAGCACATTCAGCAGAAGAGTAACAGAGTGGCTCCAGGACCTGTCTTGTAGTGGGAGGAAACTGAAGCAAAGGGCTACAGACTGCTAAGCTAAGCCCCAGCTGGGAAAGTAGGCAGGTCAGCAGACATAGGGAGGGTACACCTGTGGGGGAGGCTGCAACGTCAAATGACCTGATGGGCAGCTCTTAGGAGGCACATAAAGCCAGTGCCTGAAGGCAAATGGGTAGTCTGGCCCTTCAGGCTGCAGGAGAAGAAGCTTTGTGGAAGGAATGCTGCAAGGGAATGCCTGGTGGACTGCTGAGCTGCCTTGAAGGTACCAGTAAGGTTCTGAGGTCTTGCTGGAGAGAGGGGGAGAATGTAGCCTGGAGCTCGGGGAAGCCTGGCGCATACAGCTAGTGAGCTGGGATTTATGTTTGGACCCAGTATGAGGATAGTTTGAGTTACAGCCAGAAGGCTGTTGTACAGTTTAAACTGGAGGTTTGGGTGGGACTGAGGGATGATTTGAAGATCCCATTGGTATCCAAGGTGCACATGACTGCCTTGAGCCTTGGCACCTTTGAAAGGATCTCAAGGCATCGTACAGTTCCATAGCACCCTTGTTAAGAATCATAACTATAGAGGATGTTGCACCAGCTTTTTTTTTCTGTTTTAAGAAATTAACAGTACTGTTGAAGGCTCAGGGTAATTCACTCTACACACAGTTTTTCACTCCTTTTTCAGGCTTCTAGTCCTTACTACTCTGGAGCAAGCTCCCTCTTACTACTGGACCTAATCAATGTATGCCATATGCATAGTCCCTAATACACTCATGGTCTCTCCACACTCTGTGGGTGCCTTCAAAATTGCAGGCCAACTCAGAATAACAGCACTCCAGATATGGTCCCCAGGCTCCACCATGAGCTGATCTTCAGGCTTTTTCCCTCTTGACTCTACTTGCAGACTTTCAGCTTGCAGGCTCTCAGCTGTTTGCCTGCTTTTAGCTCTTCTCTCTAGGAGCCTGTCTTCCCCACTGAAATCTACCCCCTAGCTCCCCTTCCTGGAAGCTTTGTAATTCCCTGCCAGCTAATTAGTTAAGGCAACTGTTCCCATTGCCTAGGCAGCCTGCAATCAACCCTTACACCCACTGGCTGAGCTATAAGCCTTTCACAGCTGCATACTGTCCTCAGGCTCCTAGAGCTGGCAGTCTGCCATAGGCGATGCATGCCTCCTGAAGTTGGGTGGGGGCACGGCAATTGCCTGCAGGTAGTGACGCAGGCGTTGGTGGTGAGGGTGGGCTGAGTGGGGACTGTCCACAGGCGCCCATGGTGGTGTAGGGGGCAGGGTCCCCCCCCCGGCTGGACACCAAGTCTGGAAGAGCGGGCAGCATGCCTGGACATGCCACTCGGCACTTTTTGGGGTGGGCAGCGCTCCATCTGCGTCCCCCGTCTGTTGCCTAAGCTGGGAGTGCTCACTCTCGGGGGAAGGGGGGGCACCAGCACTCTCAGGGGGTGCACAGGCTCCCCTGTGCACACCCTATGCATTGCCTACACAGTCTGCTATACCATTACAAACCCGCCCCTCCAAGAAGGAAGCCTTCTTCTAATTTTCTATCCCCCACCTTCTCGGTGCAGAAGTATAGACCTCAACTCCAAGTTCTAGGCCCCCTGGCCATGGTGTCTCCCTTTTCTTTTCCCTGAGCTTGAACATCTACTGAACCACAGCTTTCCTTATGTTTCTTGGTTGGGGCAAAGCTGTCCTCTTCTAGTTCTCACTCTGGACAACCTGGTCCCTATGTCTTGCTCTCTTGACTTTGGCCCAATTTTAAACAGCTACTGGGTCACAGTTTTGTCTATGCATCTTGCCCAAAATAAAGCTGTCTTCTAATTCTCACTCTGGACCCCTTGTCCCTAGTTCTTACTGTCTTTGGCCCAAGCTTGGACAGCTGCAGGGCTGCAGCCTACCTGAGGCTTCTTTGCCCAGAGCACAGCTGCTCTTGATTTCTGTCTGTCTAATCCTGTCTGCTCCACTGTGTCATTAATACTGGCCTTAACTTGACTGTTTCAGTCCCTATCTTTAATTTTACCTGTGACTTAAATAGCTTCATGCCCCAGATCCCCTGTCACATCTCTCTTGCTCAGAGCCAGGCTGCTTCCATTTCCATGTGCCCCTTGGACACTCTCAGATGGTCTTTTGTGGCTCTATGCTCTAGTCATCTTTCCACCTGCCCTTCTCTGGGCTATGGCCCTCTGACCTCCTTGGTCTCTGGCTGTGGCCCTTGTGGGCTTCAGCCCCACCTAGTTTTGGCCCAAGCTTCAACAGCTGCTGAATCACAGCTCCCATAGGATCTTCTTGTCCCAGGCAAAACTGTTCTCACTCAGCCTTTCATTCTGGGCCCCCTAGCCTTACTTCTGCCTTTTTGGGAGTTTGGCCCAAGCTTAGACAGCTACAGGACCGCAGCTTCCTTGGTGTTTCCTTGCCCAGGGCAAAGCTGTTCTCACTCAACCTCTGTGCCCTAGTCCCTCCTGGTGCCCACTCCCAGCATAGGATGGGACTGTGGACAGGGAGGTGGGTATGCCCCTGTCTTGTGGAAGTGTGGGGGGGAGAGGTATGTGGAGGCATGTGCACAGGTGTGTATGTGGGGTACTAGGTCCCAGGAGCCAGACAGGTGTGAGGAGGAGCAGGGGGGTGGAGGGGAGGATGCATGCAGCACAGCTCTCCTGTTTGGTGAGGTCCATGGCTGCCCTTGTGGCGCTCTGCATGGGTCTTGCCCAGGGCAGCCTGTGCTGTACTCCCACCTACACCTGCTCGCCCTGCCCCAGCCAGCATTCACAGATTGGCAGGGTTGATTCCAGTGTAGCACTCCCCTCATCTCCAATGGCAGATCCTCCTCCTGCTCCTGCAGCATCACTCCTGGCAAGGTTGGGGAGGAAGCTTCAGCTGGGTTTCTCCTGCCCCAGACCACAGAGCTCCAGTTCCAGCTCCTGGCCACCTTTCACCCACTCTGTCCACCTGCAGGTGGCTGCTCATTGTGTCTCATGGGTAGAATGGATGGAGGGTGGCCAGGAGCTGGAACCAGAGCCCAGCATGCTGAGGCAGGAGCCTCCTGACTACAACTTCCCTGCCCAGCCTGGAGCAGTGCAGCAGGGACAGGAGCAGGAGGAGCCACCACCATTGGAGGCAAGGGGAGCTGAGCAGCACTTGCAGGGCTGCAGCCACACCAGAAGCAGCCCTGCCAGAAGCTGTGCATGCTGGCTGGGGCTGGGGCCGGGGCCAGTGGGCATGGGCAGCTCAGTGCTGGCTGCCCCAAGCCAGGCTCAGCCCCATGTGGATTGCCATGGGGGTAGCCACGGGCCAGTTCCAGTCAATTGGTGGGTACCCCCGCCTCTCCCTGTGGGCTAGACCCAATAAGCTGGTGGGCCATATTTTGCTTATGCTTGTCCTTGTCTCTCCTGACCACTGGACCCTTTGGATTTCCCCCTCCCCTCCCACCCAGGCACTGGACCATCTCTCAATGTGCCTCCCTTCCCAAACCACCTGTGTTTAGTGTCCAGCCTAACATAACATAAACCCAGATATACATTCACTATCTAACTCCAACCAAACACATATAAGCTCACTGGCTATTACGCTCAACTGCTCAAATGCCCCCTCCTTGGGGTTTTATCAGGTCCATAGCTCACTTCAGAGTAGTGCTCTTCTGCTGCTCTGGTGGCCTTAACAGGACCCTCCTCCATACAACAATCTCAGACTGCCCATTTCCTGCAATCTGTCCAGAAAGGCCATGCTTTCTCCCACCTAGGGATCTCCCTTTTCCCTGGGACCATCTCCCATTGGGACCTGGTATAATGCACCCCATCCTGCACCTCTTCCCAGGTACAGGCCTCCATTTTAAAGTTACTTCTCTTTCAGTGAATTGAGATGGGTCTTCCCTTTATTCTGTACCGTATCCCAAGGTCCCCTTGCTTGCAAAGCAATCGGGGTCCCACATGGGTCTCTGCACAGTCGTCATTGTACTAGGCAGTCTCTCTGTCCATTTTTACCCAAATGGGCCTGCCCTACAATATCTGTCCATTCAGCCTGGAAACTGCCTGAACGGCTGGGACCTTCAAATGCAAGTGTCCCAGGTTTTCCTAAGCCTGTCCCTCCAAAGGTCCACATATATCACTCTAGTTGCTTGTTGGAAGACTTGCTTTAACTTCCTGCAGCTGATGCTGGAGCACAGGTTCTTTAGAAACATGGTAGCTCCAAGGCTGCCAGCCTTCTGCACTGGCTTCCTCTTGGGCTGGACTTCCAGATCTCTCATCACCCCAGATCCAGTTTCATCATCTCTTTCATGCTTGGCCTCAGTTCCTTCTCAATTATTCCTGGGATTTTGTCCACCCCTGTCCCTGGCTCAGGACTGCTAGTGTGTCTCTTGTGCCTTCCCTGATGTTTGTTCCATCTAGGACCTACTGATCCCTTCCTTGGCCTGCAGGCTGTTCTGTCTCCTCCTGGGGCCCCATCTCAGGTTGTGGGCTCCTTAGGCTTCCACCTCTGTCTCTTTGTGCTCGCAGAGGTGCCACTCAGTCTTGGTCAGCTCTCCTAGCTTCTCCTGAAAATCCTCCCGCTGGGCTCTGAGTCAGTTCAGGTTCTTAGACAGACCTTCACCATGAACCAGATTCATAAATTCATAGATGTTAGGGTCAGAAGGGACCTCAGTAGTTTGAGCTGGACTCCCTGCCCTGGACAGGAAAGAGCGGTGGGGTCAGATGACCCCAGCTAGGTGCTTGTCCAGTCCCCTTTTCAAGACTCCCAGGATAGGGAAGAGCACCACCTCCCTTGGAAGCCCATTCCAGATTCTGGCAACCCTTACTGTGAAGAAGTTCTTTCTAATGTCCAACCTGGACATATCTGGTCTCCATCAATTCGTGGCCATTGTTTCTACTTACTTCAGGGGGTGCCCTAGTAAATAGATCATCTCCTAATCCCCTCTGCCTTCCCCTGATAAATTTATAGGCAGCTGGGCCTTCCCTGCAGGCTTCTGACCATACGAGTGGGCCTGCTCTGAACCCTCTCGAGATTCTCCACATCCCTCTTAAAGTGTGGCACTCAAAACTGGACGCAGTACTCCAACTGCATAGAGGGGAAGCATCACCTCCTGGGACCTGTTTGTCATGCATCTGCTAATGTATGATATAGTACGGTTAGCTTTACTGATCACTTCATCACATTGATGGCCCACGTTCATCTTGGAGTCGATTGTGACTCCAAGATCACTTTCTGCTACTGTGCTGCAGAGAGGTCATCCCCTAGCCTATAAGTGTGTTAGTTCTTTTTATTCAAGTGTAGCATTTTGCACTTGTTTTTGTTGAACCGCATCCTATTTTGTTCTGCCCATTTTCCAACTTGTCCAGATCTGCCTGGATCTGTTCCCTACCCTCTGGTGTGTTAATTTTGCCACATAATTTGGTATTATCTACCAAGTTGGACAGGGTGCTCTCTATGCCCTTGTCCAAGTCATTGATGAAGAGATTGAATAGCACTGGTACAAGGACCGAGCCGTGCAGGACTCCACTGCCCACATCTTTCCAGGTTGATTATTGACCTATCCATCACCACTTTCTGAGTGTGAACCCTAAGCCAATTTGCCACCCATCTGACTGTGTAATCATCTACGTCACAGCCTGTCAGTTTATTTCCGAGAACAGAATGAGATACCGTATCAAAGGCCTTCTTAAAGTCTAGGTAGATGACATCTACCTCTACTCCTGTGTCTAAGCATTTTGTTGACCTGGTTATAAAAAGGAGCAAAGTTAGTCAGGTAGGATGTATTTGCAGTGAACCTGTGCTGATTTTCTTTCAGCATTATTTTCCCCTGCTGGGCTCCCACAAATGTAATCCTTATTGATTTTTTTTTTCTTCTTTTTTCCAGAATTTTCCCAAGGAGAGAGGTGAGACTAACTGGCCTATAGTTTCCTGGTTCCTTCCTCCTCCTCTTCTTGAAAACAGGGACCACACTGGACCTTTCCTAGTACTCTGGGACCTGACCAGAGCACCATGAGTGCTCAAACAGCCATGCTAGCAACTCTGCTATGACACTGGCCAATTCCTTCAGCACCCTTGGATGAAAGTTCACCTGGGCCTGCTGATTTGAACATATCCAGCCCCTCCAACTGCCCCTTTACTAAGTCTGTGCTAACAGTTGCTGGGCTGGTGTCCCTCCTGTGTCTATCTATGATCCAACTGGGAGATTTGTCTTGGTCTGTGTCTAGGAATACAGATGCAAAGAACTCATTGATGAGTTCAGCTTTACCTGCCCCCCCGCCCCCCCATCACCAGTTGCCCTAGTTTGTCTTGTGGGAGTTCTATGCTACCCTACATCTTCTTTTTCCTCCCTATATACTCAAGTGATTAGTCAAGGATGAACTACAGAGTAGGAGTTTAAGTGATGGGAGCCCAAGAAGGATGGCTGTGCCTTAAGGAAATGATCCTTCAGGCACAAAGGGAGATGATCCTGAAGTGAAGAAAAAGAGGGAAAGGGGCCAGGAGGCTTTCTTGGCTGACCAGAGAAATCCATGGCAGCATACAGGCCAGAAGGGGGGCACATAAAAAGTGGAAACAGGGAGAGATCACCAAAGAGGAGTACACCTCCTGTGCTTATGGTTGTAGGGAGGTAGTTACACAGGCCAAAGCTACCATGGAGCTGAGGATGGCATCCCAAGTAAAGGAAAACAAGAAATTGTTTTTTAGATATATAGGGAGTAAAAGGAAGGCCCAGGAAGGAATAGGACCCCTACTAAATGGGCAGAAGCAATTGGTGATGGACGGGGGGACAAGGCTGAACTCCTCAATGAGTTCTTTGCCTCAGTGTTCCTAAGAGAGGGGCAAGACAAG
>JAGPOW010001327.1:20010445-20029658 GCA_030014935.1 Caiman crocodilus
GGGCAGAAGCAATTGGTGATGGACGGGGGGACAAGGCTGAACTCCTCAATGAGTTCTTTGCCTCAGTGTTCCTAAGAGAGGGGCAAGACAAGTCTCTCAATGGGATTGTAGAGAGGCAGCAGCAAGGTGCCAGACAACCATGTGTAGACCCTGAGATGGTGCAGAATCACTTGGAGGAACTGGATGCCTTTAAGTTGGCAGGGCCGGATGAGCTCCATTCGAGGGTGCTAAAGGCACTGGCTGATGTCATTGCACAGCCACTGGTGGGAATATTTGAATGCTCATGGTGCATGGGCCAAGTCCCAGAGGACTGGAAAAGGGACAATGTGGTCCCCATCTTCAAGAAGGGGAGGAAGGAGGACCAGAGCAACTATAGGCCAGTCAGTCTCAGCTCCATCCTTGGCAAAGTCTTTGAAAAAATTATCAAGGCTCACATTTGCGAGAGCCTGGCAGGACAAATTATGCTGAGGGGAAACCAGCACGGGTTTGTGGCAGGCAGATCATGCCTGACTGATCTAGTCTCTTTTTATGACCAAGTTACAAAATGCCTGGACACAGGAGGAGGGGTGGATGTTGTATACTTAAACTTCAGGAAGGCCTTTGATATGGTATCCCACCCATACTGGTAAACAAGTTAAGAGGCTGTGACTTGGATGACTACACAGTCCGGTGGGTGGCGAATTGGCTAGAGGGTCGCACCCAGAGAGTTCTGGTGGATGGGTTCATTTCAACCTGGAAGGGTGTGGACAGTGGGGTCCCGCAGGGCTCACTCCTTGGACCAATACTTTTCAATGTCTTCATCAGTGAGTTGGATGAGGGAGTGAAGTGTACTCTGTCCAAGTTTGCGGATGACACAAAACTGTGGGGAGAAGTGGACACGTCGGAGGGCAGAGAACAGCTACAAGCAGACCTGGATAGGTTGGACAAATGGGCAGAAAACAACAGAATGCAATTCTTGTTGAATTGCAAAGTGCTGCACCTAGGGAGGAAAAGTGTCCAGCACACCTACTGTCTAGGAAATGACCTGCTGGGTGGCACGGAAGTGCAAAGGGATATTGGAGTCCTAGGAGACTTCAGGATGAACGTGAGTCGGCAGTGTGACGAAGTCATCAGAAAAGCTAATGGCATTTTATCGTGCATCAGCAGATGCATGATGAATAGATCCAAGGAGGTGATACTTCCCCTCTATTGGGTGCTGGTCAGACCGCAGTTGGAGTACTGCATGCAATTCTGTGCACCACATTTCAAGAGGGATGCGGATAACCTGGAGAGGGTCCAGAGAAGGGCCACTCATATGGTTAAGGGCTTGCAGGCCAAGCCTTATGAGGAGAGACTAGAGAACATGGACCTTTTCAGCCTCCGCAAGAGAAGGTTGAGAGGTGACCTTGTGGCTGCCTAGAAGTTCATCATGGGGGCACAGAAGGGAATTGGTGAGGTTTTATTCACCAAGGCACTCCTGGGGGTTACAAGAAATAATGGCTAAAAGCTAGCAGACAGCAGATTTAGACTGGATATTAGTAAGAACTTCATCGTTAGAGTGGCCAAGGTCTGGAATGGGCTCCCAAGGGAGGTGGTGCTCTTCCCTACCCTCGGGGTCTTTAAGAGGAGGTTGGATATGCATCTGGCTGGGTCATCTAGACCCAGCACTCTTTCCTGCCTATGCAGGGGGTCGGACTCGATGTTCTATTGAGGTCCCTTCCGACCCTAACATCTATTAATCGAAAGGAATTTTTGTTGTCCTTAAATTTTTGTCGCTAGCCTAAGTTCTAATCCTGCTTTGGCCTTCCTAACTGATTCCCTGCACGTGTGAGCAACCAGGGAGGTATACTCCTTGGTAGCTATCCCGTTTCCACAGCCTGTATACCTCTTTCTTTGCCCTTAGACTTTCCTGGACTTCCCTGTTCAGCCAAGAGGGCTTCTTGGCCCCTTTGCCCCTTTTTATACGCAATTGTCTCCTTCTGTGCCCATAGAGTCGCTCCCTCAAGGAACGACCACCCTTCCTGGACACCCATTTTGCCAATGCTCTTGAGCTTTAATGCCTCACTAACTAATCTCCTGAGCACATTGAAGTTATCCTTTCTGAAGTCTTGCACTTCAGCCCTGCTGGTAAGTTTACCCACCCTTTGCCAGGTAGTGCATTTAATCAGTCAATAGTCCCTACCCTTTAGGTTACCTTGTACTTGCAGGTTCCCCACTAGGTCATCCCCTGTAGACAACACCATTCCAGCAAGGTGTTCCACCTAGTGGGATTGTATACCTCCTGCATTAGGTGGCAGCCCTGTATGCAGATTAAGAACCTATGTGAGCAGTTAGATTTGGCTGACTGCTTCCCTCAGCAAGTGTCAGGGTAGTTTAGGTCACCCATGACAACCATGTCTCTTGACTGTACAGCCTCTGAGAGCTGTCTGGAGAATTCCAGGTCTAGCTTATCCTCCTAGTATGGCAGTCGTTAGTAGACTCCCACTACCAAGTCCCTTTTTCTCCCCTTCCTGATGACCCCCTTGTATCCTGACCCACAGTACCTCATTTTGGCCCTCCTCTCATCCTATCTTGATTATCGAGGATGTATATTGTTCCTTAACACAGAGCGCAACACCCCCCCCTTTTTCCCCACTCTATTGCATTTGTACAACCGATGACTCCCAATGCCTACTACCCAATCATGGAGTAGGGTCCCACCAGGTTTGAGTTAGTTCAGCAGATTGAAGTTGTTGCCTGCAAGCAGGAGTGCAAGTTCCTCCTGCTTGTTCCCCATGCTTCTAGCATTAGTGTAGAGATATTTAAGCCTCCCAATAGGTGCCTTTGGTACCCCCGTCCTGATGTCTATTGGGCCTCTTAGTGCTTACCTGGGCTTATCCAGTGCGCTGCTTGTGGCTCGCCGATCCTAGGTTCTCCTTATCTTCTGCTTCCCCATCCCCTGAGAAACCTATTTTAAAGCTCTTTGGAGGAGACCAGCCAACCTGTAAGAGGACAGAGTTTACCTTTACAAGAGAAATGAAGACCATCTGGTCTCAGGATGCCTCTCTCATGGAAGTGCAGATCGTGACTGTAGAAGCCAAAACCCACATGATGGTACCAACTTCAGAGCCTCAGGTTGATTTCCCTGATGCAGGCGTCTTGATACTGACGGTGACTGCTGACCCGAAGGATGGATGAGAAGACCACCTGTGCCCCCAGCTTCCTAAGCTTGGCCCCTGGAGCCCTGTAGTCACTCATGACAGTCTGGATTACTCCTGGCCGCATCATTTGTGCCCACATGGAAAAGGAATGTGGGGTAGTAAATCAGAGGGCTGGATGAGGTTGGGAATCCTTGCAGTGATATCCCGGATCCTGGCTTTGGGTAGGCAGCAAACCTCCTGTGCTGTAGGATCTGGTCCCCAGATAGGCCTCTCTGTGCCTCTTAGGAGGGAGTCACCCACCATGATGATCTGGCATCTTTTTCTCCGGTTGCTTGGTTGTCGCTCAGCCTGCCTGGTGTTCATTGCGGATGTGTCTTCTTCCGGCAGCTTGCTCTGCTGTATCATCCTCCGGTGCTGCCAGGGCTTTGTATCTGTTACCGAGTTGCATTGGGGAAGCATTCACAGCTGCAAGCTTCTAGCTCTGAAAGGGACTGTCTTTCATTCAGCTGTCCTGGGACTCTCCCATGATGTTTCTGTGCAGATAATGAAATATCCATCAATCTTATCCTTTGCAGCCCTGATCCCTCACAGCTGGCTCACCTCGGCCTGCAGTTGCCTCACCTGTCCATCCAGCACCTCAATCTGGGCACATGTGAGGCAGGCAAGGGAACCCCCAGCCCCCACTCTACCCCCAGGCCTCAGAGGTCCCACCAGGCAACCCCTGCAGACAGGGGCCAGGCCACTGCCAATGCATCCAAGGGGCCTGTCTGGGTGGAGGTCAGAGGCGGCAGCAGCAGGGCAGGGTCCCTGGCTGAGTTCCGTGTCACCACCTCCATAATAGCCCCCCTCCTCATTCACTTACCTGAAATCTGTCAGGAGCTTCTGTGTACTCCTACACGGCATGCACTCCTACCCATGGACTGGCCCACAAATTCATCTCCTGTTGGCAGTTCCTGTTTGCTGGCTCTCTGGTCGCCTGGGGAGTCTCCTTTTTATACCCTTCCAGGCCTGGGCTGACTCAGGCCGAGTCAGCAATCAACACTTATTTAGCAGTCAGCACTTACACCCAGCTTCTCAGAGCACACCCCCCACCAAACAAACAAACAGCCAGCTAAACCAAAGTTATAGGCAGTTGGATGGGCTTGATCTGGTGCCTCACCTGGCTTCTCTCCTTTTTTCTCCCTTTTCTTGCCTCTGGCAACTGCCTGCAAGCTGCCCTCCCCCGTTGGCAGTCCCTGTTTGTTGGCTAGATTTTTCACTGCTAGCTCTCTCCATTTGCGTTTAAGGCATTCTAGTAGTGGTGGTGTTAATATCGCTCTCCCTTTAGCAGCAGCACACAGCATTCCTTCTGATGTTCTGTCTGTGATCTGTGTACACTCAGCTAAGGCTCCCATCAGTTGCCTGGGTGTGTCAAGCACTCCCTCACATTCTTCCTGCTGGATCATCATCTACTCCATTTTGGTGTAACATTGCATATTGCATTGTTCCAGTGCATCCTTCTACCCCAAGTCTTCATCAAAGGTTTGAGCCAGAGAACATGCCTCCATCTCCTCTCTAGCTTTAGCCTCTGCACAGTCTTTTGCTTGTCCACATATTCCTCCAGCTCCTGCTTGAGATGCTTCCTTTTTCCTTTCCTTTTTTTTCCTCCCCCTACTCATCATAAGCTATCAGTACCTTCCCCTTTAAATGGCAGTAGTGCCCATCCCTCCAGTCAGATTCTTCCAACTCATGCATGGCTTGTCTTATTGCCTGCAGGCCTATTAAGATGCCACTATTCATTCCCAGTTGCTGTCCTTCACTTTCAAAGTGCTGGAATTCACTTCAGAACCCCAGCGTGCTTTAAATAGCTTAGTCTATTTTAACTTTTATCTGCTTTATTACCTTCAGACCTTTAAAATCACCCAGGGCCTTTTTACATGCCTGTGTTCTCAGGATAATTAGCTCTAAACACAGTTTTTCAATGCCTATTTACAGGATAACAGCCTTTTTCATTGTCTTTACTCCTCTGGGGCAAGCCTCCTCCTGGCAGGAGCCAATCAACATGCACCATATACACAGTCTGTAATACACTTATGGTCTCACTACAACCCATAGTCACCTTCCAAATTGCAGGTCAACTTTCAGGATATCAGAACTCATGGAGTGGTCTCCAGGCTCCACCACAAGCTAACCTGCTGGCTCTCTCCCTCTTGGCTCTCTGCTCACAGGTTCTCGGCTTCCAGGCTCTCAGTTGTCTGCCTGTGTCTAGTTCAGGGGTGAGCAAAATATGACTTGTGGGCCAAATCCAGTCCACCACCTGATTGGATCCAGCTCACGGGCACGCATCTACCAAATGATTATCCAGCTCATAGCTGTCCACATGCCACGCTCCCACCTGTGCCTACCAATAGTCCTGGCTTGCATGCCTGTATTCTACATCAGAATCCTTAACAGTGTAGCAAACTGCCAGATTATGGGTACATTCCTGGAATTCTTAGGTTTGGTGTTTGCTTTTCTCCTCCTCCAAAGGGTTGAGTTCAGAGTACCTCCACTGTACTGTGGGAGTTGTATCTCAACTGCTACTGCTTGTGGTTTTGAGTTGCCACATTCTGGAAAGGTATAACAAGAAGCTCTAAAGAACCATGGAGACTTTTTGTAAATAAGTAACACTGTTGTAGTTAAGGCACAGCCCTAGCTTTTCCTGGTGCGTGGGTGGAGATAGGGTGTTGAACCGGGGCTGTGGCAGTGAAATCTGGGGTGGAAGCAGCATCCTCCAAATGCCGCTGGCATCTATACCAAGCCCAGCCCCTGCCCTGCCCCACCATGCACAAATCTAGGGGTCACAATGCCCCCCTGCCCCCACCCTCCTGGGGTGCAAGCTGTGGTGGGAGCCATGGCTCTGTTCCCCTCCTCCCCAACTTGGGAAGCACCTGCCCCACCTGGGTAGCACCTGCCCCTGTCCCCTCCTTCTCTGTGGCGGAATTAATCTGCTGTCCCCCACACCCCTTACTTCCCCTTCCCCTTCCACCACACCAGACTTAACAGTTGGAGGCAGCTGTATTGGAAATCAGATCGCAACAGAGGCTGCGGAGGCTTTCCCTGTACAGGGAAAGCCTCCGCAGCCCCTCCCATTCTCCCCGTTTCTCTTCCAATGCTCCCTCTTATCTTTGCCGGCTGGCGAATATCGTTGCACTCCTAGTTAAGGTTGTACAAGGCATTTCCTATAATTGTGATATATGAATGTTTGTCTGATCACTAAGTTGGAGTGCCTGACAGGTGATGTAGCATACTGGAGAAAGAACTGAGGGCAACTACAGGGGTGTAGGTTGTAGCCATGTTGGTCAAAGGATGTAGACAGACAAGGTTCCTTGGGTGAATCTGATATCTTTTATTAGACCAACCCAAATAGTTGGAAAATAATTAATTATTAAGCAAGCACTTGGGTTCAAAAACCCTTCGTTAGGCTAAGGAAGTTTCAGCAGTTGGTGTGTGCTTTTCCTGGATGGAATGAAAAGTAAAGAAGCCAGCTGCTGGGCTGGTATGCATACAAGACGGGTAGTCAGTGAAAATGTAGATTGAGGAGTCAATGGGTGAGAGACAGTCTGGGCGGGGAGAGAGAAGGTATCAGTATTGTCTTATTATTGCTTAATAATTATTTTCTAACTATTTGGGTTGGTCTAATAAAAGATATCAGATTCACCCAAAGAACCTTGTCTGCCTGAGGGCAACTAGTCATTCTGGAAGTGCCAGGTAAACTCATTTATTCCTATAATTCTGAATAAGTGTTTGCAATCAAATATCATAATGTGACAGTATGGCACTATTATGAAAATATGTGGTATAAAACAGCAAAAAGAAAATTGGCAATAAATGTCAAGTTCCTGAATGCCACTTAAAAGTGATTTAATCCTTTTTCTTTTGAATCAGTGCTTTGTGAATGACTAGATAGATCCTTTTGTTAGCTGGGATACCCTTCTATTACAGGAAGGCAAGCTACACGTCATGTTCACAAAACCAGGAGTGTTGTCACCCTCAAGTTCAAAGTTCAAGCCTGGAGAATGGCATTCATTTTTATTTTAGCTTATTTTTAGTTTATTTTTATACGTTTGTGCCCACCTCGCTTCAAATACCTGCTCATGCACTGCTCTAGCGCATGTGTGTGGTGGTGGGCATGGTGAAGGTTTGTGTGGCCCTTGATCATCGCGGAGAAAGCTCCTACACTTTCCTGCCATATCTTTGAATGTATTTCCAGTGGAGGGGACTTCCTGCGTAGGTCCCTCAGGTCAGTCACTCCTCCCAGCGGATATTTGTGGGCCTCCACCTCCCCTCCACCCCTTCCTTATGCCAACCTCTGGCGGGCCACTTGGATGACGGTGCTGCTCATAACCAGCACAGGGTTTATTCTCTGTTACCCGGGGTGCCTCTCCCCAGGTATAATCTACCCCTTCGCACCGGGGCTGCTTGCCACCTGTGCAGAAAGCCTCGTCAGCCTCTGTTTTATCTTTGCTGGTTGGTGATTGAACCTGCTGTCTCCAACTGTATATAGGCATGGCTTGTGAACCGTGCAGGCCTCATTCTTTGTTCCTTCTATTGTCTGGTGTCCTGTGACCGGTAAGTGGTTTCTTTTTTCAGGGTGTGTAGCCCCCACCTCAGGGTCCTCTGAAGGGAGGGTCTCTGGCTCCCCCATGGTTGTGCCCCTGGGACATAATGCCCCCTTTTAAGATGCCTTAGGGAACTTTGTTTTTTTGTTTTGATATCCTACCTGACGTCCTGGGTGTTCTGCTAGATTGTTGTTTGGCATCACCACATTTGGTCTCATTTCTGCATGTGGATAAGAAATCCACCACTATGTTACTTGTTGCTGGTTGGTGTAGTATATGGAACTTGAGTGACTGAAGTGCGAGGGCCTACCTTGTAATTCAGGCATTATTGGTCTTGGCCATGCTTAGCCATTTTAAGGGAGCATGGTCCATTTACCAGCTTAAATTCCCTCCCCATCAGGTAGTACATGAAGTGTTCTACTGCCCAGTGGATTGCCAAACATTCCAGCTCTATGGTCACATATTGTGTTTCTGCAGGCAGTAATTTTTGGCTAGTGTGGGTGACTGGCCTCTCTATCTCTCCATCTTCTTGGGTTAGCACTGCCCCAATGGCAGTCTCCAGTGCATCTGTCTGTAATATAAAAGGTTTACAGAAATCGGGTGCATGTATCATGACATCTTCACATAGGCCCTTTTTGAGCAATTTGAAGTTCTGTGTCATTTTGTTCGTCCATTTTATGCTTCCCACTCGTTGCCCTTTTATTCTGTAAGAGGCACTGCTAGTTCGGAATATCTGGGAACAAACTGGCAGTAATAATTGGTCAACACTAAAAAGGATCTACGTTGTTTGTTGGTCTGGGGTACCGTAAGGTTGCGGATGGTTTCCACCTTGTCAGCTAATGGCCTAATCGCACCTTGTCCAACCAAAAATCCTAGATATTTGGTTTGTCTCTGAGCCAGCACGCATTTTCTTGAGTTCACCGTCTTTCCTGTTTTTCTTAGTTCTGACAGTATGGCCTGGAGAGCCCTCTTGTGCTGAGCCCAAGTTTTCATGAACACAACAATGTCATCAATATAAGCTGCAGTGTACTCCACGTGTGGCACCAGGATCTGGTTCATAAGACATTGGAAAGTCATGGCTGCCCTGTGAAGCCAGAATGGCATGCAGATGAACTTGTATAGGACCCATGGCATCCTGAAAGCTGGCTTGGGTCGATCTCTGCTGGCCACAGGGATCTGCCAATACCCCTTTGCCAGGTCGAGCGTTGTAATATTGGGCATTCCCAATGCCTTCCATTAGGTCTGTGGCATGGAGCATAGGGAATGTGTCAAAGACCGCCATTGCATTCGATGTTTGGTAATCAATGCATAACCTCAAAGAGCTGTCTGTTTTTGGGAAGGGGACCAGTGTACTACACTACAGACTTCTGGATGGGCGTATGATTCCTTGCTCTAGCATCTTTTCAGTCTCTTTGTGCATCTTCCCTGAGAGGTGATGGGGAACCGGCTGCCATCTCTCCCACACTATGGCTTTTGGTTGTGTCTGTATTGTGTAGTATGTGCCCTGGACTCACCTTGATTCTTCTCAGAATACATCTTTTAAATTCCTTAACCAGAGCCTGCATCTCGTACCTTTGTGATGTCGACAGTTCTTCCCCTATTTGGACTTGGTCCTCTGTTCTACCCATCCCTTTCTGTTGGGTTGCTCCCTGGAGTCCCAGGTCTTCTGTATCCATCTCCACAAAGGTTGCCTATTCCTTCAGTTCATGCCATTCATGCAAGAGGTTGATATAATATATTTGTTTCTCACGTAGATGGCCTGGTCAGTGAACCTCATAGTCCACTGGCCTACCCTGTGGGGTATCTCAAACAGGATCTACCACTGGGTTAGCAGCTTTCTCAAGGATGTGGGCAGCAGCACCAACACCCTCTGTCTGGGTTCAAATTCCCGCTCTTTGGTGTGCACATCATACCTCTCTTTCTGACAATGTTGTGCCTCCTGCATATTATCCTTGGTCAAGTCTCGGGCCAGCTGTATCCTTTGTTGGAATTCTTGCCAATATGTGACTGAATCCCTCACATTCCCTGCATCTTGTTCCCAATCTTCTCTCAGAGCCTGAAGTAGGTCTCTGGGGCGGTGAGCTAATACTAGCTCAAAGGGAGAGTATTTAATCAACTCCTGTGAAGTGTCCCAAAGGACAAACAGAACGAATGGAAGAATCAGATCCCGCTTTCACGTGTCTCCTATAGTGCTGCAACATTCTTTTTATTGTCCCATTGAGATGTTCTACTAGGCCATTGGTCTGGGGGTGGTACACAGATGTATGCAGGTATTTTATCCACAGGGTGTGGTATACCACTTGTAACACCCCAGACATGAAATTACACCCCTGGTCAGTGAGGATTTCCTGAGGGGTCTCCACCCGTGCTATCCACTTAATGAGTTTTTCCATGATCCGTGGTGCCGTTACTGCCTGCAGGGACATGGCATCCAGATACTGGGTGGCATATTCTATGAATACCAGTATATATTGGTGTCCTGTGCTGCTGTGGGGAAGTGGTCCAATCAGATCTATGGCTATCCTTGAAAATGAGATATCATTGATAAGCATGGGTTGAAGTGGGGCCCTCGTTGGGTGATCCTTCCTGGCCTTCTGACATTCGGGACAAGCTGTGCAACAGCACACCATATATTTCCCCCAACCCTGGCCAGAAGAACCACTGGGACACTCTACCAGTGGCCTTATCCTGACCTAAGTGTCCTCCCATGGAGTTGGAATGGGCCAGTCACCAAATGACTTGACGGAAATGGGTGGATGCTATCAATTGTTTCTTTTCAGGCTCCCCTACCCTTCAGGGTTGTGTGATATAAGAGTTGGTTCCTTACCTTAAATTGTGGAGTCCCTTCCAGTGTTGGTGTCTGATTGGCAGTGGTGTTCAGGGGCAGTGACCTAAGCCCCTGAAGTCTGGGATCTTGGCATCCCAAAACTGCCAGCTGCTGGCTACATTGTGGAAGTCAATTTCATCCGTCATGTTTGTTGATGCCTCACTTTCCTCAAGTTCACTGAGCCAGGTTTCATGGTTCTGGGTGTTTCTTTTCTCAGCCTCAGCATCCTGGACTCTTTCCAGCGTATTGTATATTGGTGTGCAGTCTTGTTCTAGTAGCATGTTGCAGGCTAAGTGGGGTACTAGGCCCACCAGTAAGTCTCCCTGGTGTTCCATCACCCTGAGTCATACCCACTGGAAATCGACTTGTTTGGTCTCCCCATTAAGACATGCCATCTTCATTGGGGCAGCTCTATGATCTTGCTGAGATGAGATCCATCCTCACCAGGGACTGGGCACACCCACAGTCCAGGGTAGCCTGAACAGGGCAATTTCTGATCCAAGCCTTAACTACGGGACATACCCATATAGCACCGCATCCTCCCCTTTGGCAACATAGCTGCAATCCGTGGACTCACTGGGGTCTTACTCTTTTTGCACCTTGGCTGGTATCCTTGGAAACCACTTACCAGCCACAGGACACCGGACATCAAAGGAACAAAGCCTGCATGGTTCTCAAGCCATGCCTATATATGGCTGGAGCCGGCAGGTGACTTCAGGAGCAATCACTGGACAGCAAAGATAAAAGGGAGTGTCAGAAGAGAAACAGGGAGAGCAGGAGAGGCTGCGTGTGGGGGCCGAGAAATGCTGGTAGAATGGGGCTGCTGATAGAGTGGAATTAAGGTGCTAGACACGTATGCATAATTAACGTAAACCAATCGCAAACATGCACTCGCTGGTGCAGCTGCAAGGTTTTGGTGGGCTCTGACCGTGCACCGAAACTTTTCCCACACTACAGGGGGAAATTCCTGCATCCGTGCTCACAATGTGCTCAACACAGCTGTGCCGAGGCATCTCTCAACTGTTTTGCACAGACACTGCGGAGGCTCTCCATGCTGGCAATAGGCAGCGCTGGCTCAAAAGAAAGTATCTGGACCAGAGAGTAGCAGCGGAGGCTCTCTGCATAGGCAGTAAGCAGTCCCAGTGCAAAGGGATGGATTATGCTTGGGGAGAGGCACCCCGAGCAACAGAGAATAAACCCCATGCCAGTTATGAGCATCACCGGTGTCCAGGGGATTACCTCACTCCAAAGGAGCCATAACAAACCTGGCGACAATGAAGGCTTCCTACTCCCAGATTCTCACAGGTACCAAGCCATGGAGGGAGGCTGACCCGAGGAAAAGCAGAAGATACACCAACAAAGGTGTAGAGTGGATCAGCATCGGGGGACGCCATCTGGCTCAAGCCATAGGGCAGAAAGAGAGAAGCAGCAGTTGATCCTGATCTCTGTCTATTCTGTCTGCCCTCTTATCCTTGTCTTTGAATCCTTTTCTCTCCTTAGTTACTATTAGCAGGTATACAGTCTTTTGTGTTGCTGTTATGGTCTGTCCTTTTTTCTTTTATTTTTGTTCTTTGAGTGCCTCTGGGGTTATGTCTGCCTTGAGGGGGAGCTGACTGACTCCACACCACCAGGGTGATCATGAGGCTTAGCAAGTGGCCGTAGACACCAGGGAAAGGAGACAAGGTGGGCATATCCAGTAGGCCCATAGCCTATGAAAGAAACAAATTTAATAACCAATCCCAAAGAGGGAGTCAGAAATCGAAGGTCATCTACACCAGAGGGACAGGCACCTTAAAATCAAGTGGCCTGCTGGAGGTTGACATCAGGTGTAGGGGAGGTGGAGCCCCACGAATACCCACCAGGAGGAGTGACCGACCCCAAGGGATTTACAGAGGAAGACCCCTCCACTGGAAATACATTAAAAATCATGGCAGATGAGTTTAGGGGCTTTCTCCAGGGTGATCAAGGTCCCTCTCAGTGGCCACACAAGCCCTCACTGTGCCAACCACCAGGCACACATGCTAGGGCAATGCATGAATGGGTGTTCGAAGCGAGGCAGGCACAAAGTGGTCCATTGGCTGGGAATCAAACAGAAAGCCCGATGCACAAGGAGCATCCCAACATGCAACCTGTGGCCATTGCCCCTCCGGACATGCTAGGTCAGAATTTACAGGCCCTGACACAGATCCTTGATACCCAGCAGCAAATGATGGCTTGACAACAGGATTGGTTGTGTCACAGCATTTAAAATGCCAAAGATGACACGAGAAGATAATCTGGAAGCCTATATTGACATGCCATAATGACAGGACTTGGTAAAGGATACTGGGCCAGTCAACTTGATGCCTTCATTGTGGGTAAAGCCCAGGTGGCATATCGGGCCCTCCCAAGAGACAAGGCTTGCAGCTATGATCTGGTGAAAGCAGCAATTCTGTACCAGTTAGAAATCAGCCAGTGCACTATAGACGGCTGTTCCAGGTGAAGAAGGGACTGGAGGAGAAACAGCCCAGGCTCCTACTGCAGTTCCTGAGGGATCTTTTTAATGAATGGATAAACCCTGCATCGTGCAAATCAAGATGCTCTGGCTGACCAAATACTGCTAGAACAGTTTCTTAACAACCTGGAGGAATGTATGCAATGATGGGTCTATTAACATTCCCCACGCAACTGCGAAGAAGCTCTAAAACTAGCAGAAACCTTTGCAGCATCAGATCGGCCATAGTTGGGAGAGGCAGAGCCCTGGCCTGCCAACACTGATCCTCAGGCAACCGGAGAGGAGATGGCCCCCCCATACGGGTATAACAGAGGATACAATCTGCTTCTGCTTTGGGAAGACCAGGCACTTCTCCAGTGATTGCCCAAGCAGTCACTCAGAGTGATGGTGCCCAGGGTCTCCAGCTCCCCTGTGGCTGTGCCCCTGGGAAAACTTTATTTAACTTTAATTTTAATTTTTATTGCATGTAACAGTAGCGATTTTAAGATGTTTATTACCATATTGGAAAAATAACTGCAGAACTGTCCATCTCCTAGGAAAAACTTGTTATAGCAATTCCAACAAATTACTACTTTTCAACTGTTTAATTTAACAAGATTAAACAGAGCTTGATTCCTGAATCATTTTTTCACTTTTAGGGGTAATGCATGTAGGTCAAGATCAGTTAATGGAGGGTGTATTACAGAAGTCTTGTATCACTATGCCTCTCCTATTGAAAGATGTTATGATCATAGTATGAAAAATGAGACTGTATACTATACTAATATACATGCTGCTTCTCATGTTACGATGAACTACCCAACATAATTCTTTTTGCAGATTCAACGCCATCTTTCGAAACTATTTGACAACTTGGCTAAGATGAAATTTCAAGTGGGCTCTGAGCAAAATCCAACCAAAACTGGATTGGGAATGTATAGTAAAGAGGAGGAGTATGTTGACTTCAGTGATCCATGTGACTGTAGTGGACAGGTGAGATGAAGGCATTCCATTTTCAATTATGAAAATTAGAAGTCCAACTTCTACTTTTTATCCCATTCTTTTTATTCCTGCTTGACAAGAGCACAAGTCCAACACAGCCTACATATCTGTCACTTAAAGTATGATAACACATACTCAAAGGGAGAGAGAGGCTGCAGTTAGACTTAGACTACTGAAGTGGGAAGATGGTAATAGGATGGGGTTCAATATAGATAAATGCAGGGTGCTGCACCTGGGGAGAAGAAATCCATAGCATCCATACAAGCTAGGGAGCTCCCCCCTTGTGAGCACAGAGGCAGAAAGGGATCTTAGAGTCATTATTGACTCCAAGATGAACATGAGCCTCCAATGCCAGACCGCAGCCAGCAAAGCCAACCACACCTTGTCATGCATCCAAAGATGCATCTCAAGCCGGTCCAGAGAGATGATACTCCCCCTCTACGCGACATTGGTCCAGCCTTAAGTGGAGCACAGCATCCAGTTCTGGGCTCTGCACTTTAAGAAGGATGTGGTGTGCCTCGAGAGGGTTCAGAGGAGGGCCACCCACTTGGCTGGAGGGCATAAGGGCAGGCCCTATGAGGAGACTGAGGGACCTGAACCTGTTCAGCCTCAGCAAGCGGAGGCTGAGGGGGGATTTGGTGGCTGCCTACAAACTCGTTAGGGGAGACCAGCAGCAAGTAGAAAGAGCCCTATTCTCCCCAGAAGCCCCTGGGGTGACGAGGAACAATGGCCAGAAGCTGCTAGAGAATATGTTCAGTTTAGAGATTAGGAGGCATTATTACACTGTAAGGGTAGTTAGGATCTGGAACCAACTTCCTAGGGAAGTGGACCTTGCTCCTACCTTGGGTAAATTCAAAAAGAGATTGGATGAACACCTGTCTGGGGTCATGTGATCTCAGCGTGTGCTCCAACCAGTGGCAGGGGGTTAGACTAGATGATCTATTCAAGTCCCTTCTGACCCCTAACTACTATGAAACTATAATGGGCAGAAAATGTGTCTGTATAAAAATGACACTTCCTTGCTGCCCAGTGCTCCTCCTTGCTCTCTTTGTGTACTTTGTCTTTGTCTCTTCACATCAATGACCTCCATACATTTCTTTCTTCTCTTTTTGTTCATTCAGTACTGCAGAGGCAGGTAAAGATGGAATATACCTGAACTGAAAACCAGTTTTTATTTTTCCATTTTGTAGAAAAAATGGGAAAATCTGAGGGGGAAAAATCCCCCTGAAAGCAATTTTAGTCTAAAATGAATTGACCATGCTAATATTGGCCTCAGGGCATATTTTAACATAAAATGTGTGTTTGAAATAATGTAGGATATAATTTTTAAAGTAGAGTAATTAATCCAAAGTTCCTTTCTGTGTGGACATACTTAATCCTGAATAAACATGTCCTTTTCTGTTTAATTTAATTTAAGTGGATAAACCTAGCTTGGAAAAACATGCTTTTATTTAGGAATAAAAGAGTGCATTCATGAATATATTCCTTGGATGACCAAGCCTCATTTGTAAGTCTCCACGTAGACCTGAAATTGGGAAAATATTGGATCATATTACTTCTCAGCAGAGTTCATTCTACTTCATTTAGAAATTTAGCAAAGTTTCAATTGCCTTATGAGTGCTTTGTTTAATTCTGGATGGAATCCTGTAAGCATGTGCTAAGGCACTAAACTCTGGTAAGATATGTGGTCTGAAAGGAGACTTTGGGACATGTTTTAATACTGCAGTTAAAGAAAATTCCTGTATTCTTATATCTCTACTTATTGGAAGTGTCTAAGTAGAGCAAATATCTCTGGTGTTTAATACCCTCTCTAGGTTGAAGACTGGTTAAATCATGTGCTAGATAATATGAGGGCTACTGTGAGACATGAAATGACAGAAGCCGTGACTGCTTATGAAGAAAAACCAAGAGACCAGTGGCTCCTTGATTACCCTGCCCAGGTATCCTCTTTGACCAGCCCAGTAGGGAAAGCATCTTGTTGTGAGCCCTTCCTTTGCCTTCTACTAGTAAATCTGTTTTGTCAGTGAACAAGTAGGGAAGCTTTATGTGGTCCCTGCTCTTGGACTCTAGCTATGCTGTCCTAATGGATTGATTTCTCTTGGTCTTAGTAAACTCCTAAATTGAAACTTCAGATAAAACACAGTCATTTGTTTCTGCAAACCCAGGTGCCTAACTCTGTTGCTGAGCTGAGTGGGTGCAGAGCAGTGAGCTGCAAGCTACAAGGCTGCAAGCTGCGAAGTTGCCAAGTATATAATGGAGAACCCCCTACCACAAAAGATAAGGGTCGTGGCTGGAGGGAGCAGAGCCAAAGGGGACTGTGAGCAGGGCTTTAGTACAGAGTAGAGAGTCTTACCCAGGCAGAGGAACAGAGGCAAGCTTCTTGTAAAAGAGGGAGACTGGCAAAACCTAGGCCAAGTGGCAGGGGGGAGAGAGAGGCAGAGACACTGTGGCTTGAAGAGAAGAGACTCTGATGATAGGATAGGAGGAAATACACCCAGAAGGCTGAGACCTGTTTATATTAACCTAGGGGGAGTCCAGAGGAGAGACTGCACCTGAAGCAGTGAGGACTGCTTATGTTAACCCGGGGAAGTCCTGGGGAGTGGATGTACCCACAGGACTGTGGGCATTGGGGACTGTTTAAGTTGGCCCAGGAGAGCAGGAGCCACTCAAGGGCTATTTATGTTGATATGAGAGGGGTTTGCTTTTTTTTCCTTTTGTGCTCATTTGTTGGTAACACCTGGCAGAACAGAGTGTCTGTGAGGGGAGGTATGAAAGCCATGCAGCAGAGTGCCCAGTATCCTGTGATTATTTTTTTTTTCCTTCCCCCCTGTGTTGGTTGCTTGTTTGTTTTGTTTGGGGGATTTTTGTTGGGTTTTTTGTTGTTGGGTTTTTTTGGTTTACCCATTCCTCTCCTTTTCTCTTGTGAGTCTTAGAGAGGAAGTTAGGCAGCTAAATGCTTTGTCTAGGCAGAGGCACAGATGGGGGATGAGGCCCTGACTTATGCTAGGTGGACTACAACGCAAGAGTTGGAGCCACAGCTAAGGCTACAGCGGGAATGTGGGGGAGAAAAGATCATCCTTGCAGTACTCAGGTTGGTATCCAGAAGAAGTTGGGAGGCAAGGCACCCTCACCTAAACTCTGGTCACCTAGAGGCTGCCTCCTAAATATCGTTCTAACTATAACATCAAGGTGTGGTAGGAAAAAGAGAGAGGGGAGCCAGCTAAGGAGGCTGAGGCAGGTAGACAGGTGCTATACAGCCACCAGTGGGTGACACAACCACCCCTGGAGGTGCACCCTGCTATAACCAGATATAGGTGGCTCCATGATGAGCAGTGTGGGTAAAAGGCACTTAAGGTGTCACTTGAGTAAAATGAGGGCTTCCTCCCAATCCTATAATAAGTAGGATCAAAGGCATGGCAGAAGAGTATAGGGTAATACCCTGGGAAAGTGGAGTGCCAAACAAGCCTGAGTCAACTGTTAGAGGGCCTTGGAAGTTGAGGCCTATTACAGTATATGATACGAATGTGTTTTATGACAGAAGGCTGTAAAATAAGGTCAGAATTCAGAGGCAGCAGTTCTCCATGTAGGTTATAGGGAACTTATTGGTTCAAGAACTGGACGATTGGATTTAGAGCTCATTAACTTTGGTAAGGTTAGTAACATACTGGCAAGCATGTGGGAATGAGAATAATTAGCATACCTAATGGAAGAATGGTAATTGTAGCAGGAAATATAGCCAGAGGGAGTGAAATAAAACATTTTTTTCCCATCGTTCTTGTACTTATGCTGTCCTGTTAATTGCTTTTCCTGTTACTCTCCTATTTATCATTCCATGACACATGAAAGACAGCTATTTTCTGATGGTGATCTGCTATCTCTGACTTCGTGCCAGATACCAGCATCAATTAACATATCACTAAGCATGAATTCTTTGCAGTTTTCTATCACAGTGACTATTTGTCATTACCATTTTGAAAAATACCTTTAATTTTGTGTTCAAGCAGCCTTTTTTTTCCTTTAATGATCCTACTGCATTACCAAGAGCATATCATTTCAAACACAGAACAGGCTGTCAGTTTTTTGTTTCTGCAATGGATACTGAACTAAATCTCTTTCCCAAGGTGGCCTTAACCTGTACCCAGATCTGGTGGACCACAGAGGTTGGAATTGCCTTTGCCAGATTAGAAGAAGGTTATGAAAATGCAATGAAGGAGTACTACAAGAAGCAAGTGACCCAGTTAAATACTCTCATCACCATGCTCATTGGTCATCTCTCCAAGGGTG
This sequence comes from Caiman crocodilus, assembly GCA_030014935.1. Classification (NCBI taxonomy): domain Eukaryota; kingdom Metazoa; phylum Chordata; order Crocodylia; family Alligatoridae; genus Caiman; species Caiman crocodilus. The sequence goes on from JAGPOW010001327.1 coordinate 20,028,731, forward strand.
ACAGACAGAAGATCATGACCATATGTACCATTGACGTGCATGCTCGAGATGTAGTATCTAAGATGATAGCTCAAAAGGTTTGGTTCCTTCCCACATGGAATGACCCCTTTTAAGTTGCTGTCCTAGCAACGTCTAGTGCTCCAATAACAAACAGCCTATTGAGTTTAACAGAATATGGTCCAACACTGCCATCTTTAATCCTAACGGAAACGGGTATACCCACCCATACCCACCCATATCTCAATCCCGCTCTATATAACAGACATTCCAGTTACTACTTGTTTCTTTTGAAACGGCATAAATGGCTTTTCCTTTGGGGGTAAAAATATATCATTTTTGCATGAGCTGCGGAAACCCTCACAATAAATCAGCAACTGTGCAGTGTGACGGACCTTAAAGCACCACAGGGCTTGTGTTCAGTCATCCGCTAATGCAAGTTAGAGGTTCAGTGAATGGTTTTGCCACTCCACCTCCCCAATGCTCAGCTCAGGCATGTATTGGCAATAAGCCAATACAATGCATTCCTGATGGATAATGGGTGCTTATCACATTTACAGAGTAATGGAGTTTGTATGTTTGGAGGTTTCTTCCCACTGGAGAGGTACACAAGTAGATTGTGTGAAGTACAGCCAAGCTAAGTCTTCTATATTTTTTTGAGCCTGATCCTAAATCCATTGAAATCAGTGTGAAGATCCCCATTGACTCCATTCACAAATGCTAGGGTTGGAAGGGACCTCAATAGATCATCGAGTCCGACTCCCTACATAGGCAGGAAAGACTGCTGGGTCTAGATGACCCCAGCTAGATGCATATCCAGTCTCCTCTTGAGGACCCCCAGGGTAGGGGAGAGCACCACCTCCCTTGGGAGCCTATTCCAGACCTTGGCCACTCTAACTGTGAAGAAGTTCTTCCTAATGTCCAGTCTAAA
>JAGPOW010001327.1:20033892-20047892 GCA_030014935.1 Caiman crocodilus
TGTGTGTGTGTGTGTGTGTGTGTGTGTGTGTGTGTGTGTGTGTGTAAAATGTATATATAAAATATATAGTGTATGTTTGTGTACATATATATGTATGTGTGTATCAATTTAAGACAATGTTTTATTGACATATTTACAATTTGATAACACTTTGGTAGTCTACCATTGCCTTAATCATTATAAAAAAATAAATTCTGAATACCTATATATTTTGGCATTTGATTTTTGGATTTTTTAATCATGGAATATCAGAGTTCCCTCTGTCACCTTTGCTCACCAGGTGCAGGTCCAGCTGTGGCTGTTCCCCCTGCTGCTTTGTGGCACTGAGTAACCTTGATATTCCAATGCCAATGCTCTTCCCCTGCCCATGCTGTTGCCCTTCACTTGCAGCCTATATGCCCCTGGCCTTGCCAGTGCCCTGCAATCCCAACTCCATCTCCCTGGGCCATGCTGATGCCCCTCACTCCCAACCTGCAGCCCCTCATCTTTGCCAGTACCTCTCACTCCTGACCTGAAGTCCCCTGTCCCTGCCAGTGCCCCTCCCTCCTGATTCACAGCCCTCTGGCTCTGCTAGTGCCCCTTACTCCCAATCCATAGTACCTGCCCCTGAGCCATGCTGGTGCCCCTCACTCCCAAGTTGCAACCCCACATCTCTGCTGGTTCCCTTAGCTCCTGATTCACAGCCCCCTGGCCCTGCTGGTACCCCGCAATTCTGACCCACAGACTCCCACCCTCCAGGTGCCCCTCACCTCCCAACCCACAGTCCCCTGTCCACCCTAGTACCCCTCACTCCTAAACCACAACCCCCTTAGCCCTGCCAGTGGCTCTCACTCCTGACCTATAGCTCCCACCAGCCTTGGCAGAGGGGGGCCCCAGTTGGCCCTGTCTCACCTGGCCTGTAGTGTGGTGGCTCTAACTTGTGTGGGCAGTGGTGGAGTGAGTCCAGGCTGGACACAGGCTGGAGGGAGGAGGAGTAGAGATCTGTGGTCCCCTTTGCCCTGGAGCTGGTTGGTGCACCTTTGCCATGCCAGGTCTTCTGGCCACATTTCCTTCCACCTCCCCCAGCAGTATCTCCCTGTCGCCTTGCTCCTGAAAGCGTGAGCACCAGCCCCAGTACCGCCACCCAGCCATGTAGATCCCTGCCCATCGCATCCCCTCCCTCACTCCTTTCTCCCTTCTCCCATTGAAAGGGAAAGTGCTTCTCCTTGACTTTTCTGCCCTGCCACAGCCCCAGAACCTGGACACCTTCTCCCAGTGGTGGCAGGCACCATCCCCCCCCCAACATGCTCATCATCTCCACACACCCACACACACATGCCCCTCTCCTACAGTCCCCAAGTCCTGGCCCTCCAAACAGTGCCCCCCCCCATAGACTTACCTGCATCCAGTTGCTGGGGCTTCTCCCACCACCTGGCTGGCTGTATGCTGGTGCCCCTTGCCTCCATTCACCCTCCCTTCACTCCCCCTAGTCCCGAGCAGCTTGTTGCAGTCTGGAAATCTGTCAGGCTGCAAGGGGAAACCCACAGATTCCCACTGTTTTCTCCTTTAAAGAGGGAAAATGCACATTTTTTTCCTTTAAAGGAGAAAAACCATGTGTTTTCTCCTTCAAATGCAAACATCTGTGTTTTTCTACAGCAAATGGAAAACCCAGATCCCTGCTTATTAGTAACTGAAGTTCTTCAAGATATTTTGTCTGCATATGTTTACAAACCAGAGAGCTCCTGAGAAAGTAGCAAATATTTCATAGAAGTATCCATCTGCATCATGTTCCTTGGTGTATAGTACAGACATTTCTAAGCAGGATTTGGCAGTATGCTGAAGAGAAATAAAGTTCCGGCCAACCACCCATTCTACCAAAACAATTTGACTTGATTCTCCCATATGTGGGCTTGTGAGCAAGTCATATTCTCTTGCCTTGGAACCATGCTGAGTGATTTAGACCGCAAGGCATCCCCCAACACTCAGCTGCCATGCCTTGATGGAATTTATGTTTGGGAGGATGGGTGTTCTGGCTTGCATGTCTGTCTGATATTGTCACAGATCTTCTGCAGGGCTCCAGCCTTCCCTGTACCCTGCTCCTTTCCTCTCAGGTAGATGTTCATTGTGCTCTGTAGATGGTGAGTGGAGACAGTCCCGCTTGCTCGCTCTTTCTCTCTCTCTCCCTCCAACCTTCAGCTCATGGTATCTCATCCTGGTTCCTCCTCACCTCTGTCACTCTATGAAGATTCTCTTCAAATCAAAAAAGTGTTATCTCTCTGAGATCTCTTGGATTTCTTCCCTTGTAGGGCCTGTGGCCTCTGCCTCAGTCCCCAGTACCTCTCTCAGGTCTTCTCTCCCCCTTTCTGGATCTGTTCTGCCATTGGCAGCATACCTCTGCTTGGCTCTTCTCTCACTGGCAAGATACCTAGGCTCTATTTTTTATGCTGGCATCCTTAGGGTAGTCTCTGTATTGGCTTGCTGCAGCAACCAGCCCTCTTTCATTCATTGTCTTTCCCTCCTTGGTGGGCTGGCCCAACTGCTTCCCACAAGGATTCTTCACTTTTGGTAACCAGCCTGGGCTTCTGCAAGGACTGGGTCTCTGTCCTTCCCCCTTTTTCCCAGTTACTTATCTCTCTCGGGCAAAAGGCTTGATCTCTCTTCAGAGCTTGTTTCACTCTCTGCAGCTCCTGAGAGTCTGGCATGCTGGGCTGTTCCTCCAGGTTCCTCCCCCTCTTTGCTGCCTCCAGTCAGGTTTCTGCCTCAGAATGCTGATCTTCCTTCAGCATCCTCTCTTTAAACTGCCCTCCACCTGCTCCGGCCAGTCAGGGCTGGTTCGCCAGAGCACAGGTTCCCCTGTGCTCCTGGGATTGCTGACAGCTGTGCTCTCCTGGCTGTCAGAGCCATGCTGTGTGTCTGGACCCAAACAGGTGAATTCCCCTGCATGCTGGGATGTTTCTGTGGGAGTGTGGCAGGGGCTAGGATCCTGTCCTTGCCACAGGGCTTTATATTACTGATGGATCTTGGATCTGACGGTGACTGAATGGTTTAGCCAATTTTACTTTCTGCCTATCCTTAGAGTCATATAATCATAGAAAATGGGGGTTTGAAGGGGCCTCAGGAGGACATCCAGTCCAATCCCCTGCTCAAAGCAGAAGCATCCCCGCTTAGAACATCCCAGCCAAAGCTTTGTCTAGCCAGGTCTTGAAAACTTTCAAGGATGGAGATTCCACCACCTCTCTGGGTAACTTGTTCCAGTGTTTTTATTACCCTCCTAGTAAGAAAATTCTTCCTACTATCTGCTGCAACTTGAGACCGTTGTTCTATCATCTGCCACCACTGAGAACAGTCTAGTTCCATCCTCTTTTGAACCTCCCATCAGGTAGTTAAAGGCTGCTATTAAATCCCCTCTCCCCTTTCATCCCCAAACTAAATAAGCCCAGTTCCCTCAGCCTCTCATAAATCATGTGCACCAGCCCCCATCCATTTTTAGTTTCCTTTGTTGGACTCTCTCCAAATTGCCCACATCCCTTCTGTAGTGCAGGGCTGAAAACTGAACACAGTATTCCAGATGTGTCCTGAATAGAAGGCAATAATCACTTCCCTTGACCTGCTGGCAACACTCCTACCAATGCAGCCCAGTATGCCATTAGCCTTCTTGGCAACAAGGACGTACTGCTGGCTCATATTCAGCTTATTGTCCACTGTAACCAAGGTCCATTTCTGCAGAGATGCTGCCCAGCCAGTCAGCCCCCAGCCTGTACTGGTGAATGGGATAGTTTCATTCTAAGTGCAGGAATTTGAACTTTTCCTTGTTAAACCTCATGAGATTTCTTTTGACCCAATCCTCCAATGTGTGTAGGTCACTCTGAATCCTAGCTCTGCCTTCTAGTGTATCTACTCCTTCTAGCTTGGTGTCATCTGCAAACTTGTTGAGGGTGCACTCTATGCAGAGCTGACCTGAGCAGGATGTGGGGCCTGGAACAAATCAGCTCATGTGGGGCCCAGTCACTGCTCTTATTCCACGGGCTGTGGACCTGACGAAGCTGCTGCTGCCATCGGAGGCAGCAGCATCCATGTGGGAGGGATAGTGATCTCCGTGTTGCTGCTGCTCTGCCCAGCTCCATGGGGCCCCCCAAAGCATGGGGCCTAGGGTGGTCACCCTGATTTGCCCCCCCCCGGGATGGCCCTCCTTCTATGCCATCTTTCATGTCATTGAAGACATTGAACCAAACCGGCTTCAGGACCAACCCCTGGGGTACTCCACTTGATACTAGCTGCCAGCTAGACACTGAGCCATTGATTACTACCCCCTGAGCCCGATGCTCCAGCCAGTTTTCTATCCACCGTACGCTCCACTCATTCAGTCCATACTTCCTTGGCTTGCATGCATGAATGTTGTGAGAAACCATATCAAAAACCTTGCTAAAATCAACTACCACATCCACTAGTCTTCCCACATGCACAAAACTAGTCATCTCATTATAGAAGGCAATCAGGTTGGCCCGGCATGACTTGCCTGTAGTGAATCCATGCTGACTGTTCCTAATTGTGACAGGGGCATGTTCAGGGCTGGGTCTCAACCTTGGCCTGCCACCTATCTATATAGGGCAGTCTGCCCAGTCTCACCTGCCACAACTTTTGCTGCAATAATAAACTGGTGGTAAATGCGGGTGGCTGCCCATTTTTATACCCCAATGCCAGGGGTCGCTATCTATGGCTCCATACCTTCCTTACGCCGTAGCCCATGCCCTGCAGATGGCATCCAAACAACTCCTTACACTTTGACCTAAATTTGGCCTTAGCATCTGAGGACTTACTGGGTCCTCCCTCTAACCCAGTCACACAGCCTCGACATGCCTGAGGAGTTACTGGGGTCGTGACTTGCCTTGAGTCCTTGGCTGAGCCACACACTCGGCCTTTGGCCAGTTGCAGCCTCAGGCATCCGTAGACTAACCTTGGCCTGTCCACCCCACTGAGGCTTCAGCTTGTACCCTTTGGCTAGGGCCTTTCAACTGTGCCCTCTCACTAGGGCCTTTTGCTATATCACTGATGTTCTTACTCATGTGTGGGTTGGTCTATGTGCTGTTCTTCAGGCCATCTCCTCATCCCTGTTCAGCACCTAGATTATAAACAGCCCTTTGGGTCAGAAAGACACCCCCTACTCTGGGCGATCCACTTTGGCTCTCATGCCCTATCCCTAGGGCTACAGTACTGTCCACTCTCTGAGACCACACAACTTCCCCCCATCACACTGAGGCTTCTGGGGTCTTGCACCTCTATGGGGCTCAGGTGGCTGCAGCCATGCCTTGCCCGCACTCCTTCACCAGGGTCTTACCCAGCCCCCCGGGCCTGAGGCTCTGGTAGCCACAGCTGTGTCTGGCCCTCTTACTCAGTGTTGTGGGAGCTGGGGTTATTAAGCCTCCCCTACCCACCTTTCACTGGGGGTGGTGAGCAGTCCTGGTATTTGGATGGCACTGCCTCACTAAAGGCAGTCCCACCAGGTACCCAGCAGGGTACAGTTTCAGGTCATGCCCAGGACCAGGAGCCTCTAACCATCCCCATAGCTCCTGCTCTTTCCTTCAAGTTGTTCCTGAGCAGCAGCTCAGCTGGATGTTATCTGCTTGGCTGCTTGCAGCAGACTGCTGCTTCTGCCTGATTTGCCTTTTCTGCATCTCTGTCACAAGGTTGCCTCCCCCATTCAGTAAGGGACCCATACTTTCCCTGATCCTCCTTTTGCTCCTGACATACTTGCAGAAACCCTTCTTATTACCCTTCACACCCCTTGCTAGCTACAACTCCAGTTGCACTTTGGCCTTCCTAAATTCATCTCTGCATGCCTGAGCAATGCTATTATACTTGTCCGTATTTATTTGCCCAAGTTTCCATTTCTTATAAGCTTCCTTATAAGAAGGAAGTGGTTTAGTTTACTGATGAGTTCCCTGCTAAGCCAAGCTGATCTTCTGCCATACTTACTAGTCTTAGCCTCCTTTCCTATCCCTTTTCAGCAACACTTTTCACAAAATTCTGCTACAGAGAGTTTCTGGCAGTGAGGGCCATAGAGAGAGTTCCATTGCATCTCAGTGGAAAGACGTTTTACAGCAGTTACTTTTTGAACACAACAGAAATGTGGGGTTCGGAAGCACACTTGGACCTTGGAAAACCTAACCTGTTCATTTGCAAGCTCAAATTTAAGATGGTCATTCTAGTGGCATTAATGCCCTATCTATATTATGGAGACTGGTTTTTATCTTTCAGCCTACAAGATGCTTGCCTCCACCATCTCAATAAGCTTGTATTTGAAGGGGTTTACATTTTCATAAAAGGTATATTAGATCCAAGTCCTTACAATAGATCCACTCTATGCCATTTTTACCCAGATAGAGTAACTCTGACAATTCTTAAGTTTCTGCCCAAAATAATTGTGGAGTATTATTAAGCTTGGTACTTAAACTTGACAGTTAGTAAAGTTAACTGACTTTACTAATTAATTAATTTTAGTTAAAGTTAGTAGTTTAACTTGCCAAAGTTAAAAGTAGTTAAACTTACATTAGTTAAACGTACAGTACTTGTAGTAGTTAAACTTACCAATTTAACTTGCCATAACCTCATTCCTCATGAGTAGGAGCTTTCTTGCATTCACTGGATTGCAAAAGGGCACAATCCTGTTGCTTTTGTAGAATAAAACGTCAGAAAATTGTCTTACTACTTTGTATTATTACCTAAGAGATTTAAAGATGAAACACTATCCGCCCAGAAGTTTGATCTGGATCTTGGGCTGTATAAAGCTATGCAATGAGGCTGCTAGGACTTACAATCAGTGATAATGGCACATTTAACTAGAGCCCAAACTACTTTCATACCATCCTTACATAACATTTTCATAAATAACATTTGCAGTGCAGCTACCCTTTATTCAGTCACTGTATCAAGCTGAAGTGTCAGAATGTATCTTCCTCATGTATCTGGTGCAGTAGAAGGGCTCAGCCTTAACTCCTCTTTTATTCAGTCTGTTCACTCTCCATTAAGCCAGGCCATCAGTAATTCTATAGTGCTAACCTTTAAAAAGGACCTTTCCTCAAAGTATATACTATACATCCAATTAAAAATCATGTAGCAAGTGATATAGAGCTATAAATACTGTAACTTAGTTCTGGCTGCTGTTGTACAGGTTCTCCAAATAAACTATAAAGAAATAGGCTGGAAAATGGATTATACATTTTTTGCTGAAGGCAATTCCATTTGTAATTTATCTTATACTTTGTTATTGCAGTCTTGTGGGAACATTTACAAAGGCCTTTCCCAGACCGGTGCTTGGGGCTGTTTTGATGAGTTTAATAGAATCTCAGTCGAGGTACTTTCAGTAGTAGCTGTACAGGTAAGTGGAAAAATACTTGTAAATAAAATGTCTCAGTCATATTCTGCTCTTTGGAATGACTAAAATAGGGAAACAAAACTCTTCAGATAGGTAGAGGCAATATCTTTTATTAGACCAGCTAGATAGTTGCAAAAAAAAAAATAAAAAAATCTTTATTTCAAAGCCCAAGTGCCCAAAAGGAGAACTCAAAGGCGAAGGAAAATTCAAAGATTGTAAAATTTCTCCCAGGTGGAAACAAAACTTCATATTGCACAGGAGAACTTAAAGATAGCATAGTTCCCCTGATTAAGAAAGGACATTTGTAAAAAAGCTGCTTGTGAGTCTGCCAATTAGGCTCAAACAAGGGCTTGAAGTAGGCCATTTACCTCAAGTGTCTGATGGTATGCAGGTTGCTGAACTTTGCTTCTTCCTTCTTAAGTTGGGGAGCCTTTGTTTGAGCCTAATTTGTGTACTCATAGGGCAGATTTGAAAAAAATGACCTTTCCTATCCAAGAGCACCATGCCATCTTTTGGTTCTTCTGCACAATATGAAGCTTCATTTCTACCTGGGACAAATGTTACCATCTTTAAATCCTCCTTTGCCTGATGAAGGGCATTTGTGCCTGAAAGCTTGCAAATTAAGATTATTTTTTTTTTGCAACTATCTCATTGGTCTAATAAACAATAATGCCTCTGCCCTAAGAGTCTTGTCTGCCTATGCTTGTAGACCAACATGGTTATAACCAATATCCCTATAAATAAGGAAAGTGTATGTCTTTGGTTTCGGGGTTACAATATCTGTGCATTGAGAGAACTTTAGCTCAACACTGATTTATTTTTCATGGCTCTGATATTAATTTAATAACTCAGTAATTTAGAACATTATATTCCCTCCCCTGCACTTCAGTCTAACATACTGCTGGGTAACTGGAGCCTCCTGCCCTGGGGTGGACTCCCCACTACTTTCCTGCCATGTCTTGATTGTCAGAATTTAATGATAGAAAGGAAGGTTCCTCCAGAAATAGAATTATTCTCCAGACTCAGGTTGACTTAGTACTGAGGCAGGTAACTTGGAGCTCTGCCTCTCCTACACCCCATCCACTTACCACCAGAGTCTAGTTGCAGCTACTATGATGTAGAAGACTGCCACACAAAATATCCTCACTCATTTTCACAACTGCCTGAAAAACAGTGCTTACATCTGAACAGTTCAAAAGTCCATACTGCTTAGTTGCCACCCTAGGTATTCTGTTACTTAACTATTCTCCTTGGTAGTGCTGGGAGCAGCCATGTGGGGCTTTCCCACACTGGTTCTCAAATTCAAATTAAATCAAGGCTACTTGGCCCTTATCTCTGGGCCTCAGTGAGCCATACCAGGGCTCTACCATGTCAGCTTTTCCTTTTATCAAAACAAAAATAAAGGAAGCCCCAGAGTGGTTCAGGTGTGGTGCTGCATGGGGGAAAGGACTTGGGCACCCAATATCTGGGCTCAGTCCTGAGGCAGGTCCTACCACTCAGGTGAACACCTCAGGATTCCTGCCTTCAGGAGCAGGAACCCCTCTGGGTTCCTTCTAGTCTGGCTCAACAGCAGATTTTCGGTGTCCCTGTCAGGCCCCGCCAAATCAGTAGGGGAGCTCCATGCTACTAGTGCTCGCACCTTGGCAGCTGCCGCTGCATGTCAAAGCTCCAGATGCCTTTTTATGATGTTGGCCTCAGCGTGCCCTCCCACACACAGGGAGAGTGTGTTTTTAAAATGGTACAATGGAAACAGACATGCCTCCATTTCTGGGTGGCTGGCTGTAGGCAGGTAGAGTCAACCCTTAGCTCTTTCCGGGGCAAGATGCCCCATCAACCAGGGGCGCTGTTGGGGGGGAATCTACCCTGATCCCAGGGCACCTGGGAGCCTTGTTGCCCCACACAGAGACACTGATCATGAAAATTTGTAATATTACTATCTTCTGCAACAATTGTAGAAGTACTTTTAGAAGTAATGACTGACTTAACAAATGTTTATATTACTTTATATCCAGTAACTGTCTCTTGCCACATAGAGAAGATGGTAACAATTTTTTTATGTGGGGGAAAGGTGATCTAGGGACTGATTCAAGATGCACTAGAATCAGAAGGATTTTTTTCTGCTGATTTTTGAGCTTTGGATCAAGCACTATGGAAGTGTTGAACTTTATCAATAGTAATACTTAGCATTATTCAGTATGCATCTAGTTGTACCAATATTTGTAATAACTTGTTATTTCAACTTTTGTAATAAATTGTGTGACGTATGTACGGAAGAAAAATATAGTAAAGTAAAATATTTTTAAATGAATAATGTACAACCCAATGAGTGCAATGTAAAACTACTCATACCATAAAACAAAGATTGACATTCCTCAAATTGGAGCCTTTATTTACTGATTGTATAGAATAATAGAAATGAGATAAGAAACAGCAATTAGACATGGCTAGATACTTTATATGCTGGACGTTTTCTAGTTTCACACTCAAGTTTCACTGTTTGTGTATTTTCCAATGACTGCTTCAGGTACAATAGAGAAATAGTGTTTTGCATTAAATACTTCCTTTGGAAGTCTTATTTATACTTGTTTCTTCTTGGCACAAGGCATCTTGAATTCTTTTACGCAAAGTGGAACAGTCTCAACAGCTGGGGGTGAAAGTACTTTGTGCTTTCTTTTTGGAGCAGAAACTACCTTTGTGGTTGGAAATGGGTGCTGGTGTCTGTTTTCATAAAATAATAAAAGAGTAGGAAAATAAAAATAATAAAAATAATAAATAATAGAAGAGTAGGACTGGAAGGGGATTGAAGAGGTTATCTTAAGGCAAGATCATCCGTGCCTAAGCCATCCTAGACAAGTGATTGCCTAACCTATTCTTTAAAAAATTGCAAATAACCCTCTCAGAAAAGTACCAGGCAAAATACCCTAAACATCAAAAAATCTCCTAACTTGCCACAGGTAAAGCAGGTCATGCCTTGAAGGAAAGCAGTCCCTGCTGCATTTTGGGAAGAGCCCAATCCCATGCTAGTGCTCTGAGAGTGCCTACTGGATCAGGAAGAAACTGTTTCCTCAGAGGAAACAGGTGCATTTACAGTTTATACATACTGATACAACTTGAGTGTGAGACAGGTGCTGAACTTCTCAGCATTTATCTATATTAGGTTTCTATGCCACCCTTTTTAAAAAGAAGACAAGGCAGCTTACAATAAAAGAAGTAGTAACATATAAAAGAAGATAAATAAATACCTCAGCCAGGTCACGAGTGGCTACAGGGCTCTGGGAGCAGGACTCAGGGGCTGGTGGTGCAGGTTTTTTTTCCTCGATCCTTCTGGTTACAGGTCACAGGAAGAGGAGGGAGAGACGAACTGAGGCAGTAAACAGAAGACTGCAGCATTGGTGCCACTGTGAAGGCTTTTATGACCACGGTCTGCTTTTCAGAGAGAGAGGCAGTAGTCTGTTGGGAAGAGGTGGCCTCCACCTTACTCCACTGAGGAAGAAGCTCTTCTCAACCAGAATGGCTGGCTTGCTTGACCAGGCTTTAAGCTAAGCTCGTCGGGAGGTGGGGGGACAACCACCAGAGCAAGCTGACCAAGCATCAACCAAAACAAATCAATCAAAACCAATAGGTTAGGATGCTTAAGGGAACCCACTCCTACCCCAGCCCAGGAGCAGAGCTTCTCCATGAGTACAAGGAAGCCTAGACCCTCCAACGACACTTACATGTCTGTACACTAATGCTAGGAGTTTGGGGAATAAACAGGAGGAACTGGTCTTTCTGCTAAACAAAAACAACTACGATTTCATAGGGATCACAGAGACCTGGTGGGACTCCTCCTGTGACTGGACTACTGGTATAAATGGCTATACCCTGTACAGGAGAGATCATGCCAAAGAAAGGGGTAGGGGGGTAGTTCTCTATGTGAAGGACAGCTACACTTCCCTACAAGTTGAGGTTGGCACCCAAGGAAGATGACAGGGAACCCTTTGGGTTAGAATATGAGGTGAATGTATTGAAGGGGATACAATGGTAGAAGCCAGAGGGAGGAGACCTCCAAACCAGGAACAAGTGCTTGACCAAAATTCAGCAGGTAACTGGCTGAGGCTGCACGCTCTTGGTGCATGGTCGTCATGAGAGACTTCAGCTACCCGGACAACTCATGGAATGAGCACTTGGCCAAATCTGATTGGTCACAAAGACAAATGTGTGAATGAGCTCTACCTGTCCCAAGAAGTTTATGGGCTGGCAAGAGGCAAGGTGCTACTGGACCTGGTACTGGCCAAAGGAGGTGATCTAATCAGTGACCTAAAAATTGAAGGGAAGCTGGGTGACAGTGACCATGACTTGATCACTTTCACTATCCATCTCAAAGCTCATAAGTCAGCCAGCAATACAGCAATGCAGTAGTCCTTGACTTTAGGAAAGCTGACTTTCAAGCTCAGAAGGCTTGTTTTTGAGGCCCTGAGAGGTCATAATTTCACAGGGATGAAAGTTCATGATGAGTGATTGTTCCTAAAGGAAGCAATCCTAGAAGTACAAGGGGAGTCCATCCCCATCCATAGGAAAGGTGATAAAAGGGCTCAACAACCCACTTAGCTCAACAGGGAAATGATGGACCTCCCACATCTAAAAAAAGAAGTTTATAATGGATGGAGGACAGGAAACACCACTAAGGAGGAAAATGCTGCATTGGTCTTCACCTGCAGGGAGTGAACTAGACAAGCGGAGGCTGCAACTGAACTCCAACTGTCTACACAAATCAAGGACAATAAAGTCCTTCTTCAGAAAGTCATTTCTTTCAATCAAAAGAAAAACAAGGGCAACATTGAACCCTTGCTAAACCAGCTGTGGCAGCTGACTACTGACATCCAGGAAAAAGCAAATCTGCTTAATGATTACTTTGCATCGGTTTTTCACTAGCCCAAAGGGACCACCCTGCCTAACATGATGAGCCATGACTGGGGTGAAGATGAATATATGCCCACCATTGGCATGGATCTTGTAAGGGAGCATCTTGAGAGTTTGGACCCCCATGAATCAGATGGTCTGGATAGGCAGCACCCAAGAGTGCCAAAGGAACTGGCAGACATCATAATGCAGCCACTGGTGAGGATATTCAAGAACTCATCATGCTCGGGCAAAGTGCCTGAAGATTGGAAGAGGACCAATGTAGTGCCCATCTTAAAGAAAGAGAGGAAAGAAGACTGAGGAAACTGCAGGTCAGTCAGTTTGACCTCAATCCCTGGGAAGATTTTGGAAAAAAAAAATCAAACCATTCTTGATTGGTTAACAGAAGGTAGTATCCTGAGGGATAGTCAGCATGGATTTGTTGCAGATAGGTCTTGCTTGACCAATCTCATTTCCTTCTATGACCAGGTGACATATCACCTGAACGAAAGTGGAGAGGTTGATGTTATATATTTGGACTTCAAAAAATCCTTTGACCTTGGTGTCCCATGATTTCTTTATGGGAAAATTGGGCAACTGCAACAGTCCGATAGCTAGAGAACTGGCTTTGAGGTCAGACCCAGAGAGTGGTAGTTGATGCAACTGAATCAACATGGCACTCGGTGACTAGTGATGTCCCCCAAGGCTCTGTTCTTGAACCTGTACTCTTTAATGTCTTCATAAACGATCTGGACACTGGAGTCAAAAGTGGACTGGCCAAGTTTGCTGACGACACTGAACTTTGGGGAAGAATCTCTACACTTGAGGATAGACTGGTGATCCAGGCCAACCTCAGTGGGCTTGCAAGGTGGGCAGATGAAAATCTGATGACATTCAATATGGAGAAATTCAAAGTGTTCCACCTCGGGAATAAAAACCCACATCACATGTATGGGCTATACTTGCTAGCGCTATGACCGAAAGAGACTTGGGGTCATGAATGACCACAAGATGAATATGAGCCACCAATTCAATATCGCAGCTGCCAAAGCAAACAAAACTCTGACTTGCATCTACCAATGCATCTTGAGCAAGACCCAGGATGTCATCCTCGTACTGTACTCCTCCTTGGTGAGGCCACAGCTGAAGTACTGCATCCAATTCTGGGCTCCACAATTTAGGAAAGGTCCTGTGACCCCAGCACTCGTTCCTGCCATTGGCAGGGGGTCAGACTAGATGGCCTGCTCTAGGCCCCTTCTGACCCTAGTTCCTATGAAACTATGATTAGAGAACAAGAGAATAGGTGTTATGAAGAGAGGCTGTGAGCTATGGGACTTTTCAGTCTGGAGAAGTACAGGCTCAGGAGTGACTTGGTGGCAGCTTATCGGGACATAAGGGGTGTGCATCAGGATCTGGGGGAACACTTGTTCACCAGAGCACCCCATGGGATGACAAGGTCCAACGATCACGAACTCCTGCATGACTGTTTTAGGCCAGACATAAGGAAAAACTTCTTTACTGTCCGAGCCCCCAAGGCCTGAAATAAACACCCCCCAGGGGTGGTGCAAGCACCTACTTTGGACACTTTCAAGAAACATTTAGAAATTCATAGATTCATAGATGTTAGAGTTGGAAGGGACCTCAATAGATCATCGAGTCCGACCCCCTACATAGGCAGGAAAGAGTGCTGGGTCTAGATGACCCCAGCTAGATGCCTATCTAACCTCCTCTTGAAGACTCCCAGGATAGGGGAGAGCACCACCTCCCT
>JAGPOW010001327.1:20047992-20106491 GCA_030014935.1 Caiman crocodilus
CAGCACTTTGCATTTCTCCTTGTTGAATTGCATTCTGTTGTTTTCTGCCCACTTGTCCAACCTGTCCAGGTCTGCTTGTAGTTGTTCCCTGCCCTCCGACATATCTACTTCTCCCCACAGTTTTGTGTCATCCACAAACTTGGACAGAGTACACTTCACTCCCTCGTCCAAGTCGCTGATGAAGGCATTGAAGAGTATTGGTCCAAGGACTGAGCACTGCGGGACCCTACTGCCCACACCTTCCAGGTCGAAATGAACCCATCCACCAGAACTCTCTGGGTGCGACCCTCTAGCCAATTCGCCACCCACCAGACTGTGTAGTCATCCAAGTCACAGCCTCTTAACTTGTTCACCAGTATGGGATACTAGGATACTGTACAGGATGGGATACTGTATTGAAGGCCTTCCTGAAGTCTAAGTATATGACATCTACCTAAGTATATGACACCTAGGTATACGACTACCACCTAAGTATATGACATCCACCCCTACTCCTGCATCCAGGCATTTTGTAACCTGGTCATAAGAAGAGACTAGATTAGTCAGGCATGATCTGCCTGCTATGAACCCGTGCTGGTTTCCCTCAACATGTATCTTGTATGGGATCTTGCTACATGTATCTTGCTGGGATCCTTTGACCCTAGCTGACTTCCTGTCCCTTGGGTTGGGGGCTGGACCCGATGATCTTCCGAGGTCCCTTCCAGTCCTAATGTCTATGGAATCTGTGAAATATTATATAATTTTATAATCCCCAAACAATACCCCTACTTAACCTTTTGCACGTTGGTACATGTATTCTTGATGGCCCCTTTTCTAGCACCTGATACGTATAATTCAGAAATCCGCCTTCACCCCCAAGTCTGATTCAATGCAATGTTAACCCATTCTTTCACAGATATCACAGAGTATGTGGAAGTCAGGGAAACCAAAGCATGCAAATGATTTTAAAACCTTAACCTAGGACTATTAAAAGCAATATAATTTAATTGTTTGATGGTACATTCAGTGGTACTGAAGGAACCAAAATTTTTCACATGGAACATACCTTTCCCTCCAAAGTCAGCTTCCCAAAATTGCAGCGCACATTTTAAGTAGGGAGGCTCTGTTCTTCACTGGGCAAGCCTGGAGATACTGCATGACATGCAGCTGCGAAGATGGCTTCCTAGATGGGCAGAATGATTTGTTAACCCTCTCACAGCCATAGCTATTGGTTGAGTATTGCACCTTATGCCTGAAGTAGCAAGTAAGCTGCTGGTAGCATCCTGATGAAGCTTGTGATGTGGAAACAACACTTTATTTACAGGACCTTATATAAAGAACTACTTCTAGTAGAGAAATAACATTCTTGTTACTGTCCTTTGCAAGGATCTAGGGCCTTAGCTTGTGTAACACAGAGTAAGTCCTCTGGAAACATAGAGTGTCTAGGAAGTGCAGCATCCCAGTGTTGGCACTGGATTTATGATGCAGTCCTGATAAACACTCGTTCTGGGCAAGCATAACCTTTCTTTAAACTGATCATAACTGCTTCCATTCAATAATAGGCTAATTTTATTGATACGCAGTGATAGAAAATAAGAGTAATGCAGCCAAAGTAAACACAATGATTAGAAAATACAAGACCACTTATTTACCAGTTTTAGGGATTTGCAGGGAGACAGGATGCCTGGCTCATACGCGAGCACCATCCTGTGGTTCTTGCTTGAATGTCAGACATCAGCAATCTTGGAGGTTGAGGGCTGATGCCACCCTCCTGGTCTGGAAAACCCTCCTTTTGTATTCTTTTTTCTCCTGATGAGTCTTTATTTCTAGGTACCATTGATTGGTTTCCTTATGATTGCTGTCCACGTTCTACTCTGTTGGCCTAATCCTTTGTTTTGCCAAACCCATCACATGCATACATCTTAATTTGGTTATTTGCCAGTGTTTTAATTTGGGCATTCCTGGCTGTGTCTAGACATGGTGCTTTAATGTGCATTAGCCTAAGTTAATGAACATTAATGGTGTGTGTCTATGTATGCGTACCTTTAACGTACATTTAAATGGCAAATTTAGGCTATTCGTGCCTAAATTTGATACCTGAAAATGCAGGTATCAAATTTAGGCATGAATATTTAAAGCACATTGATACATGCGGAGAAGTGTTAAAGTGCATTAATGCTATGTGTGTGGACTGCTTTGGGAATAACAGTGTTAATGTGCTGTAATGCTTGCACGTGTGGATGCCTGCCTAAACCTGCTTAATGTTCATTAAACTAATGTGCATTAAAGTTAGGCTCACTTAAATGAACGTGTAGACATGCTCCTTGGTCTCCTAATTCAGTCATTCTACCATAACCAGGAATTTCTCGCCAAGTTATAGCTCATCACTGTGACCTGATGCTAATTCTGCATGTTCTAATCTTGTTATAAGTTCTAAGGAAACACAATGCCTGTTTTGTTGGTACGTGTTTTCAATTTTCCAGGATGTATGTGCCTGTTTGTCTAACACAGTGATGAGAATATGAATCTTTATCACAAATAGACTTACAAACCAGGTAGCCCTTGCTGTTCCCCTGGATCATTCTTCTAATGCAATATTTACTCTACCTACAAGCCAATTTCTACAAGCAAATTTCTAACTATCATTCTCTAGTCATTCACCAGCTGACACCAGGAATCTCCTGGTGTCACACTTCCTGGATACTCAAGGGTCATTTTCACACATGCAAACACTGGAGCACTAGGCATCTTGAAAAGTGCACCACACTGCATCACTTGCAGTTGTATAAGGGGTGAAATGAAAAATCAGCGCCCAGAAAATGGTGGCAGCAGGCTTTTGAACTAACATGCAGAGAGCATGCTGCCACCATTTTCTCCATGCTGACATACATTTCACCAATTATATAACTGTAAGTGAAGCAGCACAGTGTGTCAGCTCACTTGCTGAGCAGACTTGGTTAATTGAGTCTGATCCAAGTGCCACATCTCTGGAGTATCTGGGCACAAAAAAGCATATGTATCTGGGCACAAAATGCACTAGGTTCCAAAGAGAGGACTCATTCTGTCAGACAATTAGCCATTAATCTGGAAAAATCTTTTTTTCTTCATTCTGCCTTCCAGAAACAACTTTTTGTTTATTTGTTTGTTTATTTTTAATTTGAGGACATGTATGCAAGAAAACAGTATTTCTGGGCATGTGCAGAATTAGAACATCAGGCACTTGGGGAACTTTAATGTAAGAAATTGAAATGTTGATGGACATTTTGTTCCGTGGGATTAGGCAACAGCTGACCATAGGTTTTGAGCATCCTAGTTTTTATTTTGCTTATCCAAATCCCTCAAAATCCAAGACATTTTGTGGATCTAGATCTTAAGTGACTTGTCTAGCAGTCCAAAGACTTGGATATAGAGCCCAGCAGTTCTGACAGCCAGTTCTGTGCAGTTCAAGACTATAATTTGCTATTAGATTATCTAACCTGATTTTTGGCCTGCGGTAATCTCTTCTTTAATCATAAGGGTTAGTTCATCTGACATCTTCAATAAATGCATGAATGGTTAGAAGATTTTATATATTACTCTGTTATAACTTTTGTTCTTTCAGACTATAGTTGAAAGTTGACACTGAAGATATTTGAGGGTATTCAAGTAAAAGTGAAAAAGAAACACAGAAATAGTTTCATCTTTAATAATTCTTTCTTAATTTAGTAAAAATGCTGCAACTGTATAAGTGTCATTGCTGTCATTTAATCATCATATTTGTAAAATTCCACTTGGGAGCATTACAATGATCATATTTAATTACATGTCTTGCTTATATGGCTGTCATCAGAGTTTCTTATAGGAGAAATGAGTTTAATTGATTACTTTCTAAGGCAACATAGGGTGTTCAGATTGAATGGGTGGAAAAAATATGGAAATCTGTTCTCTCACTGAAAATATTGTTATTAAAACACTGATTAGCCTTAACATTTAAAATTCCATAGGAACTTTATGAATGAGAAGTACCAAACAAAAATCTATAGAGACAAAAAGACAAACATGATACCAGTGAAGAAAGGGTAAAGAGAAGGTATACCGCAAGTGTGTTTTTTAGTGAGCTTTGAAACAGCATTTCACATAGTGTTTCTTAGCTAATTTGGTGATCTTTTGGAATTATTCTTTTTGGGTATATCCAGATAAGCAGGAATGTGTGCTTTGCAGCATTTCAAAGGCTTTTGAGGTGTTGCAAAATGCATGTGGTGCCTGTAAAAATGTTCTCTGCACTGAATATTTGCAGCATGGAACCAAAATTAGATACCAGGAAATCCTTGTACCTAAAAAAAAAAAAAAAAAATGCTTAAAAAAAAAAAAGCAGGGTGGTGAACATGGCTGTAGCATGCGCCACCTGAAACCGGAGCCTGGCTAGTCAGAGTGACACTATAGCTGCTGGCCAGGCTCCATATGCCCGGATCAGCACTGCTGCAGCCCTGAGAATATCCCAGATATGACTCCTGGGGCCAGTCCAAGTGCTGGCTTCAGCCTCCCTACCCCACCTGGGGTAATTTGCCATTCACCAGAGCATGCTTGCAGGGGTGTTCCCCGGAGACAAGTAACAGCCACACAACTATGTGCTGCTGCTGTTTGTCCCTAAGGAAACACACATGCATGCTATGGGGGTGTCCACACGAACGCACACATGCCTCTTGCACTGCCTCAAACCCCTTTGAGGTGGGGAAACAGGCACATGTGGGAACAAAAAAAAGTTCCCTGTGCTGAGAATATTAGACTCTTGGATATCCAGGGGTCTAAAAAAATTGATGTTTAAATAAGCAGGGCAGGGCATGGTCCCTGATGGTGGCCCTAGGAAACCAGAGGCTGGGTCCTCCAGAGAGGCCAGGCCACATGTTTCAGCACCAGTGCTCTGGTGCCAGTAAGTAAGGGGTCAGGGGGACTGGAGGAGGGGGGAGGGGACCACAGGGGGAACCCCAATGGCCCTGCCCACTCCCCCAGTGCCCCCTTCCTCTGCCAGCCCCCCCAAGATCCCTGACCCCTGCTGGCATGGCCTATCCCCTCACCAGCCCCCTGAGGCCCCTAACCACTGCCAGGGCCAGCCCCCCCCCTGTGAGACCTCCCCCAAGGAGGCCCCCTCTCCCTGCTGGGGTTGGCCCCTCCCTCTGCAGGCCCCCCGAGGCCCCCAATTCCTGTTGGGAATGGCTCCTCCCCTGCCAGCCCCTTGAGGCCCCCAATCCCTGCCAGGGCTGGCCCCCTGCAAGCTCCCCAAGGCTCCCGAACCTTGCTGGGGCTGGCCTCTCCCCCTACCAGCTCCCCAAGAACACCGACCCCTGCCAGGCCCGGCCCCTCCCGTGGTGAGACCCTCCAAGACCCCCTCTCACTGCTGGGACTGGCCCCTCCCTATGCCAGCCCCCTGAGGCCCCCTTCCCCTGTGAGCCCCTCCAAGGCCCCTGACCCTTGCTAGAGCCAGCCCCCCACCCCATAGTTTAAAAAAATCACCCCCCCTGCACTTACCTGCCATCTGGCTGACTGGGACCCTGCCCACACAATGTGAAGCAGGGTGACAGCCCCAGCGGCCCCAGCCTGAGCCCTGCTGCCCTCCTGGTGCCCTGTGCCACCTCAAGCGACTCTGCCAGGAGGTCCTGGAGCCCCCCCCCTGTCCCTGCTTATAAGGTAAATTGAGGCTTTTTTTCCCATTTTTTCATGTTTTTTTCTGTTTTTTTTTAAAGTGATGGTGCATGGGGTTATGGGGGTAGCCATGGGGGTCTGGGGGTGCAAGTTGGGGGGTTAATCTGGGTGGCGCAGGACCTGGGGGAGTGGGGTTGGGGCTGGGTGGGGCATGTGGGCCTGTCAAGGGGTGTAGTGACCCCTGTGGGGGCCATTTG
This sequence comes from Caiman crocodilus, assembly GCA_030014935.1. Classification (NCBI taxonomy): domain Eukaryota; kingdom Metazoa; phylum Chordata; order Crocodylia; family Alligatoridae; genus Caiman; species Caiman crocodilus. The sequence goes on from JAGPOW010001327.1 coordinate 20,053,848, forward strand.
GCCTCCATTGTGGGGCCATACTCCTTGTGTGGCAGCTGAACCCCCTGTTGGGGCCTGTACCCCTTGTTTGGGGGTTGAAACCCCTGTTGGGGGGGCATACCCCTTGTTTGGGGGTTAAAACCCCTGTTGCAGGGGCAAACCCCTTGTGTGGGGGCCATCACCCTGTGGGAGTGCAGCAAAACATATTATTGAATTCATGAAACATGCATTTAGCGTTCACTTTATTATGATAAGAGACTTGCTTTAACACTGTAAAATATATCAGTAAAACTTTGTCCAGCTGATAACTGTCTCTGTCTCGTTCTCTGTCTTTATAGTGGTCTTTTGTTTTACTTGTGGAGGAACGTGGATTTGGGGCTATTTTACAGAGTGACTTTGGGATTTTTTTTATCAGGGATTTTTCATTTTTCCAATACGGAACATCTGAATTCCTGCTAGGGAGGCCAGTGGCAGGACCCTGCTTACTCAGAGCTGGCACCTTGGACCTATCTGGCTGTGGCCTACCTCCTGGACAGATGGGGCCAGGAGGACATGCTTTGACAGTTCAAACAGGCCACCACACCCGGAACATCTTCCGGGTGATAGCTGCCCAGATGGCTGGGCAGGGGGCACAAATGGCAGTAGTGCCACACAAAGGCCAACTCTGCAGCCACAGTCCACTGGCAGCCAGCCCAGAGGGGCAGATGCCTCTACTGACTGTGCAGTCCCCATCTGAGTCTGACAAGTGCACAGCAGGTTGCAGCGAGGCAGCAGCCCCCACTGCCAGACTACTGTAGTGGGTAGACGGTGCAGGGAACTCTCAGGGCTGCTTCAGCAGTCCAGCTGGCACAACAGGTAGTGTCCCCAGGTACCAATTGGCTGGGCTTCAGAAGCTCCTGAGAGCTAGTAGCCCTGAGCTACTTGCTAAGGCAGCTTTTTATATTGCTGGGCCAGGACAGGGCAGCTTTTTATATTGCTGGGGACAGCATAGGTGCTGGCCCCAGGCTCTAGCATTCCCTGGCTGAAGATCCAGGAGGAGCCAGGCAGGATTATTTTGCCCCAAGTAGTACAATTTGCTCTGCAACAAAGTGCATGTCTGAGCATGTGTGCTGAAGCAAAAATCCCTGGCTCAAATTTGCACCACTTCTATTTGAGCTGCTGTAAGCTCACATGTTTGCATGTGTGGATATACCCTATGTGTTTTCATGTAAATAATAATAATTCTGTATAGAACCTTGTGTTTCTCTTTAATAAGCGGAGACAAAGACGGGATTTTAGTGTGCAGTGAAAGGTTGTAGTGCTTGCACCATGACTGGGGGGTTGATTTTGTTGCCTTGATTAACCCCAGTTTTATGAAGTACCATGTCTTTATAATAGAGGTTCAGTATGAATCAGTCATTTGAAGAATACTTTGGTGTGTGTTTTTTGTAACTGAATGCTAAAACTAATATATTCAGTCTTATTTTCAGGTAAAGAGCATACAGGATGCTATAAGAGACAAAAAACAACACTTCAGCTTCCTTGGAGAAGAAATTAATTTAGTACCTTCTGTGGGTATTTTCATTACTATGAATCCTGGTTATGCTGGACGAACTGAGCTACCTGAAAACTTGAAAGCCCTTTTCAGGTAAAGTCAGACAAGCTTTTGGACTCAGCGTGACAATATTTGAGGAAGTAACTTGTTACTGTCTTCAAGCAACTCCAAACAAGCCATATTTCACTATTGTTTCAATTCACTTTTAATGAGAGTTAATTGACATCTCACGTCTTGGACAAATTATCTTGGTTTCTAAACATATAAGGAAGATAAATTAGTAGAATTTTCTGAGACACTGTGACAGGGGCAAACTCCAAGGTCTGATCTCTGTATCAGGCTGCCACCTGTCTATGGCCAACCTGCCCACCTCATTCGCATACCACACCTTGTTGTTAATTGATCTGGATATTAATTAGGCAGGAGGCTGCCTTTTGAGTGCCCTGATGTACAAGGGCAATAAGTAGATGCTCCAACCTTCCCTTAATGTGTCCCATGTGTTGCAGATAACATATCATTTGTTCTCTCTTCGGCTTAATGCCAGGCCAAACTCAGCACATAATTCAGCCTCTTACACAACACCCTCTTAAGGGCCACATTCATACCATCCCTCTCTCACTGGGGCCTCTAGTATACTGCCTGTCCCTGGGTCACACTCACTCTGTCCTGCTTCTGTGACCCATCAGGCTTGACTCTTCATTCCTTTGGTGGCTCTAGCTCAGCCCCTTGGGTCTCTCCCGCTACCCTCATCTGAGCAATTGCCAGCCAATTCACCAAACTGTGGGCTAACTTTTCCCCTAGCTCCTCACTGGACCACATTGCCCCTTCCTTGGGTCAACACTGCCCTTAATCTGGGGCCCTGGGGTTGAACACCCCTCTCAGGCTCAGGTGCTTCCCTTTAAGCATGCCTGGCCCTAAATCCACACTCTCACTTGGGCCCAGGGATGAATACCCCCTGCAGGCTCAGGTGTCCACTCTGAGCATACCTGGCCCAACACTCTCAATGACCTACCAGAGGTTGGGGCTGGGGTTAAGGCACCCCTACCTGCCTTTCACTGGGGAGGTTAGTGGTCCTGGCATTTGAATGGCACTGCTTTGGCACAGGCAGTCCCACCAGGCTTCCCTGTCCCAGCAGGGTGCAGTTTCAGGTCATGCCCAGGAACATGGGGCCTTGTCCTTCCCCATAGCCCCACTCTTACCTCAAAGATGTTCCTGGAGCAGTAGCTTGGCTGGTTGATATTACTCCCTTGCTGGCTGGCAGCAAACTGCTGCCCCAGCCCTAAGAGCTCAGCTCTAAAAGGGCCACCTTAATCAAGCACCTGTCAGCTATCTGTTCCAGCCTTTAAAGCAATGGAGCATTGAAGCTCCATCACAGATATTAAAACAATATTTAAGGGATTGGTGAGCTCTGCAGAATAGGAATCCATTGCAAATCTGCAAGCTCTTTAGCCATTCAAATCTGCCTTGGGCTGGTAGTGAAAAAAGATTGTTATGTCTTGGTTGTTTGGTGACTCTGTAAACTGAGTTAGCATTGTAGGTTTAGTGACACAATATAGATGCCACCATCTTAATTAATACTAATGGTCCCCCTTTTAATCTCAATGAAGGGGCCTAATAGCCTTAGGTCTCATCTCAACCTAATGGTGACCTTTTCCCACCAGGGTTGGAGACTACCTTGATGACCATTATGTAACCTAGGCTTGGCATGACCTCTACCATACTCCATACTCTACTATATTCTTTCTAGACTGGGAAGAGATTTAGGACAAGTTTTTAAGAGGTGCATAGGCACCTGTGGTAGGGCACTGCTTGTGCCTGCCACTTCAAGACCTAAGCCAAGCAGCCAGCAGGTACCTGATTGCAGCAGCCATTTTAGATTCCAGGCTGCCTATATAAGCAGGGCATTTTGCTGCTGGTAGGCCAGGCAGCAACATTGCCTGGCTGAAAGGCTTCATGGAACATCCTGGAGGTAGGGGCAGAAGCTATAGGGGTTGGACTGGAGGCTTCTGGTCCTGGGCATGACCTAAAACTGCACCCTGCCAGGATTGGATGGCGTGGTGGGGAATCTCAGTGGTGCGGGAGTCCCCAGGAAATGCCAGGCCAGTTACCACCCCGGAGAAAGGCAGGTTGGGGCGCCTTAATCCCAGCTCCCACAACCAGGTGGGTTAACCCTGAATAGGGCCAGAAGGCACACCCCAGGAACGAGATTGGGGCTCGAGTGGTAGAGACCTGACATAGAGTACCCTCGACTTGTCAGGGTGGGGGCCATGACCAGAACAATCAGAAGGGCCAGGGGCCCACCACAAGGGACACCCAGAGCTGGAGGCCTGGGATTCTGACTGGCGTTGGAGGTGAGGCCAGGGCCTGTGTGGCCAAAGGTCATGGGGAGACCACGCCCGAGAGAGGAAATGGTTCCAGGGAGCCAGGCAACCCAAATGAAGGTGGGGTAGGCCGCCTGAATGGAGGGATCTTAGGGAGTCCTGATGGGAGGATTCTGAGGCCCAGTACGGGGGTCGGTGAGAGTAACAGGTGGATGCCATCCGCTAGGCATGGGCTGCGGTGTAGGGGAGCCACAGATAGCACACTGGCATTGGGGCAAGAAAAGAGGCAGCCTCCTGCCTAATGAAGATCGTTAATTAATTAAGAGCAAGGCATGGCAGGGGAGAAGGTGGGTGGTTGGCCCAAAAACAGGTGGGTGGGCCAAAGGTAAAATTGGCCCTGAGAAGGCCCTCGTTACAGCACCTAAGGGTACAGTTAGTGCTTGTCTGCATCTCTGGTGGGTAAATATCTTAAAAATTTGTAGTCCTTGGTGTCCAGAGTACTCAAGTCAGCAAGTTTCTTCACAGTTATAGGTAAGACACCATCACTCTCTGATATTAGTAAGCAATGGTAAGCATTTTGAACTATCGGTTTTTATGAAGATTCATCCCGTAGCCATTTTAGGAAACCAATTTCTGTACCTGTATCTCATTATTATTATTATTATTATTATTATTATTATTATTATTATGAACTTCCCTCTATAGTCTTAGCCATAAGTGGATCTAGAGTTTTGAAAAGGGGAGTGCAGATGGGGAAGAGCATCATTACATATAAAACACTTTTTTCTCTAGTTAAAAATAAAGTAGAAGCTTTATTAATATGTTAGAGGTCTAGGGCTGTATTATTTGTTTAAGGACTGAAGCAAAAACAAATATAACTTTGGAATGGGTTAGAAACAATCTGCAGGGATGTGAAATAGGAACAACATTAGCAAGAGGAGCTAACAAGCAGCAGAATTACAGAACAAAGGATAGCTTGATTGGTAGAACATTAAGACCATTAAAAAGAACAGAGCATTATTAAAATCTGTATTCCACAGAGTTAGAAGCAATGAGGTAGATTACAATCAGTCATGGAGTCAATTGACTTCCTCAGCAGTACCTGACTAGGAATGCTGCTGCCACTTGCCAGGCAGCTGGTTTTAAACTTTGCATGGAGCAGGACTCAAAGAGGGTTGAAAGTGTGTTAGTGCACCCTGCCTTAGATCCACCCCTGGTCTTGACACTGACAGTTTCAGACTAAAAAACACATTGTTTCATGGCTAGAACAAGGCTCAGGTAAATCCAACTGGCTGGGAAAAGTGTTTATCCTGGTTTGAACAGATTGGCCTATGATCCAGTATTGCATCTTTATGGGCTTTGTATTTTATAAAGGCCCTCCAAATCAAAATCGGCACTAACCTCGACTACCCTTCATCGTTAGAATGCTGCAACGTGTGTCACTCATTTGTGCAAAAAAATGTCTATTTTGTGGTTTATATATACTGTTTGTACTTAAAGAGACAATGTCATTCTATTATATTTTCTTATCGTTGTACATAGACCATGTGCAATGGTTGTGCCAGACTTTGAGCTGATTTGTGAAATCATGCTGGTGGCTGAGGGATTCATTGAAGCCCGGCTGTTAGCCAGAAAGTTCATTACTCTCTACCAGTTATGCAAAGAGCTTCTCTCAAAACAAGTGAGTCCACTGCAATGGGTTTCAAATCTAATTAAATTTCTTGATCTCTTAATAACCAGAAAGACTAGGAGTGATATTCTCCTTTAAGCTCTAAGACTTGACTGAAGTTTGTATCAACAGATATACAAGGTTTAATTTAATGAATATGTTTAGGCTGAAAATTAGGTAAACATTTCTGTTTATCAAAGCAGCAAGGTTCTGGAACAGATTCCACTAGGAGTACTGTGGTAACCCCTCAAACAACATTGTAAGGTGGCAGGAGGAAAGCATTTGTTTCCAAAAACCAATCAGAACAAAGGAAGGAATGTCCCATATTAAAACTGTAGCCAATAGGCTAATGACATTATCAGGATCTGAAAATTCTTGCTGCTCCTTTTGGCTGAGTCTGTCATAGTCTACCTCAGCCATAGCATTTCTGACTTCTGAGCTGATAGGACTAGGGGAAAATTGGAGTTCCCTGCAGCATAATGCTCCTAGAGCTGTGGCTCTTCCCTGCACAATTTCAGATCTAGAGGAGCACTGGATGAAGTAGAGAGAGTAGTGGACTAGGGAGGATAGGGATAGGGTAGAGAAGATGGCTTGGGTCTCATCTCAACTTACCCTTGTGTATTGTACAATCTGACTATTATACTGGCTGATTTCTGTTGAAGGAGTCTGGTCTTGGAAATCCTCCCAGGAGCCAGATACAATGTGTTCTGCAGTGAAAACTATGTTGATAGTAGAAGATTGAGATGAACTGTGGCTGTTGGCTTGCATGGCATTGTGGCTGTTTGAAAGTACTATGCTCCGGTTCTGGCATGTTAACTAAGTATCAGTGACTCATTTCATTCTGGCCTTAGGATCACTATGACTGGGGCTTGCGTGCAATTAAGTCAGTTCTAGTTGTTGCTGGATCTCTTAAGAGAGGTGACCCAGATCGGCCCGAAGACCAAGTTCTTATGCGCTCTCTTCGTGACTTCAACATCCCTAAGATTGTGACAGATGACATGCCAGTGTTCATGGGACTAATTGGAGATCTTTTTCCTGCTCTCGATGTACCCAGAAAGCGAGACTTGAATTTTGAATCATTTGTGAAACAGGCTGTGTTAGACCTAAAACTGCAAGCTGAAGACAACTTTGTGCTCAAAGTAAGTGGGAAAAAAATCTTCCATATCCACTCAAACTTTCATTGAAACTTTATCATTTTCTACACCAGGGTAGTCTAACTGGTGGCCCATGGGCTGCATGCAACCCCTGAAGGCTTGGAATGAGGCCCACAAGCATGGGCTCCAGGCATGGCTGCCACTCCCTCACTTCCTTGGCTCTAGCTCCAGCTACAGCAGCTAGGTTATTGGGGTTCTCCTTCCCTCCCCTGGCTTCTACTTTCTTCAGGCAGCCTGATGTTAGGCAACATAATGGGAGAGGGCTGGGGTGCCCATGTTTTGTGCGTGTTGAGGGAGGTTCAGAGCTGTTTGCACTGTGCACAAAAAGGCAGGAGCCAGGCAGCCCACACTGCAGGTGAGTGTAAGTCTGGGAGGGAAGGGGAAGCTGGGCTGCCCTTATGCCCTGCACAGTTGGGAGAGGAGAGCCAGGTTGTTTGCGCTATGTGCATGGTGCTTGGGGGCAAACTAGGCTGCATGTGCAGCAGGAGAGAGCCTTCGTTTGTCCCAGCTGTCCAGAAGTCAAATAGCCCTGTTGTAGGCCATTCTTTGGTTTTATTGTTCCATGCAATATTCCCATTTTATCCTGCCTGAGGAATATTAGACTGGTATTTTTGACACTTACACACAGGACGCTGACAAACATACCCCACCTCCCAAAAAACCAAACCAAAACAAAAAACCCAAACACAAACAAAAAACCCCAAGCATCCAAACCCAGCACAAGCTGGGAGAGTAAGTGCATTAGTTTGATGTGGCTCCCCAGTGTCTATATAGATTGGGTGCTTCAGTGGGGCTTCTTGGCACTTTTTTATATAAAAGCTGATTGAATCAGCTTTTAGATAAAAGTGCTAAAAAACCCTGCTGAAGCGTGCAATGTATACGACCGTGGGCAAGCTGGGTCAAACTAACACGATGCATCTTCTGGGCATGTGCTGTGAATATGTTAGCATCTACACAGCTGCTGAGCACAGGCAGTAGGATAATGGGCATAAGTCCCAGAATTGTACTGGACAAAAAAATAACTAGCTGGGAGCAAAGGTTATCTTATTAAAAGTTTTAACAACTGAATAGTTGGTGCATTTGCCAAGGAAGTGAGACACCCAGATTCTAGACCTTCTCACACAGAGAGGGCTTGAACCTGCATCTCTGACTTCCAAGCACGCTGCTTGAATCATCAAGTGGCAAGTTAAGCATTATATAGGTTCCTTCTCTAGCACGCTGGACCCTAGGGCCCTCAACAACAAGAGCTATGTGGGGCTAGGACGAGGAGCAAAAGCCACTAGGTTTGTGCCTTAATAAAATGTCTGTTGCCCTAGAAGGGAACAGGCCCTGTATTTTAGCCTGGACACCTACTCCCATTGGAGCAAAAATGTTCCCTTTCCTTTTACACATAGGAAACATAAGAATACAATTTTTCTGTCCTGGGGGACTTATGCATGTGTCTAACTGTACCTGCCTTGCCACTGTGCAGGGGTGGATCACTGTGGCATGGGGTGTTGAAGTTGCACCCTCCTTTAATTCCTTGGAGTGATTCAAGCATGGCCATGTCACCCATGCACCCACCATCTGAAGCTCCCTTTCCAAAATCCTAAGGTGTGTCAACACATGCGAATGTTATGGACAGGTTTACTCTACAGTAAATGACTCTAGAGCAGGGGTTCTCAATCCCCGGGCTGTAGCCTGGTGCCGGACCACAGTGGGTTGGCTGTTAGACTGCAGCACAGCTGGCTGCTGGACCAGAAGTTGCTGTGGACCGGAAAACCATGGCCCCCAAGAGCCAGGTGGAAGACTGTTGCTCCTTCTGTAGGGCCTGCAGCAGCATAGGATTTTGTCCACCCACCCACCCATGGGGTGGGGGGGTGTCTTTACCTGTCTTCCAGCCAGAAATTCTGGATGTGGTTGGCTGTGACTGCTGGGCCATGGTTTGCTGGGTCATGGCATAAAAACTTTGAGAACCCTGCTCTAGAGTAAGCCCACTCTGGGCAGGTGTCTACACAAGCAGGGATGTGGTAGCAGATTTGCCGCTCCTGGCAGCAGTCTTCTCCCACCTACTCCAGCCCTGCACCAACCTCCTGCAGCAAACAGGGGGAGCTCTTGGCTCCCACAGGGTGCTAACCCATGGGCTGACTGGGAGCACAGGGCCAGGAGACAGCTGTCTCCTGGCCAGGGCTGCAAGATTGTGCCTTGCCTCCAAGAGCTGCCTGCTGCAAGGGTGGGCTCTGGTGGTGGAGCCTGGGTGGAGACAGTGTCCCCCTGCCCCAGCAACAGGTAGCTCCCAGCCCTGACTCCCAAATCAGGAGTGGGGGGCTTGGAAAGAGCTGAAGGGGAGTGGCAGGTCCCAGCCTCCTGCCCCAATATGTTGGTGGGGCAGCTAGCAGGAAGCCCCTGGCTGGGCAGGGATTCTTCACCTAGCCAGAGACTCATTTCTAGCTACCTCACCAGCAGATGGGGTAAGGAGCATGGATCTGCCCCTCCCCTACAGCTCTTTCCAAGTCTTGTACCTTGATTGCCTGACCAGGGCACAGGGTTGGGACCTGCATTTGGCTGGGACAGTTCCTGGTCAGCCTCAGGCTGTGCTGGAAAGTCTGCACATGTAGCCTGGAGCTGGCTGGGGAGTGCTCATAGGTGGTAGAAGAGGGGGGGCTAATGGGGCTTGGCCCCACTAAATATGGGGCAATAGTAGGGCCATAAGGCAGCCCAGTTGCAGGCTTCCAGTGGCTGCAGCAGGGGTGGGGAGGGGGATGCAGGCAGTACTGAGGGAGGGAGTGGGGATAGGGCTGGGGGAGGGACAGGCACTCAGGGTGGGGTGTAGAACTGAGCCCTAAGCAGCTTGTTGGGGGGTGCGGCTCCTGCTGCTACGCATGCCCCTGGATCTATGCAGAGCAGGGTGGGCTGCAGCTGCAGGCTGGGCCTGGACTCTTTCCAACGGAGGGAGGAAATGGTGTGGACTACACTCCAGGTGGGTGGTGGCAGCACTAGAAGGGGATTGGAGGGGGCTGCAGCCACTACAAAATTTGCCATAGCCCATGCAACCATCCTCCTAGTGCCACCGCTGCCTGCTGAGAGTGCAGTGCACCTGCCCTGCCCCCAGCTGGGAACGCCCAGCACTGCCTGGCCCCAGCCTGCAGTGGCAACCCACCCTGGCCTGTACAGATCTGGGGGCACCCTGCCCCCTGCAGGGACAGTGGGAGCTGCCAACCCTCCCCATGCCCCGTGGATGAGCCACGGTTCTGTCCTATGCCCTGCCCCCCTCGCCCCCTCCGTTCAGGGCCTGGCAGGGTGGGCTCGGAGGTCCCGGGGGCTCCATTTCCTCTAGCCTGGTGGCACAGCTGAGGGTGGCTCCTCTCTGGTTCCTGGCCCCAGACCCCTCTGGGCAGTGCTGGGGCAGTGCTGGTCAATGCTGCTCCCCATTACAGCTCTTTCCCCTCCTCCTGCCCCTTCTCTGGCAGACTTTCCTGCCTGGCAGGAGGGGTGGTGGGGTTGGCACATGTGCATAAACATACTTAGCCCCCCTACCCCACCCAAATTCTCTCTCTGCCTATGGGACTACTCAAAATGGGACAGCCCTCAGCCATGTCCAGGCTGCATGTGCAAGCTTCCCCACAGAGCCCAGGGCTGGCTGGAAACTGTCCCAGTCAGGGGTAGGTCCCATCTAGCTCCAGGCTGGGTGGGGAACCCTCTCCATGCCTAGAGTTCCCAGCCTGAGCTCTGTGATGGTGAGCTAGAGCTGGGAGCAATTTCCCCAGCTCCACTCCATGATGACAGAGCAGAGACTGGTGCTTCCTGCTGCTGAGGCAAGGGCACATTGTCCCTTCCTGGGCTCCAGTGGGGGAGCCTGCCCTGGCAGCACGCAGCTCCTGCTGCTTGGCTGATCTGGAGCAAATTTGCTCCTAGTTGGCAGTCTATACGTGCTGTACTGTGCAGTAATTAGTCATGAGTAAATTTGCTATTTGTATTTACATGTAGGATATTTACTTACAATTAGAGCAAATTAGTGCACAGTAAGGGTCAGCACATAAAGACAGTGCCCCTTACTACACACGATAATTAGCTCTACTGTGTAGTAAAGAGTCTTGTGTAGACCTACCCCTAGATCTGTTATTGCTGATGTGTGTTTACTTCACATGCTTAGTTTTCTGGGTGTATAGTTATGTGAACAGGTAATAAAACACTTATTGCACAAGTAATAGAATCACAACTATGCAAAGTTGCCAAAAAATGCCACTTCCATGGTTGGAAAACTGCCATTTGGGTGTGGAAAGAGAATTCTGTACACATGTCATATCCTCTGCTAGTCTATGTCAGAGCAGGTTTTGATTTTAGTGGTTCTGTGGAGGTTTAAACCACCAGTGTATTTGGCTTTTCAAGTTCTATCATGCCATGGTCTGTCTTCATCCATGTGACTGATCCAGAGTTCATGTTGGAACCAGATTTCTCTAATGACAACTCTGAAAGAGGCTGGGGATAGCCTACCTTGTAGAACTTCATGAACGGCTGGCTCCTTGGCCTTAACATTACAGTAATACAATGTTCCTCTTCCAGTTTGCAAGAAAACACTAATGTCAGAAGAACTGTCCTAATAGTGCCAGGTAGCCTTTTAGTGAAGCGTGACTTTTATATTATGTGAAATTTGGAGATTTTTTTTTCTTTGACTTCTCTTCCAGGTGGTGCAGCTAGAGGAGCTTCTGGCTGTGCGACACTCTGTTTTTTTGGTGGGTAATGCTGGAACAGGCAAATCTCAGGTTTTGAAATCTCTTTACAAGACTTACCAAATAATGAAGCGTCGTCCTGTCTGGACAGACCTCAATCCCAAAGCAGTCACCAACGATGAACTTTTTGGCATTATCAACCCAGCAACAAGAGAATGGAAAGATGGTAAATGTATTCAGCTTCAACATCCTCAACAGTGAGAGTAAACTTAATCAAATACAATGACAGCAGTAACAATAGTTCTTTGTACTCATGCATAGTTCCAAAGCTCAAACGTTCATTCATCTGACATCTGCAGTATACTGTGGTTTTGTTGCTGATAGGACATGTGGGATACTCTAGCCATTCTAATTTTTAATGCATTGTCTTGATGTAAATCTTGCTTTTATATAACTATACCATAAATATCAACTGTCTTGTTTGATAATCATGCTATGTACAAAAGACTAAATGGAATAAGCTGCTGCTTATGATGGGCTAAACCAGAATGCTTGGGATATTTTCAAATCAGGAATTATCTAATTACATGAAAGTGGAAAGGGTCACTGTTACTCCATGGTATCTTGTCTTCATCATGCACATTTTACCCTCTCTCCACTATTAGCAATAGAAATGCCAATGGCTTTTCCATAAAGATTTCCCATGCCTCTCTAGTGGCATGTGCTGGCTCCTGGTCCCTTTGTAAAATACCAAATATTTTTACATGCAAGTATTTATGTAAGGAAGAGTGATCATTTTGTGGACTTTTGGTCTGGTCTGTAGAGCTTCTGCTTTATTTTCAGGATTATTACTCTTAATATTCATTATTTACTTCCCCTCAGTCACTGTGTTGTATCACAGTATCATATTGCTTAGAGTTGGAAGGGACCTAAACAGATTATCACGTCCGACCCTGTGACAGGTCGGCCCTCGGACCTGCCCTCCATGTGGCCCACGCACCTGTCCTTGGGCAACCGCCTGCCTCATCTCTCCTGCCAAGCCTTTAATGGTAATTAATTAATTCATGTTAATTAGCGGAAGGCTGACCACTCACGCCACAATGCCTGAGTGCGCTATCTGCGGCTCCTTCCTCCCCAATACCTCAGCACAAGCCTCGCAGATGTCTTCTCAGTCCTGCGCCCCATTTGGGCCTCTCTATAAGAGGGCCCCCTTCCTGGGGCTTACCGTGCCCAACTTAGGGGCTTGCATTTACTGGAGAGCCCATTGGGGCTTGCAGCGCCCACCTTCAGTTCCTCAGTGCTGTCCCTCCTGGGGTTTCTCAGTGTGGCCCCTCTTGGGCTCCTCAAACAGTGCCCCCTTTGGGCTCCTTGGGTCTTCTCAATTATGCTGTCCCTCACAGGCCTGGGGTCCCCACACCCCATGTTGCTGTGCCCTCTGGCTTTAGACTGCCTCTCCTGGGCCCCTCAGTGTGGCCCCCCTCGGGCTTCTCAGTGCTGTACCCTTTCTGGGTCTGCTGTGCTCCACTGGGGCTTCCTACCAAATGCCCCCTCTCTGGGGCTGGGGTCTCCACACCCCGTGCCGCTGCGCCCTCACTGGTGCTCCGCTGCACCTTCTCTAGCACGTACAAGAACATGACGCCCCCAGGGTGCCGGGATCCCCCACACTACTGGGGGGGCTCCCCTGAGGCCTCCTCCAACCCCTTATAGCCTCACCCAAACCACTGGTCATTCATAACAACAACAAAACACAAACTCCAGCTCCTCGGCTATAACTAAAATATAAGGCACCCAGCCATAACAACGGAAGCCCATCGGCCCAAACAACATTCAGTGCTACTACAGCCCTTCAACTCACAGCTGCAGCCCCAGCCTCAGGCTTCCTCTCTCTCTCTCCCTGGACAGAGAGCTCCTTTCTCCATGGAGGGTCAGCTGACTTCATGGGTTGCCCTGGTAACCTGCAGCTGTGCTGCCTAATCACTGTTAGGGCTCCCCCTCTGGCAGTTCTTTTCCTATGCAGGCAAAGGGCACCAGGGTGCTCTGTGACAGATCCCCTGCCCCGGGCAGGAACAGATGGCAGGGTCATATCATCCCAGCCAAATATCTGTTCAGTCTCCTCTTGAAGACCAAGGTAGAAGAAAGTACCACCTCACTTGGGAGCCCATTCCAGAATCTAACTGTAAAGTAATGTCTCCTGATGTCCAGCCTGAACCCTCTCTCTAACAATTTGTGGCTGTTATTCCTAGTAACCCTGGGTGGTTCCCAGTGGAATAGAGCCTCCCCCAATTCTTACTGGTCCTCCCTGGTGAGTTTGTAAATGGCCACCAGATCCCCTCTCAGCCTTCTCTTATGGAGGCTGAATAGATACAGACCCTACAGCCTCTCGTCGTATGGCCTGCCCCGCTACTCCTTGACCATGCAAGTGGCCCTCCTCTGGACCCTCATAAATGCTAGCCACATTCCTCTTGAAGTGCAGCATGCAGAACTGGACGCAGTACTCCAACTGTGGCCACACCAATGCCACACAGAGGGACAGGATCACCCCCTGGACCTGCTTGTGATGCATCTGTAGATACACAACAAGGTACAGCTAGCCTTACTGACCGCTTCCTTGCTTTGGCGGCCCATGTCCATCCTGGAGTCAGCAATAACTCCTAGATCCCTTTCTGCTACCATGTTGACAAGAGGGGTGTTTCTCAGTCTACAGGTGTGTTGCTGGTTCCTTCTCCCTAGATGCAGTACCTTGCACTTGTCTGCACTGGATTCCATCCTATTCTCATCTTTCCACCTCTAATTTGTCTAAATCTAACTGGATTCTGTCCTTCCCTTCCAGCACGCCCACCTTGCCCCACAACTTGGTATTGTCAGAGAATTTGGACAGCATGCATTCCACACCCACATCCAGATCACTGATAGAGATGTTGAACAGTACAGGCCCCAGGACCGAGCCCTGGGGGACTCCACTGGCCACATCCCTCTAGGTTGAAAACAACCCATCCACCACCACTCTCTGGGTATGACCATCTAGCCAATTTGCCACCCACCTGATCGTGTAGGCATCACTGCTGCAATCACCTAGATTTTTTAAGAGAATGTAGTGGGAAACCGTGTCAAAAGCCTTCTTAAAGTCCAGGAAGATCACATCTACCCCGACACATCTCTTTTTATAAGTGTAGAAAATCTATATTTCCCTATTCCTGCCTTCTGCCACTCCCAGGAGTTTTGAGCTGCATGCAGGTCAATAGTTTTCACTAGTGCTAACCAAACATACCTTTTTCTCTAAAGCAGGTAAGTTTGGGATTGTGCTATGGTAGTTTGTATTACTTAACTATCGCAAACTAACAGTGGAGTAACAGAGCTCTAAATATGAAGCAGAAATAAAGAAGGTTGATTCCTTATCCAGTGTTGGATAAAATTAGTAGGGCAGGATGAATATTCACTGAACAATCTGTGTCATCCTCTTAGGACTCTTTTCATCGATCATGCGAGAGCTGGCCAACATCACACATGATGGTTCTAAGTGGATAGTACTGGATGGGGATATTGACCCAATGTGGATTGAGTCTCTTAATACTGTCATGGATGATAATAAGGTAATATGTGTGAGCTAGTGAAATGGCTATTGCTTGACCACATGGCACAAATCAAGCCTAGAAGAAGCACATATGCTGAAACAATTGTTAATAGTATAAAACAATTATTATTGTGGTTCTTCAAATAGAAAAAAAATATAGCAAATGAAGATAATATTGCATCAGATAAGTAGAAGAACAAAGCATGGCTTTCTGGGATCATGTTGTTATATTGGAGAGGTGCAGATAAAATTGTTTTTCTGTTGAGCCACTACTTCAAAATCCAGGAGCCCTCTTAAAAATAAAAGATGTGCTCTTGTTACAAAATGTGTGTTTTGTCCTTTCCCCTTGCATAGGGTCTGCATTCTGGAATACAGTTCTCTTCATAAGAGATATGATAGTGGAGAGACATATTTATATGGTTCAAAATTGCCTACTTGTAATTCAGCATCTCAGAAAATATCCTTGGGATCCTTGCTTTTGAGTTGTATGCTGCATGCAGGATTCTTATAATAGCTCCAAAATTTTCTGGCACATGAGCCACTGATGTCTTCAACAATGCAAGGCAACCATCTCTTTGGAGAATAGTGCTTAACCTTTCTCCTGTGGGACAAATATGGCCCATGGAGCTGTGTCATCTGGCTCACAGGGTTCCCCACAGGTCTGGAAATTTGGCAGCAGAGAGGATTGGCACTTAATGCTGTCTGTCATCACAACCCTGCTAACAAATTTACGAGCCTTGTGGACAGGTGACATGGCTCTGTGCATCAGGTTGGTCTGATATGTGGGATTGGGGCTGGGGCTGGGGCTGGGGCCTGCCCCGGTGTACTAGGGGTCAGGGCTGGAATCTTATATGACAAATGCAGGGCTGGGACCAAGTCCAAAGCCTGGCCCAGGATGTTGCATGCATGGCCATAAGCTAGCAGAGAGCAGATTTAGACTGGACATTAGGAAGAACTTCACAGTTAGCGTAGCCAAAATCTGGAATGAGTTCCCAAGGGCAGTGGTGCTGTCCCCTACCCCAGGGTCTTCAAGAGAAGGTTAGATAAGCATCTGGCTGGGGTCAGATGAACCCAGCACACTTTTCTGCCTATGCAGTGGGTTGGACTTGATGATCTATTGAGGTCCTTTCCGACCCTAATATCAAATCAGATATAGATCACAGTAATGCACTGGTAATGCAGTGAAAATGAGTTCTCAGGAGACATGAAAAGTTTTAGTGCTGCACCTGGAGAGGAAGAATCAGCAGCATACCTACAGGCTGGGGAACTCCCTTCTCGTCAGTGCAGAGGCAGAAAAGGATCTTGGAGTCATTATTGATGCCAAAATTAACATGGGCCGGCAATGTGGGGACATGGTCAGGAAGGCCAACCACACCTTGTCATGCATCCACAGATGCATCTCAAGCAGGCCCAAGGATGTGATCCTCCCCCTCTATGAGACACTGGTCAGGCTGCATTTGAAGTACTATGTCCAGTTCTGGATGCCATGCTTCAGGAGGGATATGAACAACTTGGAGTGGGTCCACAGGAGGGCCACTTGCATGATCAGGGGGCAGCAGGGCAGGCCCTACAAGGAGAGGTTAAGGGACCTGAACCTGTTTAGCCTCCACAAGAGAAGGCTGAGGGGGGGATCTAATGGCCTGTTACAAACTAGTCAAAGTGGACCAGCAGACATTGGGGTAGTCCTTGTTCCCCCAAGCGCTACCAGGAGTGACTAGAAATAGTGGTCACAAGCTGGCAGAGGGTAGATTCAGACTGGACATCAGAAGGCGCTACTTCATAGTCAGGGCAGCAAGGATCTGGAACCAACTTCCACGCGAAGTGGGCCTCACTTCTACCCTGGAGGTCTTTAAGAGGAGGTTAGATGAACCCCTTGCTGGGTTCGTTTGACCCCAGTATTTTTTCCTGCCATGGCAGGGGGTCTTACTTGATGATCTGCTCAGGTCCCTTCCAACCCTACCTACTATGATATTTTGAACATGAGATTTTACATTTCCAACTTGTATTCATCTACTCTTTGCAGGTACTGACATTAGCAAGCAATGAAAGAATACCCTTGAACCCAACTATGAGGCTGCTCTTTGAGATCAGTCACCTTCGCACAGCCACTCCAGCAACAGTGTCCAGAGCAGGTAAATCATGAAACAAGAAGATGGAATTCATGTGCACTTGCAGTATGCAAATGGATCTAGATTTAGCCTGGGATTTTTAATGGATGTGAAGGAGTTAAATATCAATTGCCCATTGACATTTCATATTTATCTTCCCTTTGAAACTCCCAGACTTATTCCATAGTGCCATTAGTAGTCAGATATGTGATAGAGGAATGGGTAAACACCTTCAGAAAAACAAGAATAGTCCAGAGTCTTAAGCCAAAATACTAATTACATCAGTGGAGGGTCACCTGGAAACACTAGCTGTTTCTTGTTACAGTTTTCTTTTGAATCCTGTAGATAGTAGCTTTAGATTTTAAGCAGAATTCATTGATGAGTAACAAGTAATGATGAGGAGGAGAATTCCAGAAGTGCTTAATGAACTCTGTTGTAGGGCAATGGATGAATGCAATGAGTCAGTCCCTGCACAGAAGAGCTTGCAATCTAAATAGGTAAGGTGTGTAGTGTGAGAGAATGGAAGGATTGTTGCCCCTTTGTTATAAGTGAGGAGGCTTAGGGAAGTGGATGTAAACCATCTATTAATTTTCCATGATGTTGCTTCCACAGACCTGGTCCTATCAGAACCATTCTGAGAAGTCTGGCAGCTCTCAAGGCACTTGCATACCTCTTTCACAACTAGCATGCCACTGTCCCAGGACATAGATATACCATCCTGTCTAGCCTATTAGTTCTTTAGTTACTAGTAGCAATTATGCTTACCAACCCTTATTTTTCCCTTTTTGTGGAGAGTACTTGGCTATATGTGTAGAGATTGTGCCTTTATGTGTGAACAAACAGCATCCAGCACTTTGTGAAAGTCTATCTATTGCCCACATGCAATAGATATAAGGAAGCAATGTTACCTGCATGCCATGACACGCAGCTGAAAGTTCTGCTAGTCCTTCAAAGGTAATGCAGTGATCAAAACAGAAATCACCAGGCATGTAGCAGGATAACTACTGTACTTACTAAATGGTTATTTGAATGAATGGCAGTGTTAAAATGATGTTATAGCTGTGATGGTCCAAGGAACAATTCAAGAAAAGGATTTCTTAGGATGATATCTTTTATTGAACCAACAACATAGTTGCAATAGAGTTAGACAAGCTTTCACATATAAGATATTTTTTCACCTGAAAACAAAGGCGATGTTACATCCTTGTTGTTACCTGTCTTTCTTGCACTGTGCCTGTAGGGATTCTGTACATCAACCCAGCAGACTTGGGCTGGAATCCTCCAGTGAGCAGTTGGATTGACAGACGAGAATACCAGTCAGAACGTGCTAACCTGACCATTTTGTTTGACAAGTACCTGCCATCTTGCCTGGATACACTTAGAGTGAGGTATAGTATAAAAGATATATATTACCTATGCTTCAAGCAACTAAAGAATAGCACCTGTGGGAGAATGCCGCCTCTGTCTCTCCCCAAAACCTCGGCTATGTGACAATTTGGTTAACGTGGTCCCTGCAGAGGGCAGACATCCCATCCTTTTAGGTAACCCTGAGTTGTAACCTGAGTTGGATACATTCCTGAGGGAGCGGAGAAACCTGCTTCCTTTGCCTACATTACTGGCATCACATACCTGGGTGTGCGGCTTAGGCTCCTTATTGTTCTAAGCAATGCCAATCCACCCAGCAACCAGTGATGCATTTCAAATTGGTTAGCTGGCAGTCAACAGGTGCTGGCCTCCATTGGACCAGGTAAATGAGGTCATAAGGTCTATATAAGTTAAGGACTGCCCAGGAGGAGGGGCACTAGCCATGATAAAAACTCAGAGAGAGAGAGAAGCTGGACCATCTGAAACTTGCTCTCTCTCTTAAAACTCATGCTCATTTAACTGTCTGCCTCCAGAGGGAATCTCCACCTGCCTCTGGATGATACTCACAAGTAAGCTATCTGAGATCTAACTAGATATATAGGTTTCAGTAACTCAGATGTGTAATCAAAGGCTACCCAGCCACCCTGTTTGCTCTATGGGATTTCTTTGATATTGCTATACCCTGTACACTATTCCAAACCTACTCCTTGTAACCAGTAAAGATCTTCTTTGTACCTAGTGTGGGAGACATATTGGGAGTGGGTCTAGATTTTGCTTTGGGGTCCCCTTGTTTCAGCTGACTAAGGGAGAACACTATTTGTGCTTCACACTGAGTAAAACACCCCAAGTTCTTGGAGTGTGTTGAGTACCATCCAGGACTACTAGACCTGTGTTTCCCAGGGGGCACAGAGCAAGGATCAGTCCAGACCCTGGGTGGTGGCAGTGTTACCCCCAGGCTAGTGGGTGTGGTCCAGGAAAGGGGTCAGCCAGATGTGAGGTGCCCCAGGGAGGCACTCGGAGCCTACAAAGTGCACAGTGATTTGGGTGGTTCAGTGCAGAAGCATCCCCTACTGGCCCGCCACAGCACCCACCATGCCTCCAAGCCCAGCAGGTTTTGGTTGTAATAGAGCTGCATATGACACCATTGAACATTTTTCTTCCCTGCCTCTGAAAGGGATTTAATTCAAGTTTTAATTCAGTATAACATAAGTTTGTATGGGAAAGGAAAAATAACTCCAAAACTCACTTTCTTCACTTAGCTGGGGCCCACTGTTCATATCCTTTGCCTATCCTACCACAACAAAGAAGAATTCAAACAATTTGTCAGGCAAAAAGTTTCTACCTAATTGTGAGCAAAGTTGGGGGATGGGTCACCTGCCTTACAAGTACATTGGTGGGCTGGCTCCTTGCCAGCCCATTGAAGAATTGAAGATTGAAGGATTGAAGAAGCAAGGAGCAAGACTACAGTTCAAATTTTTATTCTTTACACTTAAACTACAAGATGCACACTTATCCTAGAACCTGTCTAACGGGTGCAGCAGAGCGCATATTCTCACCTGAATTCTCAGGTGAGGACTTGGTGAGATAGCTGGGATCACAGTAGCCCTAGGTTCTTTCAGGGCTTCCTTTGTTTTTTCTTTATAATTCTGATTAATCCTATGTATGTGTGTGTTTCTGGGATGTTTGGGGACCAATGTAAGCTTGAATCTCCAGTGATCTGCAAAGTTTCAGTTATCCCAAATCGATGTCCTTGTTAAGTTACAGTTTTTGTGGGGGAAATTCTTATCGATTTCATTAGCGTTCTGGAATGTCTCTATCACTTTTCTTCTTTTCTTTCCTTCCTGAATAGACTCACTAACAAAGCTGTCTTCTTTGTATCTGTCTCTAAAGTTTTTGACAGCTTAGTTATGAAAACAGAAAGGGCTATGCAATGCCAAGTGTACATCCTGCATCACCCATTGTGGGATACCTGGCATCAAACCCTCCTCAGTGAAAAATAATGAACAAAAAAAAATCCAAATATACCTTTTAATTATAACAACAGAAGACAACACAATAACAATAGCACAATAACAACGGACCCAGCACAATAACATCAAACATCAAAGAGCAAACAAAAACCTTACTCGTAAAGCATTAGAAATCACAATATGTATGTATGTTCATTATATTTCTCCTTGGTAGTGAATAATTCGCTCACCAGCTTCACTGTTGCTGCTGCTCCCTGTATTCTGAATGCACTTAACAGCACATTGAATCCACCACCTTCTCTGGAGCCTCTGGATGGATCCAACAGACCTCTATTATTTCTTCTTCCCTTCAGAGCAGGACACATGCTACTCTGGCTGAAAGAAAAGTCATCCAAATTTTTCTCAACCTCCTTCGGTTCTTGAGACACAGGACAGACTTTTTTGCCTCTCTGCCAGGTCACCCAGCCCTGATCAGTGTTTTTAATAGGACAGTTTCTTACCATGTACCAAACCTTGCCCCTGTTCACAGAGGGCTCTTGTACACACGATGAGGGTTTAGTTCTTCAGGATTGCATTCTTTGTCCCATGAATTGAAATGATGGGTTTTATTTTTCCATCATTGTTTACACACCATCGGTCTTAAATCTCATTAAATGCTCAGTGTGCTATTCAGAGTAAATTACTGCAGGGAGTGCTGCATAACAGTCCATCCTGCTGATCTCTTCATACTAAATTAGAGTAGGGGGCGCCAAACACCACTCTTCCCTGCTACAGACTGGCAATATCTGTAGCTCACAACTTGCTGATATGTACAGGTGACGAAGTGGTGTGATTTCATTAATTTAATAATTTAATTAAGTATAATTTGATTGATTTATTTATTTTGCACCCCATGCATTTCTTATATATATATCTTTGTACACATATTGGAATGTGGTGGGGCACTAATTCAAATTCTGATAATGCACCCCTGCATTATCTCACAGATTCACAGAAGTCTAGGGCTGGAAGGGATCTTGTGAGATCATAGGGTCCAGCCCCCTGCTCTGGGGTTTATGACCATTGCTTCTGGTTTTCCCCTGGGGTGCTTTGTGAATAGTTGTTCATCTAGCTCCTAATGATCACCCTTAATATATTTGTAGACTGCCACCAAATCCCCTCAAAGTCTTCTCTTTTTAGGCTGAACAGTACCATATCTATCAGCCTTTTTTTATATGGCTTGTTCTTCAGGCTTCTAATCGTATGAGTGGCTCTTCTCTGGGCTCTCTCAAGCTTCTCCATGTCCTCCTTGAAGCATGGTGCACAGAACTGTATGTGATACTTCAGCTATGGCTTCATGAATGTTAAGTAGAGTGGAAAAATAGCTTCCTTAGTTTTGCTCTAGTTGGATTGGTTAATGCATGCCAGTGTGTTGTCTGCTCTGCTAATTGTATCATCACATAGGTGGCTTGTAATCATTTTATGGTCAATTATGACCCCCAGGTCCCTTTTGGCTGTGGTACTAGCTAGAGTAGCATGACCAAACCTGTAAGTTTGTTGTGGATTTTTCCTCCCCAGATGGAGCACTTTATATTTCTCAGTGTTGAACAGCATCTTGTTCTGGTCTGCCCATCTAACTAATCTGTCTAGATCATCCTGGATTTTCAGCCTACCCTGATGCATGGCCACACTTCCCCACAGTGGTGATTGGTGATGTCTCAGCAGGTGAGGATGCCCAGAGGCTTCTGACCCTGCGCGTTCACGGCAATCCAGTACCTCCATTACCTGCTGAAGGTCTCTGTTATAGGCCACATCACACAGTGGGGTGCCCTGTCACTGTTCTGGAAAAATCCATGTGGAAAGCAGCCTGTAGCATCTTTGCTTTGATACGGCACTGAACCCCCATCCTGTTATTCCCCTGCTTAGCCATTCTCCTGGCAACATCAAGGTAGATGTGCCAGTTAACCCATGGACTGCAGACAAACTGGTGCACAGCCTCAGGTTCCCCCAGCACCTGCACAAGTCTCTTTGTTTTGGCTACAGTCCAATTGGACCTAGACTCAGTCCGCTTCATTCTCTCTTGAATATCAGACATCTTTGATTAATAAGGGGTACCTTAGGAAGCTGTGCACTCAATTTATAAATCTTGAGGTAGCAGAGCCAAAGGAAGTTCACCTCCCTTGCACCCTGTTGTTGCCGGGCAAAGTTTGGACATTGGATATGCTGCTGACAGGCAGGGTCAAGGCAGGGAACAGGGCTCTGCGCCTGTGGCAACTTTGTATCTTATGTGAATACTTGCTCTGGATGTCTTTTCGCCCTGCTACTTCTTTTAGCCCCATGTATGCCATGGCATAGTAACAGGCTACCCAATGAGCCATGTACTGAGATGCCCTTGATGGGTGCCCACAGGTGCTCTTGGGGCACAGCACAGCAGCAAGCTACCCAGTGACCCCTGTGTCAAGACATGGGACATGGTCTGAACTGCTGAGCAATGAATGCTGACCGAACTCACCCACTATCCATTAAGTGGGCGTGCTTAATGCTTATGTGGGCTTGCCTGTCAGGCTTATGTAAAATCAGCAAGTGATTAATGGTGCTATGAGGACAATTATGCTGCAGCCAGCCGAGGAGGGATGTTTTAGAGGGGCAGAATAGAGGGGAGCAGGGTTCCTCACAGCTGTTGCCTGGCAAAGTCTGGGGATCTTTGGGCACATGAGAGCTATGCTATGTGACTGTTGCAAGTTTTGGCACTAGTCAGCAGTGTTCACCAGGGCTCCCCCCTGGCCTGCCAAGGGTGTCCTAAAACATTTGTTACACGCAAACACCTGCAAATTGTAGCAGCACTTGGTGGACAAGGAGGTTCACTACATGAAAATTGTAGTGACACCCAATGAACAGAGGGGTTCACCACATGTCATTCAGTGTACATGTGATAGATTCATAGCTGCACTGTTCCAAGTTGTGTCATTGCACACTAAACTACATCAGGATGGAGATTAGTTTATGATGATGCAAACTCATTTAAATCACCAAAAACTCGCATACCTGTAAAGTGTGATGTCATTAAGCTGCACAAAAGGGCAATTTTCATCATGTACACAAGTGCCTCTGGGCCCAGCTACCACTCCCCTTTGGACCTACCTACCACACACCCTCCGCTCTCATTGCTAGGATAGAATTTCTTACTTCCCCTTAACCTTCATAGTATACCCAACATGTCCACCAGCCACCACCATATCCCCACTGTGTATGCTCAAGAGGGTCTTACTGCCCTTCCCAAGATGAACTTGGTTTTAAAAGTTCCCTTCTACAGGACAAGGGTGATTTACATAAGCTTATAGGGACCATATAGCAATACATAAACTATACAAGGTTGCATACTAATTATTATCAAAATAACTATGGGTATAGCATCTATGTAATCTGACACTCCTGCGGGGCTCTCTGACCTTTATTATTGTACTCTGTAGTATTGCTCTCTAATCCTCTATAGTGGGTATTAAGGATACTACAAGGACCCAGATTCTATGATCATACCAAATCTATCACAGGGAAGTTTCTCTGAAGTGAAGAGTTGAGCTCTTTCCTTATGAAGCTTCTGCTCTAAATACATTTTGTGGCAGCTTTGTAATAATTGAAGTTAGTGCCTGTCCATTTCCAGCCTGGACACAGTTCACTCTTGGCACCAGTTCTGTCAAAAGCAATTGTTTCCTTTTCAATATAATTAAGGTTTGCAGTAAATCATTTAAACTCCCTGGGTATTTTAACACCTGCTTCAGGGGTGAGGAGTGCTTTAATTACAGTAGCTTTGACAGACACTAAAGTGCTGCAGCATTTCATGTATCATCATCCCCATGCTTCAAAATGGCAGTGGAGGCACTTGAACTAAAGCTCACTTGATGAGCTTTAGTTCAAGCATCCCTGCTGCCATTTTGAAGTGCAGGGATGCTGGTACACGAAACATGGGATGTTGCTGAAGCACACTAATTACTACACTTCAATGCACTGTAATTACAATGCATTGGAGCAGCCTCTCAGCCTATCTACAGGCACCCCCTGTTCTGTACAGGTTGGACTGTTACTCATTTGACTTCCAACTAATGCCCATGTTTTAGAAAGGGTGACCAATGATGAGGCATCAAGGCCCCCATTCTGTTAAATGTTTGTCTTGTATAGAGCTTCTATGAGGCTGTACTTGCATAGCAGCCTTGGAAACTTATCATCTCAACTGAGAAATGACTGAGACTGGTAGGTATGGAGTTCTGCAGATAGACTACCATCTTGCATTAAACTGCCTTTACTGGTCAAGCTCAGTTAATGAGCAAAAAAACAGCTTAAATATGTGTACACTGGGGTAGAGATCTTGATCAAAACATAGGCAGCTGCTTCAGAGGGAAACATCCTAACAAAATCGAGGGTTTGTAGTAGCAGGGTTTTTGCTACCATAACTGTGGGGGTTGTGTAACCCGTCAGCAGCACAATCTGTTTTCTGTGCATTGTGATGGAGTATGAAAATCCCAGGATTAGCTGTAGGCAGTTAAAAGCCAAATGTTTTTATAATTTGTTTAATTCAGAAATCGAAGCACCAACAAATAACAGGAATTATTTGATGAAAGACTTTAGCGTTATGCTGGCTGCCTCAATATAAGTTAATAATTCAGTAAATATAATGTAAGTCAATGTTAAATGGCAAGATTAAATTCTTTATTATTTTTCTATCTGACTGTTACCAAACTCATCCTGTTCTCAAGAAATCTTTGCCTCTAGCAAATTTCCTATTTTACTTCTTCCAAGAGGATCAAAGCTTGAGGCATTTTAAAACTTTTGATTATTGTTATTACTTGTGTGTGTGCTTGTGTCAGCAGGTCCAAGGAAGAGAAACTGGTGTTTTATTTATTTGTTGTACTGATGAATGAGAGACTGCAAAACAGTAAAATGTTAATATTCTGGAAGTGGAATTCTATGCATCTATTGTGATGGTGAATGACTATTGTTATCAGTCCAGTTATACTTTACATATGACCAATTTGCATCCCTCAGATTTAAGAAGATTATTCCTGTTCCAGAGCAGAGTATGATTCAGACATTATGTTTCCTCCTTGAATGTCTCCTGACTAAGGAAAACACTCCTCCTGACTGTCCCAAGGAACTCTATGAACTTTACTTTGTTTTTGCTGTTGTCTGGGCCTTTGGTGGAACAATGTTCCAAGACCAGGTAAGATGGAAGCTACTAAGTACAGGATGAATTAAGTTTACCTCTCATTTAGACAGGACTTTTTTTTCTTATGCTTATTCAGAGTAGTGACATTGTGGCATTGTGTTTTAGTGGGGCTAAAAACGTAACTGTCAATGGGAGAGAAATCTCAGGAACAGTGAAGGGTTCTGTTCCTTTGCCGCTCTTATAAATAAAAAATTTTTGCAAAAAGTGCTGTTCCATAAGAGGTAGTATAGGAAAGAAAGGGACAGTGATCAAAGATAAGAGGGATTTTATTTATAAACAAATATTTTCTTGTAAATATTGAGTTGAAGTAGTAACACATAACATAACATGACGGTGGTTAAAGAGCAACCTTCCAGATGAATACATCATTGGAACAGCATATCAACCAATCGCTAAAGCTTGTTATTCCATTGCAGATTAATAAGTAGAAGCTTCATTGTAGTAGCATAAATCAACTCATACATTGTTATCAATGAACTCTGTAAAAGATGAGCAAGTATAGGCAATAAGATTTCCAAAATTTCCAAAACTGAACAGAGCAGAATGTAGTACTGGGATTATTGAGTCTATTTTAAATACACATTGGTGATTCATTAGTTAGAATCTGTACAAGTTTACAGAGGCTTCAGAAGAGCTCACATGCTGGGTGCATTCCAAGCGTGGCAGTATTCTGAAAATCTCATAAGTATCACGACTGGCTGCGGAACACTTTTAGAAATATTATCTTTCTTTAAGTGTAAAAAGGATGACTGAACTCTTGGGTTAGGGACAGACATTCCAAAAGCCTCAGCCTGAATTGATTCAATCGTTGCAGGTTAGTCTAACTTCCCTAGGTTGAACTGATTTGTAACAATACAGACATCCCTTGTGGCCTGAGGAAATGCAGGTACAGTTGTCTGCAGTTGCTCAGGTCAGGAGCCGAGGGGTGCTAGAGCATGTTCTTGGCTGCAGGGAAGCTGTGCTGGCAGGGTGTGGCCAGCCCATGTAGTAGCTTTGGCTGAATTGGTGAGAAAGGAGTTAAATTCCCCCCTCAATGTCCCACCAGCAGGGACCCGAGCCAGGGCTGCTGGGTGTTCCACCCTGACTGTTGCAGCAGGGGGGGCAGCATGGCCCCTGAGGCAGAGGGGGCAGGGAAGGGGGTTATTCTCTGCTCTACCTCCACCGCCCCCAGGGGACTGCAGGCTTGACCATCACCAGTTGCTCCCTGCGTGGGGCCAGATGTAGGAGGGAGGGGGATAACTCCTGTCCTTGCCTCCCACCTCAGGGGACCTGCCAGCCAGCATCTGGCTGTGCCCTCACCCAGCTGCTGCAGTGGCAAGGGGGCAGGGCCCTTGATGGAGGCATCACCCCTACCATAGTGTTGGGGAGTACAAGCCCCTTCCTGGCAAGAGGGTCTCTCTGTGGGGCAGGCAGAGCTGAGGCAGACTGTGCATGCACCAGGGCTCAGATGGGGCCAGAATCCCCCAAGCTGCCATTGCCACTGTGGTCCACAGCAGCTTTCCCTGCTGGGAAGAGGCTTGTGCTTGGGAAAACCACGAAAGGAACTGCTGCCCCTCTCATGTTTGCTCCCCTCTTGCTGCTCCGGCAGCTGGGTGGGGGCAGGGCCAGATGCCAACTGGTCCCTTAGGAAGGGGCTGGGAGTGGGGTTATTCCCCCACTCTGCCTGAGGGGCATCACAGCAGGGTCTGCCCTCCCCAGCCATTGCTGCTTGCTCTGTGCCTGGGGCAAGCAGTAAAATAAGCCCTGTCCTGCACCCTGATGTCCAATAGAGGGTGCTTATTCTGTCACTTGCCCTGGGCACAGAGTGAGTGGCGGTGATGGCTAGGGCAGCCAGACCCAGCTGCATGCCTTGGGCAGCAGAAGGGGGAACAACCTCATTTTCTGCCCCCCACTGAAGGGGCCCTGTAAGCCAGCATATGGACCTACCCCTGCTCCTGCCCCTATGCAGCTGCTGGAGCAGTGAGGGGGAAGCAACCATGATAGGGGCAGCAGCCCCTGTCATGGTTTCCCCAAGCACGAGCCTCTTCTCAGTGAGAAAAGCTGCTGCGGACCACTGTGGTAGCAGTGGTGGTGGTGGCTTGGAGGGCTCTGGCTCCCTCCAAGCCCTGGTGCTACTACACACAGTTTGTCACAGCTCTGCCTGCCCTGCAGTGGGGCCTTCCCCCAAGGAAGGGGCTCACGCTCCCTGACACTATCACAGGGGCTGCTGCCCCCATCAAGGGCCCTGCCCCCTCACTGCTGCAGCAGCTAGGCTGTGGAGTGGTCAGACACCAGCTGGCAGGGTCTTTTAGGTGAGGGGCAAGTACAGGGGTTATTTCCTTTCCCTCCAGCATCTGGTGGAGGGAGCTTTTTCTGCCACTTGCCCCAAGCAGGAAATGAGCATGGCCGTGGCAGCAGTCAGGGTGGGCAGACCCAGATATTGGACCTTAAGAGCAGTGAGGGTTGAGGGGGGAGTAACTCTCCTCCCTGCCCCCTCTGCCTCCTGTGGCCAAGCTGGCCCACTGCTGCAGCAGTGAGTGGGAACCTCCATCAGGCAGACCCAGCTCAGGTCCCTGCCAGTGGGACAGGCAGGGGGGAATTAAATGTCCCTCTAGCCAGACACCCACCCCTGCCTGATCTTGCTTGTCCCTGCTCGGCTGGGGAGCAGAGAGGTGGGGCTAGCCCTGCTCAACTGGAGCACAGAGCGGAGCCCAGAGAGCATGCTGGGATGCTGGTGGACTCTGGTTTCAGTTAAACCAGGAAGGGGTCTGGGACACACATTGCATAAACCAGTTTGAAATCAATCAGTTAAGTCTGATATAGTACATTCCACCAGGTTTATCTCAAACTGGTTTTGGCCATTTTTAAACTGGTTTATGTGCACTGAATGTCTGTACTGTTACAGGTTTAAACCAGTTTCTGATCACTTAAATCAGTTTATATGTAATGTCTATCCCTAGCCTTGAAAATCTGTCCCAGAGTTTTTCTGAAAAACTCGTCCTAGGCGTCACTTTTGTTGTGCTATAAATGCAGTTGCAGGGTCACTTTATCTGTAAATGTAGAAAGTTGAAAGTGGGTATCTTTTGGCGCTATGCCTGACACACTGCTGTAAGACATTTGTTAGGTGTTGTATGAAAGTGTGCTGGTGAAATTCAGTCAAGATTTTGATGGACTGATATCAATGAAGATGAAAGTACCAGTGCACAGTGGCCAGAGTCAAATTGGGACATATAAATGAATTACATCTCTTTTCTCAGTCAAGAGATATGGTTGTCATGAGGGACCTAAACTACCCTGACATCTGCTGGGAGGAGCAGTCAGCCAAATCTAACTGCTCACATAGGTTCTTAACTTGCAGATAGGACCTGCACCTAACGCAGGAAGTATACGATTCCACTAGGGGAAATGCCTTTCTGGACTTGGTTTTAGCTACAGGGGATGACCTGGTGGGGAATCTACAGGTACAAGGTAACCTAGGGGACAGTTGCCATCGAATGATTGAATTCACTATCTGGTGAAAGGTGGGTAAACTAACCAGCAGGGCAGAAGTGTTAGCCTTCAGAAAGGCTAACTTCAGTATGCTCAGGAGATTAGTTAGTGAGGCATTAAATCTCAAGAGCATTGGTGAAATGGGGGTCCAGGAAGGGTGGTTGTTCCTCAAGGGAGTGATCCTGTGGGCGCAGAAGGAGACAATCCCATTGCACATAAAAAAGTGCAAAGGGACCAAGATGCCCTCTTGGCTGATAAGGAAGTCCAGGGAAGCCTAAGGGTAAAGAAAGAGGTATACAGGTTATGGAAACAGTGGGTAGCTACCAAGGAGGAGTATACCTCCTTGGCCCACACTTGCAGAGAGTCAGTTGGAAAGGCCAAAGCAGGATTAGAACCTAAGCTGGCAACAAAAAATAAGGACAACAAAAATTCCTTCTTCAGGTATATAGGGAGCAAAAGGAAGGCACAGGGTAGCATAGCACCCCTACAGGGCAAACTAGGGCCACTGATGACAGAGAGTGGGGATAAAGCTGAGCTATTCAATGAGTTCTTTGCATCTGTATTCCTAGACACAGACCAAGACAAATCTCCCAGTTGGATCACAGATAGACACAGGAGGGACACCAGCTCAGCGATTGTTAGCGCAGACTTAGTGAAGAGGCACTTGGAGGGGCTGGATGTGTTCAAATCAGTGGGTCCAGATGAACTTCATCCAAGGGTGTTGAAGGAATTGGTCAGTGTCATAGCAGAGCGACTGGCACAGCTGTTCAACCTCTCAAGATGCTCTGTTCAGGTCCCAGAAGACTAGAAAAGGGCCAATGTAGTCCCTATGTTCAAGAAGGGGAGGAGGGAGGAACTGGGACGCTATAAGCCAGTTAGTGTCACCTCTCTCGTTGGGAAAACTCTGGAAGAAATCATTCAGGGTCACATTTGTGGGAGCCCAATAGGGCAAATAATGCTGACAGGAAATAAGCATGGATTCATTGCAGGTAGATGCTGCCTGACTAACCTTGTTTCTTTTTCTGACCAGGTCACAAAATGCTTAGGCGCAGGAGTTCAGGTAGATATCATCTACCTAGACTTTAAGAAGGCCTTCAATATAGTATATCATTCTGTTCTTGTAAATAAACTGACAGGCTGTGATGTAGATGATTACATGGTTAGGTGGATGGCAAATTGGCTTAGAGGTCACACCCAGAGAGTGGTGGTGGATGAGTCGGTTTTGACCTGGAAAGATGTGGGCAGTGGACTCCCGCAAGGCTTGGTCCTTGGACCAGTGCTATTCAGTGTCTTCATCAATGACTTGGATGAGTGTGTGGAGAGCACCCTGTTCAGTTTCTCAGATAATACCAAATTATGGGAGAAAGTTAACACACCAGAGGGTAGGGAATGGATCCAGGTTGATATGGACAGGTTGGAAAAATGGGCAGAATCAAATAGGATGTAGTTCAACAAAGACACACACAAAGTGCTGTACCTGAGCAGAAGAACCACCAACACACTTACAGGCTGGAGGATAACCTTCTCAGCAGCACAGCAGCAGAGAGGGATCTTGGAATCATAGCTCTTGCCTACCTTGGGGCTCTTCAAGAAGAGACTAGACAAGCACCTAGCTGGGGTCATCTGAGCACCCCAGCGCTCTTTCCTGCCCAGGGCAGGGGGTCGGACTTGATGATCTACTGAGGTCCCTTCTGACCCTAACGTCTATGACTATACATTTATGGAAGTGGAATCTCCAGTTCAAAACTCATGTCCCTAATGGACCCTGTGGAGGCTGCTGCTTGTGTTGCTTCACTTTGCATATCCAGCTAGTGGATTAATAGGAGATCTTAGTCTCCAGTGCCATCGGCTTGTATGAAACAAATTGGGCATGAACAAACAAATTGTTAAATCAAACAAACTTGACTTAATTTCTAAGGTCAGTTTCTCATTTTGGGGGGTTTTCAGCCTTTTTATGAGTGCCATGATAAAAGATTAATGGGAGAAACAAGCAAGGAAAAGAGATGGTGTTGGTTTAAGAATGATCTTCACTCCAGCTCTTCTGAAACATGGTCACCCCTACCCATTGGAAAACCTATGTTGTTACTATAGTATGGGTAGCAAAGGGTTTCTGAGGTGCCTTCTTCCCAAACTTGCATACCCTCCAAGATGCTAGAATTTTAATGGTACATCACTCTGCCTGTCTGAGTTCAACACTGTCTCAAGCAACTCATATAGACACTACCTTCTTCTTCTTGAGATCTTTTGTAGGAAATGGGTATTTTATTCCAACCCTTAACCCACATCACATCTGTTTTGTCAGCTGATGCTCCTACCACTACCTTTCTGTTATATGGCTCAGTTTGGTATAGCAAGGCTGTTTCTTGGTTTCCCGGTAGTTTTAAAAGCTACTAGTCATAGAATCATAGAAAATTAGGTTTGGAAGGGACCTCAGGAGGTCATCTAATCCAACCCCCTGCTCAAAGTAGGGCCATCCCAAATTAGATCATCCTAGCCAAAGCTTTGTCTAGCCAGGTTTTGAAAACCCCCAAGGATGGAGCTTCCACCACTTCTCTGGGTAGCCTATTCCAGTGTTTTACTACCCATCTAGTGAGAAAATTCTTTCTAATATCTAATCTAAACTTCCTTTGCTGTAACTTGAGACATTTGTTCCTTGTTCTGTCATCTGCCGCTA
Organism: Caiman crocodilus; assembly: GCA_030014935.1. Taxonomy (NCBI): domain Eukaryota; kingdom Metazoa; phylum Chordata; order Crocodylia; family Alligatoridae; genus Caiman; species Caiman crocodilus. The sequence continues at coordinate 20,085,510 of JAGPOW010001327.1, forward strand.
CTGAAAATAGTCTAGCTCCATCCTCTTCACAACCTCCCTTCAAGTAGTTGAAAGCTGCTATTAAATCCTCCCCCCCCACAAATCTCCTCTTCTATAGACTAAATAAGCCCAATTCCCTCAGTCTTTCCTCATAAGTTTAGTCCCCCAACCTCTTCACCATTTTTGTTCCCCTCCGTGTGACTCTCTCCAGTTTGTCCACATCTTTTCTGTAGTGGGGTGCCCAAAATGAACACAGTACTTGAGATGTGGTGTCACCAGTGCTGAATAGAGGGGAATAATCATTTCCCTTGACCTCCTGACAACACATCTACCAAGGCAGCCTAGTATGCTATCAGCCTTCTCAGCAACAAGGACACATTGTCAGCTTATTGTCTACTGGAACCCCTAGGTCCTTTTCTGCAGAGCTGCTGCCCAGCCAGTCACAGCCACTAGCTTATCCTGATGCATGGGGTTACTCCATCCTAAGAGCAGAATTTTGCACTTGTCCTTGTTGAACCTTATGAGATTATTCCTTTTGGCCCAATTCTCCAAATTGTCTAGGTCACTGACTCCTAGCCCTACCCTCCAGCATAACCACTACTCCCCGTCCCCACCATCCCCTGCCAGCTTGGTGTAATCTGCAAACTTGCTGAGGATGCACTCTATACCATCTTCCAAGTCGCTGATGAAGAAATTGCTTAAAACAAGTCCCAGGACCACCCCCTGGGAAACTGCACTTGATACTGGCTGCCAACTAGACATTGAGCCATGGATTACTAATCTATGAGCCCGATGCTTCAGCTAGTTTTCTGTCCACCTTACAGTCTATTCATCCAGACTATACTTTCTTGACTTGCCTGTGAGAATGTGGTATCAAAAGCCTTGCTAAAGTCAAGGTGTACCACATCCACCGGTCTCCCCACATCCACAGAGCCAGTCACCACGTCATAGAAGGTAGTCAGGTTGGTCAGGAATGACTTGCCCCTGGTGAATCCATGCTGATTGTTTCTAATGACACTTTTCATCTAGGCCTCATGGAAGGATTCAGCCTGAGCTAGAGCAGATGCATAGGTAGTTGCCTGATGGTGCTACAGCCTAGTCTTTGCCTATGGGTGCTATGGATCATGGTTTGAATCTCAGGGCACACCCACCTGTTCTGGATAACATTGATCTCCCTGATTCCTCTGCTACCGCTTATTTTCCTCCCGGTCCCACACATCTTCCTCTCCTGGCTGCCTTATAGGTCAATTTTAGGAAAAGGACTAGTAAGTGTCCAGGCAATGCCTAACCCTTGGCCTGGTAGCTAGCCAGATCACTTTCCTGGTAAATGGGAGAAGACTGTTCACTCAACTCTAAGAGAAAGAATGTGACCTGGGTCAGTTCTTCCTGGGGAAGTATCTTAACCACTAAAGAGGAAGGCCTCTGGTTTTGGTCATAAATGGTATTGATAGACATGCTCTGGGAGATTTATGTAGCTCTGAGTGCTTTATTTAGCAAGCCATGATAATTAAAAGTACCTGAGCATCATGTATCAGCACCCCTGCACCAAGACATGTCAGTGGTGTGCATTGAACTAAAGCTCATTTAATTCAAAGCAGCCCACCACCATTTTTTGGTGCCTAGCCACTGATATACATGACACTGGAGGCTGCTGGAACAATTTATGTGCCCAAGTGGATTCAGTTAATTGAATCTGCTCTGATGTTCTGGATTTACATCACATTGAATCAGCCACACTGCACATCTATAGGAGCCTGAACTCATTAGGCATGTTTTTCTGTACTTACGATTTTTGGAGTAAAATGGAGTGATGCACATACCTGGGTGATTCTGTTCTACCATGGAGCTCACATAAACATAGTACAGTCTTCTAAGGAATGGAGTTACAAACAGGAGAGATGGGGGCAGGGCAGGACATGTAAAGGTGAAATAGAATTTAGCCCAGAATCTTTGCTTATGATGCTAGACTATGTATTTCTTCTTTTGATATCTGAGCTGGGAATCTAAACATGTAGCAGACTGTACAAGACCAAGCAGTAGCCTCATGAAAAATAATCAAATATAAAATCTGTTTATTGCTTACCAGTGAACGTGCCCTTTGCTCTGACCTTTTGCTGATGAAATATCAGGATAAACAATCAGGAAATCTTTGAATGACTGTATGCTTGTCCAGTGTGTGTGAAATCCCTATATAAAAATAGATGATAGATTTGCTATTTCAAGGTTCTGAAATTAGCAAAAATCCGCAAGGGGTTCTTATGGAGGAAACAGCTCAAGGTTAACACATCTTTGGCAACGTGAGTTGGAACTAAATTGCTCCAGTTAAATCACATAAGAGAAAGTGAATGGCAAATTACAGTGGAGCTGGAGGCACTTCTGCACAGTGGTGAGGTACCCTTGCGAGTGAGCTTTTAGCAGTGATGCATCTATATCTTTGTTGAAGGCAGGTTTATCTGCATCCAATACCGAGGAATTACAGCAACAAGAAAACTATGAAATACAGTTATTCAGACTCTTTGAGCAGCAAAATCCTAGATAACAGTATTTTTTAGAAAATTGTGATTGTTGGGGGGTTCTTGAGTAGTTCAAGATGGCAAATGGCCTGCAATCTTTCACACAAAGCACCAGTTAAAACTTAGTGAAAATCAGTGCTTTCTGATACAGTTTTATTGAGCTGGTAGAAATATCAGGGTTTCTGTTTTGGAAGAAAACGCACAACAAATACATCTAAGGAGAAATAAATCATAAGAGAGATTCAGTGAGATTTTGGAAAATCTGCATACATTAAATATACCATTGAGGCATTCCCTCTATAACCTCCAAACACCTCAGAGACATTAAGGAACATTTTTTTTCTTAACACTCACAGGATAAAATGCCACTATTTCCATTGTATATGTGGGAAACAAAGCCAGCGTAAATAAGGGGCCCTACAGATGTTTAGGGCCCTGCTCTAATTCATGGCACTTTACATAAAGCACCATGAGTTGGAGCCCATCCAACCCCAACACAACAAATGTTCACATGTTGGGTCAGAGGTGGAACTGAAGCCAGCCAGAACTGGCCCTGGCCAGCAAGTGGGGGTGCTCCAGCAGCCTCCGAGGCAGCTTCTGAACCATTCCTCTCCTGAACCACACGTCTCTCACATAATTGGCCGTTTTAGAAGTGCTCTGCTGCTGTGCATGCATGTTACATCAAGGCTGTAGAGTGCTTTTAGGGGCCGGATCATGTAAAAATTGTAACCTGTGTAGGCACTCTAAGTGACTTGCTTAATGTTACAGAGGATTTCTTTGGTGGACCAGGGGACTAAATCTATACCTTTGGAGTCCCAGTTCAGTGTCTAACTCACAATTGTCATCCTTCCTGCATTGAAATTTGATCTATACTGTTAGGAATAGTAGGAAGTGCAGGATATGGAGAAACAAGATGCGTAAGGATGCTAAGACAGAAAAAACTAATACATACTTTCATACTTTGGCTAAACAAGATGGGAATCAGGATCATGGAAACTCTTTGCAACCAATCTAAGTAGTTTAACACATATGTAGAATGAACAACACAAGAAAGATGCATTTATGGCTATAAATAAGAGTAGCATGAGTAAAGTGCAAAAATGAAAAATTAAGCTAAATATTAGGAGAAAGGCCCTGGCACAATTTTGTTAGGCTATAAAATATTTTGATATGGAAACAGTCTGAGCAGAACACTAGGGATCATAGATAAGGGCTAGGGAGATCGTTTAGATAACCTTTCCCATCAAAAATTATTTTCTGCAGTTTAACCTATGTTTTCCCCATTTTGTCTTGCAGCTTGTAGACTACAGAGTAGAGTTCAGTAAGTGGTGGGTGACTGAGTTTAAGACCATCAAATTTCCTTCTCAGGGAACTGTCTTTGATTTTTACATTGATCCGGAAACAAAGAAATTTGAGCCTTGGTCTAAACTTATCCCCAAATTTGAATTTGATCCAGAACTGCCATTACAAGTAAGTCAATCTGTTTGCTTTTCTGCTTTTAAAGAGTATAGGAGATATATATGTGTGTCTGTGTGCACATTACGTCTCTTTGCACTATGATTTATTAGCACTGGAGTGATAAAATGAATGTTTGTTAATAAAAGTGACATTCTACGGTAAATATATTAATTCTAAAGTTATTAAGCTGCCCAACTGGTTTAGTCTTTTGTGATTACCAAAAAAAGCTTCGTTACAGAAATGATACTCTTGTTACAATGAATGGGAATGTGTTCGCTAGGTGGGGCAAATTGGATCAAGGTTACCTGCAAAAATATAGTGCTGTCCCAATTATTAGTCACATATCCTCATGCTGCATGGATCTTTTCATGAAAATTCACTGTAGCAATATCACAAAATAGTTCATTTTTTACCTGAAAAAATGAAATATTTCACTTTTGAGGTAGATTTTTTTGACAAAATGGAACTTTTCCACAGAAAGATTTTAATGAAAATGTGTTTAGTTACAAAAGTTTCATCAGGAAACACTTATAATGGAAACATTTTGATCAACCCCTGGGAAAACCTATTTTACTAATGACACAGTTTCACCAAGGCAGTTAGTAACTTTCAATTTAAGTGTTGGTCAGGGGTTTATTGAACATTGGTGCAGCTTACTTTGGGTACACATGTTTCCTTACATGTTTGTATCTTGCTTGGCTTGATCAGGATCCTCCTACACCTGTCATCTGACTTTAGCTGCAAGAGGAAGGTTGGTTTGAGACTCACTGCGTGTTTCCACCTTGCTTTCTATAGGCTTGTCTGGTGCCTACCAGTGAAACCATACGAGTAAGGTACTTCATGGACAAGCTCCTGGAACAACAGAGGCCAGTCATGCTTGTGGGTAATGCAGGCACTGGGAAATCTGTGCTAGTAGGAAGCAAACTCTCTTCACTGGATACTGATGAGTACATGGTAAAGAATGTTCCATTCAACTATTACACCACCTCAGCCATGCTTCAAGGTAAGATAACAGATGGGCTATTAGAATTCCATGGAGGCACAAGTTAAACAATAATTTTCCCATTTGACAAGCATAAATGAATTCACAGTTGGGTGTGAAGGGTAACTGGAGACACTGTAGTGAGCATTCTGAATAGTTGGGGAAGGCACCTTTGAAAGGCTGAAGCTTAGTTTTATTGACATTAGTGTTTCACAGAAACCTCTGAACTCTGAATTCCACTGTGAAACACAATTTTTTTTGACATTATCCCTTCCTTCTCTCAGTGATGACAGTTTGTCACTGATTGCTGTGAAAGGAAGTCACAGGCCATTCAAGGTCTCCCCACAATCCATGTAGCTCTGACATTGCGCATGGTAGTGGAGTAGGCTTACGGAGACACTACTGGAGTGTTTTCCTAGGAAACAGGAGGCAAAGCCATCTGCTAGAGCTAAGAGTAGTCAGAGGTGCACATGTGTCAGCATCACCAGTTTATCTGGCCTGTGACTCATTCAGAAAGCCAAGTCTTTTGGGGCTCCCAGAGTCAAGAAAAACTCATATTTCTTATAAAACTAGGCCAAAGAGATTACAGCTCCCCAGGGACACATGAGCCTTTCTCACAGTTCAGGGCAGCCAAGTTCAGTCAGTGAAAGCTAGGGGATGAATTTGGATTAGTTGACAGGGAGAGGAGCCATTCAGTTTTTACTGGGTGGGTGGCAATATGGGACTGGGGCAGTTGATGAAGTATTGCAGAGATTCAGTCCAACTGGGAATGAAAGAAAAAGCAAGCAGCCCTTTCCCCTGCAGTTGCTGTCACTCCACTCTAGGTTTGCCTTGTTATTTTCCATTCTTAGTGGCATGCAGTCTTGTGTGTATTGTTGCCATTGCAATAGCTCATGGATATGATCCACTTCAGTTCTCTTTTAGTTCCCTGTTTCAAGACTACCCTCAAGGGCATCCATGACACCCCCTCATGGGGGGAATTAATCCCGCCCCACTCCAGCTCCTCAGGCTAACCGCCTTTACTGCTTCACTTGTCACACTGATGCAATGTGATGTTGCTTTGGGATGCTCCCCCTGCAGAGTCCTTGATTGAGCCTGATGAATCTGCACTTGGCCTAGCTCAAACTGTTTAACCCTTTTCACCAACAGACCCTAAGTCCACTAACTCCAATTCTGTGCCTCACTGGCACTGACTGTGCCCTACTAGTCCTAATCATGGCCTCCTGGCCCTAACCATGCCTTAGGGCCATGAAGTGTTGACTCTACCCTCCTCTGTAACCACCTCCATGCCTTGTGGGTTTTACTCTTAGCTCCATTTGCCGGGCCATCAGCTCACCTACCTCTACCCCCAACTCCCGCCAGCCCTTTGCAGGGCTGCTGCTTTGCTGCCTTGAGCCCAGTGGGTCCCAGACTCTTGTAGGGTTCAAAGCACAGAGTGCTTCTCAGAAGGCCCTGTCATCTCAGTCTGCCCCTTTAGCCACTCCCAGACCTTCAGTTCAACCAAAACAAAACCCACACTAACCAGTCTCTGACTTAGACTAAAAACCCTGCCTCAGGTCTCTACATTACAACAAAGCCCCATCCCCTATTTGCTGACTCCCTCCCAATCTTCAGGATACTTTCCTGAATCTGCAGAAGTTACTTGTAGCCCTGTAATCCTTATCGCCAGCTTCTCCTGGCTGCTTACCCTTTTGTAGCTATCCCTTAGTCATCTGCCTGCATCTGATTGCAGGTGTTGCCTGCTGCACTTTTCCTCTTAAGGTAGCAGGGTCCTGTGAGCCCTGTTACATTCTCCCTTTGTATTTCCTCTAATCATTTATGAAGTGGGAAAAAAAACTTATGTTAATGTTTTAAAAAACGCCTTTCATAGCTGCATAGTGATGGAATGAATGCTCTGTTCTGTAATAGTAGGTGAAGTCAGGTAGGAATTTGGGCATGGTTTGATTAAAACTCTTCAAATAAGCATTTAGCTTTTATTTGAAATGTTTGCATGGATATTGTATGCTAGGAATGCATAAATTATTAACATCTTTATAAATTTAACAGTGATTTTAAAGCGAGCTTGAACTTGGATGAAGAGAGGAATTCATATGGAATGAGATGGGCAGCAAGATTTGCTTTTAAAGAGAATGCCATTTAGATCACAAGCAAATGCAAGCTGGCATAATATCACAAGTAAATCCATGCCAGCGTTACACATAGCTGAACTTATGGAAGTATTGGCCCAGTGTCTGAGCAACGTAGTGGTGGCAAGGAATCTTATTTGTTATATGATAAAACTCAATATGTTATGGAAAAAGTAATGTGATAGGATAAAGGGTCTGGGTTCAGAAATCACCTTGTGTATTATGCAAAATCAAGTACTTGCAATGTGCATGTTTGGGTATAGAGGTAGTTGTGCAATGTGAGATCTAGCAACCTCAAGCTTCAGCACTTTGTCTGGTCACTTGCAGGGGTTAGCAAAATTTTTTTTTCCCCTTTCATAAATAGTATTGGCTTCTGGGAATTTTTTTGCCTTCCTCTGAAGCCGCAGTTGTCAACCAGGGGTTGGGTACTTTGAAAGGTCCCAGGGGTACACAGGGGCAAGTGAGGATGGAGCACCACCACCCCATGCTGCTGCCTCACAGGAGCAGGGCTAGGGCAGGGCAAAAGCAGGGCCACAGATGTTGCATTGCCACCACTCCACCATTCGCCACACCCCCACTCATTCTGACCCACTTAGTCCAGTCTCTTGCCACCCATACCCCGTGGAGGACACTTACTAAAAAGGGGCCACCAGGGGTCACTTGTTAAAAAAGAATTGAAAACCCCTGCTCTGAAGCACTGGACATTGGCTGCAGCTAAGTATTTGAGGGGGGTGGGGACTAGGGAGGAAGGGTTAGACCAGGCTGGTACTTAGAAAATTTAGAGGTTCCTAGGTCTTTCACTGAAAGTCATACTGGGTGTGTCTATACATTTAAATGCTGCTAGAGGGGCTTACTCTGGAGTAAATTATTGCAAAGTAATTTACTTCACCTTGGGCAGGTGTCTACACATGCAGGCATTTAAGAGGTTTGCTCCCACCCTGCTTTCTGCCCCTGGATGCAGGGCCTGGCAGAGAGCAGAAGGTCAGAAGACTGCTATCTTCTGGTGGGGTGTGAGGGGGGGACGGGGGGGGAGATTGCTCCCTACTCCCAGGAGCTGCCTACTGCCAGAGTGGGCCCCAATGGTGGAATCTGGGGTGGGACAGTGTCCCCCTGCCTTGGCATCATGGAGATCCTGGCTCTGGCTCCCCAATCGGGCACAAGGGGCTTAGAAAGAGCTGGGTGGGGGGCAGATCTCAGGCTCCTGCCCCAATCTATCAGTGGGGCAGCTAGCAGCGAGACCCTGTCTGGGGAGGGATTTCCTACCCAACAGGGAGCTCACTGCTAGCCGCCCCACTGGTGCATCGGGGGAGAGGGCTGGGACCTGCCCCTCCCCTGCAGCTCTTTCCAACCCCTGCCCCTGCCCCTGCCTTGATTGCCCAGTCAGGGCAATCAAGGGGAAAGAGCTGCAGGACTGGGACCTGCCCCCGACTGAGACAGTTTCTGGCCAGCCCTGGGCTGTGTGGGGAATTCTGCACACGCAGCCTGGAGCTGGCTGGGAACTTTCCCATTTTGGGCAGTTCCCATCTAGCTCCAGGCTACATATCCAGACATCCCTGAATAGCCTGGGACTGGCCAGGAACTGTTCCAGTCTAGGACAGGTCCCAGCCAGCTCTAGGCTGGGTGGCAAACTCTCTTCATGCAGGGAGCTCCCAGCCTCTGCTCCACAATTGGAGTGTTGGGCTGGAAGCTCCCTCCCACTAGGGCAGAGAGACATTGTCCTGGCTGAGACTCCACTACCAGAACCCTCTCTGGCATTGGGCAGCTCCCGGGGACAGAAAGTGATTTTTCTGCCCCCTGCTGCCGAGCTGACTGGGGACAAATTTGCTCCCAGTCAGCTGTCTACATGTGCCTTACTGCATAGTAGCTAATCCTCAGTTAATTTGCTACCAGCATTTGCAGGTACCAAATTAACTGCAGAGTACAGCAAATTACTGCATAGTAAGTGTCTGCATGTGCAGATGGTGATACTTACTGCGTAGTAATTTGCTCTACTGCACAGTAAAGTGTCTCATGTAGACGCACCTACTTACAGTCAAATTTGATGTCTGGATAAAATGTTATTACTTAAATCAGAATTGCAGTCGGTGTGTAGTGGGGGAGGTCTTTTTAGCATGGGACATGGTTCTTATTCTAGGATCCTCTGAGTTAGGTACTGATCAAATATTTTTCTGCCATTTTAGTAGAACAACATTGGCAATGCTCTCATCTCCCCTACTTCTGCTTATAGCATGTCATAGAATATCAGTAGTGTTTCTGGGTACATATAGACATTTGGACAGCACTAAAAATGGCCACCCAATCTAACTTGGTTCATACAGAAAGGACTTTACACCTGTATCCCTAGTTAGGTGGTTCTAAGTGTGAACTGTACAGAAGTTCAGGAAGTTTAGATTGGTCTAACATGGCCAACCCAATCTAAGTTAACTGTACCTCCAGCGTAACATAATGTAGATTGGACCTGAGAAGACTGAACTAAGTGGACTTCTGTATAGCACCCAGCACATACCTGGTCGTGGGAAAGCCCACCCGCTGGCCTCAGCCCGGAGCTGTACTATTCCTACCCACTCCCTGGTAGTAGGCTATGTTTAGCCCCTCAGTCCTTTACCCCATTCCCAGATGGACCTCCCCCCACGACGGACCAGCTTGCCCCCCAAATACACTGTTCCACAAGCTGCTCTCAATGTTGGTTTTACCAGTGTTTGCCGGTGCTAGGAGCTGAGGAAATAAGTTAGGGGTGCAGGGAGGGGTGGGTGGTATTGGGGGGGGAGGGTTGATTCTCTGTGGGGGGTTGCTTTTTGGGGCAAGGGGGAGGAGAGGTCTAAAAGTAGCCCCTGGTCCTGGGCTGGAGGGGTGGGGAGTCCATTCCCCAAGTCCCTCTGAGGACCTGCTAGTCCTCCTCCTGATATAACCTCTGCCTAACCTCCCTGAATGTCTATATGTACCTTCTGGTTTGTGCCTTGTAGGTGCATAGGAAGGTTTGAAATGGTGACTTTTGGAGAACCCTTAGTTAAACGGTCATATGAGAATATAGGGATTAGACTTGCTGGCCTAAGAGGCCTGTTCCAGTCCTCTGTTACTATGTTTCTCCAGAACCTGCTGTGGAGCATCAAACCAAAAAAGGATTCATAACTACAAATATTCAGGAAGTTGTCCATACTCTGATCCCTGCTCCATCTCTCTGTCTGCATATTCCCTTCCATGAACACCCTCTTTTACACTATGGATGTAACACTCCTATCCAGAGATCTAGGCACGTTGTTCATTTCTCCTTATGTCAATTTGGTCCAATATGAGAGGATGAATTTCACCCTCTGAGAATGACTGGGGAACACCACTTTTTTATATTCCATTCTTCTTTCTTCAAATGACCTTTTATTTTTTTTTTCCTCAGAAAGCACCAGTAGTCTTTCAAAAGAGCTCTTCTGAAAGAATGAAAATGCAAGCCTTTTATCTTCAAGCCTTCCTAACTGAGTAAAAGAACTTTCTCTCATTTGTCTCCATATGAACTGTGCAAACATGTGCAGTTGGTGATATTTATATAGGCAGATCTGGCATCCTTTTTTATTTACTCAGACTGTGAGCTATGGATTAATTTTGGAACTCTCTTTTTCAAAGCATATATGACTAAGTCATCTACTGTGTGAATGAGTATAAGTGAATCAGACATAGCTTTGGTGTCTGCATTTGTTAGGAAAGATTTGTTGTTAAATTGTTCTTTACTGCTCATTTTTTACATTTAATTTCCTCTTTTCTGTGTAGATTGTCAATTGGCTGCTTGGTAAAACTCAGACACAGAGATTTTTGTTTTTAAAGAAAAAGGAAAGAAGGAAAATTTTAGAGCAGTGATTTCATTTACAAAGTGTCTTTCAGTATAAGGGTTTGTAAGGACTAGAGTGAGCAGTCCTTAGGAGCTCCATGGGGCAGATCTTCAGTTGATCTAAATTGTGCACAATAGATGTATAACAGTTTACATTGGCAGAGTCTGTGCCTCTGTGTGCTTAGCATACCCTTTGTAGACCTGGCCTATCCATGTAGCTTTGTGTTTTCATTTTGAACCTAATATGATTTATAAACTCTCATCTGAATACAAACACACAGTGAGTCATCTGCTCACTCAAATAGTTGTGCCTGCAAACAGTTGTGAGAAGGGGGAGAATCCAGGGTGTTGCAATTGCTTCCTTCTTCTACTGAATAGCTCACATGTCCACATCCCCAGATGCCTGGGTTCTCTGTGAAGTCTGTGAAATAACTGAGCTCAGACCATGGGTGGGGGGGATGGGTCAAGGTGCAGCTGAAGCCCCAGGGTCATCAGGAGACAAACAGGGGGGTGAGGAAGGGGACTGGGAAGGAAGGAGACACAGGACTGTGGAGCGAACTCACCTGCCACTGCTGCTTTCCCTAGTTGACCCAGGAGTGGGAAAACCCCAGGGCCACTCCTGCCCCTCTCCAGCCATAAGTTATGTGGGCATAGTGTGGGGAAGTGCCATACTTAGCTTTGGCAGCAGTAGCAATGGATGGGTCTCCCATTCCTGTACCTGGTCCCTGCCAGCACCTTGGGTGCAGCCCACTGACTCAAGAGCAGATGCGAGAATGTGGGAACTGCTTATCACTGCCACCGTCCCCAGATGAGCCTGGCACCCCTTGCAGCCACTTCCTGCAGTTCACAACAGTCAGGAGCAGCCTTGACCTCTGGGTCACCTGGAAACAGTGGCAGAAATGGGTGGGTTCCCCCTTCCTTTCCTGCAACCAGAGGCATAAAAAAGTGGGTTTATGTTCTAGGGGGAATAGTATCTGTTTTGAGGATTCAAAAAACTCCCCGGTGTCAGTAGTGTAACTGGTGGGGAGGAAGCACAGCTCCAGGCACCAACTTAGAAGGGGTGCCAAAATGGTGCTTCCCACCCTAGACACTGCTGCCTGTCTGTAGGAGCCAGGGGCGGGGACACGGCAGGAGTCATTTGGATATTTGAGTTCACAGAGCACGTGAGAGAATTGTCCATTCTCCTTCCCCTTCCCTCCCCTTACTTTCTGGCACGTCGCATCCTCATCACTCACCCCCTACTTCCCACAGGAAATTCTTGTCCAGGCAACCACACTTGACAGTTAAGCCTCTCTGCTGCTGCTGCCGCCACCAAATCATCCTACATTTGTGGGTATGTAACAGTTCATGTGATCAGACCCTAGGATTCAGTCCTGTCCTTTAAGGGTCACCACAGCCTGTCTTCATCTCTGAGCACCCAAATATCTAGTGCCTTGTTGACTCACCTTGACAGAAGTTAATGTAAACCCTCAGTCCAGACTAGAACACAATCCCCCTGTCACATCACAAGTACCCTGGCCTAATCTTCAAAGAGAGGCTTACTCTGGGCCTCTGGCCTGCTATACAAATAGTCCACTATTGCCCTCCCCTGGCAAAGCCCTTGAGTATAATAGAGTCCCTGCTACAGCTTCCCTACTCCCTTTACAGCTTCCCGTAGCTCTTGGCATTTAACACTCTAAAGTCTTTCATAACTTTTCTGAGTCAAGAAGTCTATCAAATGTTCTCAACACATAAACCAAACCACAGTCTCAAAAGAAGATCATCTACACTTGCAAGGTTGTTGCCCCTAGCAGTCTTTGCCAGGATTCATCCTGCATAGCACAGCCCCTTTTATTCCCTGTATCTGACAGTGTCTCTTCCAGCCTCTCTCCAGGCTTGGGTGCTAACTAGCTCCTTGCTGCAGCTCAGACTGCTTGCTACTAGGCTCCTCACTCTAATTCCTTACCCAGGCTCAGCCTCCTACCACCTGGCTGCCCTGAGGCCAGCTGACAAGCTATTTTGGCCGCTGTGCTTATATAGATAGAAAAAGGGCAGGGCGTAGTTTGTGATTGCTGCCTTAATGTCACAGATTCCCCTTCTCTGCCCTTATCCATAATAGGGCCAGAAGTCTCCCATTATAGGGTGTGCATCATGCATATGAGTTGTAGCTTCCAGTAATCTTCTGGTCCCACTGCTATAAATTTGAATTAACACACTTTTGAGAATAAACCAGAAAACCCTTTATTCACTCTGGGCTAAATCATATTTTGCAGTTACACAGGCCTATAACTGGAGTTTTTCCATATTTGCACACGGTTTGAGTTTCCATTTTGCCTTTGGCAAAATTAAGTTGCCTTGTGTATATACCTGCTGGAAGCAAAGTGAAGGAGGAAGAAGGCATTCTTACTTTTTAGCCCAGTAACTAACGGACTTGCTCAGAAATTAGAGACAGAGGCGCTAGGCCATCCTCACTTTAAAAGTTTTATCACTTGCTTCCTAGCTTTCATCGCTTGCTTCCTAGCACAGTTCTCTAACAAGTAGACTACAGGACAAGCAACGCCCAGGCTCCTCTACCGCCTCCCCTTTTGAATATGGCTATAACGGGATCCAAACCCTATTACTCAGGTATAATGGAGGGGGAAGAAAGGGGCCTGTAACAGGGAGCCAGGGAGCTCCTGCCACCTTAAGAGGATACAGCAGACTAAGCTGGGCACAGCTGCCTGAGTGCAGCCTAGCCTTTAATGAACTGGGAAACCCCCTGCCCCATCCAGAGCTGGGGGAAGGCACATAGAAAAGTGGTGTTGCTTTGAGGCCTATAAACCCAGGGTCTAAGCCAGAGCAGACAGTTGAGCCCTGTCAGTTGCAGGGAAAGGAGCTCCTGAGTGCTCCCTGGAGCTGCCAGGAGAGACATAAGGAGAGACAATGGTCTCTAGTGAGGCAACAGTTCAGAGCTGAGTGAGTTTATAGGTGTAAAGCAGTGACTTAATGTTATGATTTAAGCTTTATACCAGAGGACTGAGTTTGGCTGATAAGGGTGGATTGGAGTCTCTGTGCAAGGACTGAATTGTGGATAGAGTAGCATCTGCAAGACATATGGGCATGGCCATAGGTGTGGAAGGAGGCCACTAATTTAGCCCTTAAGGCAAGTAGGGCCCAAGGAAATGAGTACAGAGAGAGAGAGAGAGAGAGAGTGTGCACCTTAGGCTTCACCAGTCTCTGAGGACAGTTTTATTCATCAGCTTTTAACATCAAGGCATGGCAGAAAGGAAGCAGGGTGAGACTCTGGGAGGATAGACCAGGGGTTGGGCAGGAAGCTTCAGGTTTTATGCTTCCTGGATAAGATTTCTAACCATTGGGCCATTGATTCTCAACCTTTTAAAACTCAAGGCACCCCTTGGTAGTCTCAAGGCACTCTTTAGAAAATGAAGGCTCTTCATTTTCACTCAAGTTTTACCAGAGAAAAATAATAGTGTAGTTCTTCTATTTCAAAGAACTCAGAAAGACCACAGGTGGTCAGAATGTTTTACATCTATTTGAAATGGCTGGATTTATCTTGTGAATCATGTGAACACCTAGCAGTGTTAATATTGAGTGGCTCCCCACAGCACCCTTGACAAGATCTCATGTACCTTAGGGTAACATGGCATCCTACTAGAAAATCGCTGTACTAGCCTAATGGACTAAGATGGAAGGGACTCTCTTTCTCCAGTGTCTAGAAGCTGGTAGTTGTAGTTTGTGTTACTAAAACTTGGGGGTGCATGTGGCATTATGTAGGCTATTCTACTTTCCCATGTAGCCCAGCCAGAGTAAACTGCATGGGCATGCACTGGCAAAGCTGAACTGCATTCTGTGCATGCCAACAAACTGTAGTTTTAGAGTCATAGAAAATTAGAGGCAGAAGGGACCTCAAGAGGTCATCTAGTCCAAACCCTGTTCAAAGCAGAACCATCCCCAACTAGATTATCCCAGCCAAAGCTTTGTCTAGCCAGGTCTTGAAAACCTCCAAGAATGGGGATTCCACCACCTCTTTGGGTAACCTGTTCCCGTACTTTACTACCCTCCTAGCGAGAAAATTATTTCTAATATTGAACCTAAACTTCCCTTGCTGCACCTTGAAAGTATTGCTCCTTGTTCTGCCCTCAGCCACCACTGAGAACAGTCTAGCTCCATCTTCTTTTGTACCCCCCTTCAAGTAGTTGAAGGCTGCTATGAAATCCCATCTCAGTCTTCTCTTCTCTAGACTAAATAAGCCCAATTTCCTCAGCCTGTTCTCCTACGTCAAGTGGCTCAGTCCCCTCACCATTTTTGTTGCCCTTTGCTGGACTTTATCCAATTTTCCGTATCATTTCTGTAATGGGAGACTGAGAGCTGAACACAGTACTCCAGATGTGGCCTCACCAGTGCTGGGTAGAAGGGAAGCATCACATCCCTTGACATGTTAGCAACACACCTACTATTGCAGTCCAGTATGCCATTAGCCTTTTTGGCAACAAGGGCACACTGCTGCCTCTTGGCTTATTGTCCTCTTTAACTCCCAGGTCCTTCACTGCAGAGCTTCTGTCCAGCCAGCCAGGCCCACGCCTGTACCAGTGCATGGGATTTTTCTGTCCTAAGTGCAGGACTTTGCACTTGTAATTGTTGAACCTCATGAGATTTCTTTTAGTCCAATCTTCCAGTTTGTCTAGGTCACTCTGAATCCTAGCCTTACCCTCCAGCATATCTATTACTCCTGCCCCTTCCTCCCCCTCAGCTTGATGTCATCTGCAAACTTGCTGAGGGTGCACTCTATGCCATCTTCCTGGTTTTTGGTGAAGATACTGAACAAAACCTGCCCCAGGACTAACCCCTGGGGCACTCCACTTGATACTGGCTGCCCACTAGACATCGAACCATTAGTTATTACTCTTTGAGCCTGATGCTCCAGCCAGTTTTCCATCAACCTTACAGTCCATTCATCCAGCTCATACAGGTTTCTCTCAATTTGTGATACGTGCGTTCCCAGAGAACGATGCACAAATCTAATTTGCATAAAGCAAACCTACTTTATAATGTAACAAATAGGGATAGGTTCCCATGATGGTGATGGAAGGAAGAAGGGAGGGAGTGAGGCACTCACCCTGGCTCCGGGAGCAGCCAACACCAGCTGCCCATAGCAGCTGGGCTGCACTGTGTCCCAACCCCCCAGGGCTCTGCCCCACTCAATCCTTCCCATGCTGGAGCAGCCCCAGGAGTGGCTGACACTGGGCAGCCACTGTGCCCTGGTGCAGGCTGCTGGTGTCAGATGCTCCAACAGCCACTCCAGCATGGGTTGGGGTGAGCATGAACAAATGGAATCCCAGGCATCATGGGGCGTGGCACTCACCCCAGCCCTGGGAGCAGCTGACACCAGCTGCCTGTCGTAGCTAAGCTGCACCATGCCTCATTGCCCCCAGGCTACCTGCCCAAGCCTGGGGTCTGGTGCATCTGGACCCCAACACTGAAGCCATGTCCTTGGCCCACAGTGGCAATGGTTGGCATGGAGGAGACTGGCTGGTGCTAGTGGCAAGAGTTCTGGCATGGGAAAGTGGATCCCCCTCTTCCACATCCCCTTGCCTCTGCACTTCTGCCTCCCTCTGTTCACCAGTACTTCCATCCAGTGATCAAAGGTTTTGGTGCTGCCAGTATGCATGCTCCCCTTCACTCTCAGGTCGCATGTGCACACCAGCATGTGGACTGTACTGGACCGCAATGGATCCAGCCATTTCCTGATACCCTCCTTCAGCTGCCTCACCAGTGCCTGCATGTTTGGTGACAGCGGTTTGCCACAGCCAGAAACACTGATCCCCTGGAACTTCTCCATTTGGTTCTCAGGTTCCCTCACTACAGGGATCTTGTGGCTAAGGAGGCCATCACCAGCGCTGAGGGTCTCAGTGGCCTTGAGGAATGGCTTGAGGACCACCAAGATCTGGGAGATGGTATTCCACCCTGCTTTCTTAAGGGAGCCGCTGATCCCAATCCCCCTGAGCAAGGCCATCTCATGGATGGCCTTCTGTTGCTCCACCAGCCTTTCCAGCATCAGGTGTGTGGAGTTCCACAGAGTCTCCACATCCTGCATGATTTTGTGCTGTGGGATGCTCAGCTCTTCTTGTTTCTCCTGCAGCACCTTATCCTCCTTGATGCTGCAGTGGAAGTAGCTCACCACCTTCCTGCATTTGGAAATCACCTGGGTGGTAGTGATGGCACCATCACCAGCAGCCCCGTCCCCCTCCAAGGCATCCCTGACTATGAGGTGCAGCATGTGTGCCACATAACAGATGGACAGAAATTTGGCATCATAGACAGCCTTGACCATATCAGCCCAGTTGTCAGTGACCACGAAACCACAGGTCAGCTTGCCCTGGCCAACAAGACCCTGCACCATGCAATTCATGGCCACCATGATCTCCCTTGTTGCATGGAACTCTTACATTACCTTGGCTTGAAGGAAAGCCCACGAATGGCCTGACTGATTGTACCAGTGCCCTGTGAAGGAGAGGTAGGCGTGATCTCCAGCCTGGCTACTTCAAATGTCCAAGGTGAAGTGCAAGGCTACCTGTGGCCCTGCCTTGTGCAGCTCCTCCCTCAACTACTCCCTGCATGCCTCATACAAGGAGGGCATCACCATCCTGCTAATGGTGGTGCATGTGGACACTATGTAGGATGAAGCCACAAGCACCATGAGAAGCCTGAACCCTGGCTGCTCAACTAAGGAGAAGGACTGGCCATCCAGAGCAAGCATGTCCCCAATGCTCTGGGTAACCTCGCTTGCCTTTGGAATGTGCCCCCCTTTGCTGCAGCTTTCACCCTTTGCCCCAGGGTAGCCTATGCCTGCTTCATGAGGACAGGGGCTTTAGAGCAAGAGGGAGACTTCCCTTTGGGCATACTTCCACTGGTGTCAGTCTGAGGAGTGGCAAGGGCAAGGGGGTGCTGCCTCCTGAGATGCAGCATTATTGCTGTGGTAGTGAAGTGTTTCACCTCCTTGCCCCAGCTGATCTGCCTTTGGCAGTGCTGGCAGATAGCATATTTGGAATCATCTGACACATCATACTGATCCCATGCTACACTGCCCCACCAATTCTGGGTTGAGGGCGGGGATCCTGCCTTATCCCAGTCCTCAGCAGGCAGAGGCACAACAACAGGGGAAGTTGAGCCATCTGACCCCACAACCTCCTCTGAGGTGCCTTCTGGAGAAGGAGACCTGGCTCTAGGGGAACTTTTAGGGGTGTGAAGCACAAACCAAGATTCCCCTTCAGTCCCCAGAATTTCTTTTGCTAATGTGCTTGGGTTCCCTGGTTCCAGATCCAGCTCCTCCTCTGGCACTGGGAGGCTCATGATGGGAGATGAAATTGGTGGGGAGGAGACTGTCATTCTGCTGATGGTGGCTATTTCTGATGCTAGGGGAGGTGGTGCAGGTGCAGGGGCAGGTACTACTTCCATCTCCTTGATCCCATTGGCAGCAGAAGACTCATGGCTGCCAAGAAAGAGCAGGGTTGGGGGAGAGGTGGAACTTGCAGCTCTATGTTTGGGTGGGGGGAGAGGTGGAACTTGCAGATCTAGCTCTCCTCCTACCCACTCTAGTCCTTCTTCCTCCACTGCCAGAAGACCCCACACCTGGCTTCATATTAATCTTTCCTGTGCTGCAAAAATTGTCTCTGTGTGTGTGCAGCTATAATATCTCTTCTTCTCTGATGTATGACTGTCTGACTTCTTCTGTGTTGTGTTTAGTCTGTATGTGAGTGTAACTATAATATTTCTTCTTCTTCTTCTTCTGTGTGTGCGTGTGTATGTGTAATGTATGTACTTTCCTGCACAATGATGGATCACACTGCCAGGGAAAAAGCAGCTTTCTTTTTTAAAAGTGTGTTGGGGGGAAGGGTAACAAGAACAAATAAGAGGTTTTTGGGGGAAGAATAAGCTTAGAAATGGATTCCATTAGGATCTGCTCCATGATTTTTCCAGGGATGGAGGTGAGGCTGACAGGTCTGTAGCTCCCTGGATCTTCGTTTTTTCCCTTTTAAATATGGGCACTACGTTTGCCCTTTTCCAGTCATCTGGGACCTCTTCTGATAGCCATGGATTTTCAGAGATGATGGCCAGTAGCTCTGCCAAGGATGTGATTGCAGAGCTACTGACCATCATCTCTGAAAATCCATGGTTATCAACAGAGGTGAGCCCTTGGGTGCATGCCATCTGGCCCCATGGACTTACATATGTCCAACTTTTCTAAATAGTCCCTAATCTGTTTTTTTGCCACTGTTGGCTGCTCACCTTCCTTCCCAAACTGTGGTGTCTGCTGCAGTAGTCTGGGAGCTGACCTTGCCTGTGAAGACTGAGGCAAAAAAGGCATGGAGCACTTCAGCCTTTTCTGTGTATTTTGTCACATGGTTACCTTCCTCATTCAGTAAGGGACCCACACTTCTCCTAATCCTCCCCTTCCTACCAACATACTTGTAAAGACCTTTGTTGCTATTCTTTATATCCCTGGCTATCTGCAGCTCCAATTGCTCTTTGACCTTCCTGACTTCTGCCCTACATGCCCAAGCAATGCTCTTATATTTGTTCCTAGCTATTTGTCCAAGTTTCCACTTCTTATAAGCTTCCTTTTCATGATTTAGTTTACTGAAGAGTTCCCTGCTAAACCAAGCTGTTTTTTTGCCATACCTTGCTTGTCTTTTGACATATTGGAATGGTTTTTTTCCTGCACTCTTTACAGTATAGCCAACTGTCCTGGACTCCTTTCCCCATCAGACTGGTTTCTCAGGAGATCCTTAATTACAGTACATCAGAGCAGCCTCCCTGCATGTATAGAGGTGCTCTAGTTGCCTAAAGAAGTAAGTGAACAAGAATGAATCATTCTGTGCCTGGACAAAATTGGTACCAAACAAAAGTCAGGAATGTAATAAATTAAAAATGTATCAGAATGTAAAATGTGAAAATGTCAAATATTGAAAGCAAATGCTTGCTAAATGCCTTCCTGACTTATGCAGCTATGTATGTGGCCCTTAAGTGTATAAAGTGAAATAGGATTTAAGCCATCAATAAGATGGTCAAACTAACAAAAGGGATGGATATAAGGTTATGCAAATCTAAAAGTTTTCAAAATCACGCTTCTTTTAGACATACAGTCTCCCTTGAATACTCCAGTCACAAGCTAATAAATGTGCCATTGCACAGTGCCATTTTCTGATTACGTATTTATCAATCAATCAAAACAATGATTGTGAACCAAGCAGGTATCTTTCACTATCTGAAATATTTTCACATTTTACATTCTGATAACTTTTTAAGTTATTACAGCCCTGGCATTTGTTTGGTACCAACTTTGTCCAGGCACAGAATGATCCTTCTTGTCTATTTAATTCTTCAGGCAACTAGGGTGCAACTAAGGCAACACATGTAGGAAGTCTGCTCCGACACATAAATCAAGTCTGCTGAAGCATGTAAATTATCGTGTTCCAGCAGACTCCAGTGTAACATGTATCAGCCTCTGTGGGGGTGTAGTTTTTCAATGTGAGGATGTTGATACACGTGACTCTGAGTGCTTTAATTAGAGTGTCTTTTGGAGCCACTCTTATTAAAGCACTCCACTTCCCCCCAGAGCATGTCTATAAACATCCTTAGTGCCTACCAATACATTCCACATTTTGTTGCATGAAAAGGTTTTGTTACATCAAGAACCAGTTTGGTCCAGCAATTCAGTTATTATATTAGTTCTAGATAGTTTCAGAAGTTAATGCTTTCCAGCATTTTAAATAAGCCTACTAACTCAGCCAACAATATCTTGACTAACCGTCACTCTGCCTGCCCTATAAAAATGCAATCATAGCACTATGGGTTTATCTCCATCTCTTGTTCCCTCCTGCATTCTCTATCCCTGGGTCTCCTGCTTTCCTTTCTTTTTGTCTCCTCCCTTAAATATTTATGGATTTCTTTTCACCTCTCCCTTCATTATAGTTTCATAGATGTTAGGGTCAGAAGGGACCTATTAGATCATCAAGTCTGACCCCCTGTCCTGGGCAGGAATGAGTGCTGGGGTCAGATGACCCCAGCCAGGTGTCTGTCCAATATCCTTTTAAACACCTGCAAGGAATAGTATAGCACCACCTCCTT
>JAGPOW010001327.1:20106591-20123601 GCA_030014935.1 Caiman crocodilus
ATCCTTATTAAACTGCATCCTATTCTGTTTGACTCATTTCCCCAGCCTGTCCAAATCAGCCTGGATTCACTCTCTGCCATCTAGTTTGTGTAACTCCCCACATAGTTTGGTGTCATCAGCAAACTTGGACAGTGTGCTTTCTACTCCCTCGTCCAAATCACTAATGAAGATATTGAATAGTGCTGGTCCTAGGACAGGGCCTTGGGGGACTCCGCTGCCCTCACTTCTCCAGGTAGAAACTGACCTGTCCACCACCACTCTCTGGGTGTGTCCCATAAGCCAATTTTCTACCCACCGGACTGTGTAATAATATATATTGCAACTGTTTAGTTTATTCATAAGAATTGGGTGTCACACTGTGTCAACGGCCTTTTTAAAATCTAAGTAAATAACAACATCTACCTCTATTCCGTCATCCAAGCATTTTGTGATCTGGTTGTGAAATTAAACCAGGTTATTCAGGCAGGATCTTCCTGTTATGAACCCATGCTGATTGATTGTCCCTTAGCATCATTTTACCTGCTGGTCCCTCACAAATGTGGTCCTTAACAATTTTCTCAAAAGTCTTGCCAAGGATAGAGGTGAGACTAACTGGCTTATAGTTACCCGGTTCCTCTTTCCTCCCCTTCTTGAAAATAGAGACCACATTGGGTCTTTCCAATCCTCCGGGACCTGTCCTGTGCACCGTGAGTGCTCAAACAGTTGTGCCAGCAGCTCTGCTATGACTCCAGCTAATTCCCTAAGTACCCTAGAACGAAGATCATCAAGACCTGTTGACTTAAATACATTCAACCCCTCCAGGTGCCCCTTTACTAGGTCAGCTCAAACAGTTGGTGGGTTCGTATCTATACTGGGCTTACCTAAGGTCCTACTGAGATGTGTATTTGTATCCATGTCCAGGAACACAGATGCAAAGAAATCATTTAGAAGCTCCACTTTGGCCATCCTATCTGTTACCAGTTGACGTAGTTCATCCTGAAGGGGCTCTAAGTTACCCTGTACCTTCTTTTTACTTCCTATGTACTTAAAGAATGACTTTTTGTTATCCTTAACTTCTGCGGCCAGCCTAAGCTCCATTTCCACTTTGGCTCTCCTCACTGTTTCCCTGCAAGCTTGAGCCAAGCAGGTATATTCCTCCTTAGTGGCAGCCCCCTGCTTCCACAGCATTTTTTTTTCCCCTCCAGCCTGTAGGCATCTTTTTTCCCCCCAGCCTCTCCTGGATTTCCCTGCTCCACCAAAAGGGTTTCTTTACATTTTTGCCCCCTTTTATGTGTACTGGGATGGTCCTTTTCTGTGCCTGCAGGATTAGTCCCTTGAGAAATGCTCACCCTTCCTGGACTCCCATCTCTCCAAGGCTTTTACCATCCAGTCGGTCCCTAACTAATCTCCTAAGCTTGTTGAAGTTGGTCTCCTGACATCTAGCACTTCTGCCCTACTAGTTATCTTCCCCACCTTTCTCCAGATAGTGAACACTATCCGTAGGTGGTCACTATCACCTAGGTTCCCTTGCACCTGCAGTTTCCCCACCAAGTCATCCTCTGTGGCCAGTACCAAGTCTAGTAAGGCATCTCCCCTAGTGGGAATGCGAACCTCCTGAGATAGGTGAAGGTCCTGTAAGGAGGTTAGAAACTTTTGTGAATGGGCAGACCTGGCTGCCTGTTTTTCCCAAGAGATGTCTGGGAAGTTAAAGTCACCCATGATGACCAGGTCCTTTGAGTGTGTTGCCTCTGAGAGCTGTCTCAAGAATTCTAGGCCTAATTCATTCCCCTGATGTGGGGGTCTGTAGTAGACCCCCACTACCAAGTCCCTTTCACCCTGACCCCCTGTAACCTAACCCATAGTACCTCAATTTACCCTTCTTCCTGTCTCAAATTAACTATGGAAGATGTATATTGCTCCTTAACATAGAGAGCAACTCACCCATCCCTTTTTCCCCACTCTGTCCTGTCTGTACAGCCTGTAGCCTTCCATGTCCACTGCCCAAGGATGGGTAGGATCCCACCAAGTTTCTGTTAGCCCAACCAGGTCAAATTCTTTATTAACAAGCAGAAGTGCAAGGTCCTCCTGCTTGTTCCCCATGCTCCTACCTTTAGTATAGAGGCATCTAAGCCCCACAATAAGTGCTGTTGCTATTTCCCCATTCTGATGCTTAGCAGGGCCCTTGGTACTTACCTGGACTGTTCCAGCACGTGGCTTGAGGTTCATTGTTCCTGGCCTCTCCCTGTCAACATCCCTGTCCCATGATGAACCTAGTTTAAAGCCTGGCATAAGAGATCAACCAACCTGTAAGAGAAAAGACTCTTACCTCTTGGAGAGAGATGTAGCCCATCTCATCCAAACAAGGCTTTATCCTGGAAGTGCAAGTAGTTGTCAAGGAATCCAAACCCCACACAGTGGCACCAGCTCCAAAGCTGTGAGTTGGCCTCTATAATGCAATTGCTGTGGTGCTGTCCTCGACTGCTGACTGGTAGGATGGATGAGAAGACCACCTATGCCCCCACTCCTCTGAGCATGGCTCCCAGCACCATGTAGTCACTCATGACCCCACCTGGACTACTCTGTGCTGCGTCATTCGTTCCCACGTGGATGAGACTCATAGGATAGTAGTCAGAGGGTCTAATTAGGTCTGGAATCCTCGTTGTGACTTCTCAAATCTGGGCTCCAGGTAGGCAGCATATCTCCCATACTGTGGGATCCGGGTGGCAAATGGCTCCCTCTTTTTCTCTCAGGAGGGAGTCACCCACCACAATGACCCAATGTCTTCTCCTCTGGCTGCACAGCTCTCTCTTAGTAGTGGTGCTTGGTAGTGCCTGTGGCAGTGGCCTACACTGCTGTGCTCTCTGTCAGCGATGCTAGGGCCTTGTATCTTTTCTCCAGCTGCACTGAGGGAGTCGCCCTGGGCTTGCAATGTCTATCCCCTGAGATTACTGTCTGCCATCCAGCTGCATCAACTCCCTCCTATGTCTCTTTCTCTCCAGGTGTGTGAATCCATCAATCTCCTCCTCAATTGCCCTGATACCCTGCAGCCTGCTCACCTCTGCCTCGAGTTCCTTCAGCTGCCTCTCCAGGGCCTCAATCTGGGCACGTGTGAGACAGGTGAAAGGAGTCCCAGCTCTCCCGCTACTCCTGGGCCCTCAAGGGCGCACCAAGGACCCCCTGCAGGCAGGAGGTCTGGGTGCCACCGACTCACCCAATGGCTTCATCTGGTTGGAGACTTCAGTGGAGCCCTGGGCAGGGGGAAGCATCAGGGAAGGGTTCCTGGCTGCACTCTGAGTCACCACCCCCATTAAAGACCCTCATGTGCACTCATCTGACAGCTCTGATGACTCTGTCCAAAGCCGTTGACTCTGATGCATGGAGTCTCAGGCCCCTCCTGCTCTTCCTCCTGTGTGAACTCCTGTGCAAACCCCAGCACCCCTTGAAGAGCACACCTGTTTGCCTGGCTCTGGAGCATGGCTCCCGCCCAGCGCATCTAAGTGGGGATGGAAGGGAAGAAAAACCGCTTCCCAGTTCCCTAAAGATGGCCTGGCTCCCTTCCTCCCTTCATCCTGCCCAGCTTACCTTTTTGCTGCTGCTGGCTCCTTACTCCTCGCTGCACTGCTTGGTGGGGTTGAGGGAGCTGAGGGCACACATGCACTGGTGCACACATGTGCTCACAGGACCATACCAACTATATCATACCTCCCAAGGCTTTGTCTACCCAGGCCTTAAAAACCTCCAAGGATAGAGAGCGCACAACCTCGCTGGGTAGCCTGTTGCAGTGCTCTACTACCCTCCTTGCGAGAGATTTTTTTCCTAATATCTAACCTAAACTTCTTGTGTTGCAACTTGAGACCATTGCTCCTGCCACCACCGAGAACACCACCTGCCACCACCGAGAACAATCTAGCTCCATCCTCTCTGTAAACACCTCTTCTGGTAGCTAAAGACTGCTATTAAATCCCCTCTCAGTCTTCTCTTCTCCATTCTGAATAAGCCTAGTTCCTTCAGACTCTCCTCAGAAGCGATATGTCCCAGCCCCGTAATCATTTTCATTGCCATCAGCTGTTCTTTCCAATTTGTCCACATCCTTTCTGTAGTGGGTGGTCCAAAATTGGACACATAATCCAGATGTAGTTCACTAGTACTGAATAGAGGGGAAGAATCACTTCCCTCAGTCTGTTGGCAATAGTCCTATATGTGCAGCCCAGTATGCCATTCTTTGCAACAAGGGCACACTGGCTCCTATTATTGTTCACTGTAATCCCAGGTCCTTGTCTCTAGAGCTGGTACCTAACCAGTTGGTCCTCAGATTGTATTGATGCATGGGATTGTTCTGTCCTAAGTGAATGATTTGCACTTGTCCATGTTGGAACTTCATGACATTTCTTTTGGTCTAGTCTTCCAATTTGGTGAGGTCATTCTGAACCCAGGCCTACCTTCCAGCATATCTACTACTCTCCACAGTTTAGTGCCTTGCACAAACTTACTGAGGGTGCATTCCATCACATCTTCCAAATCATTGTTAAAGATATCGAATAAAACTAGCCCCAGGACCGATCCCTTGGGCATTCCACTTGAAATTGGCTGCCAGCTAGGCATCGAGCCATTGACTACCCCTTTAAGCACAATGATACAGCCAGTTTTCTATCCACCTTAGAGTTCATTCATTCAAACTGTAGTTCCTTAGCTTACTTAAGAGAATGTTGAGGGAGACCACATCACAAGCCTTGCCAAAGTCAAGGTATATCACATTCACATCTCTTCCTCCATCTAGAGAAACAGTCCTTTCATCCTAGAAGGCCATAAAGTTGGTCTGGCATGATTTGTCCTTGGTAAATACATGCTGACTGTTCCTAATCACCTTCTTCTCCTCCAAGTGCTTAGAAATGGATTCCTTGAGGACCTGCCCCATGATTTTTCCAGGGACTGAGGTGAGGCTGACAAGTCTGTAGTTCCTTGGATCCTCCTTCTTCCCTTTCTTAAAGATGGACACTATATTTGCCCTTTTCCAGTCATCTGGGACTTCTCCCACCTGCCCTGAGTTTTCAAAGATAATGACCAGCAGCTCTGCAGTCACATCATCCACTCCCTAAGCACCTCAGGTGCATCGTGTCCAGCCCCATGGACTTGCCATTGTTAGCTGTTTACCTCCTCTCTAGACTGTGCTGCCAGGTACAGTAGTCTGGAAGGTGGCCTTGCCCGTGAAGAGTTAGGTGAAAAAGGAATCAAGTACTTCATCTGTCACTAAGTTGCCTCCCCCATTCAGTAAGGGACCCACACTTTCCCTGGTCTTTCTCTTGTTGCTGACATACTTCTATAGATGCTTCTTGTTACCTTTTATGTCCCTTGCTAGCTGCAAGGCCAATTGTGCTTTGTCCTTCTGGATTTCATCTCTGCGTGCCCAAGCAGTACTTGTATATTTCTCCTGATTTGTTTGTCTAAGTTTCCACTTCTTGTAAGCTTCCTTTCTGTGTTTTAGCTCACTGAAGAATTTCATGCCAAGCCAAGTTTGTCTTGTGCCATACTTGCTCTTCTTCTTGCGCATTGGGTTTATTTGTTCCTGCCCCCCTCAGTAAGGTTTCTTTAAAGTACAGCCAGCTCTCCTGGATGCCCTTCCCCTCAGACTGGCCTCCCAGGGAATCCTGTCTACCAATTCCTTGGGTGAGTCAGTCTGTTTTTCTGATGTCCAGGTTCTTTATTTTGCTGCTTTCCTTTCTGTCTTCAGGATCCTGAATGCAGTCATTTCATGGTCACTGCTGCCCAAGTTGCCATTCACGACTACATTCCCCACCATTTTTTCCCTGTTTGTGAGCAACAGATCAAGAAGAGCATGGCCCCTCTTTGGCCTCTCCAACTACAAATTACAAATTCCACTCTGGAATTTCACATACTAATTCCAAATACAATTCTGATATCTGTATTAAGTGGAGTTGGTGAGTCCAAATCTGAAATAACAATATACCAAACATAGTATTGCATCCACCAGTGGCAGAGTGACAGGATCAGCTCCCTGAGTGCCAGTGGGGATGGCGAGGGTGAAAGAAACTGGCTTTTTCTACAGCCATGCAATCATGACAGCAGCAGCAATCAAAAGTTTCTGTTGTCCCTGTGTGTGACTGCTGTCTAAGGTGCCTGATCACATTGTTTTTCTGCTGGCATTCACAAGCCATGATAAATTTGTTAATACCATTGGGCCAAACAAGCTCTCAAAAATGTAAAAAACTTGCAAACAGCCTCAAAGCTGTTTAAAAATATGTTATTATAGAGGCTTAAGAAAAGTTGAATACAACAAATCAAAAAGGGCACCAAAACATTCAGCAAAACCCCTTCATGGTTTAATAGCAATGTTAAGGTTTTGAAAGGCAAAATGGCACCAAAGAATGAAGGGTGTGTCCAAATGAGGGAAACAGGAGACCCCACAAGCTCCATTAGGCCAGTGTAAAAGTGTAATAAGATAGGGGAAAACAGAGTTTGAGAACTGTTTAAAAAAGGGTGTTAAAATTAATAATAACAACTTTTTTTAAATGAATCGTAGGTAGGAAGTCAGCTAGAGAATTGGTGGGATCATTAGATGTAAAAAGGTGTACTTAGGGATGATGATGAGGGGTAGAGAAGCTAAATTAATTATTTTAATTTGTTTTTTACTATAGGAGATATTGGTAGAATCCCCACATCAGATGCATTCTTAGCAAATAGTTCTGAAGGGTTGGATCACATTGAAGTGACAGCAGACATGTGACAGGCCTCCTGCCTCTGTTACATCATTGATTCCCCAGGGGAGCCAGTTGGGGCTTGCTTGGGCCCTCCAGATTACTAACAACCTCCCTACCTCTTCTGCCATGCCTTTGTTTTTGGTCTTTGGTTTGGGAGGCAACCCTCACATCACAGGAGTGGAACCTCAGGTGCTTTTTTCTGCCACGCTCATCACAGGGCTCCTCTGCCTGGGCTAAATTCAGTTTCTTCAGGGTTCCTTGCCTCTCTGTTTAGTTCACTGGCCTATTTGCCCCTTAGTTTGGTTCACCTGAGGGCCTGATAAGTCATTTTCAGCTTCCCCAGGCCTGGCAGCCCAATTAGCTTCCCTAGGGCCTGACTGTTCCCTGGTATACTCAAACCTATACTCAAACTCAAAATAGACTGTGCACCTCTTAAGAGTATCTGCAGCAGTCTCCTTTCTCTCCTTATAGCCATCCATGTGTGCTGGGTTTTTGGCCCCAAATTAGCAACAAACATAAACTCTCTCCTGTATGCTCACTCCCCATGTTCTCCTCAGTCACAGCTCTCACAGTCCTACTGGAAATTCTTTCCATGAGCTCAGCCTGGGCCAGAATGATTCCTCTGCCCTGGAGCACAGCTTGTCTTTCTCTCGGTTCTGTCCCTTCCACAAACAACTTTCTTTGCCTTTCTGGCAGGGACTCCCCATTACCTAATTACCAGGGATCCTGGTTTTCCCTGATACAAAATCACAAATTCTCTAATAAAAACAGGGAACAGCAGGGCCTCATGGAGAAGCTGCTCACCACTACGAGCTCAGTGCTTCCCTGGTGATGCAGCCCCTGTGGACATGACTTTTGAGGGGTGCAACCCCTGTGCCGCTGCCCTCACTGCAGCCACATGCAGGAGGTGCATCACCAGGGCAGTGCAGAGCTTGCAGCAATGAGCAGCTTCTTTATGCAGCTCTGCTGTTCCCTGCCATGCCAGGTCACACCCACTGGGCTGCAGAGGCCCCGTGGTAAGGCAGCAGAATGGGAGCCCACGCAGGCAGCTCGTACCTACCCCATACACAGATCTGGGGGGTATGGGTCCCCACTGCCCCCCTTGGGAGTGCGTGCCACAATGGGGAGCTGGCCCCACCCCCAGATGAGCCTCCTGGGGCCCCATCCCACTCCCTGTTGGGGCCCTGCAGCCACATGTTGCAGCCTCAGGCCCCAAGCCCTATGCAATGCCCAGCTGAGCAGCAGCCCCAGCCCTGCACATCTCCCTCCCTCCCTATGGTGGCCTTAATCCTCCTCTTCCCCCCACCCCACTTTACCTGTGAGAGCTGCTCTCCAGGCTGCCAGGGTCCATGTGTGTGTGCATGCACGTGGCTCCCTCTGTCTCATTACCCTCCTCCCGTTTGATCCCAGCTCCTGCCAGCCTGCAGGGAGCTCATTGTAAAACTGCCAAATCAGCGGTTTTCTCCAGTAAAATGAGAAATGCAGGTTTGCCTCCAGTAAAAGGTAAAATCTGCTGTCTACTTCATTTTTCCATGGGAAACAGAAAACCCAGATCCCTGCTAATTACTCTTGTTGCTATGCTGTTTGTAGCCCTTCAGCTTATGACCTTGTACCATCTGACCTGCAGGAGTCAGAAAATAGATGCTCCTGTACTGCCACATTTCCAGACTTGTAGGGATCCTTATGGGCTGGATAATGTGCTAGATCAGTGGGTGGGGGTGGCCCAGGATACTGATACGTGCTGGCTTGAGGCAGTGTGGGCTCCAAGAAGGCACTGCAGGCCCCCAGTCTGGCTGCACAGGACTGAGGGAAGTGGTGCAAGGCCCTGAGTGGGGCTAAGGGACATGTTCCAGGGCCTGATCTGGCCCATGGACCAGCCTTGCAAGACTCTTCTCTCCTACTGTATCCAAGGGTTCCACACCGCTGGTTTATGGCTTTTTAGGAAGGCCCCTTCTAAGTAATGGGATTCCCATGGTGCAGGAAGTTTTAGTACCAATCAGTACATAAAATACTTGATTAGTCACTGGGGTTGGGCAACATTCATCTGAGAGTTCTGAAGGAACTCAAATGTTAAAACAGAAAACTGTTGGCAGTAATATATATCAGTATGTATCATTAGCCCATGTCAAAAATCAATATCAGTTTTGAACATCATTCAGAAGGGAATTGAAAATATCATTATTCTACTTAATAAATCTATGATGTGCTTGCATCTTGAATACTGTGTGCAGTTCTGGTCTCTGCATCTCAAAAAATATATATAGTAGAATTAGAAAAGATACAGAGAAGGACAACCAGGATGATTAGGGAGACCACAAAGCCTAAGACCCTTCAGTTTGGGAAGGAGTAGGCTGAGGGTGGTTATGATTAGAGACCTACTGAATTTGAGGCAACTGCCCACTGATTTCACAGACAGAATGCAGGGTCCAACAGCCATTTCATGGGCAGGGTGTGCCACCCTGCCATGCCTCTGATAGGCCAAAGAGCCCTAGTGTCCCTGCCCCTTGCCACTGATTGGCTGCAAGGGCTGCCTGTCATACAGCCCTGCCCCTCACTGCTGGTTGGCAATAAGGACTGTCCATCATGTGACCCCACATGCATAAACATTTTTATTGAGTTATTGGTTCAAATTACAATCCTTCCTTCATGAATATGTCATTCGATCCTCAGTAACCGCATATCATTTTGATGAATCTCTTGCATGCTAGTTTAACGTCAAGAATGGCTGATTTTATATGCTAACTAAACACTAATTACATTTAAATTAAATGCGTATTTGAAACACTTCATGCTACCAGAAATCTCAACTATTATGGTTTTATTGAAGAAAGAAATATTCATAATTCATAGCATTCATATTTTCCTAGTGCTTTAAGTTATTTTGTGCAGCAAACTGCCAAAAGGCAAGGAATTATCTGAATTCTGGATAGTGTAGAAGGAAAGACATGTGAAATGCAATGAAGAGAAAATATTTTAAAACATATACGCCTGTAATTGGTGTTCTGGAAAAAAGAAAATATAAATTTCCCTTACTTACTTTTCTACATAATATGTGAATTAAATATGCATTGTAACAAACAGACATTTTAAAATTCCCAACGCCAATTTTTTCTTTCCAATTTGCTGTAATTATAAAGAATTACCTCTTTTTGTGCACTCTCAAGAGGAAATGCATTCCTAAAACAAACAAGCATTAGGAAAAAAATCTGTAGAATGTAATTCTTTAGTTGTTTTTGCAGCAAGTGAATGCAGTAAAGTTTGCTTCAGTTGTTTTTAAGGAGTTGGTAACTTATGAAATAAAAGATTCTTGGTTCAATTACATGGCTGTGATTTTTGTTAAATATTTATCTAGCTTTTTCACGGCCTCATGCTATAAAACAAACTCAGTTTTTCTTTTCTTCCCCTCCCCACCCCACCAAAAAGAAAACCTGAAAAAAATTACCATATCTCATATTAGTACCACTCAGGGTAAATTTACTTCTTACATATAGACCAAACTAAGAGGACTTAAAATGCACACAACTGTACTTTGAAGCTCATTTATTTATGCTAAATGTCCCCTGAGCATCTCAGAGTTATGCCACTTTCGGTGCAGGTTAGCTTTGGATTGTGCTACTTAGCTCTTCAATTCCTATTCAGTCACTGTTACAAGCTTCCCCAATAATAAGAGTCCTGGGACAAAGTACTGTACATCCTGTATGGGAGAAACATTCCCATCTCTTTCCTGAGGTTTGTTATTATTACTATAAAAAGGAAGGAAGGTAACAAATACTCTGGTAATACCATGGCCAGTTCAGGCCATTCCACAAGTTTGGACTTCCTCAGCTTGCTACCCCTGGGCTATTTAGTCCAACCCTTAATTCTTGTGTAACAGGCCAAAGATACTTTGGTCAGGGCAACACAGCTTTCAAACATGTTTCATCCCACCTGTGTCCTCCAGGCACTGCTTGATATTGCAAGCAAGGTCAGTCTAAACCAGTGTCTCTAAGATGTACTATTAACCCCTTTGTGTTTTCACCATGAGTGGACTTGACCACTTGGTGACTGGTTTACAACAAGCATGTTATGTACCTCACTGTTCACATCAGTGATGAATATAGCTCAGCATTTTTCACTTTCTATATTTGCTCCCTTACAGCTGTACTTGAGAGGCCTCTGGATAAAAAGGCTGGTAAGAATTATGGTCCACCTGGCACTAAGAAGCTCATCTACTTCATTGATGATATGAATATGCCTGAAGTAGACACATATGGGACAGTACAGCCCCATACACTCATCAGGCAACACCTGGACTATGGCCACTGGTAGGTAACTTCTTGGGTACTGTTATTTATGATCTCTTTGCTGTTAGTCTAGTATTGAGTTTGGAATTTTCTTTTTGTAATCAAATTATTTCCATAACCCTTTGCCTGGCTTAATTGACTGTTTAGCAGCAGACATTCTCTTGATGCCTTGGACTAGAGTTCCTCTTCAGTTAGAGCCACTGAGATAAATCTTAGTCATATAGAGCACATCTAAATGAGCAGCCACGTGCACTTTGTGGTTCCTCAAAGACTTTTGGGATGCCACAGAATACACCCCACACCCATTAAAAGGTTCTCTGTACTGCATATTTGCAGCACAGAATCAAAATTAGATATTGGGAAATCCCTAAAAAAAAAAAAGGTTTTAAAAAAACAAAGGAAGCGGCACCCATGGCTGAAGCATGTGCCTCCCAAAACTGGAGCCTGGACAACCACAGCCACATACTGGCTGCCAGACAGGCTCTGTGCACCCAGATTGTCACCGCTGCAGACCTGGGAGGCCCCCAGGACTGTAGGTAAGGCTGCTGGGGCCAACCCAGATGCTTGCCTCAACGTCCCCTACTGTACTAGGGTAATTTGCCATGTACAAGAGTGCATATGCAGGAGCATTCCCCAGGGACAAGTAGCAGTGGCACAACTGTATGCTGTTGCAATTTGTCCCCAGGGAAATGCCTGTGCATTCTTATTTGGACATGCCCATACATTCTGTAGTTTCTTGGTACTCCTATCCAACAGCAGTTTGCAAGCTTGTTTAATTGTAGGCTTTTATGGAGAAGCCTTTGCATCTTATAAATGCTCCCTGGTAGAGGTCAAAGAGTAGCACCAGGTATTTGATTATTATCTGTTTGGTATGATTTTTGCTACTGGATCCTGCATCCCTAATTTAAAAGATCTGTCTGATTTTTTTATTATGAATCAGCAAGAAAGAATGTTTCCTGACATGAGTAACTTGAAGAAAACTGTTGCAGTATTCTAAAAGATACAGCTTATATTGTTGAAACCAGTAGCAGCAAGTATACAACACCTCTGTAGGGTAATGTTGAGGGAGTCATTGCAGTTTGTTCCCTAGTGTAATTTCCAGATCAGAACAATTCCTGCAAACCCATGGTTTCAGTTAGGGGCTTATTGTGAAGAGAAAAAAACCCCAAAAACAGAGGGATACATGAGAAGAAGCAAAGTGACAAGGAATAGGATTCTTGCTTTGCGGGCTGTGAGAGGGGATGGAAAGAAATGAAGCATATATTAAATAAATAAAAAAGAAGTTATTTAAGTGAGATTTGCTGTCTTTTCTGATTTCCTAACACCGCATTCCATGTTGGCACTGGATTTATGACCCAATACCTTGTTCCAGGTAGATCCAAACCCTCAGACTGACCATGACTTCTTTCATTTGATAATAGGCAAATTTCATTGCTATTCAGTGATAGCAGGCGCGAGTAGTGTAGGCAAGGGGAACAAAATAACACATCCTCCCCCCATTCTATATCTACCAGTCCTGGGGTTCACAGACGAAGGGTATGCCTGGCCAGTACATTAGCTTTGACCCTGTGGTTTTTTTTTCTTGAATGTTAGCAGTCTTGGAGGTCAAGGGCTGACCCATCATGTGCATACATCTTCATTTAGTCTTAGTTTGGGCATGCCCAGCCTCCTAATTTGGTCCATACACCAAAATCAGAAATCCTAGGGGCTCTGCAGCTGGTCACTGACTTAGCCAGTGCTGCAGACTCTGTTAATCTTTGTTATGGGTTTTCTGGAAACAGTGTGATCCATTTCTTCAGTTTCCCAGCCTGTTTGTCTGCTGGCTTCAGACATAGTGGCCTTGAAGGAAACTTTGTCACAAACAGGTTTTTAGAAACCAATTAAGCCTTGATGTTGCTTTGATGTCACTGTTTTAATACAATATCTACTTTAACTGCCATGCAATTCTTAAAAGCAAATCTCTAAATATCATTTTCTAGCCATGACTGCATGCATAAGAAAACGTACACTGCATCAAACTTCTAGTTGATATGCAGATTCCTCCTGCCAACACACAACTGCCACTATGGGCCATGCTCCAAAGAACCCCCCTGGGTGTCATGTAACTGGCTCACCATACAGTCTTTTGCATAACTAACAAACATTCTCTTCAAAGGTTAGCACCTCCATCATCACAGTTAGATTTGGCAGTACAGTGTTAGGCTCCTAGCCTACATTCATTTTATAGTGCTATGTGATCTGAAATCTAATCCCAACAATCACGCTTCTTGTCATACCATGTGTGTATGACAAGACATGATTTTGGGATCAGGAATTAGATCCCAGTCTCACTATTACTGCATGCCAGTGCAGGTGGAGCCCATGATTGTGAGCCAAAGCTACTCCTGCAATGGCAAATTGAAAACAAGACACACAAACTCACATTCAGGAATGAAAATCAGCTGATTGTTGGAGTGGTCTGAACAGCACTGGGTTCAGTTTTCAGACCTAGAGCTTTCTGGGCTGGGGATTGAAAATTACTTAATTTTAGGCCCTGGTAGGGATAGTTCTGGGTTTTTTTAGCACCTGTCCCTTGTCTGTCCATGGCTTATCAAAATTTCCTGCCTGGCAGCTCTGGCAGGACTACTGGGTACAGGGGATTAGAGATTCCTGGCAGGGGAGCCAAAGGGCTTCTCTGCTGGGGATTTTAAACCGTGCACCTGTCAGCCCAACTAGACTTGCTGCACATGAGGTTTAATGACCCCAGTGAGGAAGCCCTTTGGTTCCCCTTCTGACTCATAACCTCAGGAGGGGCTGACAGCCAGTTAGATCGTCCACTCCAACTGCATATTATTTTTGAGGTGTCATACAAACCAGCCATAAAAATGTTCTATACTATATGCAGAATATTTTTGTGGTTCATTTGCCATTTTATGGAACCTTAAATAGGGTGCATGTGTAGCACCCTTGTCATTTCTGACATGACTAACACATTAATTGCTGCATAAACATAATTTGTAGCGTGGACCTTAGATTTGCAATTTCCTTCTAAGCTTTCAGGCTTGATGAATGTTCTGCCCTTGTTAAAACCTCCTGCCTTTCCTCTTTGAAAATGAGTCTAAAGTACAGGAAGAGTCCTAGAGTGAAAAGACTCTAGATTTGCCCCTGTTGTATATTATTACAGTGCTGGCAATGCTCACAATGTGTTTATTTTTGTCAGTAGAGGATTCATTAACACAGATAGGGCATGTTTACACAGGATGTATACTCTGGAACCGACTCATTAGCTCCACAGTAAAATGTCACAGTCTACATGTGTGACCCTATTAGGTCACTAGACTAACAAACACTGTCAAACACTAACACACAGCATTGTTCTGTGCATCACAGTGCATGTATAGATGATGATGGGGATGGCTGGGGCATGAGGGTGCTGCCTGCTGGCTAGCCTCACACTAAAGCACCCGCCTGCCTCAGCCACCCCTTCTGCAGCATGTGGAGCCCAGTCAGAGCAGTCTTGGGTTGGCAGCCCCACTTGCCAAGTTGCCTACCAGCCTGGACTGCTCTGGGGTTCAACATGCTGCACATGAATAAACTCCATAGCAATATGCTCTGGAGTTTTTTGCTTCCGGGTTTACTTTCAAATGGCATTCCTAAAGCAGTAATCTCCAGAGTTTATTTGCACATATTAATCACACATGTAGATGAGTCCACTAACTGTTAATCACTCTTGTTCCAAAACATATGTACTCAAAAGCTGGCAATACTTGTTTGTTTAATTTTGTTGACATCTAGTTAGAATAATTAATATGTAGAGTTGGAAGAAATTGCAAAGGGTCACTCAATCCACCCCTCTGCCTAAAGAGGTACCCTATTTTGAGACCGTCTCACTCAGACAAGTGCCTATCCAGACTCTTTTGCAAGGCACCAATGAAGGAGATTCTAGAAGTTCCCTGGGCAGCTTGTTCCATTCTCCTACTTTTTATGGTTAGGAAGGGGTTTTTTTTGTTTTTGTTTTATTTTTTCTGAGATTTGATCTAAATCTGCTGTGTTACAGTTTACTCCCTTACTTCATGTCCTGGTCTCTGCAACAAGAAAGAAAAGTTGTTTTCTCTTTACCTTATGGTAGTCTTTTAAATATTTTAAAGCTTCTATTATATCTCCCCTAATCTTTTTACTGACCTTTTCTCTCAACCTTTTTTCATGCAGGTCTTATTCTAACACCTTTACCATCTTTATTACTCATCTCTTGATACTCACCATTTTCTCAATATCCTTCTTAAAATGCAGAACCTAGAACTGCACACAGTACTTTAGCTGATGTCTCACCATTATTGAATAAAGTGATGCTATCATATCCCATGTCTTGCATATAATACTCCTGTTAACAAAGCCCCAAATTGGATTTGCTTCTTTTGTGAGAACTTCACATTACTGATTCTGCTTAGGTTTGTACTCCAGCCAAACTCCCAGGTTCTTCTTGGCAGTGCTACTGCCTATCCAGTTATCTCCCATATTAAACTACCTCATTTTGAAATAGTTTCAGAAAAGTCCTAAATACAGATGCCTAAACTTAACATTGTAAATAGTTTCTTACAAGGGCAAAATTTCTTGATGAGGGCAAATCCTGTATTGAATCAATATAACTATATATGGAAACTGAATTGTTATTGTCCTTATTTATAAATGTTACTGTAGGGCTTATTTTTGTCCTGTTCTTGAATGCATGCTTTTGCGAGGCACATGTAGAGTCATCTACTCTATTCCCTTGGTGAAAGCAGGAACATTGCTATCTAAGTCATCCCAGATAAATGTTTGATTAACCTGCCCTTAAAAGTTTCCTGTAACGGGAATTTCACTCCCTGCCTAGGTAATCTAATTCCAGTATTTAACCACCCTCCTAGTTAGAAAGTTCTTCCTAATATCCAACCAATAGTGTAAAGTGGGGTGTGTATGAAGGGCCTGTGTCCTGGGTGCTGCTTAAGGAGAGGGGGTAGAAGGAGAGTGCTTCCCTCCAGGACTCCTGGCTGCTTCACTCTACCTGTACTTCCAGTTACAAGAAGCAGCTGGTGCAGGCAATGTGTGTCATAGAACACAATTTTTTTGAGAATTGCAGCAGGGCAGAATTGGCCCCTTTTTCTTTTTTGCTTCCAAAATCAGCATTTTTTTTCCCTCTGGACATGGGCTTTGGTGGGAAAAAGGGATGAAAGTTTTATCCTGGCAGCAGCAAACTCTGCTGCTGCTCTAAAGAATTACAATTCCCAGGTCACCGTGCATTGGCTGCTGCTTGCTGTTGTTTTTGTACCTGTAAGCCAGAAGGCATGGGAGAAGACGGGAAAGGGTGTGGGAGGATTCTCTAGCGCACATTTTTTCTATGCTATGCCTCTGCATCCAACCAAAATGTCCTGTGTAGCATTTTAAGCTTATTACTTTTTGTCCTGTCCCTGTGGGCATAGAGAACGGCCCTTTATAACAACTCTTTCTATATTTGATGACTTTAAAAATATCCCCTCTCAGTCTTCTCTTTTACAAGCTAAATAATCCCAGCCTTTTCCTAGGGTAGAATTCTGTTTTCCTTTGTGCATCTAAATAACAGCTTTCTAATCATGTAAAATGTTATTTTTGGCAAATACATGCAGATAACAATTATGTTTCCCTTGTAGTATGGATGCAAAACTGTGCATGCATTGACCAAGCGTGTGCAGTAAGCTGTGTATTGGCCAGGCATGTATGTGGCAATGTACTTATGCCCACTCTGGACATCTAAGTCCCAAGATCATAGCTAGCCAGAAACTTGTGACTAGAGGATGTAAGATGGAGAAGAATGAGTCTCCACATTTTGGCTCCAATACCTGAGTGGTTAAAACATTCACCCAAGAAGTGGAGAATCCTGTTCTAGGCCCCCTCACCTGGAAAGGGTTTGCCCAGAGATGCACAGATGCCCTCCTCCCCCACCCGCCAGTGCTGCTGCCACCACCTGCCACAGTTGTGCACCATAGGGGGATGTGGGAGGAGGTCCCCCCACCCCCCACCCTCCCTCACACCCACAAGAT
>JAGPOW010001327.1:20123701-20172764 GCA_030014935.1 Caiman crocodilus
ACAAGATGCCTCCCAAGGTCTCCACTGCTGCGGGCGCTGCTGTCAACCCCATACTCTATTCTCCCACCTAGCTGCAGCTCCACCCCTGCTATTTCCTTACCCCCTGCCCAAAGTGAATGGAATGTGAAGGGATCTGAGCAGATCCCTGGGGGCTTCAGCAGCAGCCCTGCCTGGAAGCTGCCTGCTGGCTGGGCCTGG
This sequence comes from Caiman crocodilus, assembly GCA_030014935.1. Taxonomy (NCBI): domain Eukaryota; kingdom Metazoa; phylum Chordata; order Crocodylia; family Alligatoridae; genus Caiman; species Caiman crocodilus. The sequence goes on from JAGPOW010001327.1 coordinate 20,123,900, forward strand.
CCCATCTGCCCCCAAGGGCGGGAGTCAGGCACCATAGGGTATGTTGGGGGCTTAAGTATATGTGGATGCCTTGCTCCCATCCTAGCATGTGGAAGGGCTGGACAGGGTACAATTCTTTGGTGTGTGCTGCAGGCCAGATAAAAATGCCTAGCAGGCTGGATCTGGCCAATGGGATGTATTTTACCCACCCTTGGTCTAGGCTGGTCTGATATGCCAGCTCTGGCATTATTCTGTGCTACTTTGTAGCAGGACTGACAGATATGTAAGTAAAAAACTGTCACAGATGCACTCAGACACATTTAGCAGACAGATGTTCATAGGTGGCATAGTACTACTATAACTACTGTATTTTTTTTTCTTTTTTCTTTTCTTTGTTTGTTTTTTTTGCAAAAGGTATGACCGAAACAAATTGTCCCTGAAAGAGGTCATGAACGTGCAATATGTGTCATGTATGAACCCTACTGCAGGGAGTTTCACAATCAACTCACGTCTTCAGGTAGAGACATATTGCTGATTACATTATGGTTTTAGCATTGTTAGACTATCTTCAAAGTATTCTGAAAAATAATCTGTAGGAGAAGATAGTATCTATGACCCTGAAATTAATACTTTAGCCTTAATAAAGATTCATGGCCATATTCTGGTGTCAATAACATCAATATAAATTCATTTTTAAGTCAATGTATTGGCAGACTTGAGTGTGGAATAGTTCCTTATTCCCTCATTTTTGGTCTTTCACCTCTATATTTCTTAACATACTACTGTTTAGAGCTAGAGCTGGACTAAGACTTCTTCCAGCCAGCCAAACCTGGTTTCAGAACAGGTGCTAAGGCATTAGAAATTTATTTTAAATTAAATTATTTTAATTAGAATGTTCTTTTAAGTATTAAATATTTAACCCTCTGATTGTATTCACTCAAGCCTTTTTGTCTTGCTTTATAAAAGTTAGCTACATTTTTGGCACCAACAACAAAACATACAATTTAAAAATTATGAAAGTATATGGTAGTCTAAATTTTGTAACAGGTATTAGATCTGTACTAAGGATTAAGTGATCCTCTGTTACAGATGAGGCAAAGCCCTAGCACAGGGGGCAAGGTACTCCACATTTGATGTATATGAATTTGCTTGTTTCTTCCTGTAATATATTTGGGGTTAGCTACTGTGAAAAACAGGATTCTTTGTATTATGGACCTTCAGTCTGAGTCAGTATGGCAATTACAATGTTTCTTATGTAACTTGAGAAAAGCATTCTCTTAGAAGAAGTTCTTCTCTTGGCATTGAATGGTAGTACTTACAAAATGAGTCTCAAAGAGGCTAGGGTATTGCTAGTTCCTGATCAGGTATACAGCCGTTTGCAGTTACCATGCCAGCAAGAAGTATGGAATCAAGCTTAGTTTTATGAGAAAAACAGAGAAACTCAGAAGGGATATGAAAGAATGACCATACTAGTTATACAGTAGCAATATATTTTGCGTGAGGATTAAATTCTGCCCCCAACAGCTATGTACATATATTGAACTGATATCAGTTGAATGTTTATGGGAACATAAGAACTGAAAGCAGAATTTGCCCCTATTTCTTGACAAGCACTTTATGAAAGGAGTTGACCTCCTTAATCTAACTCCTTAATCTTCTTAACCAAGGTGCATTATTTTGTTAAAAATGGTTTCTGAGCAATGCCCAAGGCCATTGCATTTAGAAATGAGGCCAATAAAATTATAAATTTGTCTGTGTTTTCCTTCTCTTCCTTAGCGTCACTTCAGTGTGTTTGCACTCTCATTTCCTGGATCAGATGCTTTGTTCACCATCTACAGCACCATCTTAACTCAGCATCTGAAAAGTGGGAATTTCTCTGGGCCTCTCCAGAAATCTGCTCAGCAACTAATTACTGTGGCACTTGCTCTGCACCAGAAAGTAGCTGCTATGTTTTTGCCAACAGCTATCAAATTTCATTACATTTTCAATCTACGAGATTTCTCCAATATCTTTCAAGTAAGAATGGCAGGTTTTCTTTTGGGGCATTAAAGGCAGCATGTGGGTATTTAAGAGTATGTATTCCCCTTTCTGAGTCCTGCTAGACTCAGCAAGGCCACCTAAGCTTCTCAGGACATTCAGCTCAGTTTACCAAGAAAAGACTAAGCATAATTTTCTGAGTAAACATTTTTTCATAAAAGCTTCTTTACTTTTTGTCAATTTGAAACTTGTGACAGTAATTGAGAGCTGAGAAAACTGGTCCAGCTGTCAGAATGCTAATCTGGGATTTTTATGACATGGGTCTGATTCTATATTATATTAAAGGGGCATAGATTATAGCCATGTTGGTCTAAGGACATAGACAACGTTGTTTGGGTAAGTCTGATATCTTTTATTAAACCAACTCAAATAGTTGAGAAAATTCTTCTCTGCAAGCTTTTGGGTATAAATATCCTTTGTCAGGCTGGGGAAGCATCTGCATTTGGTGTATGCTCTTCCTGGATGGAATGAATAGTGAAGAAGCCAGAGGCTGGTACACATGCAAGAAAGCTAGTCAATGAAGATATAAATTGAGGAGTCAGTGGGTGAGAAGTTGGAGTTGGGGGGTGGGGAGTAGATTTGTAGTTGGTAAAGAGTGGAGGGACACTGGTGTGTCAAATGTTAGGAAGGTTATATATTATAAATCCAATGTTTATATTTAGTCCATTATTTTTTGTATTCAGTAGATTTATGAAGTGAAGTTTGCAGGCTTGTCTGTGAAAGGTGTTTTGTAAATTCTCTTTGAGGATTAGAACTGAGAGATTTGAGAGAGAGAGTGGTTTTCTTGTGAGAAATGTGCCCCCACAGGTAATTGGGTATTCTTGTCTTTAATAGATTTCCAGTGTGTGTTCATTCTGGTGCACAGTTGTTTGGTTTCTCCTATGTATTTTCCATCAGGGCATTTGGTGCACTGGATGAGATATACAGTAAAAGTTCTGTTATCCAGCATCTTACAAGCTGGCATGCTGGCTTGTAAGATAAAGTAAAACTGGAAGTGCGCACCATGGCACTTCCAGTTTCTCTGTGCCCCCATGGTTCAGGGCAAAGCAGCCTGCACTGCCGAGTCCTGATGGCCCGGGTGCATAACAAGCTGTGTGGGGCTGTGCAGGACCTGTTTCACTGCCGTGTGGGCCCCACATAAGCAGCAGCAATGCTGTGGGAGGGGTAGAGGGACACCTCAGATGCAGTGTGAGAAGCTGTGGCCAGGGCTGCTCAATTAACATATTTTGTTATCTGGAATCCATATTCCAGAGGGATGTCAGATAACAGATCTTTACTGTATCACATTTCTGGAGGTGCAGCTGTAAGATCCAGGAATGCTGATGGTTCTGCTATAGGGTGTAGTAATTGTGGATGTGGTGGAGATATGTTGTCAGGTTTTACATTTTTTGTCATGGCATGATCTGGATCAGAGATGTGGATTTTCTGGAAAATTTTGATTTGGAAAAATTTCTAATGCCCTAAATAGAGCATGATGTGATTTATCGTGTTTATTTGATGTATATGTAGTAAACAAAACTAAAACAATACCCCCATGTTAATTTTATCTTCCAATAGCCACAAATATTTGAAGTGAAATATTTGATTAGGAAAAAAAATAAATACAGCACACTTAATGTGGCTTAAATATTATAGTCAAATTCAGAGCTTTATGTGGAAAGAAATGATTTTCATTTGAATACTTGTAAAAATGTAAATATAATACACAATAGCATGTACTTCCCTTATATTGTTTGTTTAAATTTAAGAAAAAGAAGAAGGCACTGAAAACTGTTGGCACACTAATTTTAGCTTACCCAAAGAACTGTGAATGATATGCTGTGGTTGTCCACTAATCTACATCAACAGAGTTTAATGCTCTTCCACTAAGGCATTGTGGCACCTCCAGTTTCACTGTCACTATCTGTAGAATCACTTGCACTAGTTATTAGTTTCATTTCAGAATGAGATTGAGGCAAATCTGATTCAGAGCTACTTGAACCACATCCTCTTTCGCTAAAGGATGGTTTTACCAATGAGTCTATGGGCAAAGGCAACTTATCATCACACTGCATTTCCTCCATGAACTGTAATTCTGACTGATTTCCAGAAGCAAGATATTTTGAGAAAAAGAAGCTAGCTTAGCAGTTGTTGCTTTAGTTGATTTTGTTGATTATGTTGATTTGGTTTTGATTTGACCTGCACAGCCAATTAGGAGAATTCATAACTTCATGTTTGGATTATTATGTGAGTGTATTTACCCTCCTGTTTACAAATCAGGAAAACATATATGTACTCTCTCACATACTTCCTAGGGATAATCATCTGAAAAACATTAATTACAACTTTGAAACTGCCAAGCTTGCCTAATATTGTATTGGCATCCATTCATTATTACTAATGCATTTTATGAAACAGTGAATTTTTAGAAATGTTAAATTCCCCACAGAAAAATAAAACACTGGAAAATTTCCCTCCCTATATCTCTGGTCTGGATCCATGGCACAGTCTGTTTTAAGATGGCTCTGGTGTGGGGTCTCTTTTGCTCCAGAACTAAGCTAGTTTCTACAATGGCAATCAGCATAGGGAAAATCGCACACAAGGAAAACTCACTAAATATCTTTTCTATCATTAAATTGCTGCCAAAAGCAGCATATGTTCAGTAATGGAAACCAACTGTGATGTTGATTATATGCAGCCAACATTGAAGATGACTATGAAACACATGACCCACATGGAGTAAATATCCAGATGGTAACTTTTTTTTAATGTTATTAAAAACACACTTATCACCCTACACTTACAAAACTGCACATATTGAACATCCTTGTTTTACCAGTACTTCATATCACAGAAACAACTACATATCAAAAACATAAAGCTACATATATTAAACCTTTAAACAACATGCATCACATTCCCACAAAAAAACCAAAACCCTTACAGAAATCTTTTTCTTCATACAAAAACCCATGAAAAAACAATTACCTCAGTAACCACCTGAAACTCTCCACTCCTCCCATCAATCTTCTCTGTTGGTTTAGCAAAATAAGCATCCAGTCCTCTTTCTTCTACTTCTTCTCTGCCTCTTCCATTCCATTCTCTTCTTTGTCCAGATCAATGTAGTAGTTCAGTTAATGCAGCTCCAGCTTCAGGCACTCTATTTCAGTGAAAGCCAACGCCTTAAACACCCAGAGGTTTCTTACTTTCCATAAACTAGTTTTAAAACATGCTAATGAAGTCCTTAATAATGTCCATATAGTACCATCTCCCTTGCATATGACAAATTTATTTTGTTGACACTCAGAAAGTGGCAGACTCTTTCCCACACCCCCTTTGCATATGTACACTCCCAAAACATGTTCCACTATTTCTTCGTCCCTGCCTCTCTTCCTCAAACACCTTGATGAGCTCGTCAAGCCCTATCTGTGTTGCACTTATCTCATGGGCAAGATATTTCTTACAACCATCTATGCTAGGTCAGCATGCTCATAAAATCAGAAGTAACACAGCTTTAAATGTCACCACTCTTCTGGCAAAGGACTGTGTTCTCCTGGACCATAACCAAAGTATTTGCCATGGCTTTACTGTTACCTTTTCTCATACTGTATTACCTTTCCCCTTGGCGCCCATCAGGATCCCTAGCACTCTGATTTCTTCCTCCCACATTTTAAGGCCCAACATCAAGTCCTTCCAGTTTCCCACTCCCGTTATGGTGCTTTTTTGATCTATTGAGTTTAGCCTCTGTCATTTCTCCATCCTCCGATGCATGCAGTAGCACTTTTTGTATTGAAAGGCTATTTCTAACTACTACATTTAGATCATCCAAGTATAATACGCATTTTACCTCACCCCTTCCCAGTATTTTTATTCTGCTTATGATCTTGTCTTTTCTTATTCTTTGTGCTAAGGTTTCCTGCCACACACAAATGATAGTAGTAGCAGGGAACACCTTTGTTTCACCCTATATGGAATTCAGAGGCTGTGCTTAGATTCCCATTAATTTGGACTTGACTCTTTGCTTCTCTACACAACAACCGTATCCGACATAAAAATTTGTCTGGGAACCCCATTTTTCCTAGTACCTGGTCTTGTAATCATGATCCACTCTGTCATATGCTTTTTCTAAATCCAGGTTTGCTATAACCGTGCTTGTTTTCTTCTCTTGGAGCTGATTGCATTAGAGATCCTTCTACCTGGTACTGCACATACTTGGTCTTCATGTATTAACTTCTTCAGGTTTTTGCTCATCCTCAAAGTTACTGTCTTGGCTATTAACTGACAGTTTATATTATGGGGTGTAATCAATGTCCAGTTTTTAAGGACATCCTTCTTCCCTTTCTTCAAGAGTAAGATCACAATATTTCTTGTAAAATCTTTTTCAAGATCACAACACCTTTGTTGCACTGTTTTTTTCAAGAGCATAGCACCTCTTGTAAAATCTTTCCCTGACTCTCCTGTTTCTTCCATTTCCTCAGGCACTTCCGCTGTATCCCTTCCTACCCGCACTGAAAACTTCTCATAAAATTCCACAGGTATTCCATTAGTACTTGGTGATTTTCCTCTTTTAAAGGGTATTAAACACTCCTCCACTTCCTTTAAATTGATATTTTCTTCCATTTTCTTTGTTTCCTCCTCTACTTTCTCTTCAGTCTTTGCCAAGAAATTCATCTTCTTCCTGTCTGTTTCCTTATTCTGGTATAGCTCTTCATAAAATCTTCTTGTCACCTCCAACACTTCCTCCTTTTCTACCTGGGCACCACTTTCTTCTCACACTGCTTTAAGTTCTTCTTTTGCCACCTTTACTCTGGCCAAAAAATACAGGGACCACACTTTGTTTGCCCCCACCCAGGGTGGTTGTGCTAACAACATTTTCTTTCTTGTCTTGCTTTTAAACCAGGTTTCTAACTCTTGCCTGGTTTCTTATAGCTCTTCTTGTACTTGTTTTCCTTCTGAGGCTTCCTTTGGCAGCTCCTACATCTTTTTTTGCATCTCTCTTAGCACTTTCATTTTTTTCCCCTGCACATCTTCAGCCTTCTTTCCTGAAGAGTTCTCTCATCCTCTTCTTCACCAACATCCATTATTCTCTGGTAGTCTCAAAAGATTCATTCAGTGTCTCCCACCCCTCATACTGTCTCATATATGGTTGACATTGTACCTATCTGGCCTCATAGAGGTGCTCTCTCACCGCTTTAGAGCATACACACAGTGTCAGCTGCAGGGGGTGTTCTGATGGACTTGACATTGGGTCACGTTCACCCTGAAGGAGGCCCCAATACTCTCCTGCCATGACTTGGTCTTTTCCTTCAGTGTTGGGGCTCCTTTTCCCCACTGTTTGTGGACTGGGCACTGCCCTAAGTGGGTGTTTTTGGGGCTACATCTCCCCTACACCCTCGGCCATGCACTAACCTTTAGGACACCCAGCTGCTGGACCCCCAGCTCACCCTTATGACGTCTTCACCTGCCTCCTCTCTCTCTCTCTTATCACCCAGCCTCTTTCAGTGCAAGATGCCTATGGGACGTTGGACTCTCCTGGTCAAAATGTCAGGGTTTCCTTCACTGTGCAGCTGCCTGCTATGTCATCCTGGTGCCTCCTGGCCTGTGGAGGTTGTCCTTGGCCTCTACTCTCTGCTTCAGGGCTCTGTGAAACTCAAAACAATTTGGAAAAAAAAGGAACATTTGGGTACAAGGTTTCAGCCTGTGCCATTCATGGGTTCAGCATCTTTGGCCCCGGAGTTGCTCGACACTGTCCTCTTTAGCCTGGACATCCTGCCGGGCCGGCATGGTACCTCTCTCAATAATTCCCATACCCTTCCATTGGGTCCTTGCCAGTATCCTTCCTGAACTGCCGACACTGCTCGTGTGCAGCCTGGGGAGCAGCTTCACCTTCTATCCCCAGTGGTGATGCTGTCTCACTCTCCATTTTCCTGCTGCCAACTTTTAAATCAGCTGAGCGGCAATTCTTAATGACATCATCAGTTGGTGCCACTCCCAGCCAGCAATAAAAGCAACTGATGATCGGTGTAGGTGGTTCAACTCAGCGTGACTTGTCTGGCTCCGTTTTTCCTACAGAAGGTAAGTGTGCCCTGCCTTCAGGTCTTTTCTCCTTCTTCCCTAAGGAGAAGGCAGGGTAGGTCAGCCCCGCCTCAGGACCCACCATGGGAGGGTATGCGGAGGCCTCCACCTGTCTCTCCCTGGGACAGACATATCTTTTCACCTTGTAACAGGTGTACATTTAACTTTCACAGCACCTTACCTCTCATGGGGCTCTTACCAAAGCTGATTTCCACCTTCAGCATCTGGAGATTTCTAAAAGCCATATGTATGGTTTCTTTCTTTCTTATCCCTATTTCTTTTGATACAAGCACAAAGTCAATTCTTAATTGTCTCCCCTTCCTCCCCACCACCGGCATCTGTTCTAGTGAAAACTTTCTTCTGTGCCCACACACCTCTTAGTGAGTCCTCTTTTATTATATTTGTTAACAGTCTGGATGAGCTGTCTGAACTCTGTTTCTTCCTTTTCCTATTCTGTCACCCACTTTGATTATACATTTGAGATCTCTTGCTATTATGCTTGTTCTTCCTATGACCACTTAAACTGCTAGCTTTCTAAGCAGTGCATTCCTTCCCTTCGTCTCTAGTGGTGCATATACATTGAAAATTTCTAATTGTGTTCCTCTGACTGATAGTATAATTCATTGCAATCTGATACTGATGACTTCTTCTACCTGCTTTGCCCTCAGCTCTGTGTTCTTGAATAATACTGCTACCCTTGCTGCAATGTTCCCATTTATCCCTGACCACCAGGGATTCTGTTTTTCCCTGATTAAAAACAAAAAAATCCCAAGTGTTCAGATATAAAAAAGAACCCAAAATGCAACTTTTTTTCATTATTAAAATGAAACGAGATAGATAGATAGAGTGGCAATGTGTAGGGGATGCATGGGGCACATTTGCACCCCTTGAGAGTGCTGGTGCACACCCTGACAGCTGGCATTGCCCGTTTAAGCAATGGTTGGGGGGACATACAGGAACATAGGTGTCCCATCTGAGAGCGGTGGCCAGGGAGTGGGGGTGATAGGAGAAGCACCGCTGGCATTTCCAGGCATATGCCCCTAGCACTTCTGGGTGCACCATGATTGGCCATAGAGGGGAACCCCTTCCCAGTTCGCATGATCAGCCGTGGGGGGGACCTCTTGCCCCTGATTGCTGATTGGTCACTGTGGGGCAAGTGCCCCTCTGACTCAGGAGGCACCAGTTGCCCATAGATAGATAGATGTGTTTCATTTTAATCACAGAAAAATATGGATTTGGGGTTTTTTATATATATCCAGAAATTTGGGATTTTTTTTTATCACAGAAAACCAGGATCCCTGTTGACCATCAAGATAGTCCCTATCTCCACTTTTTCCTCAAAATGTTTGTTTCTTTCACCGGTATACCACATTCTTGTAGACAGATGATGTCTGCCCTGATTAGTTCCACAGTGGTTCAATCTGTTCCCATCTTTTCTTTGTTAAAATACTCCTGACATTAAGTGACACTAATCTCAATGCCTCTTATGCTTGTTTTGAAATGAGTGTGCCTGTACCTTTAAGGTTTATCTGTGCTACTGCTTGGGGTGGTTGACTCGTCTCCCTCCCTCCCTCTCATTCTTGTAGCCTTTGCAAGTGGTAGGATCATTTTTGCATTTAGGAAGGCTTATATATTTCCACCTCCTCTCTGCTTCCTGCCTTCTGGTCTCCACTCCAGGTTGTAGCCCAGGGGCACCAGCAGCAGGAAACTGCTCTCCTGCTCTTCCTTTGACTCACTTCCCTCATTATCAGGTTTCTTCTTCCTGCTCTTCAGCCTCTGCATTTTAGTTGTTTTCCTGGCTTGTCTCTGGTTGTTTCCCTTGCTTCATCTCCACATCTGTTGTCTCTGGGGGTTTCTTCTTTCTTCCCCACCCCTATCTCCATGTCTGAGCCATTGACTATTCCTGCCTTCCCTTTCATTCTGTCTCTTGTCTCCTGTGCTGCCTCAGTCACAGAAATTTTGCCCCACTTCTTCTCTCTTTCACCCTTATGCAGGGTTTCTTCCACCATTTCTACCTCAGTATCCAGCTCCTCCTCTCCTCTGTTCTCCTCCTCTGGTTTTCTTGTTCTTCTAGGGGTCTGACTATACTTACAAAGGCTTTGGGGCACCTACAAGTGTCCCTTTCTTTTACAGGTAATACATTTTAGGGACTCTGGAACTCTTCTGCTCTGTGCCCCATCCCTTCACACCTGCACACTGTGAGGGGAGAGTGTGCAGACTGGTGACCCACTTTTTCTGCACTTGCTGCAGTTTTGGTTGCTGGTGGTATATTATAAAACCCCAGTGTCCCCTGAACTTGATCACTGATGGGGGGCACAGCAGCTCACCTGGGCTCCACATATATGCTTATAATACTATCCATGCTCTCCAGGTCCTTGTCCAGATACCATACTTGTCCTTTGCTTTCTCTAACAATATTTCCCTTTGGACATGCATTCCCATCCATCTTTCTGTGTTTTATGTTTGTAGTAGATCTGTGTACATTTGAACTATAATCACTCTTTCTCTTAATTTTTTCTTTGCTGTGAATTTTATCCCTCTTAATTCTTCCCTCCCACATTTCTTTGCATATTTCTTCCAAAAGTTCTCATACCTTTCTCCATCCCAGTAAGTCAGTTCCCAAGTCTTTCATTTTGAGAAAGCAATCATACTGGTGAGATGCTCTGCCTGGAGTCACCAAATCTTCAGTACTAATCAAAGTTAGTTGAACTTTTCTGCAGTTTTTGCTTCTTCGGAGCAGGCTGGGGGCTGAGATCATATCAAGGGGGCTAGGATAAGCTGGGGCCTATGAAGTGTTCTGCACAGTGTAGCCTTCTCCCACCACTCCTCACCCCAGGATGGGAATATGGGAGGCCTGCAGATGGAAGCCACAACCTCTATTGCTCCATGTTTCTCTGCTGCCATGCTCCATGCTCTTGCTGCTGCAACCTTCCTCCTGATACTGGCAGGGCTGTGCCTATTCCCATGTAGTACCACCTCTTGACCGTAGAGTTTGTGAGGGTAAAATGTTTGTCTACAGAATGGTTGGAAGGGGATATGGGGGGAGAGAGCAGTGCATCCTGGGATTCTGGAGAATTGCAGATTGCTTGTTTTATCTCCATGGAGCAGGCGGAAGTTACCCTAACATGAGCTGGATATCACAGTCCAAAGTTAATCCTCACAGAAGTGGCATAACTTTAAGATACTCAGAGGGCGTTTAGCAAAAGTTAATGAGTTTGAACTTGTGAACACTTATGTTTTAAGTGCTCTTAGCATGGTCTAAATGTATTGTGTAACGTTACCCTTAGTCTCCCTCAAGATGAACTTGGAACCCAGTAAAGCAAGTGTAGGTGCTACCCTAATCTTTTCTCCTGCCTGGAGGGGTGCTGCTTCTCACCATTGCTGGGCAGGCAGGTACTCCACTGCTGCTGTCATTGCTCTGCATCACTGTATTGGGAGGGGGGCAGTGCTGCACACCACCAGTAGGGGATACTGCTCACCACTATTGGGGCAGGGGTAATGTAGTTTTGCCTGTCCACATCTGATTGTGGAAGCGACCCAATCTTTTAGACCTTTGGTGAATTCTAAGATTTTAGCTCTCTAAAATCTAGCAGACACAAGTTTGTTACCTGACTCACTAGTGCTCCAAGGATTTCCGTTCTTTAGAAACAAGTAGATAATAGCGCTCAACCTGCACCTGCTAGAAGATCACCATTCCTATGTCACCATAGCATATGTCACTGCCCTATATCACCATACAATATGCTATGGCAACGTAGGGATCGTGTGCCAGTTTGCATATGATTGGTGATTACTTTGCCGTAGTGGCATACTTCCTGCATTTTGGTGTGCCACTACTTTGGAAATGTTGGCAGAAATTAACCATGCACTGTGCGCATGGTGCAGTATGGGCAGTTACTGCACCATGCTTTAGTCCTTCCTTTTGGAAGTACTAAAAGGAACTACTAAAGCACGGTGCAGTAACAACATCACTGTAGGGTGACATGTAGACATGCCCTAAAGGTAATTACGTATCCTGACAATCTTTACTTTGCTACTGGTCAGTGGTGAATACCCCAAATCTTATTGAAAAAGGAAGTGTTTAAGCCCCAGGCCAAGACAGGCCATAGTTACATGCATGTGTCGCCCTCAATTTGTTTTTCGCTTTCCTTTTAGGTTACTAGAGAGTATCAAGTTTAGTCCAGATCCCTGAATGATTTCAAAGCCTTGACAGTCTGTCATATCAATTTCTGCATGCTGCTTTGAAGTGTGACAAAAAATTGGAAGGTGTTTCTCATTCTGATAATTAACATATTACCCAGCTTCTGTGCCAGAACTATATTGTCTCCTGGGAAGATTATTATACTCAGTAATCTGTCATTCAAGATTACCCTTTAATAAATTCTTATCTAATTGGTCCCAGCTGGAAGGCATTTGGCTCATAACAGAGTTTATGCATGTATTTAGGAACTCAGAGGCAATGTAATGGAATTATAGCACTACATGTGACAACTCTAATGAGCATGGTTGTTTTCCTGAGCAAATGTTCATGCTGAAGTGTTGCAGACAGTCACTGTTTTATCAGGTTTTTCTTGATATATGTTGTTTTATCTAACACCCCATTTTTCTGGAAGCAGGTGATTAGCTCCCATGACTGAAGGGAAACTTCAGTGTCACCCAAGTGTATCCCATGAGGCCAGGCATTTAGATATTCTTAGATATTGTGATCTCTTTGGCCAAGAGACCTTGTTTTTGTCTCTCTGTCTGTAAGCAGCTAAGACAGTGGAGCCACTCAGGAGCCAATCGAATTAAAACACCTGCAGCATCTCATGTATTCGGCATCCCATGCTTTAATATGGCAGTGGGGGAACTTTAAATGCTCAACAAGCTTTAGTTAATGTGCCCCTGCAATGATTTTGAAATGTGGGGATGCTGAATACATGTAATGCTGAAAATGCTGGAGCATTCTAATTAGAATGGTTAATTAGATGGGCCAAGTTTTTTAATGTAATAGGCTAATTAAATTAATAGAATCTGCCGACATATTCTGATTAGAATGTGTTGGAGCAGGCATCGGGCATGTGTATAGGTGCCCTTAGGTTCTATCACAATACAATTATTGCTAATAAAAATTGCAAAAAAATCTTAACACCCTTTAAGCTTATCTCATGATTATTTTGAGATATTACTTTTTTGTTGACATTTGTACTTGACAGCACTATCACAGATTGTCTTATAGCAAGAAGACAGTTTCTGTTATAAAATTAATTCATCCAACCAGTTAGGTAGGGCTTTATGAAAGTAATGTTTTTAGTAGGTTACCATGCATTAATTTGGATGAAATTATAAGGTATCTGCCAGAGGGCACAAGAAGGCTGACACACTGCAGAGAAACCTTTAAAACATGAAGGTTTGAGCCATTATCTTTTTTTTGAACAAATATAAGTTCAGATAATTTTCCATTCATTAAATGTTAAAAAACAAAACAAACCATCATCAGATAAAAAAGAGAGAATGCTTTATGTCACTTTTTAATGCATTTTATATTTTATGTATAAATAATTAGTTTTATATTTAATTCATGTAATTAAAAACCTTATATATTGTTAATAGGCTTAGTTATAGGCATCATCTCTTTGAAACATAATTCTTTTGTGAATTTTAATAGGGTACATTGTAAACATACTACAATAAGCTGACACCAATGAATGCTTCTTTTTTAGACAATATATGTCTAATTAAAATAATTATTTTTTTAAGTTGTTAAAACTGAGATTTCCAGATTGTTTTTCCTTTTGAAGATGAGCACCCTCCAGTTGTAATGTATCTGCCTGGGTGAATTAATTGAGCTCACTGGGGCTTGAAAACCTTACCAGGGAAGGAAATGCCAATTACAATTCATACCCTAAAAGTAGGGAGGTCTGGGTTTGGAAGCCGATGGGCTGACTTCTCTTCTCCAAAGGGTTTTGTGTGTTTGGGTTGTCCTCATGAGGAGCCAAGGTAGTTTAGTAGATAACACATTGAATTGGGCCCTATTAGAAATGAATCCTAGCTGTGGTTTTGCTATTGCTCTTCTGGATAGCCTTAAGTAAAAGATTGCCTCTCACTGTGCCTCAGTTTTGTCTTTAAAATGGGAGTATTGCCATGAGAATTGCTTTTTTAATGTGTGTTGTGGGCCATTAACCAAAAGAGGTGCATAAGACCTAAATATTATTTGGATTCTGGTGCTGTTGTTCTGATATTTAGATCGTATGTGTTCTATAACTTACTATCAGCTCTACTTCTTCATGGTTGCTTTTCAGTGCTGGAAGTCTGTTATGCACGCAGAACAAAGCAAAAGTAATGTAAAATTCATTGTTGCAGGCAGATTGAGAAACCAAAGATAACAAGGACTGCATTTTCTGTGGGCTTTTTGGCCATGGAATTATCAGTCTGATCCCATGGTTCTTATTATAATCCTGGATTTAATAAATATTCACCTATAGTTCCTTGCACTAGTCCAGATATAGAAGCTGAGAATTCAGCTCGTCTTCTGTGTTGACAAAGGAGCTTTGGTAATGAATGTAGTTGATCTTTATATCCATGTCTTCTACACAGGGCATTCTGTTTTCTACCCCGGAATGTCTGAAGCATCCTCAAGACCTAGTGAAGCTCTACCTGCATGAGGCAAACCGTGTGTACCGGGATAAGATGGTTGATGAAAAAGATTTTGACATTTTTGACAAAATGCAGATGGAGATGGTGAAGAAATTCTATGATGTAAGTGTCATGGTTTGGATTTGTCACATTAACAAGCTCCAGAATAATTTTTCAAAGCCAAAGATGTACTGAATGCAGAAATGTCTTTAGGAAAATGTAACAAAGAGGTCCTGAGATCTGCTTAAGTCATATTATTTGTTTGGTGTATCGTATTTTTCTTGTCTCTAAAATAGGTAAAATAATACTACCTTAACTCACAAAGGCCTTTTTAAATGTTATTTAGCTAGTATATATAAAGAGCTTTAAATATCTCAAATGAATGTTTAAACTGAGGCTAAGGGTTCCTCCATTTCAGTTGGAAGAGGCTGAATCCAGAGTGCAGCAAATTGTCCTCAGTTCAACTAGGTTATAAATATATATTTCCTGATACTGCATTTGTGCTGCCATAAAACTGTAAGAAAATAGATGTTTCTACCCTTTCATGCCACATCAGTGGCCATGGCTGTCTATTTGCTCTGTGGTGAGTGAGTGTGGGCAGCCCTTATTGCCCCCTCCTCTTGCCCATCTCTCCCTGCTACTCCTGTGTGCATATTTATTTTAAGTGCACATGTTCTCATCATCCATTTAACTACCTAATCCTATGGAAAATACTGTAGAGCTTTTATTCTCAGTGATGCATTCTGGCAAGGCTGTCTTGGTGGTGGCCACAGGCCACCTGCAACTCTTCCTATGAACTCCTGCCACCTTTACCTCCTCAACTCCCCACACTTCCCTTCACAGATCTGGATGTCATTCCTCCTGGTCATCACTGGCTTCCTCCATTGCTCCTCGCTGCTGGGGTCTCCTGGCTTTCCCACCCTCCTTCCCTCTGGACCTAGGTGAACTTTGGGAACCACACTACTTCATTTCTAAATTGCAACAGAGCTTCTGCTAGAACTGCAGTGATCTGTCACTTCAGAAGCTTTTCCTGTGGGGAGTCAGTGAGAAGGCAGTCAAACTTCTCTTTTGGGTTTCTTGGCAGGAGACTGAGGAGATGCTAGAACAGACCAAGAAGATGAACATGTATTGCCATTTTTCAAAAGGTATTGGGGAATCCAAATACATGCCTGTTCAGACCTGGGAGTCATTGAACCAGATCCTTTTAGAAGCTCTGGATAACTACAATGAAGTCAATGCTGCCATGAACCTGGTCCTTTTTGAAGATGCCATGTGCCATGTGTAAGGAAAATTTCTGTCTTCATACTCTCGTATAATCATTTGCCAGAATATTTGCAGAGATTGTTCAATGCAATTACTTTTCTTTTAATGTTTTCTTGTGCAAGGATTATCCATTATTTTATTTTACTTGTTGTTAAGTGGATCTGTAAGTATCCAGTATCTCAGAAGGCATTGATAACTCTCTGTCTCAACTTCAACTTTGTAACTGAAACAGGAATTCTTTGTCCCAAAGAATTCTTGCGAGCCTTTTCTCAAGGTTGTCTGGAAAACTAAGAGATGACACTGCAAAGATGAAATACACAGGTGACAGTTGTCACATGTACTTGCCTAAGGGGGCTACTCCACACATCTTCAGGAGGCTTCAAATGCCTCTACACAAATGCTCGTAGTATGAGGAACAAGCAGGAGGAACTTACACTCCTGCTAAGTTATACCAAGCCAGACATAGTGGGGCTCACAGAAATGTAGTGGGACCCAATGCACAACTGAGCGGTGAATATCAAGGGCTATAGGCTGTATAGGAGGGACAGGACAGGGAGAAAAGGTGGGGTATGGCACTCGACATCAAAGAAGAATACACATCCTCATCAAGTAGCACAAGGTCAGATGAAGGGCACACTGAAGTGCTCTGGGTTAGAATACAAGGAAGTCTAGGGGAAAGGGACTTAATTGCGGGGATCTACTACAGACCACCCAAAAAAGGGGAAGAGCTAGACCGGGAATTCTTAAATCAGCTCACGGAAGTAGTTAGGTCAAAAGATGTGGTCATCATGGGTGACCTTAACTTTTCAGTCATCTGCTGGGAAGAGCAGTCAGCCAGGTCTGACTGCTTACATAGGTTCCTAGCCAAAATACAGGACCTCCATCTAACCCAGGAGGTGCATAGCCCCACCAGGGGAGACGCCTTGTTGGACCTGGTGCTGGCCACAGGCAATGATCTCGTGAGGGGGCTGCAGGTGCTTGACCACCTAAGTGACAGTGATCATCGTCTGCTGGAATTCACCATCCAGCGCAAGGTGGCAAAAGCCTGCAGCAAGGCAGCAGCCCTGGACTTCAGGAAGGTAGATTTCAATGAAGTAAGAATAGTCAGGGAGGTACTGAAGTCCCGGAGGGAAGGGGAGGTGGGTGTCCAAGAAGAGTGGTCGTTCCTTAAGTAGACAATCCTCGAAACCCAAAGGGAGGTAATCCCAACACAGATCAAAGGGAGCAAGAGGGGACAAAAGCCCCCATGGCTCCCCAAAAGCATACAGGAACGTCTCCTAGCTAAAAGGGAGGCGTACACCCAATGGAAGGGAGTGGCCTTCACCAGGGAGGACTATACCTCAGTTGCTCGGGCCCGCAGGTCAGGAAGACCAAGGCAGAGATGGAACTGGGACTAGCTACCTGGATCAAGGACAAGAAGAAGTCCTTTTTTAAATGCATAGGGGGCAAAAAGAAGGTACTGGGTAATGTGGGGCCTCTGCAAGACATGCTAGGAAATCTGGTCGTCACACCAGATGACAAAGCTGACCTATTTAATAATTTCTTTGCCTCCATTTTCCTGAGCAGGGACCGGACCAGCCTGCCCCCTGGGTCCCCCTCAGGCCCCAGGGGAGGTGCACCCAGGCCTAGGGGCAGTGAGGATCTAGTCAGGAACTTCTGGAGGGGCTGGATGTATTTAAACTAGGTGGTCCTGATAATCTCCACCTGGGAGTGCTGAGGGAATTAGCAAAGGTCATTGCAGGACCCCTGGCATGGCTTTACAAGCACTTGTGGTGCTCTGGTGTGGTGCCAGAGGACTGGAAAAGGGCCAATGTGGTCCCCATTTTCAGGCATGTCCACAAGGGGCCAGCAGGGGAGGTTATGCTTAGGGGCAATCAACGTGGGTTCATTCAAGGCAGGTCCTGTCAGATCAACCTGGTGGCCTTCTGTGACCAGGTCACAAAATCCTTAGATGCAGGGGTAACTGTGGACTTAGTCCTTCTGGACTTCAGGAAGGCCTTTGACACTGTCTCTCACCCCATTGTCATTAAAAAACGAAGGGACTTTGGCATCGACACCTACACAGTCAAATGGGTCGCTGACTGGCTGGAGGGCTGCACCCAGAGAGTGGTGGAGGATGGGTCATTTTCGACCTGGAGGGATGTGGGCAGTGGGATCCCCCAGGGCTCGGTCCCTGGGCCTGCACTGTTCAACATCTTCATCAGTGACTTGGACGAGAGGGTGAAAAGCACCTTGTTCAAATTTGTGGATGACACTAAGATGTGGGAAGAAGTGGGCACACTGGAGGAGAGGGACAGTCTGCAAGTAGATCTGGACAGATTACAGAGGTGGGCGGATGAGAACAGGATAGGTTTCAGTACTGAGAAGTGCAAGGTACTGCACCTGGGGAGAAAGAACCAGCAGCATACCTACAGGCTGGGGAACTCCCTTCTCATCAGCACAGAGGCAGAAAAGGATCTTGGAGTCATTACTGATGCCAAAATGAACATGGGCTGACAGTGTGGGGACACAGTCAGGAAGGCCAACTGCACCTTGTCATACATCCACAGGTGCATCTCAAGCAGGTCCAAGGATGTGATCCTACCCCTCTATGCAACGCTGGTCAGGCCACAGTTGGAGTACTGCGTCCAGTTCTGGGTGCTGCACTTCATGAGGGATGTGGACAGCATGGAGAGGGTCCAGAGGAGAGCCACCTGCATGATTAGGGAGCAGCAAGGCAGGCCCTACAAAGAGAGGCTAAGGGACCTGAACCTGTTCAGCCTCCGCAAGAGAAATCTGAGAGGGGATCTCGTGGCCATCTACAAACTGGCCAAGGGGGAGCAGCAGGTTATGGGAGAGCCCCTGTTCTCCTGAGCACTACCAGGAGTTGCAAGGAATAACGGCCATAAATTGACTGAGATTAGATTCAAGCTAGATATAAGGAGGCACTACCTCACAGTTAGGGCAGCTTGGAACTGGAACCAACTTCCAAGGGAAGACCTTGGGGGTCTTCAAAAGAAGGCTAGACAATCACCTAACCAGGTTCGTTTGACCTCAGCATTCTTTCTTGCCCATGGCAGGGGGTCGGTCTTGATGATCTGCTTAGGTCCCTTCTGACCCTACCAACTATGAAACTGTAAAAGCCCTTAGCTTGGTTCTTAGTGCACACGCATTTAGTTTACACGATAATGTTCCAAGCTTATTGCCTAATATGCAATAAAGATACCTAACTGAGATACCATTTCTAAAAACTTTTGTGTGGGGAATATTTTCAAAGGTATCTAAATGATGTTGGAGTATAAGTCTCAATTTTAAAATTAAATTACAACCAAGTTTAGATGTATTAAGTATCTTAAGTTTCAAATAGGCATCTAGTGGAATTTTCAAAAGTGTGCAGGTAAGTGGTTAATTCCCATAGATTTCAAGTTATGCATTTATATTTTTGTTTTGTTTTTATCTTACTCATGAGTGGCTAAAGGAGGGTGGGAGACCATTGAAAACATTTTAAAATTAGGTTACATTGCTGAATTTATGGACTTCTAGAAGCCCAGTAGACTACACAGAGGGACTGAGAAATGTGAAACCAAGGATTGCTATTTTGGGGCCAGCAAGAGAACCTATGATCTCTGCAGAGCAGGGCATCTGAAGCCACACCCCCATTTTTGCAAGATAGCCACCCAAAACATATTTTAAATCAACAAAGGGGTGACAGGCAACTGTGAGAGAGGTGATCAGAGTGGCTGAAGATCCTAAACACATCTTATCCTGCTTCTAGAGGGCATAGAGAGAAGCAACAGGGAATCTGAGACCCATTATAGCTCCCAACACCTGTCTCCTGGCTGCATATCCCAGACACTGCCCTGTCATGACTCTCCAGAGAGCCAACTTAAAGGATTGCTGGCCAAGGGACTAGACCAGGAGCAGGCAATTATTTTGGCTGGAGGGATGCTTAACAAGTTTCGGTGAGCTGTTGAGGGCTATGTGAGTAGCCCTGCCCCCTAGTAACCATCTTGGGACAGGAAGTTCCACCCCCTAACCCCTGACCTTTGCCACCAGAAATCCCTACCCTTGCCTCCTGGACATCCTGCTTTTGGAAGGGGAGGGTTGCCATCTTGGAACCAGAAAAAAACCAAAAACAAATCATGCATTAGACGTCAAACACCTCCTATAACATATTTTAATTTTATTACAAAAATATTTTTGTCATGATTTGTATTTGCATACTGTATGTGAAGATGATTGCATACTAACTAAAAAAATAAAGTCTTACTCTTATATATTGGGTGTGAGAGAGTTGGGATGGGGGTTGTGTGGTGGGGTGTGGTGTGGGGGTCAATAGGGTATGTTGGGGGATGTACATGCCTAGGGCTTGTGGGGGTATGGTGTGGGTGTGCGGCTTTTGTGGATGTGAGGGATCATGGCAGAACATGGGGACCCTCCACACCCTTCCACTGCCTCATGGCACGCAGCCCCTGCTGGGCAGCAGCAGAAGCACCAGCAGGCGGGGGTGCTCATGCCTGGCACAGGCACTACTGCCCAGTGGCGCATGTCTCTGGCCAGCAGTGCACATGGAGCTGAGGGTTGCAACCTGGCCAGGCCACCCCTATTGCAGGGGTCTGCACAACCCATGTGCAGCTCCTGGCACTCATGGATCTGGCCCACAGGCTTTATTTTGCCCACCCCTGTACTAGGCCATAGCTGACCATTGGTGGGGCAGTAAACTATTGTGTTAGGAAGTCAGAGACCCAGGTTCAAACTCATTCTTGGTGAGGGGGCCCCAGAACCAAGGATCTCTAGGTGAACATACTAGTCACTGAGATATTTGGAGAAAAAAGATGAGGCCTTTCTCATTTTGTTAGAATCAATCTGTACAAATACATAATCATCCATACACACAGGGTTGTATATTCAGAAATAGAATACTCCTGGATGAATAAGTATTAAAAATGCCCTGTCATCAACCAAAAATGGCCAATTACATGGCCAGGAAAGAATAGATTGCCATAAACTACTTAGTCACATTTGAAAATGCTGCTAAGCACTATTGTGTCTTTAGGCACCTAAGTACCTTTGAAAATTTGCTTCTTAGGATCCAGTCTTATAAAGGTCAATTGAACAGATACAGATACATATCTGGGCTAAAATTCTAATGTTATTTATATGGCTTTCAGGTATCTAAATCATTAAATGTAAATGCAATCTTAATCAACCCTGAACAACAGCCACCAAGCTATTAAAATTCTAGATTCCTTGTGTATCTCCATTTTGGCCTATTGCACATCTCTAGAAGCACATTCCTAAACCTCTAACTATACTTTACTCTGTTGCAATCTTAATGCCCTTGGGAACTGCCTAAATTCAGTATAAGTCCCCAAATTCTTAGGTGGAGAAAAGGCATATCTAAGACTGTTAGAGATTAAGAAGAACCACTCCTGTGTCTAGCCCAGTAGACCAGTAGTTAAGTCTAAGGGCATCCCCCAGCCCTCCCTGGCCATGTCCACACAAGCATGACAGTGTGGTATATGGTGCTGCAGACATGTCTGCGGTGTCACATACAGCACATTCAGCTATTCTCCATATTCAAGGTAGCAGTTCGTGGTGGGGGGGGGTGACTCCAGGAGATCCTGGGATCAAAAAAAAAAAAAAAAAGTGGAGGGGTGCACACAGGGTCAGCGCGTGCCACCCAAAACTGGAACCCAGCTGGCTGGAGCCACACTCTGGCTCCAAGTGACAAGATTGCTGTTGCAGCCCCAGGAGGCCCCCAGATAAGTCTGCTGGAGACAGTCTAATGTTAGCCCCAGCCTTCCCTACCCAACCCAGGGTAATCTACTGTGCACCAAAGGGCACATGGCACAGGCATTCCCCAGGGACAAGTAGCAGTGGCACAAGGTGCATCGCTGCTTCTTATCCCTGGGGAAACAAATGTCCACAGTCATGTGGATGTGGCCCCTGTGGCTCACTTTTTTTTGTGGGGGTCAGGGAGTAGAAGCGGAGTTGGGGGGCACTGGATTATAGCTACTACTTCTGATGTTCTTTATCCATTTTGCAAATACAGCACTGGCCAGAACACAGAGTCCACTCCTTTTCAGGGCAGTGCTTTTTTACTGAGACCTTGCTTGCTTTCCTTTTGACTCTTTGTCCCTCTGTAGGAGAAGGGTGCAGGCTTGGAAGGTGGGAGAATCTTCCCTGGAACTGGACAGTGCTGAGAGTGTGTACGTGAGGAGGTGGGCAGGGGTGTGGAAAAAGACTTCTTGTATCTGGCTATGAGTGGCAGCTGGGAGACATGGTTGAAACTGGTGGGAGACTTTGCTTATATCAAGGTTTGAACTGGAAGACAGTGGTTCTGGGGGATAGTTGGAGTTCTTGGGTTTTGGGGTGTCATTTGTGGAATTCTTTATGTGGGCTGTTTGTTTGTTTATATTAAGCCACTCTGAATCTGCTGGATATGGTGGGATATACATCTAATAAAATAAATACACCATGTTCAAAGGCTGTAAACAGATGTCACCCTTGTCATGCCAGAGAAGGTTTTATGGTATGAAACATAACTGAACAGATGTCCTTGCTCCTTGTAATGCCCAAAGAACATTTGTGTTATGATTCCTATTAAGTGTCTGTTGGCTTATGACACAGTCCCTGCAGCCTGGGGCTGCCTGTACTCTCTGGCTGCCCTGGGCAGGGTATTCCAGGGCATACTTTCACACTGCAGAGCATGGGGATTCATGCTCCGTGCTTGCAAACATATAACTTGGGAATTCCCCAGCAGAGGATTCTGGGATGCATGTTTCCCAGCGCAGAGCAAGGGAACCACATGGTATTCCCTGCTCTGTGCTTGCAAACGTCACTCCAGGTCAAGTTCAGGCATCCAAGACTGTTGGGCAGGTTGGGCCCCTAAAGTGCTGGGAGTAGCAGGGGTCCAATCCTGAGAGACAGCAGCCCTGGGTGACATCTGTACCTGCTAATCAATCAGATCAGCTATGCTGGGATATTTCCTGGCCCCAGCTGATCCCACAACAAAAAATGCCATCTATTTCTACTCAAAAGAATAGTTAGAAATGAGTTAATGTCTAATTGGAAGGAGATATCAAGTGGGATTCCCAGAAGTGCTGCCCTGAAGGTAATAGAAACATCATTTACAAGTCAAAGGAAGGAATAGTTTTGCGCTATTTGTCACCGGCTAGGGCTCAGATCTGAAGCACTGTGTCGTGCTCTGGCTGCCAGATTTCAAGAAAGATACAGACAATTTAGAGACTTTTGGAGAGCAACAAAATTATTAGAAGTCTCAGAAACATGATTGACAAGGAAAGCCCTAAAGAACTGGCATTATTAGTCTGGAAAAGAGAAAATAGAGGAGGGAGGATTTGTTCAGTTTTCAACTACCTGATGGGTGGTTATAAAGAGGATGATGATAGTATTTTCTCAGTATTACAGGAAACACTGCAAGAAGCAATGCTCTTAAACATACTCTTAAAGTCATAAATTGCCTCCAGCCTTGTTACAAGGAAGAATTTTCTAACTGTGAGGGTGATTAAGCATTGGTTGTAGAAACGTCACGCTTGGAGGGTGGAATCTCCATAGTTGGAGGATTTTAAGAGCAGGTTAAACAAACAGTTGTTTGGGATGGTTTAGACATGGATGACTCTACCTTGAGCAGAGGAATGGATTAGATGGTCTCCTGAAATTCCTTCCAACCCTACTTTCCTACAAATCTATACCCATAGTTATGTCACTAACCCACCCTCGTCTGCCTTGCTTTCTTGCTGCTGACCCCACACAATCCCTCTCTTGATTCCCAGGGCCATCTTCAAAAGGAGGGCTGGAAAGGCCCTTGACTAATGCCAGAGCTGTGATGTGGTGGTTAGTGCACTTTGTTAGGAAAGGCAGAACAGTGCAGGTTCATGTCCTCTTACCTCTTCTAGAGGGGCCCTAGAACCGGGTCTCTGGCTTTCTGAACAAGTACCCTACAGGTACTTAATAGTAGTAATACTCAGTATTCTAGCTACTCAGCTGTCTGCCTATTGGTTATGGACTTTTGTCTGCCTACAATTTGGGATTTAGATGCAAGTGTACAGGCACATAAATGTAGCCACTTATGCAGATAACAAATGCATAGGCTATTGTACCTGCTTAGTTTATGCATATCCATTTCTGTATCCCCACTGCAGGGATAATAGGATTTCTACCTGGATGCAAGGAGCATTTTGGACATTTAGATGCAAAAGCTGTCATTTGGATGTACTAAGGGAAATACTGTATTTACTTGACTAAAAGATGAACCACACCCTCCCATTTAACATGGGGGGAAAAAGACCCTTGCCTTATAATTGAGAACAAGGCAGTGGGGAGTAGGGGTGGCAGCTGCTGTGGCTTGGGCCCCAACCCAGGATTGTGGGGAGAGCTGGAACCAGAGCCTCACCTGCCACCTATCTCTCCCCTTCTGCCTCTGCATGCCCCTGACAGTGCTTCTCTCTTTCTTTCCCACTCTGCTGCAGTCCTTACTTTTGTTCCTTGCCAGCAGGCACCATCCCCACTACATCCTGGGGCACAGAGCATGACTGCAGCCTGGCCCCATAGCAGCAGGGGTGGGGAGCTGGCACTGCTCCTATGAGGCTAGGCTGGAACAGCAGTCTTAGCTTCATGCTGCTGTTATGGGGCCAGGCTACAGCAAGGGCACAACCTAACAGCATGGAGCAAAGGTAAGGTGGGGTGCAGGGGCAAGCATTGCAGAAAGAATTTGGGGTGGGAGGATGGGAGGAAGGGGGGCAGGGAACTGAGGCTGCAGGTGGCAGAAATGATGTGGAGAGGTGGGGAGAGGAAAATGGGAAGGAGGAATTGGGGCAGCCTGAGGCTGTGGGAGGGAGGGGCAGGTATGAGGGGGAGTAAGTTGAGGGGGGCAGGCTGCAGGGGGCAAATCTCTCTCACTGCCTCCCCCCCCTCCTCCACACTGCCTGCCCCCTTCCACCTGCCCTGCACCCCCCCAGTGCCTGTACCATTAGTGCCCCTCACCTGGTCTACCACATTTCCCATCTCCCCTACCCTGGTACTGCCTCCCTCCAGTATCTGTCTCCCACTGCCTGCTCTATTACTGCCCCCTCATCACCTTTCCTCCCATCCTCTAGTCCTCCAATCATTAGATTTCATATGTGGAAAATTATAATAAATTTACAAATTTTCATGTGTGGAATCTAATTATTGGGGTATCATCTTATATCCAGGGTTGTCTTCTATTGAGGCAAATATGGTAGAATCCCACCTTTTTTACTCTACTGGTTTCTGGGTTCCAAGCATAGTGTGATTATGCGCAAGGACTTTCTTCGTTAGAATTTTTTTAGAGTAATAATGTAAAGGTTGCCTCTGTTAGTTTTGCATTCTGCATGCACCAGAGAACAGTTAGGATTTCTTTACAAAATCCAATGGCAGCTTGCCAATAAGTGTTGTGAAGAATAAGGAAAACAAACTCTGATATATAATATTCACTTTCTTCAGGTTTGTGTACCTTTTTACAGCAACATGATGCAATTGCAATTAACCCAGGCAAAGCTTGTTCATTTGGATTGAATTTGCTGAGTAGTTTCTACGGAAAAAGATTTTCAAGGCTGGCTTAAAAAACAGTGCACAGGAAGGTCTAGGAGGATTTTGGAAAGTGAATGTTAAGGACAGCTTCCTGGTGTAAGTGTTGGAGGAGCTAACTAAGGTCATGCTTTTCTTGACCTGCTGCTCACAAATAGGGAGGAAATGGGGGAGAATGTAGTAGTGGATGGCAACTTGGGCAGCAGTGACTATGGGATGACTGAGTTCAGAATCCTGAGGAATGGAAGGAAGGAGAGCAGCAAAGTAAGGATCCTGCACTTCAGAAAAGTAGATTTGGACTCACTCAGGGAACTGATGGGCAGGATCCCCTGGGAGGCTTCATCTGAGGGAGAAAGGAGTGCAGGGGAGTTGGCTGCACTTTAAAGAAACCTTATTGAGGGTACAGGAATGAACCATTCTGATGTTCAGGAAGACTAGCAAGTATGGCAGAAGATTAGCTTGTCTTGGCAGGGAGATTTTTAGTGAGCTAAATCCCCAAAAGGAAGCTTATGAGAAGTGAAAACTTCTACAAACAACTAGGGAGGAGTAAAACAGTATTGCTTGCATATCCAGGGATGAAATCAGTAGTCCCAAGTGCAATTGGAGTTGTAGCTAGCAACAGATGTGAAAGGTAACAAGAAGGATTTCTACAAGTATGTCAGCAGCAAGAGGAATGTCAGCAAAAGTGTTGGGTCCCTTACTGAATGATTGAGGCAACCTAGTGACAGATGATGTGAAAAAAGCTGAAGTACTCAATGCTTTTTTCACCTCAGTATTCACAGGCAAGGTCAGTTCCTGGACTACTTCATTTAGCAGCACAGTTTGGCAAGGAAGTGAGCAGCTCTCGGTGGTAAAGGAACAGATTAGGGACTATTTAGAAAAATGGATGTGTAAAAGTCCATGATACAAGATGGGACGGACCCCCAAGATGGAGTACCTTAAATTTATCAGTATTGAACATCATCAGGTTTGTATCTACCCACTTACTAAGTTTATCCAAGTCAGCCTGAATCACTAGCCTGTCCTCAGGTGTGGACGCTATGCCCCAAAGTTTAGTGTAATCAGCAAACTTAGTAAGTGCGCTTCTGACACCAATGTTCACATCATTGGTAAAGGTGTTGAAGAGAACTGGTCCAAGGACAGAGCCTTGGGGGACACCACTGGTCATGGAGCGCCATAATGACTTACTGCCATCGACCACTACTCTCTGGGTCTGACCTCAGAGCCAATTTCCCAGCTATTGAACTGTGGAGTAGCCAAGGCCACATTTGGCCAATTTTTCCATGAGGAAGTCATGGAACACCAGATCAAAGGTTTTTTTAAAGTCTAGGTATATGATATCAATCTCTTCTCCCTTGTCCAGGTGATATGTCACCTGGTCATAGAAAGAGATAAGATTGGTCAGGCAAGACCTACCTGCAACAAACCCATGCTGGCTATCCCTCAGGATGTTGCCCTCAGCCAGCTTGTCCAGAATGGTCTCCTTGATAACTTTAGTGAGAATCTTACCAGGGATTGAGATTAAGCTGATTGGCCTGTAATTCCCAGGATCTACTTTCCACCCTTTCTTGAAGATGGGTACCACATTGGCCTTCTTCCAGTCTTCAGGTACTTCACCTGAGTGCCATGTGTTTTTGCATATTTTTGCCAATGGCTGGGCTATGACACCTGCCAGTTCCTTGAGTTACCCTAGGGTGTAGTCTGTCAGGACCAGGTGACTTGAAGGTGTCCAGCCTCTCAAGGTGATCCTTAACTAGATCAACACCGATGTTGGGTATAAATACAACCTCACCCTGGCTGGCCCACATCTTGCTAGGCAGGGCAGTCCCATTGGACTGATGAAAGAATGATGCAAAATACCCGTTAAGCAGGTTGGCCTTTTCCTGGGTATAGGTTGTCAACTGTCCCATTTGGTTCAGCAGAGGTCCAATGATACCCTTGCTTCTTTTCTGATTCCCTGCATATCTGAAAAAGGACTTTTTGTTTTCCTTGATATGTGAAGCCAGATGGAGCTCAGTTGCAGCCTTGACTTTCCTGATCCACTCCCTCCAGATACAGACCAGTGCTGAGTACTCCTCCTTGGAGGTAATTCCAACCATCCATCCTTTATAAATCTCTCTTTTGAGGCATAGGAGATCCTCAAGTTCCCTGCTGAGCTAAGGGAATTTCTGCGTCCTTTTGCTACCCTTCTTCTGAGATGGGATGGCTATCCCTTGTACTGTCAGGATTGCTCCCATAAGGAGCAACCACTCCTCTTGGACGACTCTTCCAGTCAAGTCGTTGTCCCTTAGGGCCTCGACAACGAGCCTCCTGAGCTTGTCAAAGTCAGTTTTCCTGTAGCCGAGGACTTCTGCTTTGCTGAAGGATTTGCCCACTTTGCAATGGATAGTAAAGGTGATCAGCTCATGGTCACTATCACCCAACTTTCCATTGATTCTTAGGTCACTGACTAGGTCATCCCCTTTGGCCAGTACCAGCACCAACAACGCTTTGCCTCTTGTCAGCCCATAGACTTCTTGAGTCAGGTAGAGCTCATCCATGCATGTTAGAAAGTTTTGCAACCGATCAGATTAAGCCGAATGCTCTTCCCATGAGATGTCTGGGTAGTTGAAGTCTTCCATTACAACCATGCACTGAGAGCGTGCAGCCTCAGCCAGTTTCCTGGCAAATTCCTGGTCCAGCTGTTGTTTCTGGTTAGGAGGGCTACAGTAGACTCCTACCATGATGTCCCCTGAGCCATGCTCCCCACATATTTTGACCCAGAGAGACTCCAGTCATTCTCTCTGGGTTCCAGTGTCAATTTGGAGGGACTTGTAGCTGTCCTTGACATAGAGGGCTACAAGTTTTTAGAACAGGATTAGAAATAGTTTGGCATGGATTCACCAAGGGCAAGTTATGGCTGAGCAACCTGATTGCCTTCTATGATGAGATAAGTAGCTCTGTGGATGTGGGGAGACCATTGGGTGTAATATGCTTTAACTTTAGCAGGGCTTTCAATACAGTTTCCCACATAATTCTTACAAGCAAGCTAAGGAAGTATGGGTTAGATGAGTATTCTTTAAGGTGGATAGAAAATTTGCTGGATCATCAGGCTCAGAGGGTAGTAGTCAATGAATTGATGTCTAATTGGATGCTAGTATCAAATGCAGTGCCTCAGGAGTTGGCCCTAGGGCTAGTTTTGTTTAATATTTTACAATATTATAACAAGACCTGGAGGATGGCATAGAGTGCACCCTCAGGAAGTTTTCAGGTGACACCAAGCTGGGGTGAGTAGTAGATATTCTAGGAGGTAGGACTAAGACTCAAAGTGACCCTGAAAAGTTGGAGGATTGGACCACAAGGAATCTCATGAAGTTCAGTTAGGACAAGTGCAAAGTCCTGCACTAATACAGGCTGAGGACTAACTGACTAAGCACCAGCTCTGCAGAAAAGGAGCTGGGCCTACAGTAGACAGTAGGCTAAGTATAAATCAAAAGTGTTCTCTTGTCACAAAGAAAGCTAATGGCTTGCTGGGCTGCATTAGAATGAGTGTTTCCAGCAGATTGAGGGAAGTGAAAGGATGTGGACAAATTGGAGAGTCACAGCAAGGGAAGTTTAGGTTAGGTAATAGGAAGAAAAATTCTCACTAGGAGGGTAGTAAAGGGTTGGAACAGGCTACGTGGAGAAGTTGTGGAATCTCCATCCCTGAAAGTTTTTAAGATATGGTTAGATAGAGGCTTGGCTGGGATCATATAATTGGGGATGGTTCTGCTTTGAGCATGGGGTTGTGCTAGATGACCTCCTGAGGCCCCTTCCAATCCTAATTTTTTTCTGTTTCTGTGATTCTATAATTGTCCTAATCTCTAAATCATGTTCATAAATTCCTCTTGTGCTCACTCTTTTTGGTATTGTAACTCTTGATTCCTCCCCAAATGTCTAATATAAATTGAATAAACTCTTTATCAGGACAGACCAGAACCCTTCCTCATCTAGGCTGGGTGTCATAAACAATGGGCTATGAAGTCATGCTCCTGTTTATTTTCTTTCCTTCTAGCCCCATGACTGTATGTCCAGTGGTCCAGCTTCTTCAGCCAAAGGGGTGGAGGCTGCACCTCCTAACTATTCTACAACTAGATAGTGAGGACAGTATCTGGAGATGTAGAAAATATAGATAGAAATCTCTTCAAGCTGGCCTAGAACCCTACTATTCTACTTCTTGGGTAAATCCTTCACCCACTAGACATTTGAGCAAAAAATGTTTTTAAATTTAACATGTTCAAGAGAAAACATAATATGCACTTCTTTATTTTGAAATCAGTACTGCTATAAGTTAGGTGTTTTGGCTCAAGTAGGTGTTTCCCCTTCAAGTGAGTTAGGTCCTAACATGACAGAAGTGCCTCCCTTAACAGACCTGAGTCAGACACACATGACAGAATCCTATTTCACCTTATGTAGTCAAACAGCAGTTTACCTAGCTGCATGAATGCTATTTTTGGCCCTTGGGTTCATAAAGTGAAATAGGATTCTACCTTTAAGCTTCAAGAAGAAGCAAGAGTTCAGATACATCCCTGTTTAGCATTTTCTCTTGACAAGACACTCTGTCCTAAGTGACTATGTGATGATCTAGATCATTCTTTGGAGGCACTGTAATTAGAGTGTATCGGAGCAGACTGGAAGAATTGAGTCTGCTGGAGCATGCTAATCAGCACACTCCAGCCAGCCTCTGTGTCTCATGTTCAGTGCCTTATGCTTCAAAATGGCAGCAGAAGTGCTTAAACTACAGCTTGTTTAATGAGCATTAGGTAAAGTGCCCCTGCTATTTTGAAGTGTGGGGGAACACTGATACATGAGATGCTTTGAGCACTTTAATCAGAGCAGCTCTTGGAGACACTCTAATTAAAGCACCCCCACACCACCAGAGCATGTGTAAAAATGCCCTTAGGCTTTCTCACTTGCTGTATAGAAAGCCTAGGCACCTAACTTTTTTGATCTGTAACACATTTCTGGGGCAATTTATCTAAATGTTTAGGCACTGTGATGCTTAAATGAAGATGCTGTATAACTTAATTAAGCTGTGATCCAGAGAGTCTACTTCTAAGAAAAGACTAACAGCTAAGCTGGTTTACCTTAATATAGCAAAGTCTGAGAGGGCATACTTTTTTGCTCTCTGTAAATGCATTAGATAAATAGCAGGAGAAAAATTTTTTGAGATACCAAAGATGGGCTATGTATATGTAAGACAAATGAATGTGAAGTAGTCATGAATAAATTTGGATTGAAAATTAGAAGGTTTCTAACAATTAGAACAGTAAAGTTCTAGGAAAGCCTTTTAATATGACTGAGGCAAAAACCTAAGTACTTTTCACTCTGAGCTTGATCACTATGAAATGGGTTGCATGACTTGTTTGCTTGGCATAAAAGGATGACTAGATTTGAAGAACCAAGCAGCCCCTTGCAGGTATATGTTCCCATTGTGGAGTGCTAAGGTGATGGTGTTAGTTTAGAATGCAAGGGCAAGTCCCCTACAGATGATCTACAAGCTATCCCACTTTCCCCATGTTTGGCAATGTCAGCAGTTGCCTATGAGCTGAGGGAGGCTGGTATTCAACTCTTCTTGAATGATGGTAAAGAGCCATGGTTTTTGAATGAGGCTTTCATTGTCCCCATCTTCTGAATACTTGACTAGGGTTGTCAGTCTGGCAGTACACTTTTTTTCATGCATTTTTAAGCCCCCTCTCCACCTCATTACTAATAAACAAATCATAAAGAAACCACTTCTCCCATTTTTATCCATTTGACATTTTTTTTTTTAACTTCAGCAGCACACATAACTTTGATTTCTTTGAAGGAAAAAAGGGTAAATTACAACCCCATGGAGACCAGGATAGGGTTGTGGAGAGCCAGTGATGACAGGAAGCTGAGCTACACTAAGGCCTCAGAGGAACAACATTTGAATACCACCTGCGAGGCATGGGGTGTGGTAAAGGGGTGGTTTTGGAGGCACGCATCTAGCCCATAAGGCTGAGGGTGTCCCGTGAGGCATCCATTTTGAGCTAGACCCAAAAAGGTGTCCAGGAACCCACAGGGTTCAGTAGGGTCCATTAGGACTGTGTCCATACGTATACTCAAGGGTAGCCTCTCTGTTTATCATAATTACCAACAGGACATGGCAGGTGAGAAAAAGGATGCCTGGAGGGCGGGAATGGCAAGGTCTTGGAGCCCAGGGGCATCATGGCCATCCCTGAGGATCCCACACCATGACAGTCACCTTTACATTGAAAACTTTTTGGTGTAATTTGAAGATTTACCCAGTGTACGCCATAGGCCAAACCTCAGCTATTTTCTTGATATTTTAAATGAAATTATGCATTCCAATATGGCCAACACATGAACATGTATGTATTGTCTCCATGTAATTTAAAAATCTAGCAAACAGTACTTTAATGCTAAAACTTCAAAAATCTATCACTATAAATGTCATAGCAGGCCTACAGTATGGAAAACATTGTAACTTAGGCTAGCCTACTTGTTTGAGTTGCATTGAATAAGACTTTTTTTAAAATTTCAGAATGTAAATGCCTGATTCTAATAATACATAACTCACTGGTAATGAAACACACAGATATATGTTCACCTTGAGGCAACACAAAAATGTAATAGTTTAATCCACTGGTAATATAACGACAATCTTAATGGGTTGCTTCTCTTTATCCAAACCTTAGACACAATATTATACCATAGAAGAAGGACTAGTATGCCTGTGTCATTGCAGGAGAATACTATAGAGGAGTGTCCCTGGCTGACTGCATGTTTGCTGTGTCTTAGCATTCTTGTGTCTGTCTCTTCTTGCTGTGAATGCTTTTGCGAAATAGCACATTAGCTGGAGTGCTCTGCTTTTCTATTAGTGAAATAACCAACAATGAGCACTTGTTAACTTCAGAAACATTGGCATGATTCCTTAAAAAGCTCCTCACTTAGTAAATTAACTAGTTTTTCTTTGTTTGATGGTAAGGGTATGAAACTACTCCATCATGCTGGTAACAGAAGAGATCTACTGCAAATAATTTTGTGGATCTGCCTAGTAGTGTGAGTCCTTAATATTCTTAAGCCTGCCTTTATGAATGGAGATATGTATCTATTGAAGGGAATGTAAACTAAATTGCACAAATTGGAATAGTTGGCAAACACTTGTTGCACAAAGCAATCAGATAAATCTCCAAAAGTTCGTGCTGTTTTTGGCTTTCCTATTCTCTGTACAAGATCCATACCATCAATAATAACAGCTGATTTCTCAGAAATAGCATCTGTGCGACTGTGGGGGAGACACGAGGTTGGCCTGCCCACGTCAGGGGGAGATTGCCCTGTCTTTCCTGCCACAACTTGATGTATAAACGAGTCTGTAATATGGGAGGCTGCTCATTTTATGCCCTGATGCCAAGGGTGTTATGCACAGCTCTGAACCTTCCCGTATACCGTGTCCCAGGCCTCACAGTTGGCATCCAAAGTAAAAACACTGCCTCAGGCATCCTTGTATGTGCCTGGGCTTCCTGCCCTCTCACTAGGGCCCCCAACCATGCCCTTTCACTAGGGCATGAACTACGTGTGCTCCCGGTGGCTGGGGAGATGCAGCAGTGGTAAGTGGGAGCTCCTGCAGATGCCACCACTATTGGTGGTGAGGGGCAGAGGGGCATGGCAAGTGCCAACCAGGGGTCAGTGACCACCCATATACGCCACCAGCAGCAATGGCCAGTGGGGATCACTGACCACCCACAGATGCCACCAACAGTGTCAGCAGCGGAAGAGAAGGGGTGTGGCAAGCAGTGACCGGCCACAGATGCCAGTGCCTTTTTGTAGGGGGTGCACGTGTACCCCCTATATGTTGCCCGTGCACTAAGATCTCTAGCACTGAACTGTTGGGGCCAGCCTCTTCGCAGTCCTTCGAGTCACACAGACTCTACTCTGTGTGCCCCTACGCAGCCCTTCAGGTCACACAGGGCCTACTCTGTGCTCTCATGCACAATCTGTCAGGCCACCCCTGCAAACCCTACTCTATGTGGCCTGTTGCCTCCTTACTGGGGCCACTACTTGGTCCCCCTTCACTGGGGCCGCAGGGTCTTACACCCCATGGGACTCAGGTGTCTGTAGATATGCCTGAACCCTTAACCTGTCTTTGCTACAGATTTACCCAACAGTTTCTGGGGGGTGAGATTATAAGGCATCCCATACTTGCCTTTCAATAGGGAGGCAACTGGTGTGGCATTTTCTGGGGACCATCCCGTCACAGGCAGCCCCACCACCCCATCCTGCCCTAGCAGGGTATAGTTTTAGGTCATGCCCAAGAACTAGGAACCTTCTTCATTCCCATAGTTCGGGCCTTGTACCTCCAAGGATGTTATGTGAGCAGCAGCTCCAGGCAGGTGATTTTCCCCAGTCTGCCACCAAGTCATCCCTGAACCTATGCTTTTCCAGGCTGAAAAGTCCCATGACTCTCAGCTTCTCCTCATAAGGCCTGCCCTCTTCTCCTCTAATCATATGCGTGGCTCTCCTCTAGACTCTTTCAAGCTTCTCCACATCCTTTCTGAATTGTGGAATCCAGAATTGGATACAGTATTCCAGCTGTGGCCTCACTAAGGCCAAGTCTTGCTTGAGGTGCATTGGTAGATGCAAGCCAGAGTTTTGTTTGCTTTTTCAGCTGTGGCGTTGCATTGGTGGCTCATATTGATCTCGTAGTCAGTCATGACCCCTCAGTCTCTTTCAGTCATGATGCTAGTGAGTGTAGCACTTCTGAGCCTATAAATATGATGTGTTTTTTTCTCCTGAGGTGGAATACCTTGCATTTCTCCATGTTAAATGCCATCAGGTTTGATCCATTCACCTTGCAAGCCTGTCAAGGTCAGCCGTAATCACCAACCTATCCTCTAGTCTTCCCTGTAGTTTGGTGTTGTCAGTGAAGTTAGCCAGTCTGCTTTTGATACCAGAATCCAGATAATTTATACATATATTAAAGAGTACAAATCTCAGAATGAAGCCCTGGGGATGCCTCTTGTCACCATGTGCCATGTTGATTCGGTACCATCAACTATCACTCTCTGGGTCCAACCACAGATCTGACCTATGAGAAATCAGCTGTTATTATTGTTGTTATGGCTCTTGTACAGAGAATGTGAAAGCCAAAAACAGCACGGACATTTGGAGATTTGGCTGATTGCTTTGTGCAACAAGTGTTTGCCAACTATTCCAACAAGTGCAATTTAGTCAACATTCCGTTCAATAGATGCATATCACCATTCACATAAGTTTCTCAAGGCTGCAGTTCCCCAAGTGTGCCAGGAGGGCATCATGGGATACCAGGACAAAGGCTTTTGTGAAGCCCAAATAGATGATATCAACCTCTTCTCTTTTGTCCAGATGATGTGTCATCTGGTCATAGAAGGAAATGAAATTGGTCAGGCAAGACCAACCCACAACGAAAGCTGTGTTGGCTATCTCTCAGAACATTTCCTTCTGTTAACCTGTTGTTAATGGTTTCTTTGATTTTTTTTTTCCCAAGGTCTTTCCAGGGATTGAGGTCAAAGTGATTGGCCTGTAGTTCCCAGGATCTTCCTTCCTCCCTTTGTTGAAGATAAGCACCACATTGACTTTCTTCCAATCTTCAGGTACCTCACCCAAGTGCCACGAGTTCTTAAATATCCTCACCATTGGCTGTGCTATGATATCAGCTAGTTCCTTTAGCACTCTTGGGTGCATTCCATCCAGGCCATCTGATTTGTGGATGTCCAGCCTCTCAGGGTGTTCCCTCACAAGATCTATGCCAATAAAGAGCGTGTGTTCACCTTTACCCTGGTAAACCTGCATCTTGCCAGGGAGGGTAATCCCCTTTGTCTGGTGGAAGACTGACACAAAGTGATCATTAAGGAGACTGGATTTTTCCTGGGTGTTGGTTATCAGCTGCCCCATTTGGTTTAGTAGGGGTCCAGTGTTGCCCTTGGTGGGGGGTTTTCAACTTCCCACATATCCAAAGAAGGACGTCTTATTGTCCTTGATTCTTATAGCCAGTTTGAGTTAGGTTTCAGCCTTGGCTCTCTTAGTTCACTCCCCAGTGCTGAATACTCCTCCTTAGTGGTGTTTCCTAACTTCCATTCTTTATAAGCTTTTCTTTTTAGGTACAGGAGGTCCATGAGTTCCCTATTGAACCAAGGGGATCACTTGGCCCTTTTGCTACATTTTCTATGGGCTGAAATGGACTTCCCTTGTTTTTCAAAGATTGTATCCTTAAGGAGCGTGCCATCGTGGACTCCCCTTCCTGTCAGATCAGGGCCTCAACAACTAGCCTCCTAAGCTTGTGAAAGTTGACTTTCCTAAAGTCAGAGATTTCTGCACTGCTGGCTAATTTGCTATGGTCAACTCATGGTCACTGTCTCCCAACTTTCCTTCAATTCTCAGGTCACTGACTAGATCATGCCCTTTGGCCAGTACCAGATCCAGCAGCACCTTACCTCTTGTTGGCCCATAGACTTTTTGTGACAAGTAAAGCTCATCAATGCATGCGAGGAAGCTTTACAAACTAATGGATTTGGGTCACTGCTCTTCCCATGAGATGTCAAGGTAGTTGATGTCACCTGTGACAGCCATGCACTGAGAGCATGCAGCCTCTGCCAGTTCCCTAGTGAATTCATGGTCAAACTCCTGTTCCTGATGAGGAGGTCTGTAGTAGACTCCTACTGTTATATCCTCTTCACCACATTCCCCTGTATTCTAACCCAGAGGGTCTCAGGTCACCCTCCTTGGGAGCCAATCTCCGCTCTGTAGAGTTCCCTTGGAAGTTCCCTCTATAGGGATCTGTACTGCTCCTTCACATAGAGAGCTACATTCCCACCCTTTCTTGCAACATGATCCCTCCTGTACAAGGTATAGCCATCTATACCTGTGATCCATTCATATGTGGAGTCCCACCAGGTCTCTGTTATCCCTATGAAATAGTGTTTATTTCTGTTTAGCAGAAGGGCCAGTTCTTCCTGTTCGTTCCTCAGGCTCCTGGCATTTGTGTACAGGCAAGTAAGCCTGCCATTGGAAGCCCTAGTCTTTCCTGCAATCCTAGAAGAGTCCTATCCCTTGACTGGGGTAGGAGCAAGTTCCCTTGTGTAGCCTGACCAGCTGATTTTGTGGTTGATGCTTGGTGGGCTTGCATTGGTTCATCCACCCCCCGGAAAACTTAGTTTAAAGCCCAAGTAAGCAGGTCAGTCATTCTGGCAGACAAGAGCTTCTTCCCCATTGGAGTGAAGTGGAGGCTATCCCTTCCCAACAAACTGCTGCCTCTCTCTCTGAAGCGTGGATTGTGGTCAAAGAAGCTGAAGCCTTCCCAAGGCACCAATGTCGCAGTCTTCTGTTTACTTCTTCCATTTGTCTCTCCCTCCTATACCTGTGACCTGTAAGCAGAAGGATTGAGGAGAAAACCACCTGTAGCCCCAACCCTCTGAGCCCCACTCCCAGAGCCTTGTAGTCATGCATAACCTGGGTGGGATTGCTGTGAGCCATGTCATTTGTGCCCACATGGAGGAGGAGCATGCGGTAGTGGTTGGAGGGCCAGACAAGTTTCAGGATCCTCTCAGCTACATCCTGGATACGGGCTCCTGGGAGGCAGCATATCTGCTGCCCTGACCCCTTAGCCCATGAGATCTCTCCCTCTGTCCCCCTCAAGAGGGAGTCTCCCTTGATGACCACTTTGTATTTCTTCTTGGGGTGGTTGCTGGTTGCCTTTCTTCCTCAGGTACTGACTTTGACAGCTCTACTGGTGCTGTGAGGAGTTTGTAACTATTGTGAAGATCCAGGGGGCTGGTGACCCTGTTGCAGCGTGCCTTGGGGCCAGAGACAATATTCATCCAAGCAACCCCTGGCTGGACTTTGTGGGAGCTCCTCTTGTCCACCCTTGTCATGCCAAGCAACCTTGTTCTTCCCTCTTCTTTCTTCAGGTGAAGAGCCTGGCAGTAGGCATTGATCTCCTCTTCACTATCCCTTACGCAGGTTCAAAACAGCATGATTTTCTCTCAAGAATGCTGCCATAACAAGTGACACATTCAGGAATGATCCTACACTGAACTAGTGCCTCATTTATTTGTGCAATTCCAGTAGGTGTACTTGGGTTAATCATTGATGGCAAACCTACTACAAGACATATGATGCATCTTATAGATTCCAAGTCATAACTACTGTGCTTTGCTGGACTCAGTGATGCTGTTGGCTCCATTATAACATTTGCTTAAGTGTGGTAAAGGTGCATCTCTTGTTAATAATCTGAATTAGAGGTGTTCATGTCAAGGTAATGTGAAACAAAACAGAGTTGATGTAGCAATTTTGCAAACCTTTTGGGTATCTAATAATGAACAAAACTGTAAATCGGTGACAGCCATATTGGAATCTAATATGGTTTCCACAATGGAAATATTATGATTGGTCTCCTCAGTTCATATAATGTTGATTCCTTCATTTGAATTAATTTTCTGTTCCTACTGGGGGCTGAAATATTGACCCAAATGTGAATTCACAGTCGTCATCATGGATTCCAATATGGTGGCTACTTGCCACATTGACAACATGACTTTTCTGACACAGGTAGACCATCTATATCTGAAACACAGTGTTTCTGCTTGCAGGAATGAATTGCTTACAGAGTGACACATTTACCCTTTTTTTTACTGTACTATACAAACATATTCTGATTTGGCCTGTGTTCTGCAAATGGAGACAAGAGATTTACTTTAAAATGTTTCTACTCAATTGAAGTCATCAGCTAAAACAGAAATTAGAGACTGACAAGGCTAGCATTACTACTTTAGCATTTATGTTTGATTGCATTTTTTACTCATCAAATTTGTATTGATTGCAAATATGCTCTGTAAGATATGGACAGAAAAAGACTATGATGAGTTAAAAAGACAGCAACTTTTTCCTATGTTATGGAAGCTAAGCTTTTCTACTTCAATAGTCATTAAATTCAGGACTGTATTTCCCTGGTCAAACTTCCAACTATTGCTAGACATAGTCGGCATAGTAAGCAGTTCCTATGAATCATGTATCTCCCACTCCCACTCCTGACCTCAGTAACTCAGTGTGTTTTGTTAATCTGTGTGTTCTCTTAAAGTAACATTTGAGGTTTTATTTTTGCCTCGCATTCAGAAAACAATTTCTTAGTCAATAGATATTCATTGAAACCTTCCAAACAATAAAAAAATAACTTTTTAACCAGTAATTATGTATGCTTCAATTTAGCTGCCGCATCAACCGTATTCTAGAATCACCCAGAGGAAATGCTCTCCTTGTTGGTGTAGGTGGAAGTGGCAAGCAGAGCCTGACAAGACTTGCAGCTTTCATTAGTTCATTGGAGGTTTTCCAGATCACTCTGAAGAAAGGTTATGGGATCCCTGACCTGAAGGTAGGAGCTTTTTAAAGTGGGAAGAAACAGAAAACAAAATTTCTTCCTCTGATAACTTTGTCTATACTATGTTTTGAATGCTCACAACTTGATAGTTGTTCAGTTCTTTGGAATTGTAAATTCTTCCTTTTTATTTATATTGTTCTGTGATAAATTCCTCCTAGATGATTATTTTTTCTTGATTCCATTATGATAAATTATTCTGCAAACATAACACGCAAGGAATCAGCTAGATGGCTATGGGAGCTGAATTACAATGAATTACTCTGCTAAAAATTCTGTAGCCCTGTACAATGTTTGCTA
Source organism: Caiman crocodilus (assembly GCA_030014935.1). Taxonomy (NCBI): domain Eukaryota; kingdom Metazoa; phylum Chordata; order Crocodylia; family Alligatoridae; genus Caiman; species Caiman crocodilus. The sequence continues at coordinate 20,163,108 of JAGPOW010001327.1, forward strand.
TGGCACCAGCAATTTTTCAAACCTTGCTAGCATGCTGTATTGCCTGGTTGGTTGAAATGTTTACAGATGAGAGATTAGTTGTCTTGATCCAAAATCATCCTTCTACAATCTTTTGATATACCATAGGAGAAAAAAATAGCTAAATCCTTCATATATTCAAGATATACTGACCCCTATCTCATGTAACTGGTATGATCATGCACAGTTATCAGTGGAAGCATTTCTTCAAAAGCACATAAATGCTCATGCCAGTTTTCTTCACATTCAGCCCTGATGAAACACAAGAGAGCATTGACTAGTTCAAATAGTTCATCCAGTACTTGAATATACCTTGATGCAAGTGTTCTTCTATAAATTCTTGAAGTAGAATGACAGTCTTTTGCAGATCCACTAATAGGTCTCTCACTGTATTCCTTCCTGCTTCATAGTCACTGTTTCTGAATGCAACAACTATGTTTGAAAAGGTGGTCAGCAACATCATAATCTAATTCAGGGGTGGGCAATAATACCTAGCTCTTAATATAGTGCTTTTCATTGGTATATTTCAAAGCAGTTTTCAGTAGAGGTTAGTATTGTTATCCCTAAACTGGTTGTTGCCTTCCTCATTAGGTAAGTAATTTGTTCTGTCCATAGAAGGTATATTTGGATTTTAATATTTATAAAATGTTTTTCAAAACCGGTCATCCTTTCAGTTTCTGCAAAGCCATAATATAATGTGATGGTTCTTTCACTCTGCACCCATTGTAGAAGAATTTATGACATATGAGTTGATTAGTTTTTCAGGAATAAAAGAGCAAAATGGCAACAGATCATTCAGTCTTTCACTGCCCATTAATGCACAAATATTTATGGTGAATATCATAATAGCAGACAAACATTTGCTTCCTGAAGCACTAAAATTATATTGAAGCAAGTTTGAGTGTATTACCTTCAGTTTCCATATTTTGACACAAATTAATAGAAAAGTCAATTCCAATTCTACAGAATAGAGGTGTTTCCATAGCTGAAGTGGAAACAGTTTTCTCTTCTTGACTTAGAAGGTGACCATTCTATCTATGAGGGAAGATATATGTTGTAATCGTTAAGGCCCAATTGTTGCAAACTATTTTATCATCCCATAAAAGTTTGAAAAAAAATCCCTTATTTACATCAGGGTGAAACAAAGATCTTTGAATGAAAGGAAAGTCAATGCATTCATTTCCTGTATAGGACACTGACATTCAAATTCTTGTTCAAACCCAGACTGAGCAAAACATTACCTTCTGTTGGTCATTTTCAGTAGAAATACTTTATTTCTTTGGCTGTTGGTTATTTTGGGGTGAATACATCTCTACCTTGTATTCTTTGTGTAGGACTTTGTACTTGCCTTTGTTGAACCTCATGAGATTCCTTTTGGTTCAATCCTCCAATTTGTCTAGGTGACTCTGAATCCTAGCCCTACCCTCCAGCAGATTTATTACTCCACCCAGCTTGGTGTCATCTGCAAACTTGCTGAGGGTGCACTCTATGCCATCTTCTAGGTCACTGATAAAGACATTGAACAAAACCAGCCCAGGACCAAATCGTGGGGCACTCCACTTGATACCGGCTGCCAAGCAGACACTGAGCCATGGATTACTGCTTTCTGAACCCAATGTTTCAGCCAGTTTTCTACCTACCTTACAGTCTGTTCATCCAGCCCATACTTCCTTAACTTGCCTGCGAGAATGTTGTAGGAGACGGTATCAAAAGCCTTGCTAAGCTCAAGGTAAACCACATCCACTGGTCGCTGTACATCCACAGAGCTAGTCACCTCATCATAGAAGGCAATCAGTTTGGTCATGCATGCCTTGCCCCTGGTGAAGTCAGTATGAATTCAAATTTTTCTGCTCCAAGTGCTTAGAAATGGATTCCTTGAGGATCTGCTTCATGCTTTTTCCATGGACTGAGGCCAGACTGACTGGTCTGTAGTATGCTGTATCCTCCTTTTCCCCTTTTTAAAATATGGTCACTGTGTTTGCCTTTTACAGTCATCTGGGACCTCTCCTGATCACCATGAGTTTTCAAAGAGAATGGTCAATGGCTCTGCAATCACATCAGCCAGCACCCTCAGGTGCATTCGATCCAGTCCCATGGATTTATACACATCCAGATTTTCTAACTTGTCCCTAGCCTGTTCTTTCACCATTGAGGGCTGCTCATCTCCTCTCCAAACTGTGCTGCCAGGTGCAGTAGTCTGGGAGCTGATGTTGCCTGTGAAGACTGTGGCAAAGAAGACACTGAGCACATCAGCCTTTTCTGCATCCTCTGTCACAAGGTTACCTCCTGGATTCAGTAAGGGACCCCACACTTTCCCTACTCCTCCTCTTGCTTTCCCTGATCCTCTTCTTCTCCTCCTGCATCTAATACTCACTAATTGTGGGTTTTGGGTTAACTCTGTTTATGGGGCCAAGAGTGCCAATATACATCCATAGGGTATATACATAGTTTTGTATGCACCTATTCTGTGTATAGCATATTGCACATGTTCATTATGCACACACTGTTAAGTGCCCTCATTGCCAGGAAACTGAATCACTACCTTGGCATAAGTGCCAGTAATGTCACTTAGATTACTAAAAACTGCCGCTTAGATGATCAAAGAGAAAAAGAACTTTATCCTTTCCAGTTGCAGCATCCCTAGTGCCACTCAGAGCCCTGAGGTTTGCCCTGGAATGTCTGAGTTAGCTGAAAAATAGGTAAAAATCATATATAAGCAGAATTTCTTAGTTATTAAGTAGAGGGCCACGTTCCTTGTTTATTCTTGTAAATCTGTGTGACCTCATTACATGTTCTACTTTGTTTGATATTTTTCTAGTGCTGCATAGTCATAAATGACATGGTATAAGGTACAAAACTACAGATGTTGAAGAAAAAGTCTCAACATATCTGCCACTGGATAAGCATTAAAAATAACCTGAAGGTTGTTTCAAGACTTTTTGTAGGAAAAATATTCACAGCATCTCTGTTTCTGCAGATCCTAGTGTAACAGAACTGTGTCCCCTCAGGATACATCACTGTGCTACTCACAAAACCCTTTCTGATATTCAGAGCTACTGCATTGATTTGTATCCTTAAGCTCAAGCCTTTGTCAGATGAACTGCACAATTTGCTTTCCATTATCTGTGAAACATGCAATAAAAAATGAGTAAAACAATAAAAATATGTCCAAAATAACAGAGGAAGCTTTTGGTTCAGGAAGCTTACGCTTTGCAAATATGAGCAAACTGCATATCTTTCTAGGGCCATATAACCTGAGTCTGTTCAGAAGCTTCAGTCCTGTTTCATCTTTAGGAAGCAACTGTTTTTTGTTGCAGTTCCCATTTTGCTGTAATTTCATTGCAAACCTGTCCCTCTGCAGTGCCAAATATATTTCAATAGAGGAGATCATGTGACTATGATAAAAATTGAGCCATCTTGGAGAGAGAGAGAGAGGCATCTAATATGTGCTATAGAATCTGTTTGGATATGCACTGTTACTACTAGAAAGGGACGAAGGAAGGAAGACAGCACAAGTTAACAATCCTGTATGGGAAGAAATAGTATTAGTTGTTCACAGCATAGAAAAAGAAATGAGATAGTGAAGAACTTCTTTTATAATATAAGTTTCACTCCTCTGCAGGCTATTCTAAATTACCAAGTTGTGGTCTGCTGGGACCATGCCAACCTCAGTGCTCTTACCTAAGAAATTATTTGTTTTATTGGGATGCATTTATTGGAGAAACAAGGAAGAACTATGGAATAAGGATGGAAAGGAATGGACTGTCCTTGTACTTAAATCATCTTTCTAGTACTACTCACTTTATTCCCACCACATATATGGCTCACCGTGTTCCATAATTTGCCCAAAACCCAGATTTTACTTACTCTAGCAGCAGCCACTGCTTGAATTTCACTGTGAAAAGAGTTTCCACAGTCTAGTACTATCTACACTTCAGGCTAATCTGGAATTTTAGCATCTATTTCATCTGAGAAAGCATCAGTGCTTCATCTTCAACAATATTCAAAAAATACTTTAAATAGACAATTTCATGAATAAAATAATTCAGAACATGATGACATACTTTGTGTCTCAGCACCTTGGGGAAGGGTCTGTCTTTTGCACAGCACTGAGCACATTGTCAAGGTTTACTACAACAACAATGCTTTTTTAACAGTGTCCTTGAAAATGTTCAGCTATGAAGGTGGAGATGATGCAAGGAACAAACTTCATGATAATTTATTGTTATTGATTTTTTTTTTAATTTATTTTTATTTAATGGAAAGGTTTTTCGGGACTAACCTCCCTCTGAAATGTTCCAATTGAAAAAACAATATGTAATTGAGACATTGAAGCAAATAACAAACTGCTTAATCTGTTTTTAATTTCAATCTACAGGCAGACTTGGCAAGCCAGTACCTTAAAGCTGGAGTGAAGAATATTGGCACTGTATTCCTTATGACTGATGCACAAGTGGCCGATGAAAGGTTCTTAGTGCTGGTGAATGACTTGTTAGCTTCAGGTATGTGTCTCATGGACTATTCCTGATTTCCTTTCCCATGTAAATCTGTACACTGTAATGTCTGTAGCCTTTACAAGGAATTCTAACATTTGTTAAAAGGAATAAAATAAGGTACAGAAAATATGTGGGCATCCTTTGAGCAGGTGGGGTTAGGTATTGAGGTATTGCTTGGGGTATCATTTGGATAATTGTTTGTCATTTGCTATTCCATTGTAATATTAATATATTTTTATTATTTTTTTTTATTGGATGCTGCCCTGAGCCTTATCTGGGGACAGTGGCATATAAATCAAAGAAATAAATAGTTATGTCAGCTAAGCCATGAGAACAGAAGTAGTGCTGATATCTGTTTATCAGGCACAGGCTCTATCATCTAATATAGAGGTGGCCAACCTGTGTCATGTGTGTCATAAGCAGTCTCTATACATGGCATTCAGTTGAGCAGGGGACATGCTATTGTGAGACAGCACAATAGCAGGAAGACCGGGGAGCATATAAAGCAGAGCAGCACATTTGACAGGGATCATGGGGCAGGAAACAAAAAGTACAGCAGTAGATCGGACAGATAAAGGGGATCAGTGGCACTTGAGAAAGGTGTGCGACTAATTCGTGGCATGACTGCCCAAAAGATTGGTCCCTACTCATCTAACATATTTTTGTTGTCTCAAAAGTATAATACCCAGTCAATTAATTTTCTCTAAATGTGCATGGCATTTTTTAATTTTGCTTATAACTGTTAAATTACAGTACTATGGCAATATGTCAGCAGATTGAGCCAAAGGATGGAGATAGACATTATATTTGAAGTGTTTCAAATTTCAGTGAATGCTCTCCTATCTGCTCTGCCTCCGCTCTCCCAAAGCATCTTCTGCTGGAACCCACAGATAAGACTTGGACAAGAAGCAAGGGATTCAGGATGGGGGTGGGGGGTGGGATCATAGGTCTCCGGTCTTTTGGCTCTGGTGAAGGCAGTGGAGGTTGACTAGACAGGAAAGCAGTGGGGCAGTGGAGGAAGACTAGACAGAAGAGTGCTCATTGATACAGTGCCCAACTCATTGTAGGGGAAGAGGTGAGAAGAAAGTGAACTACTCTGGGATTCTGGAGGGTCCAGGGAGCCCTGTCACACTTCACTGAGCATGCAGGCATAAGAGGAAGTGCTTTATTTTCTAAATCAGGGATGGGCAAAATATGGCCTATGGGCCAGATTTGGCCCACCAATTAATTGGATCCACCCTGCAGGTATATGCCCACCAATTGATTATATTTGGCCCACAAATTCCCCATGAAGCTGAGCCCTGCTTATTCGCACTTGGGCAGCCCACATCACTAGGTTCCTTCTCATGCCTGGTTTGTCCCAGTGGAGCTGCTTCTGGTGTGGCTGCAGTTACCTGGGTACTATTCAGCTCCCCCAACCTCCAGCAGCTCCTCCTCCTTTTCCTCCTGCCCCTGCTGTGCTGCTTCAGGCAACAGGTAGCAGGGGAAGGTTGGCAGCTGTGGGGACACGCGTTGAGCACTACATGCCCAGACAGGTGGTGGAGAAGCTGCAGCCAGGCAACTCCTGCCCCAGTGCACGGGGCCCCAGCTTCTGGCTATCTTCCACTCACTCTGCCTGCCCAGCATGATGAGCAGCCACGTGTGGGTGGCCAGGTGGAAGGAAGGTGGCCAGGAGCTGAAGTTCTACATGCTGGCACAGGAGTCACCTGGCTGCATCTTTCCCACCTTGCCTGGCTGGGCATGTGGTGCCCAGCATGTGTCCCCACAGCCACCACCACTTCCCCGCACTGCCTGCTATCCAGAGTGGTGCAGGAAGAGGAGGAGGAGCCACTGGAGGTGGGAAGACCCAAGCAGTACCTGAGTGGCTTCAGCTACACCTGAAGCAGCCCTGCCAGGAAGCTGTGCATGCTGGTTGGAACTGGGTATGGGCAGAAATGTGGCAAGGACTGCTCTGGGTAGGAACAGACAGGGGTCAGCCAAATGCAGAGCACCGTGGGTACAGCCATAGGCTGTTTTTTTCAGGGGGGACTTCACCTGCACCTGCACCACCCAAGTGAACTGTGCTGCATCCCCCCTACACCTCACCCAACACACTCCCTATGCACCTTTCCCCTCATATACCTCTCAGCCCACCCTTCCCACACACACTCCCCCACATCGTCCTCACATGATATGCAAGAGTAAGACTTTATTTTGAGCTACTATGCAATTCTCTCTATATACACTACTCAAAAGAACATAAATCAGACATTTTTTTTATTTAATACAATTAAAATATGCTATAATAGATGTTTGGTTTTTAGTTTAGGATTCATTTTTTATCTATAATTTGAAATTATATTTTCTAAAATATTTTGTGTGTGGCCCTCGACAGCTCACCAAAACTTGTAACATGCCTCTGTAGCTGAAATAATTTCCCACCCCTGTTCTAAATACTACCAGCTTCTCTTGTGGGTTCCTTTTGGAGTGTTTCAAAGGGTGTAAATGTCTGTACAGCTAGCCTTTTGAAAAGCTTCAGAAGCACCTGAAACACTTCAAATGTTACATCTGCCCACGCCAAAAGGAGATGTTTCCACGAAGGAATTATGTTCTTGCAATAAGAATAAATTTCATGGTGTAACAAAGCTTCACTTGGTTTGTGAATTCAGTTGCACTGTTTCCCAGAGCTGGGTAAACAATGTATTATGATGAATAGATCATTTGTCTGAATATCAGATTCATTCCAATCCTGTTTCTTTCCTGTTTTTTTTAACCATATCTGTATGGCTCAGGGCTTTTTGTATTTTGGGGGAGGGAAGGGGAAGGGGGTTTCAAATGATTGGAAAATAGCTGTTCTATATGTGAAGGTCCCTATTTTCATGCCAATTACACCATTTGCATGTGAATTTAGATATTTTTTATTTGCAAAGCATCTGACACTGTGTGTGTGTAAGCAAACAAATCAGACTTGCTGCCTTGCTTCAGGTCTTTGGCTCAGAACTTCTCCTCAGCACCACAGACCACAGCCTGTCACCTATCCTGTCTCTTTGCATTCTTCTCCTGGAGCTCTTAACCCTGTCTGTGGCTGTACCCTCATTTACTAGTCAAGAGTTGGAGATGGCTCTCAGCCTTCTAGCTAGGCAGACTTTTAACTGCTGACTACTCACAGCTGTGTTTCAGCCTCCAAAAGGCTGAGCACCTCTGTACAATGTTGTAAAGTTAGCTTAGTAGAGAACAGAAACAATAGCATGTGGCATATGTGACACAGTACTTCATCATGTGCAGTGGTGATGGATGACTGATGACATAGAAGAAACAAAGAGTTTATGATCAATCCACAGGCTGCACTGGGCTGACACAAAGTATTCAGACAATTCAGCATCGAAGATGAATCCTGAGGCCAGAGCACATTGAGATGTGATTCATGGACAGAAAAAAAGGATTTAAACTACTAAGTAACTTTGTTGCCCTGTGGGATCAGGCCAACTCTCAGGATCTGAATATTGCACTGTTAGACAGGAGGATGTGACACAATTTCACATATACAAACACACAAATCAATTAGGTGCATACACATGCACACTACCCGCTCAGGCACATACACATCCAAACCAGCCTAGGCACATGCATACCTATCACCAATTCAAGCATCTACACTCTACACCCCAAAAGGTAGACACAGATCACTAATTCATATATCCTGCATACAATGCCATACACACACAACCCATCTACACAGGTGAGTTGCTAAGTTGGGTGTTGTGATATGTGTGTGTGTATGTATATATCTGCTTGGTGTACTTGGGGTAAGGTTAAGGTAGGAAAGTAGGAGGTGACAGTTCCTGGGAGTGAAAGTCACCAGGACCAGGATTAGAACCGGTAGATTAGAGGGGCCAGGGCTGAAGAACTGAGGCTCGGGGGTAAGTTTTAGCTTGCAAGACAGGGGAGTGATGCTGGCACAGAGACTGGACTAGAGCCAGAACTTTGGGGGAGCTGAAAAGATAGATGGGGAGAAGGAAAATGGGACTAAGGGAAAGTGTGGGTGTTAAAGAGGGGCTCTGGGTGTGGGGAGCCAAAGGATGGCTCTGGGGCAGCTAGAGAAGCTACAGGGAGCAGCAGTAGGTGCTGGGAGCTGGAGAAAGGCTCCAGCTGCTGGAGAAAACTGCATGACAGCCACGAGGAGCTGGGAAGCTACAGGGGGTGGGGGGAGGACTACAGAAGGTGTGGGGAAAGCTTAAAAACAGAGAGACAGACAGCAGAAAATCACAGGAAAAGCAGCAGGAGAGACTGAAAGGTGGCAGGGACAGCGAGAAAGCAGAGAAAGGCAACAGAAAGTCACAGTGAAAAGGCAGCAGGAATTGAGAAGAGATCAGGAAACTAGTGGAGAGGGTGGGGACTGGAGCTGAGAGAGAAAGAGACTGAGGCTGGAATTTAAGATAAGGAAGGGACTGAGATTCAGTAAAACATGATCCAACTCGGGGTTGCAAATGACAGTGGTTTTATTAAAGAGAGGAGATGGTGACACAATGCCAGATTGGTTCCCTTGTACCCATCCACACACACCCACACACACACACACAATGGCAGTAGGGGTTAGAGAGGCTTGGTGCAGGGGCTGAAGTCCACTGAAGTCCAGGAGGAGAGAGAGACAGAGAGTCCAAATTGTAGGAGGAGGTGTGCAGGTAATATCTAGCTATCCAGGCTGGAAAGGGGTCTTTGTCCAGTAGGTATTGTCCAGAGGGGAGTCGCTATCACGGCCTCTGGGTAGATAGGTGGCATGGCATGGTACTGGTCCAGATGGAGATGGCATCCTACTGGCTCTGTCTTCACTTCCTCTTTTTATTAGGGCAGACCTTGTGTGACCCTAGTGACAGGAGGCATGCACAAGCAAGGGTCAGTCCCTAGTGTACTGAGCATGCGTGCTCCATGCAGGGATGTGCAGTTTCAGGTGTCTGTAACGGTACAATGGTAGAGTTGCTGGTTCTGCAGGGTCTTTTGTCTTTCAAATGCTGGGTTCTTGTCTCTGTTCCTGGGTGAGGTCCGTGGTTCCTGAATGAATTAATATGAGGTGATGGCCCAGTCATTACAGGCCATTCAGTAGAGGCCTGCTACCATTGTATTTCAATCATTCCCAATCATTCTCATTCATCCGGGAACCAATTTA
>JAGPOW010001327.1:20172864-20237722 GCA_030014935.1 Caiman crocodilus
TGGCCCAGTCATTACAGGCCATTCAGTAGAGGCCTGCTACCATTGTATTTCAATCATTCCCAATCATTCTCATTCATCCGGGAACCAATTTACATGGGAGGGGTACGTGACTCATACAGTTGCAACATGGGATGCCTGGGCAGAGGACACAAGATGGAGGCTTTACATATAAAATGGAAACTTGATATGACTTTGGTTCACTTAAAAACACAGGCCTAAACCATACAATATCCATATGAATCAATAAAAATAAATATGAAACTGATAATAATACAATATACAATAGTAAGAATCAGTACAAACCTAATAATTATACAATATAAAACTGGATATCCACAACCAAAAACTTGCTACCAAAATAAAAATATATTAAAGCTTATCCTAAGTCTAAGCTCACTTAAACTTATCTATAGGGAATAGAGAGGGAGAGAAAAAGTCAGAAATGGTTGTGAAAAGGGAGGGAATACATTTTAAAATAAATTAAAAAAAGAAAAAGGGGGGTTTTGCTGCAACTTGTGATCTCCTTGTAGTTCTCTCAGGTGCACTCCCTCCTGGAGGGTAGCATGGACACCATATGTACCAATTAATGCATTGTAAGCATCTGCTAGTAGGGAGAAGGTCTAAGTATCTTCTCATAAATTTCCTGTTTTCAGTCACTAGAGAACTGCTTATTTGCTTTTGTGGATCTGGTCTGAGGTTCATTGTGATATTTCTGATAACAAATCAATAGCAGTTGATCACTGTGGATGTGAGTGGAGCTGTAGACAGGGCCTTTGAGTCCTCTGATTCTTTTTATGGAATTATTATTAATGCCTTTGCATGCCATGCTCTGGCATGCATGTTGAGGGTTGCCTAACCCTGTGAAGTAGAGAAATATTAACAGGAATCAGGGAAATGATAATGAGCCATGAAATATATTGATTCTGTCAGCACGGTCTGAGTAGAAATGCCCCTGTGCCTCTCAGGCAGTTGGTTTTCAAGTTTTTGTGGAACAGAAAGCAAAGAAGGGTGCAACTGCATCAATGTACTCTCCCTTCCCCTCCTCCCCCCTTCCTGGATCTGCCATAGCCCAGGCAATCTGGTTTCTCTCCCTATCTGCCTTGTATGATGGTTGTAGTGGAAAAAGGGAAGAGGCTTCTTTTTTCCTTTACCATTCCCCCTTTCAACCCTTTGTTGCTTGATGTTGGGGAGCCAAAGAAGGAAGAGGTGGAAACTGCAGTTAGCACTGGAGCATCCATAAAAGAAGGAGGAAAGGCTAGGGCTTTCCTGGTTAGTCTGTCTGTTAGTTAAATGTGCACTTTCTTTCTTTTTTCTATAGATTAGTGGAAGATAGGGGCAAGCTGGTTGGAGGTGGTCTAACCACAGAGGCAGATTTCCTACACACTTTCTCCTCTATGGTGCAAGGAGATGGTTCATTAGATAAGTAGGAGTACTGGCTCCTTCTGCTTGTTTTAAATACATTTTCTTTTTCCATTTTTTCCCATTTATTTTCAGCACTGAATGCATAGGAATAAAATTACTTATTTTCTGAATTTCTTCTTAATAAGCTGGTTTCTGATCAGCTACTGTTATTTTCCTAAACAGTTACTATCAAATAAAGATCAGAATTCATCAATCATTTTAGTTTAGACAGAGGTCAGAACAAAACAAATTAGGAAGCTGTAAATAGTCACGAAAATTCTATTTGAATAGATATGTTATTAGCCATTAACTGCATGTGCCATTAGCTTTTTAAACATTGTGATCTGTCACTTATCTGAATACAGCTAGAGATAACATTTTAGAGAGCTGCAGAAATAGCCTCACCTATCTGATCAAGCATATTTATTTGCATCTTTGTAGTGCAATCCAGAGACTTGTTCTATAAAAAGGCTCTGCTCCATACACAAATAAAAGAAGAAAATATTTCATTTTGCTTGTAAGTTTGCCAAAACAATCCATTCCCCTTATTACTAGGTGAAATTCCTGATCTCTTCCCTGACGATGAAGTTGAAAACATCATCAGCAGTGTGAGAAATGAAGTCAAGAACCAGGGACTAATGGACACCAAAGAAACATGCTGGAAATTCTTCATAAATCGGGTTCGACGACAACTAAAGGTAATGTGATACTCAGCATTCACATCCTTGTCACTGAGCTCAGTTACAACTGAATAGTTGGAGAAATATATCTTAGCAGGCTTTCAGGTTTAAAAAACCTTCTTCAGGCTGAGGAAGCACCTGCAGTTGTTGTGTGTCCTCTTCCTGGATGGAAGGAATAGTAAAGAAGCCAGAGGCTGGCATGCAATGCAGGCAAGAAAGCCAGTCAGTGAAATGGAAATGTAGGTGTCAGGGGGTGAGAGAGGCTGGGGGCAGGGAGGGTGTGGGAAGGGATGTAGCAGGTAAGAATGGAGAGATATCTGGTCAGTATGGATATAGCTTCACAATACGATACATATCTCCATCAGAGCACCAAGTGCCCTGATGGGAAATATGTAGGAGACCCCAAACAACAACTACGCAGAATTTCCCTTGCTATGGCACTCAGCTCCAGCTCTTCCTCTGGCACTGGAAGGCTCAGGCTGGGAAGTGAGATGGGCATGGAGGAGACTATCATGCTGGTGTGTTGCTTGTCGTCATGGTCATGGTGGTTATGGCTGGTGCTTTTAGAGGGGATGCAGACCCAGGCAGTGACAATGCTTCCCTCTCCTTGCTCCTACTAGAACTGGAAGCCTCATGCATGCTAGTTGTAGGAAAGAGGCTCTGTCTCAGTTGGGGGTGGGAGAAATTTATAGCTCTGCCTCTACCCGCTTTTCCACACCTCCCTGAAGGCTTGCCAGCTGCCTTTCCAGCATGCTTCATGGTGTTTCATAGCATGTTTGCCTTGGTGTACTGGAAAATCTGTGTGTTCTTCTGTAATTTAATCTGTATTTATGTAATATATGTAGATAATTGTATGTATATATTTATGTAATAAATAAAATATATAAATGTATCTATGTGTTCCTGAATAAATTCTATATTATAACATGCAATATATGATGTGCTTTGCTGCACAGTGAATGGAATGAACACTGTGAGAGAATGTACAGATTTCTTTTCTTGAGAAACAGAATCAAAATAGACTAACAAAAACAAAAAGAGTATTCTATAGGAGGAATCAATTTAAAGGAATGAATATAATAATAAAAGGGTATTACAAAAGCAAAAGTTATTGGAGCCCACTTTCTAGTAACAGGATAGCAAGTAGGAAGTGATAGCCTTTCTCTGATGCTGGTGAGCTGCTGGAAGACATAGCTCAGTAACTGACCCCAGGGCACAGAGAAAGCTCAGTTTAAATGCTGCTTTTTATGCTGTTTTTCCATCCCTCCCCCATAGCAGGGGGATTGGAAGGGACCTCAGGGAAGGATCACAATCACTGGCCAGCTACACATGTCAGTATCAGAGCAGTCCCTCTGCCCCTCCCCCCCTTAGTTTCTACTTCCCTAAAAGTAAGCCAGCTTTGAAACTCAAAACATTTTGTAATATTTTGAGTGCCCTCATTTCATTTCAAGGCTGTTTCAAAACCTTTTGTTTCATTTTGATTTTGCTGTTTTGAGCTTGAAATGAGTCGAAACAGCCTTGAAATGAAACACCTTGAAATGAAATTTCGCACAGCCCTAAAATGTAGGTGTAGATACACCTGTAGAAAAAACACTGCAGATTCAATAATACTGCAGTTTGCGCCATCATAGTTCTGTTTCTGGCCAATTCTTGGCCAAGGCAATGCTGTATGTTTTTATTTTATAAGGAAAAGAATGCTTACTGGACACAGACAGAAGTGCAGCTCCTGGGTCTGACTCATGGTGATTCATAGCAACTATGGAACGTCATTTCTGTCTCCGTCCATTGTTAGCTTATTTGTTTATATGCGATTTGTGTGTGCAGACTCAGAATTAATGGCCCAAAGCTCCAGAGATTATGATGGATTCCGATTCTGATTTTATTCTGAAATTCTCCTAGAAAATCATCCTTCCAGAAAGAAATCCCCAAATCACCAACTGTGCCATTAGTCTTCACACCTAGTGTCCTCTCTTTCTCAGCACTGTTGTCCCTCTTGTTCCTTAGGTTGCACTTTGTTTCTCACCTGTTGGTAACAAGCTAAGAATTCGCAGCAGGAAGTTCCCAGCCATTGTGAACTGCACAGCAATAAACTGGTTCCATGAGTGGCCTCAAGAGGCATTAGAATCTGTCAGCATGCGCTTCCTGCAAGAAACACAGAATATTGAGGTGAGGGTCTTCACATAGCCCAACTTTTCAGCTTACAGTTTTTCACCAAGCAGCCCCTCTTTCAGCAAGAGGGAGAGATGGAACTTGGTGCAATTGTGTACTCAGCCTAATCTCATCTGTTCATTATTCATATATGACCTCCTTCAGTCTTGGCTTCATAAGCAGAAATGAGACATGACATCATTGCTCCAAGTCTGGCTTTCTTTTAATCTCTTTAAGGAAAATACAGTGTGTATCCTGTTAAACTGAGTTTGGGTGGTGTGTGTACACTTCATTTAAAATATCTTCTCTTTTGTGTTTAGCTTTCAGTCAAAGATTCCATAAGCAAGTTTATGGCGTATGTCCATACAAGTGTGAATGAGATGTCCAGATCTTATCTGAGCAATGAACGTCGCTATAACTACACCACACCCAAATCATTCCTCGAACAAATCAAATTGTATCAAAATTTACTACGTAAAAAAGGCAAGGAATTGACTGCTAAAATGGAACGATTGGAGAATGGCTTACAGAAACTCAACAGCACATCAGCACAGGTGAGAAATCAATTTAAACTGGGAAGAATTGTTATTTTTCTGTGCTCTGGTTTAGTAAACAGAATCACAAGTTAAGCCTGAGGTGTTAGGATGTTTATGCTAGATCCAGAATCTTATTTCACTGTGTGCATCTAAATGGCATTTAACCAGCTGCATAATGCTCATTTTTGGCATTTAGCAGTTAGAGATCATATTCCATGTATATTATATATACACAAGTGTCCACGTGGCTTCTGAACAGGTATGGTAGCCATTAGAGCTGTGCAAAGCTTTGGTAGCTGATTCAATTCAGAGGAGATTCAGCCCAGTTTGGGGACCAAATCTCTGAATCTGAATCAAATTGAGAGACCAAGTAAAAGCTCTGAATCAATTTGAAACATTTGAATCAATTCAGAAAAGCTCCAGCCAATTCAGAGATTTGGTCATAGACTAAACAGGCAGCTGACAGCTGCCTCCAGCTGCTAAGTCTGTTGGGGTGGGGGAAGAGAAGAGGCATGGGGGAGGGATTAGGGCTGGGGCTGCTGTAACAAGCTCTGCAGCTGTAATGGGGGTCGTGTGTTACTGGGGGGGCAGGATGCAGACGCAGTAGCACTGGAAGTGGGGGCTATGCCCTGCTGCTGCCCGGAGCGAGCTGCACCTGCATTGTGCCCCTACTTCCCCCCATGCTGGCTTGGCAAGCAGCAATAGGGCATAGCCCCAGGTTTGATTCCCCAGTTCCCTGGTTTGACTCCCCAGCTCCTGGTTTGATTCACCTGTGAGCTGAGGTGGCTCTACATGTAAGCTGGAGCCCAGCAGCACTCACCCCCAGTGGCCCCAGCTCCTAGGCAGCATGTGGTGCTCTGCTGAGCCATGCTGCATTTATGCCATGGTGCTGTGCGGGTGCCAGGTAGGGGGGGCAATCCTCACTGTCCCCCACTGTCCCACGCTGCATGGGCCAGCTCTGCCACGAGCACACAGAGGCCCCAATCGCTGCTTCTGCAGCTGATGAGTGCAGGATTTTTTTTTAAGTGCTTTGGCTGGGCAGGGGATGGGGCCAGGCTAGGCAGCCACGGGGGCTTCTCCCATGGCTCCCCCCTCCCAGGGAGAAGCAGGCACAGCTGGAGAAGCCGCTGGAGAACATGGTCATCCAGCTGTGCCTGCCTCTCCCTGGCAGATCCGAATTTCTAAATCTCTCCAAATATCAGCTGATTCAGCTGAATCAATTCAGGACACTGATCTGAATCTCTAAATTGAATCACTGTCCTCTGAATCCACAGGCTTAGTAGCCATTTAAATGAGTACCTAGGTTTGAGGTAGGTCCCAAATTTGTAGCCAGGCAAAACCCCATGGTTAGCAAAGATGAAGAGGAAGGTGCACCCACATTTTGGTCTGTTGGTTATGGTGCTTCCCTAAGAATCATGAAATCCAGGTTCTAGGCTTGTCACTCAGAAGGGTTCTGAACCAGCACTCACCACCACACTACTCTAATAACTAGAGCACAGGTTGGGTATCATCCATCAGTGTCTCCAGCATCATTTTGAAGCTGGCCCCTGGGCAGGAGCTATGTCTGACTAGGAGAAAAAGATTAAGTTGGAAGGTATGTGACTCGGCTGAATTCTGATCTAGAAGGGAAGAAGCCTTGAGTTTTACTTTTGACCCTTGTTTCCAATATGGAAAACTACCCCACTCCTCTGTATCCATTTTACCTAATAACTTTTCAGTGCAAGATTCAGTGACTAAGGGCCTTGTTGTACATTATACTTAGGATTTATTTTATTTAGATTGTAGTAAACTTAGATTTCATAGATTTCATAAACATTAGGGCTGGAAGGGATCTTGTGAGATCATTGGGTCCAGCTCCCTGCCCACGGGCAGGAAGTCAGTTGGGGTCAGATGACCCCAGCAATATAATCATCCAAACACTTCTTGAACGTGTCCAGAGTAGGTGCTTGCACCACTTCTGGCGAGGGGTCTATTCCAAACTCTGTAGACTTGGACAGTAAAGAAGGGTTTCCTTATGTCCAGTCTAAAATGGTCATGCAGGAGTTTGTGACCATTGGACCTTGTCTTACCTTGGGGTGCCTTGGTGAATAGACGTTCTTTCTGATCCTGATGCACACCTTTGATATACTTATAGGCCCCCCTGAGCCTATGCTTTTCCAAGCCAAAGAGGCCTGTGCCTTTCAGCCTCTCCTCATAAGGCCTGCTCTCTTGACCTCTGATCATGCATGTGGCTCTCGTTTGGACTCTCTCAAGCTTTTCCATGTCTTTCCTAAAGTGCGAAGCCCAGAACTGGACTCAGTACTCCAGCTGTGGGCTCACCAAAGCTGAATAAAGCAGGAGGATGACATTTTGGGTCTTGCTTGAGATGCATCGGTAAATGCAAGTTACGGTTTTATTTGCTTAACCAGCTGTGACGTTGCATGACTGGCTTATATTCATCTTGTGGTCAGTCATGACCCCCAGGTCTCTTTCAGGCATAGTGTAGCACTGCTGAGCCTGTAGGTATGACGTGGGTTCTTTCTCCTGAGGTGGAGCACTTTGCATTTCTCTATGCTGAAAGTCATCAGGTTTTGTTATGCTCACTTTACAAGCCAGTCCAAATTGGCCTGAATCCTCAGCCTATCCTCTAGTGTGACTGTGCTTCCTCATAATTTGGTGTCATCTGCAAACTTAGCCAGTCCACTTTTGACACCCGAATCCAGGTTGTTTATGAATATGTTAAAGAGTAATGGTCTGAGTACTGAAATGCTGAGGGATGCCACTGGTCACCATGCACCATGTTGACTTGGGTCCATTAACTGTCACTCTCTGGGTCCGACCACGGAGACAGTTCCCCAGCCATCAGACTGTAAGGTTGTCAAGGCTGCAGTTCCCCAATTTTGTCGTGAGATCATAGGAGACCAAATCAAAGCCTTGTTTGAAATCCAAGTAAATAACATCAGTTTCTCCTCCCCTGTTCAGGTGATGTATCGCCTGGTAATAGAAGGAGATCAGGTTGGTCAAGCATGACCTACCCATACCAGAGCCATGTTGGCTGTCTCTCAGGATGACAGATTCTTTTAACCTATGGTAGATGGATTCTTTAATATTTTTTCCATGATCTTTCCAGGGATTGCAGTCAAATTGATTGGCCTTGGATCTTCCTTCCTTCCTTTCTTTCTGGAAGATAGGCACCACATTGGCCCTCTTCCAATCTTTAGGAATCTCTCCCAAGTGCCACGAGTTCTCAAATATCCTTGCCATTGGTCGCACTATGATGTCAGTCAACTATTTTAGCACTCGGGTGCATTTCATCAGGGCCCTCTGACTTATAGATGTTCAGCCTCTCAAGGTGTCCCCTCACACGGTCTTCACCAAATGTAGGTGTATTATCACCTGTGCCCTTGTAATCCCATGTCTTGTCAGGCAAGGTGTTTCCCTTGGGATGGTGAAAAACTGACATAAAGTAATCATTAAGGAGATTAGCTTGTTCCTGGGTGTCAGATATCAGCTGCTCCATTTAGTTCAGCAGGGGTCCAATGTTACCCTTATTTCTCTTTCTACTTCCCACGTATCTGAAGAAGGACTTTTTATTGTCCTTGATTCCCATAGCCAGTTTGAACTCAGTTTCAGCCTTGGCTTTTCTGGTCCACTCCCTACAGGTGTAGGCCAGTGATGCATAGTCCTCCTTAGAGGTATTTTGCACCTTCCAACCCTTATAGGCTTCTCTTTTACGATTCAGGAGGTCCATGGGTTCCCTGTTGAGCCAAGGACATTTCCCAGTCCTTTTACTACCTTTCCTATAGGCTGGAATGGATTTCTCTCGTGCTTTTAGGATTGCATCTTTAAGGAGTGACCACTCATCTTGGACTCCCTTCCTTGCCAGATCATGATCTCTCAGTGCCTCAACATCAACCTCCTGAACTTGTAAAAGTCAGCTTTCCTAAAATTGAGGATTTCAGCATTGCTGACTGATTTGCCAGCTTTGCAATGGATAGAGAAAGTGATCAGCTCATGATCACTGTCACCAAGCTTCCCTTCAATCCTCTGGTTGATCACTAGATCATCCCCTTTGGCCATGACTAGATCCAGCAGTGGCCCACCCCTTGTCAGCCCATGGACTTCTTAAGTCAGAGCTCATCAGTGCAGGTAGGGAAGATTTGTGACCAATCAGATTTAGCTGAATGACTATGAATTAAAAGATTTTCTGAGCAGTTGCACAGATGCTTACTACAATCTAAGTATAACATATTTTAAACACCAAATCTTCTGAAGACTTAGTCTCAGCTCCCCACCTTATCCCCCCAAGCACATGCACACACACTCCACAGTGGAGCCATTTCAAGAGTCCAGTGTGGTGGGAAGGCTGGGGTTGTTATGCTGGGTCTAGGGCCTCTCCGGGATCAAGGTACCAACTAGGGTTGGGAGGTGTAGGCAGAATCCGGAGACAAGCTAGGTCAGGAAACAAGGAAGTTACTCCAAGAGTGGGGTCTAGGAATAAACTGAGTCAGGAAGCTGGGAGACCAGCTACAGAGTGGAACCTGAGAGCAAGATGAATTAAGAAGTTGGAAGATCTAGCACAAAATCGTGTCAGAGAGAAAGCCGGGACACTAAGCAGAGGTAAAAAAGAAGTCGGAGGGAGCAGCAAAACAGTCCAGGATCAGGTTAAACCCTGTTACCCAGCTATTTCCTGTTCGTGCTCAGGAACTGATATGGGGGAAGTGGAGGGTCAGCTGAGCGGATAGCAAGTTGTTAGTTTGCTGGCTGGGTGTTTGGAGATTACATTATTGTTCTAGTTGACCAGTGGTCCAGAGCAGAGGTTCCCAACCAACTGGCTGCGGCCCAGTACTGGGCTGCAGAGGGTTGGTTGCCAGATCATGGCATGAGCCCCCTGCTTGGCCCCCTGTCCATCTGCCCAGGTGAGTGGCTTCTTCTGCTGGTGGTGATGTGTGGGGTTAAAGCTGGGAGGCAGGGCAGCCCCAGGAGGGAGGCAGCCAGCTCCGCCACTCTCATGCCAGTCCACTACAAAAAAAGTTTGGGGATGACTGGTCCAGAGAAAATGTTCTTTTTGGAGAAGGGGCCCTATGAATTAAGAAAACGAGGCACCAAAATAGATGCCTTCTGACCTGGACTAAAGGCCTATACCAGTTATCCATCAAACGCATGGCAGGGAAAACATAAGGCATCTGAGCAGACAGAGAGGCAGTGTTGATCCGTAGGGGGAAGGACTGAATCCAAGGGCCACAGGGCAGAAATTGTTACATTGGTGCATTGGCTAGGAAATGTTCAACAGCCAAACTCTGTTTTGGCTGTCAAAGTACAAGATCCCTACAGCTGGAAGTATGGAACAGGTTGATTGAGTTGAGTATAGGAACCTAGATACAGAAGAGGCCAAGAGTAACCTACACGTGTTGAGACAGAGGACTTATGGCCAACAGACCAAGAAAAGTGAGGTATCAGAAAGAGATGGAAGAAAGACCAGGAAAAGAATTTGAGCGGTAAAAGCATGCTCACAGCATATTGCAGTATCATTTCACTAAAAAGAAAAAGTCCTTAAGGCAAAGAGAAGAAATGCTTGCAAAAGATGGAATAATCACAGATTCAGAGTAGCCACCAATGGAGAAATTTCAGATCGTTTTGAAAATGTAGGACACTCAGATTTTTAATCAAGACAGCTCAGGTGTTAAAAATGTCCGAGGATGAGAATGCAAAGGTAGAACCCCAAACAGTTCAATGTAGTGGAGGAATAAAAGATTGTAGAGTAACAGATAATATTGTGGGAAGTAAAATGCAGAATAGCGAAAGAAGAACCTACACAGGAATTTCTTATACATGTTAGAGTAGCAACTGAAGAAAACAGAAGAGTAGAATAAGATGCATGTAAGTTGTTTCAAATGCTGCAGGGGAGGCCAATTGCCCCAACAGGCAGGAAGGTCAATTATATAAGAAGCTTAAAGGATGAGTTAATGAGGAAATAGGTGCATCTACATGTCACCCTTCATTACTGTAGTGACGCGCTATGGTGATGTAGCAATCGTGGGTCTACACGACTGGGAGCCACTTCCAAAAGGAAGTACTAAAGCATGGTGCTTCAGTAAAAATGTTGCCATAGGGTGACATGTAGACACACCCATAGTCACAGAAGCTGCTAAAAATAGGAGAAGGTGGAAAGGAAGAAGCAGACCTTTTGAGCTGGAAGCAAAGCCATGATGGGTTAGAGTGGTAAAAGGTATGAGGATGAGCTCTCAAGGAAGTAGATGACTGAGCAGATAAACTTAAACTAAAAACCAGGAATGCCACCTCCAACACAGTCTTGTCTCTGACCCCCTGGGGCTGGGTGTAGGCACTAGGAGTGGGTCAGTGAGGCTGCAGAAACCCTATCTTGTACTCCAGATTTGAGCTCCAGCATTTGATACCTGTACACCATCTTTGTCCACTGTGCTAGTTGTGCCCTTATCAATTGATGAAAAGGTTGGTTGGTGTTTGTTGGAAAAGCTGTTGGTGATACTGTTACTGGGCACCTCTTCTCCCTGTTACTTGAAGAAAATATGAATAGATAGCAGAAGGCAGGCTATCAGCAAAGGGCTAAAGAACCTTTCTTATATTAGCAGAGAAAGTGAAGTTTGTCAGGAGACTAGCTGCAAAGGGCAGCAAGTACAAGTAGCACAGCTCAATGTGCGGTAGGACACAACCTACAGATTTCAGGCAGTAGGACACTGGGCTGCTGATTAGGGAATTAGCAATGCCTGGGTTTTAGAAACAGTTAGCCAGGTCAAGTGATCGGAAGTGGGAAGAGAAAGGGCCATATAAGGCCTGAGCCTGGAGCCCAAGGCTCAAATTCATCCTCCTAACATAGGTAGTGTGACATGGCTTAACGGGAAAGAGGGTTCTCAAGTGAGGGTGTTGTTATAGAGGATGTAGAGAGAGACAAAGTGCCGACACAAGAGTGTTGTTCCTGTCACACAAGTGACATATGCTGGCATTTCGAGTGGTGGGTTTAGAGCCTGGCATGTGTCACAGCATTCAGACTAGTGCCTGGAGAAGAGCCTAAAGGGGTAGATGCCCCAAAGTGCATTCTGTCAGGGATAGGTGAGAATGAGGGGTAGGTGCCCCAAAAGGCAAACTAGCAAAGAAAGAAAAAGCCCTTCTCAAGTTACACTGTGAGGATGGGCTGATTGGCAGCCTAATGATGAGCATGCCAGGCAAGGCATTGAAAGCTGAACTCAGGTTCTTTGAAAGCAGCCTCCAAATATATTAACTTTGACATCAAAATCTGGCAGGAAAGAGAGTGAGGCCATATTAAGAAAGCTGAGTAGAAGAACAGTGTGACCCCTAAGGGAGGAGGAGCTTGTTACAGATGCAAATTAACATTATGGTACTTTGTGGGATCACAAACATTGTTTTTTTGGCTTATTATAATTTTCCTCCCCTCTTTTTAATTTCCACTAGGAGTAGCAATCCTCTTACCTTTTGAATGATCTCACTCTTTCACATAATGAGGCTTATATATTTCACCTGCTCCTTGCTTGGTCTGTAATTACTTTTGTTGTTTACTCTGTGCTCCACAAATTGACTCCCCTCTTTAAGTGACCATTTTCTTCATTTATGTAATGGGGTTAAACAAAAAATATTTTTCTACCTTGTACTTAGTTTACACTTTCTGCCTCTTGCTCAGATCTGGGGAAGGGCATTTCATGCCCAAAAGTTTGTCAAATGTCTCTCCCAACTATATTGTTGGCCTAATAAAGATACTTCCTAACAAATCCTGCTTCATATGTATGTCCAGACCATCCTAGCTACAACAACACTGCAGCTTTAGTATTTCATGAAAATATAAGTCTGACTCAGTTTCTTTTTGACTGACAGTATCGCCACAAAGCTAGAGTTATTTTGATGCACTTCACTGACTTCATGCTTTTACTATATAAGCTATGCATTTCCCTGTAAATTAGGCATTTTTGCCTTGTCTTTAATGAATGCTCAAATACAAGCACAGTTTTAACACATTAGCTAGTGAAGATAAATGTTAGCATAGGGTTCACCACAACTATGTACCGTATTTTTACATTCCAGCTTGCCCTATTTATATTGAGAATTTAACGCATTTCAGCTAATATAAGCTTGAAGAGACCTTTTCATATAACATAAATACGACTTTTTTATATATTTCTGTTTTGTTTTGTATGTCTGAATGCCATCCTAACTCTGAATGGCCCTGAGTTCCTGCTGCTTTCTGTTATTATTACAACTTCCATAAAAAGTCTTACCTTTCAATTATTTATGTGTGCTTTCAGCCTTAACTCCAGCTGATAGCAGGATTGGTTTTTTTAATGGAAATTCTAGGCTCACAAAGAGGTGTGGTATGACTGAGGTTTTTATAAAGCTGCTTTTATAAATCTATTGTAAGAAATGTGTGGAGCTGTCAGGCTAATCAGTGTTTGCCATGTCATTGTTGTTTAAAACCCTCAAAGCTTCTATTGATATGTGCATCCAAGACATTATGACTTATCTTAAGGAGAAGGTCATAAACCATATCTGCAATCAGCAAAACTTCCTACTTCAATTTTCCAAAATCTTACAAGATTTAAAAATAAACAAAAAGTTGCTGTTGAGTTTGCAAACTGAAATGATTACATACCTCCTGTGAGCTTCCCAGTAATTTTATTTTACAATTGCATCTTTATCTTGCTAGAAATAGCATTCTACAATGAAACAACAGGAGATGAGAATGGATTAACTGTGTAGCATAGGAAAACAAAGAGAGTTGTAGAGACTAGGTCTCCTCCGCTTGAAGTTAATACAAAATGCCAGTGGCTTTAGTTTATATGATTATATTGCTTTAACAGGTGCCATTTTTCTGATGTAAAAGTAGAATTATGAGCAAAGCAGCAATTTGATTTGTATTGTATATATTATGTACTTTTACTTAAGATGTACCCCTGGAGTTTTAAACAATCTTTTAGGACAAAGACTGCATGACAGTGGAAGGTAAAATAGTCACTGAGATCCATTAAGTGACTGTGACAATTCATTGAACCTGACGTGTTCAAAAAGAAAATGAGCGAACATTAGTTAAATACAATAACATTGATAAGTATATTGTACTCTGTTCTGTGTTGGAGTCCATATACTCTGTGTTAAGAAACAGTATATACATTGTACATATATGCCATATTTGCCTCATTGTCAGTTGGGTAAATAACTGAAGAAGAAAGCTGAGAACTGCTGCTCACTGATAGATCAGAGCATTGAAAGGAATATATAGTTCATTCTGGGTGTGTCTACACATGTGCCAGACTACATGGCTGTTACTTAAGTAAGTACAAAGTAACCACCATTACTGCACAGTCCTTGCACCACAGGGGTTTTTTTCAATGCTACTTCAATAATGTGTCATATACACAGACACTCTGAAATGACGAGCTCACTTGTAAACCTATGTAAAGTCACTTCATTGTTTTCTTTCTGTAATAAACCCACGCTGAGCAGGTGTCTACACATGCACCAATATGGGAGCAGATTTGCTGCTAGCAGCAATCTACTTCTGCACCCTCTGGCTATGCATTGACACCCTGCAGCCACCAGGGGGATCTCTAGTCTCCCCTTGGTGCTAGCCTGGTGGCTGGCTGGGAGCTGTCTCCTGGGGAGATTTCTTCCTATCCCCAGGAGCTGCCTGCTGCTGGGGCAGGCTCTGATGGTAGAGCCTGGGTAGGGACAATGTCTCCCTGCCCCAGCAGTGGGGAGATTCTGGTCCCAGCTCCCCGATCAGGGGCAGAGAACTTGGAAAAAGCTGTGGGGAAGGGGCAAGTCCCAGCCCCCTGCCCAGATCCACTGGTGGGGCAGCTAGCAGTGAGACCCTGGTGGGGCAGGGATTCCCTGCCTAGCTGGGAGCTTGCTGTTAGATGCAGGGCTGGAACCTGCCTCTGACCAGGACCATCCCAGGCTGCTCAGGGAAGTCTGCACATGAAGCCCTGAGCTGGCTGGGGACTGCCTGAAATGGGAGAGTCCCCAGCCAGCTCCAGGCTGCATGTGCAGACTTCTGTGCACAGTCTGGAGCTGGCTAGGAACTGTCCCAGTCAGGGATAGGTCCCAGCAAGCTGTTGGCTTGGTGGGGAACTCTCCCCATGCAGGGAGGTCCCAGCCCCGGCTCCACAATCATGGAGCATGGGCTGAGAGATTGCTCCCAGCCCCACCACCGTGAATGCAGACTGGGGGCAGGGAGATTGCTCCCTCCCCCTGTTCCATGATCATGGAGCTGGGGTTAGGAGCACTCTCCTTATTCCTGCTCTGCAATTGCAGGGCTGGGAGCAATCTTCTTGCTCCTGTTCCATGATCATGATCATGGAGCAGGGTCTGGGAGCTCCATGCTGGGAGGGCAGAGGGATATTCTCCCCACCTGGGCTCTGGTGCTCCCCAGCAGCAGGCAGCTCCCAAGGGCAGGGAGCAATCTCCTGCTCTCTGCTGCCTGCTGACCAGGAACAAATTTATTCCTGGTCAGCCATCTGTACATGCCTTACTGCATAGTAATTACTTGGCAGTTAATTTGCTACCTGCATTTGCAGGTAGCAAATTAACTGCAGAATAGAGCACATTACTGCACATATAGATAGTGATACTTATTACACAGTAATTTGCTCTATTGCACAGTAAAGCATGTAGTGTAGATATGCCCTGTATCTACGTCTTCTCCTCTTATCTACTTGAGTCAGGGGCCACTGTACAATCCCGTATTTGTTTAGTGGCTAACATAGTGATATTCTGGTCCAGGACTAGACTTATAGGCTCTATAGTAATAATGAATAAATGAAATAAAAGCTTTTGATAATCTCCCAGTGGGATCCTGCTCAAAGCAAGTATTGGAATGACTGTTCTGGGCATCATTTCACTTTTTAGTTTGCTAATATGTGCCCTGAGGGTGGTAGAATTGGCTCATGGATCAGGAGAACACACGTTTTATCCATATTGAGATATTCAGCGCTTCCTTGCCAGCAGCTCAGCATGGTGAGGTCTGTTCCATGTATGTTCCCTATGTATTGGGTCCCTGAGCCTGACCAAGGCAACTGGGAGTAAAGGAGGAGAATGGGAGCAGTTGTCACCTTCTGCTCCTGTATTGGGTTCCTAGGGCTTCATTGATTCTTTGTTTTTTCTTCCCTTACTGCTGTTCTTCATATCCATCAGTCTCCCTTCTATCTGAATCATGGCAGCAGGGAAGAGCAAGGTGTAGCTGGGAAGAAACTGGGGAGAGCTGAGGGAAGAGGCTCCTGGATGCCTACCACAACTATGTCACCAGTAACTTCAGGAGGATGTTAAAAGAGGGCCATGGGAACACAGCGCACCTTGGGGGCAGGGAAGAAATTATTATAGTATAATGTTATATAGTATTATAGCAGGGGTGCACAAAGCAAGCCCTATTTGATTCAGATTCAGCCTGAATCAGGGACAGTGATTTGATTTATTAATTTGGATCACTGTCCCTGATTTGATTCAGCCAAATCCAAATGTGAAGATTTGATGCCTATTTGGAGAATCAGTGATTTGGACATAGACACAGCTCTAGAACTTTTTTCTACATACCTTGAGGTAGTAGGTGATTGCTGCAATGCTGGGGTGGATGGAGCATCCCGCAGGAATGATGGGGTGTGAGGGGGGGCTCCATGTGCTTGGCAGCAAACCCAGAAGTGGACCAGAAGTATTTCTGGTCCACTTCTGGGTCTGCTAGGGAGCGTGGGAGTGTGCTGGGGGCCCCTCCCCCATGCCTTCCCAGTTTGGTGATCGGCTGCAGAGGGACCCCAGGTGCTTCCCTAACCCAGGAGGCATCAGTCACTGAGCCAGGGGGCTAAGGGGAGGTCCCTTGGCGCACTCCGTGGTAAACCTGGAAGTGGACCAGAAGGGCTTCTGATCCACTTCTGGGTCTGCTGCTGAGGATGCAGAGGAGCTCCTCATGCTTCTGTGGGATACTCCATGTGCCCCAGCATTGCAGCATTCACGAGTCCCTGCTACTTAGAGGTATGTAGAAAAAACATTTAAAGCTGTCTCTGTCTGAATCTCCGAATCTTTCTGAATTTCTCTGAATTGATTCTGAGGATTCCGATTCGATTTGAAGAAATTAAAAGGTCCTCTGATTTGGATTCGGAGATTCGGCCGCTGAATTGGGCCGAATCTCCTCTGAA
This sequence comes from Caiman crocodilus, assembly GCA_030014935.1. Lineage (NCBI taxonomy): Eukaryota > Metazoa > Chordata > Crocodylia > Alligatoridae > Caiman > Caiman crocodilus. The sequence goes on from JAGPOW010001327.1 coordinate 20,189,779, forward strand.
TCAAATCAGGGACTGAAGCTTCACATAGGCCTATTACATAGTATATGATTATAGTACTCACAGTAACGGGGAAATATAGAACTGTTACTGCAGTTTAAAGGAGGGCCTTAAAGGGTTAACCTCAGTGAGGGCAGAGAGAGATGTCCACTCAATACTAAAAATGAATTCTTCTTTTCAAAGATTCTGGAAAAGGATGCTGGTTTGTTGGCCATTTCCAAACACCCCATGAAGGCAGGAGGCCACAAGCAGACACTGAGGCCCCTGTCACACATTACATTTAAGGCATGATTAAATAGTTAATAACATTTTTAGGTGTAACCCAGCCACACACTCAATTAATGGTGTGATAAGATGAAGAACAAGCCACAAAGTTATTCCATGCAAAATATGTAATAAGGGTCTTGTTACTTATTAATTTTAGGCAGCACTTAATTCCTAGTATAGGGACAGACATTACATACAAACCAGTTTAAGTGATCAGAAACTAGTTTAAACATGGAACAGAATAGATATTTAGTGCACATAAACCAGTTTGAAAATGGCTGAAACCAGTTTGAGATGAACCTGTTTGAATGTAGTATCAGACTTAACTGATTTGACTCAAACCAGTTTATGCAATGTCTGCCCCAGACCCCTTGCTGGTTTAAGATAAACCAGACACCCCCAGCATCCCCATGCTCTCTGGGCTGGGCAGGGCTATCTGTTTCACAGAAGGGCTGGCCCCTTCCCTCTGCTCCGTGGCCAGAACTCTGGTAGAGAAGTGCAGGCACAGCAGGGTCTACCTGGCTTCCCCATCCCCATCCCCTTTGCTGCTTGCTGCTCAGGTAGGAATGCCCCCTCCCTCTCATCCCCTACAGCAGGGACCCATGCCCCCCAGACCCTAGGCATGTGCTATGTTAGTTAACGTGGAGAGGTTTCTCTGCATGTGTGTGTCTCCAGTTTCTTTGGAATAGGCAGACAGAACTGTGACCACTTAGGGCTGTTTGGAGCTAATCAACAAGTCTGTTGGTAACCTGTTTAAGAAGAGTTTGAAGTAATAGAGAGAGGCCATTGTTTTGCTGATGAGGTGATAAATACTATTATTAGCCCCCTGTTGTCTTGCTCCCCTGTCAGTTTCCTGCAAACAGCATAATGCAGGGAGGGAGATTGAAAAGCTCCATATCATCAACAGATGCCTACACTGCACACCCCTCCTTGCCTCAGAGTGTTAGCAGGGGGCTGGGGGCTGGCAACATTCCTGCCCCTTGAGCTGCAAGAAGGGAAAGGCCTATGATGGTGCAGGCAGACCTCTAATCAAAGTCCTGCTGGGGCTTGGCCACGTCCGCCCCTTAGCTCAGCACTGTGCGAGGGAAGTTTAGCAATCTAGTGCCCCCCAGCTTCTAGCCTGAGCCACTGCAGGCCTGTGCCTGAATTTTCCCAGTCCAGAAAGAATGTCTGTGCAGTTGCAAACTGATTCAATCTAGCCAGGTTAGACTAATCTGCAAAGATGGATTCAATTCAGGCTCAGGCATTTTGAATATCTATCCCTAGACCTGGAGTTTCTGCACATTAACACCTGAAACTAGTTCTAAGCATACTTTAGGTAGGCAGCTTTATCTCTGATCTGTGTTACTCATTTTATATTCTATTAAATTTTGGCCACTCCCTGTAGATTAGCTACCCAAGTTGCGATCCTCCAGCCTCCCAAAATGCTATGTCCCCTCCCCTCTCTTGTTTTGTGTGGAAAATTTTTCACCCTCTGAACTCTACTGTCCAGGGGGTGGTTCTGGCACCAAGGCAACTTCTCCTTCTACCCCCTGGGGATATGACCTTTCACCCCCAGGGGTCCAAACCCATGCAAATAGGCTGCAGAGTACAGGTTGCTGGGCACGGTTGGATCTGGGAGTGAGGTCTAGTGGGGGCAGGGGGAACAAAGTAGAAGGCTAGATTGGGTCCCCATGAGCAGTGCTTCCTTTTTAGGTTAGGGGAAGTAGTTCTCCTAAAATGCTTTTCCTCACCACTTCCACCTCCCAAACACCACAGGCAGCATGACCAGCGCCCCCTACATCCTAATCCCAAATCCCATTTTATTAACTCTTGAGACTTTATTTAATTTACTGTGTCTTTATTCCTTTTCAATTTGTTTCTTTTTCTTTTTGTTTTTTTACTTTTTATTTTATCCTTCAGTGGCTGAGTTGCTTCATTTCACACCCCCATCCCATTAACATTCTGCCTTCCAGCTTCATGTGTTTTTTCCCTGTAACCGATCTCTCATATTCCCCCACCCCCACCTAGAGCAGGTATAGAGGCTTGCCCTGGGTTATGAGGCTTGTAGTGGCAACTCACAGCTGTAGCTCCTAGTCAGGCCCCTGCTTACAAACCCTCTAGTAGCAAGTCACAGCTTTAAGGTGTAACTGCTCCAAACTGGAACTAGCACTAACGCTGATCAACATTTGATCAGCTCAACGTGCGATGTGTAACAAGGCCCTAACATTGTGTCTGGCTCTTATCACACTATTAATTGAACATGTAGACATGTAATCCCCTGTGTCTGGGGGCTCTGCCAGCTGATGGGGCTCCCAGCCATGGGCAAACCATGTGCTTGTGTTGCTGGGAGCTTCATTAGATCCCATCATGCCTTTACCTGCATGTCTGGAGGGGCTCTGAAAGGCAGAGGTATTTAGGACAGTTTTGGGTTAATGGTGATTTTATAGGCAAAGGTCAAGTAATTTTCATCACATTATCTGATAACTACAATGCTAAACCAACGTTTAAGGTTTTCCCTACCCTTCCACTCTCAGCTTCAGTAAGATCTGTTACCACTTGTTTTCTGTCTAAAATCAGATTCTTGTACACAGCAACAGGGCTTTTTGTACCTGCCTCTAAAGCAAATGGTGTTGGACATTACTGGAGACAGGATACAGGGCTAGATGAATGCAGGTCTGATCCCATATTGCAGTTCCTATTTGCTAAAATAAAATTCCATTTCTCCTATGGTGGACCACCCACTACCAATGCATTAGGCACTCTTTCATATGTAATTTTGCTGCCCTTGTATCCACCTCTTTTCCTGTATTAGTTCATATTCTTCCTTACTTTAGGTAGATGACCTGAAGGCCAAACTTGCAACCCAAGAAGTGGAGCTGAAACAAAAGAATGAAGATGCTGACAAATTGATACAAGTGGTGGGAGTGGAAACAGAGAAAGTGAGCAAGGAGAAAGCCATCGCTGATGAAGAGGAGCAGAAGGTGGCGCTGATAAACCAAGAGGTCAAACAGAAACAAAAAGATTGTGAGGAAGACCTGGCCAAGGCAGAACCAGCCCTTGCTGCTGCCCAGGCAGCTCTCAACACACTTAATAAGGTATGGGAGAGACTCCGGAGGAATTCCAGTGTCTTACATTGCACAGGCACTCTCAGTTCAATGTAGATTAGAGAAGATGAAGTAATGTAATGTCCCTCCTTTTGAGGTGACCTGTCATAGCCTACCAAGTGAGACATCTGGGGTTATTACGTGAGGGGTGATAACACAGTGGGACCCAAGTTCCCAAGTACCTCATCCCTCTTCTCCTGAACTATGTGCTGCTTGCCTGGGTAAATCCAGGATCACAGCAAGGGATGTTTAGCCACACTCTTTTCAAATGCAGGGTACCTGCATGTTTGAGAGCTCACTGTGTATGCACCAGATCACCAAAGAGGGGGTGACAGTGCCCTCTTGCCATGATCCAAGATGCCAGTGAGCTCAGTGCTCTGAGCTCCCTAGCTGATCAATGCAGGTTCTGGCTGGAGCCAAGGGGGTGCGTGTTGACACTTGACATCTTCTCTTCCCCTCTTTTCCCCTGTCACTGAATTCATCAGGGGAGCAAGAGTAGGAAAGAGAAGGGCAGACAGTAGCAGCTGCACTCACTCCCTGGCTTCCAGAGCCCTGTGAAAGTAGACTCCAGCTAGACCCTGTGCTGGCCGGATTGTGAGCTCAAAGCATATGGAGCTCCCAGAAGGAGTTGTACCAATGTGCTGGAGAGCTCAGGGAGCTCACTGCACCTACAGCACACAAACAAAGGGTTGTGTGACTATGGCACTGCACACCCCTAGATCCTCTCCTCGCTGTTCTGTGACTATTGACCGTCTGATTGCATCCTCTGCCATCTAGTGTGACCTAGAGGAGTCTGAAAAGCTTCTCTAAATTCTGTTCTGCTTATGGACTGTGGGAAGCAGAGAATAGCTGGAGCTGTATGTTCTCTGTTAGCACCTTTTCTCTGCCATGGGTCTACTTAATTGTGCTTCTCTCTCTGCCATGAGGAGTGGGAGCTGACTGGAATATAAACACTCCACCAGGACTTTTCTACATGGGAAGGTTATTGCCCAGGGATCACCATTTCTCCCCCACAACCATTTATGCCATAGGAGCAGTACAACGTGAGCCAGCATAAGAAAAAACTTCCCTTGTTTTTGCATAAATGGAGTGGTGAGTTTAAATCTGGTAGAGGGTGTCAGGACTACATTTGAATGGACCAGGATTTGTAGAAGAAGGAGATAGGCCAGGCCAGGCCAGGCCAGGCCAGGCCAGGCCATGGCCATCGTCTTCTTGCTTCAGAGCTTGCGAGATCTATCAGGAGTAGAGTCACAGAGAAGTGGGCAGAAGTGTGGCTGTCAAAAGCAGAGTAAAAACTGTGCAGGTATCACTGTCAAATTCATTGCCTATTAGCAGTTTAGTGTGTCCTCAAGCAAAACATATACTTGCTGCCTTTGTTGGAAGTACCATATGGCACTTGCCTGTACAATAACAGCAGAAATAAGCCTCTAACATTAAGCTTTGTACAATCTGTTATTAGTGCACTGCCTAGGAACTTTGTAGGATTGAGCCTGCAGGTCTTCTTTATCGGAGTTGTGATGCAAATCAATAGTCATAATGGTAAGTGGGTGTGACAGCTGCTTAGCTATAACATCAGTAATTGAACTCAGGATATTGAGTGGAATGTGCAATATAGTCTTACCAGTGGGTCACTGGGGCACAGTATCCCAAAGTATTCTAGTCTTCCTTCCCCCTGTCCCCTCCAGGCAAGCTAATTTTATAACCATTTTTGCTTTTCTTTGTGTTGCCTTTCTATATTATTCTTTTGTGTTTTATGCATTTTGAGGCAAGCTGCTGATAAGATCAGATCTGAACTAGCTGTAATGCCTGTGACATTTCATGTAACTGAAAGATATTATTAACTTTTCTTGTTTTGCTTCCAGATTATTTCTATGCAGGAATATAAACACCAAAAATGCCAGTTAGATGCAATTTATAATTTAGGTTTTCTCCAGTTCACTTAAAATAGGATTGTCAATGATCTAGCTCATGGAGCACCTTCATCCATCATCCAGTGCTGCCTCTGGGTCTGTTTTAACCCAAATGCCACTGGACCAGCCCTGTGCATAGTACCTGGGATGTGCACTGCAGGCAGTGCCCTCTCTGGCTGGTCTTGGGTCTGTGCTACACTTGGTGGTTCCCCTCGCTAGTCTAGGACTGTGGCATGTAGTATTCCCTGCTCCACCCAGTCCAGGACTGTGCTATGTGCGATGCACATCCCAGGCTGATGGGGGTGGGAGAGAGTGCTATGTACAGCACAGATCCTAGACTGCCTGGGGTGGGCACCATGTGTAGAATGGATTCCAAACCAGCCAGAGCAGGTCTTCCAGAGCAAGTGCTTTAGGCACAGGATCTGGCATGGGATGGGGATGGAGAACAGAGGGGTCCATAGGCCCAATCTGGCCCATATAACAGCTCTGTGCCACTCATCCATCCCATTGGGCCAAATGAGTTTGATGCCTCTGACTTAAAACACAATATTATAGCCAGAGTTTCAAATACTTATCACAGGAAAATTTCACACTAATTTCCAAAAATAGTCTTAGCAGATGTAGTAATGCATCTTAGGAATGACACAAGTATGATATTTAACCTGGAGTTTAGAGCTTCTGAATTAACTCATAGACTACATAGTGTATTAACTGGGATAAAAGAGCTAATACATGAATCTACTTGAGGTCTGCCATTCCTAGTCAGCATGGTAAAGAATGTTTCCAGATACTGGTCTATGGCTGAAATGGTTGAACATGCATATTATCACCCACTGCTTTCTGCATCAAACTATTTGCAATGCCTGTATAATAATAATAATATGATGCCCAACATCATGCAGATAGGTTTGTGTAAGTGAAGTCATGCATGGCCCTCTCCTGTCCTAGTTCAGCTTGCAATGTTAGGCATATGACTTTGATTGTTAAAGGTACTGGAATAATGGCTATATGTTTGATGCTTGTCACCATCCCATTGTTTACTCTTGTTACATCTTCTAACCTGCCCTGTTACTTCCTTGTCCATAATGTATGTAGTACACTGAAAAGTTTGCTGACACAGCTGTGTCATTGAAGAATGTGAATAAATCTCCTTGCAACTGACTTAGCTATGCTGGTCAAAACCCTAGTCTAGATGTGTTTACATCACCAAAAGAAGCCATTCTCCAGTATAGCATTTTGTGACTGGGGAACTGATTTGAGTTGTAGGAGGAAAACCACTCTTAGACTCTTACGCTTGTCTAAGTGGATATTGAAATAGTTCTGCAGGTAATGTTATACTGGCCAGAAGACCTTAGAATGCAAGCTTCTCAGGGCAGGTACTTCCTCTCTGCTACTGTGTATGCAAATAGTGCCCAGCACATTGTGCTGTTAATTTTGTTCTTGCTTGTAATTTTCTTCATTCTACCTGTGTCTGCAGAAGCAGAGTTAGCTTATTGCATTATGTATAATTGAAACAAAACTTGCAAAATACATCCTTCTAGCACCCACATCATTCCGAATGTTGTCCAGACCTCTGGGATGCTTCACCTTCTTCCAAAGCTGCTCTTGGTAATTAGATTTCCCCCCATAATTGACTGAGTGAAATGAGGTCTAATGCTTGACTTGATGACTTTTTTTTGTTCTTTCATAATACAATGGCAGCACTGAGTAAAACAGTGGATATTGGGGAAAAGTCTCATGCATTAGAAAATATGGACCCCCTTTAATGAAAGCAAAGGTATTTCTCTGCCCACCCACATACATATTAAAAATGGTAGCATGACTGTCATTCTTGGGAGATTGTCTTCAGCCTGAACTCACTAAGGGAGGGTTTGTAGGAGGAAGCATGGGCCTGGAGGAGTGGAGAATAGAGTGTGGATGAAAATGGGAACCTGGGGAATAAGGATCAAAAATATAGTTATGAGAGAGCTACCTAGAGTAGAGGAATGGAGCAGTGCTGTTTGAAGAAGTGAGGACGCTGACTGGAAGATAGGGAAAAATAAAGGAGCCAGAGAGTATGAGTGAAAAGAGGACTTGGCAGGAGATCAGGGACTTGGAAGCAGGGTCTTTAGCAGGGGCAAGGGAAACAGAAAGAAGAAATTAGGGCCCTAATAAGTGAGAGGTTGGGGGCTGGGGAGGGAGGAAGCAGGATCCCACAGAGAGATAAGAGAGCTAGTAAGAGAAACCAGGGCACAGAAAGTGCATCTTCTCTGAAGATTAGTAAAGTTTGCAAAAAGTATTCTGAACCAGAGGAGTAGGAAGGTGACAGAATGGAGAGAGGAATTCTGAGAGCCCTTGGTGAATGTGATGTATTCAGCATAGGGTGCACCTACACATACTGTTAATGTGATTGAATAAACTTGGGCACAGTTTTGGTAGAAAACTGGTAGAAAAAATAATTATAATAAAAAAAATGTTCAGCACATGGATGATCATGACTTGCTGGGCAGGAATCAATATGGAGTGAATAAACAGGGACAGCAAATAGGACAGTCTGCAAGCAGGTCACTGGGAGCAAGAGGAGAAAGGGGAAGAGGATCCAGGCACCAAATCTAGCTTTTGGAAGGTAACTGAGTGAGGGGTATCTGCGTGTTTGGCTTGATGAATGTTTTTTTGGTTGGCTGTGTATTTGGGCATGTTTTCTGAGCATCTTGGAGTGCTGTTAGTCAAATGATTGCACAGTTATTGCTGTCTGTATCTGACAAAAGCCCTAACAAGGGGACAGGGCCAGTCCAGGCCCAGGAGGAGTGGCCAAGCAATGAGCGACCAGGGACAGCAAACAGGAAAGTTTGCAGGCAGTATACAGGTTAATTTATGCCCCTCCCTTCCCCTTTGAAGGGGAGCCTTTAAAGTTAGTTTTTTCTTTAATTAAGTGTAACTAACCTAGATATTCAATATAAATAGCTAAAACTCAGCAGTTATATCAGTACTTAAGTCTCTTGTTTAACTAGAGACCCGAATGAGTGGGGAGTTCATTAGGGAATTTGCCTGGAAATTCTCTCTCTCAACTTCTTTCACTGTAAGCTTGGTGAGAAGAAGCAGTGAAAAGGAAACCTTTCTGGACCAAGAAGCGGAGAACAGACTAGCTTACAGGTGAATATGCTAGGGAAGGTCTGTTTGGAGAGAGGGGCAGGAAAAGGTAGGCAGCAGATTTAAAAGACCAAGAGAGAGGGCTGGAAGATATTGCGATGCCAGAACTACTACCACCCCTACCCTTCTTCTCCTTGCACCTGTGAGGTTTCTGTCCCGGAAGGACCACTCACCTTTGAGGCTTCCATCCAGGTCCCAGTTTGGGGCTGTGGGGACTGTGGCTTGCAGGTTCCTTCTAGTGACAGCCAGGTGGGGGAGTGCCCGTGATGTGAGTGGTGCCTTCTGGTGGCATCCCTCAGGGAACAGGCAAGAGAATTACAGGAGGAGGTGGTGAGGCTGTGAAGAATCCTCGGCCATGAGTTCATTGATTCGATGCTGGAAGTGACCTCCAGGACTGTGGAAGAAGCAGTCAGAGGTTGTGCAAAAGAAGGAAGAGGCATGGACTGTCAAGAAGATTGAAGCTGGAAGCTTGTGACCTCTGGCAGCAAACAAGTCTTCATTCCCACCTGCAGTAGTTCACCTGGAGAACAGAGATGGAACCCGAGTGACAAGGATACAGGAGCACATTCCATCAGTGAAAGAGGTCAGTCCAGGCCTCCTCAAGGTTGGGAAGACTGCAACTACTGCCACTAAAAGGAATTAATGCAGTGTGGCGGTTGGTGACTCCTTTCTGCAGGGAATGAAGACATTCATCTGCTGGCCTGAACTGTTGTCTTCTGGTTGCCCAGAACCTAGATCAGAGATGTCATGGAAGAATTACCAAGACTCACCTGGCCCTCTAATTATGGGATCCACCTGACAAAGAGGGAACAGTATCTTTGCAGATGGGTTTGCTAACCTAGTGAGGAAGGCTTTAAACTATGCTTGCCAGGAGATGTAGACAAAAACCCTGAGGTAAGCAGAGAAGTGGGTGATCTGGAAGAAGCACAAGCAGGAGGAACAACAGGGGAGGTGCTCTTGTTCTTCCTGAGAAAGTAGAATTAGTTACCTCAGATGTCTGTACAAGAATGCATGGAGCCTGGGAAACAAGGAAGAACTGGAAGTCTTCACACAGTTATGGAACTATGGTGTGATTAGAATGAGACTTGGTGGGATAGCTTGCATGACTGGAGTACTCTTGTGGTTGGTTATAACCTGTTTAGGAAGGGTAGGCAGGGGAGAAGAGGAGGGATTGCTCTTTATGTAAAAGAGCTGTGATTTCTCAGAGCTCCAGTATAAAACTGGAAAAAAGACCTCTTGAAAATCTCTGGGTTAAGGTCAGAGGGGAGAGCAACAAGAGTGTCTGCATTGACCACCAGACCAGGCGGATGAGGCTTTCCTCAAATAGCTAGAAAAGCTTTTAGAACACAGGCCCTAGTTTGCAGGGGGACTTCAGTCATCCTGAAATCGGCTGGGAGGTCCATAGAGCAATTCACAAGTAATCCAATAAGTTTTTGGAGAGTGTTGGGGAAAACTTCCTGGTGTAAGGGCTGGAGAGGCCAACTAGGAGCTGTGTTGTTGACCTGCTGCTCACAAACGAGAAAACATTGCTGAGGAATGTAAAAATGGATGGAAACTTGGGCAGCAGCAAAATAATGAACCTGGATTTCAGAAAAGTAGACTTGGTCTCAGTCCAGGAACTGATGGGCAGGATCCCCTGGGAAGTTAGTCTGAGAGAAAAAGGAATCCCATAGGCCTGGATGTACTTTACAAAGCTTAGTGAGGGTGCAGGAATGAATCATTCTGATGCGCAGGAAGACTAGCAAGTATGGCAGAAGATGTGCTTGGCTTATCAGGGTCAATGAGCTAAAACACAAAAAGGAAATTTACAAGAAGTGAAAACTTGAACAAAGACAAGGGAGGAATGTAAGAGGCAGGCTGGGATGAAATCAAGAAGGCCCAAGTGCAATTGGATTTGCAACTAGTAGGAGATCTGAATTGTAACCAGAAGGGTTTGTACAAGTATGTCAGTAGCAAGAGGAAGATCAGCGAAAGTGTGGGTCCCTTACTAAATGGGTGAGGCAACCTAGTGACAGATGATGTGGAAAAAGCTGAAGTAGTTAATGCTTTTTTCACTTCAGCCTTCACAGGCAAGGTCAGTTCCCAGACTATTCCACCTGGTAGCACAGTCTGGGGAGAAGGCGAGCAGCCAACAGTGGCAAAGGAACAGGTTAGGGACTATTAAGAAAAGCTGGACATGTACAAATCCATGGGGTTGGATGCAGTGCACCCAAGGATGCTGAAGGAGTTGGCCGATGTGATTGCAGAGCCAGTGGCTCATTATCTTTGAAAACTCACCATAACCGGGGGAAGTCCTGAATGATTGGAAAAGAGCATAAGAAGGGGAAGTTGGAGGATCTGGACCAGTTAGTCTTACCACTGTCTGTTGAAAAAACATGTTGCAGATCCTCAAGAAATCCATTTCTAAGCCCGCGGGGGAGAAGAAGATGGTTAGGAACGGTTAGCATTTATTCACCAAGGGCAAGTCATGCCTGACCAACATTCTTGCAGGCAAGCTAAATAAATCTGTGTTGGATGAATGGTCTGTAAGGTGGATAGAAAATTGGCTGGACCACCAGGTTCAAAGGGTGCTAGTAATCAGTGACCCGATGTCCAGTTGGCAGCCAGTATCAAGTGGAATGCCCCAGGGTTTGGTCCTGGGGCTGGGTTTTTTTAATATCTTCATCAAACATCTGGAAGATGGGTAGAGTGCACTCTCAGAAAGGTTGCAGATGATGCCAATCTGGGCAGAGTAGCACATATGCTGGAGGGTAGAGCTAGGATTCAGAGAGACCGAGACATATTAGAGGATTAGAACAAACGTAATCTCGTGAAGTTACTTCGCATATAAAGAAATGTTGGTATAAAAAGGGTCATTGCATAAGAGCAAATAAACACCTACAGAACCCACATAAAATGAGGGAAACCTGTACAAACGTCACCATAGAGGCATCAAACATCTGGACTCAGTCTGGCTTTTGGATTCTGTCTCAGTGTCCTAAAGCAGGGATGGAAGATCTGGGCAGCCTCCACTCCTCCAAAACTCCTGCCTAGGTGTATGCATTGATGGTCTGGGTGACCTCTTATGCATGCACCATGATCTGGAAGGATCAACAGTTGCCAAACACATGATAGATTGTAACTTCACTCTCTCCTGTGAATTTTCCTTTCTGATGGTTATGTGCACTGTATGCTGCAGCAAACACAAGATTTTCTATCCACTATGTAGCTGATTTGGCTGGGCATAAACCACTGGGTCTTAGTAACACAAGAAAAAGGGTTCCCAGTGTGGTGACCATGCTATGCTCTAGCATTTGATACTGCAGAGTCTTGGGGGATCTACTTTTCGGTAGAAATAGAAAGTTTTAGAAATCTCAGCATTTGTTTCTCTCCATAGTGTGAATAGGTAAGACTTGTTTAGCTGCAAGTATCAACACATCACTTTTCTCTAATATTCATATTAAGCCAGCATCTTTTTGCAATTTGAAAGCATTTGTATGAACATATTTTTAAATTTAATTTTACTAGAGTCAGCCACAGACATTCAAAATCCATATTCCCAAAATCATATGACTGACTTAAAATTTTAAGATATTTCAAAAATAATGTTGGACTATTTCTTTGTCTCGTCATTTTAAAGAATTTAGGTCGTACCCACTTCACATTTCCGAGTGTTCTTTGAAGTCAGAAGACGTAGAAACTTCGAGTGAAATCCTTTTTCACTTTCACATGACAATGTGTCATTTATATAGTCGTGTAAGGGTAACTTATGGTACATGTGCAGAGGTTAGATTCTTTTTGCACTTGTGGAGCTACATTTGAGTTGTACTTCCCTTCTGAGTATGCTTACAAGGCCAAGTAGACTCTGGGGCAGAATAGAATCATCTAGGTAGGTGTAATATTGTACAAGTACTGAAACTTTGGTGGCAGAAAAAGCACAGCTAGTGAGTGTTTGACAGTGGAAAATAGGGCTGTGTGAAACAGCACCATTTCATTTTGACTTCTGTTTCACCATTTTGAAGGGACAGTTTCATTTCATTTAGTTTTGAAGCACTATTCCGTTTTGTTTCATTGAAACTGTTTTGCTGTTTTGAAGTTTTGCACGTGGGCTATAATGGGGAATCATGAAAATGTCTAATAATTTGTCATTTCTTGCCTGATTTGGATGAAATTTGCAGGGATGATAGCCCCTTCTGAGGGCATGTAGCCTGCCACATTTCATAGGTGCAGAGGTTCCTGGGAAACTGCACCTCAAAATGTTCAAAGCAAAACTAGTAATACTTGCTGGCAGTGGCAGCCTGTTGTCGTCAGGCATGCAGATTCAGGGGCCCGCACCCCCGAGAGGAATCTGGCACAGTCCCATAGCCCTCCTGGGGGTGTGGACCCCCAGATCTGCGCACTGGGTGACAGGAGTGATGCCCTGGGTTTCTGTGCAGGGTGGGGTGGTGCCCACTCTATTCTGTGTTGCTTCAAAGCTGCTCTCTAAGATTGATAAATCAGGAGCTTGACTCCATTATTAGCTAAGTAAAAGGAAAACCTGTTCATTTTAGTCTAACAATCTTGTTTTTCCTTTTCAGAACAATCTGACAGAACTGAAATCATTTGGGTCACCACCTTCAGCTGTCAGCAATGTCACTGCTGCTGTAATGGTGCTCATGGCCCCAGGTGGAAGGGTTCCCAAAGACAGAAGCTGGAAAGCAGCTAAGATTACCATGGCCAAAGTAGATAGTTTCCTGGATGCCTTAGTCAACTTTAATAAGGAGAATATACACGAGAACTGTCTCAGAGCTCTTCAACCATACCTACAGGATCCTGAATTTAATCCTGAGCTTGTGACAACCAAGTCCTATGCTGCTGCTGGTCTCTGTTCTTGGGTTATAAATATTGTGAGATTCTATAAGGTGTACTGTGATGTGGAGCCTAAGCGACAGGCTCTGAACAAAGCCAATGCAGAACTAGCTGCTGCGCAGGAGAAGCTGACTAACATCAAAGCCAAAATTGCTGTAAGTTTAAAAAAATGTTAAAAGTGTGACATGCATATTCATCAGCTATAGCTGTCATGTAGTTCCCTCCCAAAGGAGACATGCTCAGTACTTAACACTACAGAACCTTGTCTGCCCAGTACTTAACAGCACTTCTTTACAATTCTGTATATTTTTGAAAGAGTGTATATAAGAACTTGGCAGATTTAAGTCTTTTTCCTACTTTCATTTTTTTTTTTCTGCACTCCATAATATTCTGTCTCTTTTCTGTTCTTGGCTATTCCTTGATACAAAGGTTCAGGATCTAATTCTCATTATTCCCTATTAAAATTTTTTTTCTAGCATGAGTTTGGGATTTCCATATTAACCATGCATTGTTAAAGTTTAACACAAGACAAAATATATTCTGCATTCATACGTATAATCAACAGAAAACGGATTCTAGAAAGTTTTAAAACATACTAGAATTGATTTTTTTCCTGTTCACCAAACACACATCCCATGTACTTGTAATATTTTGCAGAAAGCCAATTCCACTTTAACTGGACACAAATGATCTGTCAAATCAGGCAGCCCTACTGACATATCTGATATACCTTTCCCTATTTAAATTTGTGCAGGAACAGAAACATTAATGGGGGGAAAAATGTTTTAATTAAGAGTAGGTTTCAGTGGAAAATAGCCACTCACTTCCAAATATATTTTCATTAAAAAGGCCATACCTAACATCTCACTAACTGAAAAGTCTGGGAATAAACAGAGAAGTTAAGTTATATCCAGCTAATTTTCTATTGCCACATAATCTCAGTTGTTCTCACCTCACTCAATCTAAGCCAACCTACATATTCATTTTGCCCCCTAAAATCTGCCAATTTCAGATTATTCTTGTGCAATCACAAAATGCAATTCTTATTCAAAGGACCTTTCTCCAATCTTATCTAATATAGCAATTAATAAGAAAACAAAACAAATTGTTCATGTGCTGGCTGCAAACTTTCAAGGCGCATCAAGCCATGCTATACCACAACAGACACGCTTCATAAAACCAAGCAGGGGAGTGCAGTTATTCCACTGAATTAATAAAAATACTCTGTTCTACCAAATCATCAAACTGTTGGAGAATACATAATACTCTTAACATAACTATGAATCTTAAAATATTGCTGTACACATTTATTTACAAATGTATAAAATCTACAAATATATTCAGTCACCCATTTCTATTTAGAAAAGAAGCACCCATAAGGCTGGATAGTGAGAGGGATTGCTTTGGAAGCATTTATCGTTCAATACTCTTATCTTAAAAGTAATATATAAGAGTGGATAAATGTTGGGATCTCTTAAGCATTCTTATTTCCAGAACTTCTAATATTGACATTAGTTTTTAAAGAGGTAAGATACTTGTAAAGAAAGTAGAAATCTTTCAAAACATTGCATGTATTTCACTGAAACACAATTTCAATAATAACTTCTTAAAATTATTATTTGTGTACATATAATGCTATACTATTCAATTTGTACTGTACTAATACATGTACAAATATTGTATGTGTGCATTAAGTAATATTTATTATCAGATTTTTAACCAGCATAAACTGGTATACTCTTTTGACTTCTGTGGAACTTTACTGCTTTATACTTGCTGAGACTCTGATCCTAAAATTGTAATGTACAGCCAATATTTTTAACTGTAGGTGCCCAATGCTATATATTAAACACTTGTTTATCATATTTGCTTCAATGACAGATTGGGCTGTAAAGAATTTCTGGAAATTACACAAATACATGTACACGTTTGCAAGGGGCAGCAACCTATTTGTCATTGTACACCTAAATGACTGTTTTCTAGCTGCATAGGTGTGGGGGGGGGTGGGCGTTTGCCACGTTTTATATAGGTTGCAATTCTATCCCCCTGCAGTGCAGATGTGTAAGCCTGCACATAGACTGAGCTGGTACACAGGCACACACACATTGGTTGAGCATGTATGCAGCTCTGTTAGTACTTACTGGAGCATATAGCACAGAAAAGCAAAGCTGCTGCCTTATATGTTTTAGTCCACAGAACTGCTTGGTTAGGACATTTGCCCAGGAACCCCTTCACCTAGGTTCCAGGCACCCCCTCAACTAGAGAATATTTGATCTGCACCCCTCTAATGATCTACCACAGCACTTATATCAACAGACCACAGGTTAGGTTTTAGCCAGTCCTTATTCAACACTCCTTTCAAGCTGTTCCACTTTACCTTGCATTTAAAAGTTGTTGGACAAAGTGGATAGATGGTAGTTCGGTGCAGAAGTTTCAGGCCATTAGCAGCAAGAAAGTACACTCATCTCTCTTTATCACTCTCCAACTTTGGCCTTTTCCTCCTAGCCAGAAATATCTCCTGGTTTTGGCTGCCCAAGGGGCCAGCTTTTAAAGGAGGGATGGAGAAAGTTCTGGATTATTCCTAACCTGTTTCATGGTTAGAGCCTATTGCTGGGGAGTCAAAGAGATGCAAGTTCAAGTGCCCTTCAAGTGAGGAGGGGCCTGGAATCTCTTGTACTCAGCTTCTAAAGGAAGTGTTACAGCCATTCAGCTTCTAGGGCTAAAACATGAGATGATCCTGTTCTTCCTTTTCCTGGGAATTACCCTGGTATTCCCTTATGTCAAGCTCATCTCCTACAACCAGAATGATTTCTTGGGGCTATGAGCTGGAGAAATATATAAGAAATACCTTGAGGACTTGTCCACTAACATGGCAATAGTGCTAGGAAATTGTTTATTAATTAATCCTCAACCATAATCCAAGACATGAGCCATCATTGTTAATCCACCTGTCATCCCCTTTTTTCTGTTCAAAATCAAGCCTTTGCACTATTCTGACATCAGCCCCTTACAAATTATATGGCATACCATGCACATCTGTGGTCTGTATCATGCTCTGCCTTCCATTCTGTCTCAGTTTTTCAAGGGTATCATCCAGTGTCCATGCAAGTCAGTCAGAGGACAGTGATCTAAACAGGCATTGGATCGCATCCTAGTTGACATGCAAGATGCTGAGATTTTGCAAGCTGAGACCTTAATGTAAGTGGTCTTTCTGCAAGGCTGAAGATCTTCCTTGCCATTCCACAAGATAATCAGAATAGCAATAAACCAGATTTGACATGCAGAGAAAAAAAAAGTTGTTAACTATTATATTTTTAAAAGGTTTTGCTTAATGTTATTTTTCATAAACAGCACCTTAATGAAAACCTGGCAAAACTCACAGCCAAATTTGAGAAGGCTACATCAGACAAACTAAAATGCCAGGAAGAAGCTGAAGCTACTGCACGTACCATCTCTCTTGCAAATCGACTAGTGAGTATCAACAGGTAGAATTTTAATTATATAAATGAAAGTTGTCAGGTACCATCAGGATGCAAACTATGTGAATGCAGGGCATTTTATTTTCTAAATGTTTAGACTACATTATATTTTCTGCATTGCAACAATTTTACAGTGCTTCCATGTGAAAAATGCATCTCTTATCCTAATCCTTCATGTATACCTGGTCGTGTTCTATGCATAGTCATACATAATAGACTTTATATACACAACTTAGATGCCCAACTCTGATACCTTTCATTATTTACTTTTCTGATCAGTCAAAATTATGTCCTAAAGACAAGACCTTACTAACACCAGAGATTATTAGACAATGGATAGATTTATGGCTACATGCTATAGTAAATAATGAATTAAAGCGTTTTTGCACTTTCAATATCTGAAATTACTAAAACATAATTATAAATAAATAAACAGTGCTAAAGTGCTGAGAGTATTAGATGGACCCATTATTCTAGTATGAATCCTTCATGATTAATATTATCTGTGAGATTTCTTTTTATGTATCCCCTATGTAAAAATACAGTCATCCCTGTTTTGCAGGTAGATGGAGATCCAGATTTCTGAATAGATAGAGATACAGATTTTTAAATATAATTAGGCATCTCCTTCCATAAATTGCCAAATACATTTAATTTTAGGTTGGAGGACTTGCCTCTGAAAATGTGAGATGGGCAGAAGCTGTGAAAGACTTCAAACAGCAACACAGTACACTGTGTGGAGATGTCTTGCTAATCACAGCGTTTGTCTCTTACTTGGGCTACTTTACAAAGAAATACAGACAAGACCTGATGGATAGAATCTGGAGACCGTACTTGTGCCAGCTAAAAGTAAGTGCCTATTACTTAGTCGTATCTATCAATTAATTGTTACTAAGCATACATTCACAGATTCATAGATGTTTGGGTCAGAAGGGACCTCAGCAGATCATTTAGTCTGACCTCCAGCCCTGGGCAAGAAAGAGTGCTGGGGTCAGATGACCCCAGCCGGGTAGAGGTCTATCCTCCTCTTAAAGCTCCCCAATGTAGGGGAGGGTATCACCCCCTTTGGAAGACCATTCAAGATTCTGGCAAACCTTACTGTAAAGAAGTTCTTCCAGATGTCTAATCTAAATCTTCTTTCTATCAGTTTGTGGCCGTTGTTCCTAGTTACTCCAGGGGGTACCCTGGTAAACAGAGCATCTCCTGTTCCTCACAGCAACAAGATCACCTCTCAGACTTCTTTTGCAGAGACTAAAGAGATCCAAGGCCCTCAATCTCTCCTAGTAGGGGTTTGCCTGCAGGCCTCTAACCATATGAGTGGCCCTCCTCTGAACCCTGTTGAGGTTGTTCACATCCCTCTTGAAGTGTGGAGCCCAAAATTGGACATAGAACTCCAACTGCAGCCTAACCAGTGCCACATAAAGGAGAACTATCACCTCCCTGGACCTGTTTGTGATGCACCTGTTAATACATGATAAAGTGTGGTGTGTGGTTAGCTTTTCTGATCGCTTCATCACACTGAATACTCATGTTCATCTTGGTGTCAACAATGATTCCAAAACGATTTTTTGGTGCTGTGTTTCTTAGAAGGCCCTCCCCTAGGCTGTAAACGTGCTGGTGCTTCCTTCTCTGTAGGTGCAGCACCTTGCACTTATCCTCATTGAACTGCTTCCTATTCTGTTCTGCCCACTTTTCCAACCTGTCCAGAACTGCCTGGATTCATTCCCTTCCCTCTAGTGTGTTAACTTAACCCCATAATTTGGTATCATCTTTGAATTTGGACAGAGTGCTTTCCATGCCCTCATCCAAGTCACTGATGAAGACATTGAACAGCACAGGTCCAAGGACCAATCCCTGTGGGACTTCATGGCCCACATCTTTCCAGGTTGATACTGACCCATCCACCACCACTTCCTGGGTACAACTCCTAAGCCAATTTGTCATCCACCTGACTGTGTAATCATCTGCATCTGACAGTTAATGAATCTGGTAGGGGTCTACTATGTTTTTTGCCAGAAACCGGAGTGAAGAAGCAATACACAGTCATACTGCCTCAGGAGCATTCAAACATCCTTCTTTCATTCCCACCTTGCTCTGCTGCAATATAAACCATACTCTTTCTCACTGGGGCTGATTCTCCCTCTTTAGTTTAATCATTTATTTATAAAAGTTACCCAATTTGCTAAGATTCTGAGATTCTGTGTCACCCTCAAATTTTACCAGCAACTAGGACTATTCTGGACTTAATGACTAGGCCCAGTCCTGTAGAATTTTGGCTAAGAGACCCTGGACATGTCTACATGAGATGCTTTACTCAAGACTAGTGAAAATTACTTTGCAGTAAGCATCGCCATCTACACATGCAGACGCTTGCTGCACAGTAAATTGCTCTACTCGTGAGTAAATTTGCTACCTGTAAATACAAGTAACAAATTTACTTGCAATTTGTTACTGTGCACTAGTGTGCATGTAGATGCTGACTAGAAGCAACAGCCCCACCACCAGCAGCCCAGTCCCAGAGCCCTGGGGTAGATGGTTCTTCGCCTACCCCAGCCCCTGGCACTTAAAAGCCTGTGGGGATGCTGAGGCCCTGGGCCACCTTCAACCGGCTTCTGGCCACTGCATTACACAGCAGAAGCCCCACGGCAACTGCAGCAACCAGCCTACACCCCAGCGCTGCTCCCTGGCACTGTTTTACCATGCAGCTGCTAAGCATATGCCATGCCCCCATGCTGAGTGCTACAGACACCTGCCAGGCTTGCCGGGACCCTAGGACACCTGCAGCCAGTCTCTGACCACCAGGTTCCAATCCATCTGGCCCCAGGCCACCCACAGCAGCCAACCTGTAACTTGCCACTGGTGCCTGGCACACCCTTGCCATGCACCTGCCTGCCCCACACCATGACGCTGGTCTGGGTGTGCAGGAACCCGCTGAGGCCCACCAGAACCAGGACTGTCATGCAGAGGCCTAGCAAGCTGTTGAGGGATCCACACTGGCATCCTTCCTAAGCCACATGCTGCCTCCCAGGGCCTCATCTGGTCTCAGGAGGAAACTTCAGACTTCTCTGCACCATGGAGAAGAGGCTGAGGTTCTCAGAGCCGGCACTTCAACATGCACGTGTACAAGAGACTGTCAAGCCACACGTAGGATTGTGGGCATGACCAGTCAGCACACCAATGCCACATAAAAGTCAAGGCCTTGCGGGCACAATGGGACACCATCACTGACCACAACTGCTGGTCAGAGACTCCTGCAAATCCATGACCTTTATGCACCAGATGGATGACACCCTTATGCCCTGGGACCCTGGCCTGAGCAGTGTCATCTATTTGAACACAAGCAGCCTGCCTGAGCCTTCTCTGAAGCTTGGGACCCATGGTGATGTGTCACTGGTGAAGGGCCACTCGGACCTCCGGGAACTTGTTCCAGTGCACTCCCTGCCTTTGGCCTCATCCAACAGCTCTGAGAACCTGAGCCAATGCCTGCCCCACCAGCTCAATGTGTTCAGCCCTGCCCAGGAGACCAGGTTGGCCATGGTACTGCTGGCTGCCAGTAGCTCCAGCTTCTCCCTGGAGGGAGCTCCTGCTCAGGCACCTGCATGCTGCACCTCTTCACCCTAGGACACTGCCAGGAGTCATGTCTTTGCCATGAGCAGGGACCAACTCAGGCTGCCAGGTACACCTGTCACGCCTACCTAGTAAGCCCTGCACTGAAGGGAAGGCCCTCTCTCTCCACCTGCCCCTACCTAGCCTGTCCATACACTCCCTGGCTCCTGGAGCCCCCGTCATAGCACACAGGGAGGTGGGAGACAGTGCAAAACTTTACTGAGCAGCCTGTGCCCCCACACGACAGTGGGCATGGGCCTCTTACATGCTGAGGAATGTGTTGATGCTGGTGGTGATGTCTTCCTTGGCTGCAGGGGGCAAGGACTTGTAGCGCAGCCCCAGGTAGCCCTCCAGGTGGCAGTGGAGGTTGTGGGGCAGGGTGGGCTTGCCCTCTGCACCATCAAAACTCAGGGTCCCATGCTCGGTTTACACGTATGCCTGGGGCACCATGGTAATCAGCAGCAGCACCATGTTGTGGGTTGCGCACCCCTAGGCCTGTGCAAACAGCTCCTCACACCATGCCTGGGACACTTGTAGCTGGGGCATGCTTGGGACGTAGGGCTGGCATAGGGCGAGGCTGGCCCCAGGGCACCTCCCCAGAGACACCCCATGTGGGGAGGGTGGGGGCACCAGCAGGTCTGCATCCCAGTTGGCTGGGAGCCCCTTGAGCCTGGTTGCCATGGGCTGGCTGGCAACACAGTAGACAGGCTGGCCTGCAGGAGGAAAAGGGAAGGAATGGCTCTGGAGCCATGGCATCCCTTAACACAACCCTAACCCTGGCTCCTGCTGGTGAGAAAGTTGCTTGCCCGGAGCCTCAGCAGGGTGGCCCACTACTGCCGCTGCCACTTCCACAGTAGCTGGCACTCCCAAGCTCTCCATTTGCTGTGCCTCCTCCACCCAGGCCTCATGAAAGAGTTCCCCCAGGCCTCATAGATGTTATGCAGTGCACAGGCTGTGATGATGATTTGAGAAATGTTGGCCGTGGTGACAGGTGGTGAGGGTGCACCAGCATCTCTTCAGCTGACCAAGTCCTACTCCACCTGGGAATAGGTCCAGCTCAGCCACCAGTTGAAGTGTGCCTGGCGGTGGTCCAGCTGGCCAATGTAGGACCACATGAGCTAGAGGAGGAACAGATAGGTGGGCTCCCCTATGAAGAGGGGCAAGTCTACCACTGCATCCACCTGGAGGTCCAGCACTCCAGAGTGAAGCACCTGCTCTCCACCAGGGCTGGCAGGGCAGAGTTATGGAACATGTGGGCATCCTAGGAACTGCCCACTCAGTCAATGCTCAAATTCATGAAGGCACCACGATGGTCAACAACAGCTTGAAGAATGATGGAGTAGAATCCCTGCCAGCTGTAGTAGAGGTGGTTACTGCAGGGGGAACATTTGACAAGGATATGGGTCTTGTCCAGGGCCTCAGAACAAGTACTCAGGGACAGATCATGGCAGCAGAGGCAGGTTGGGAAAGACCTATCATACTCTACTGTACTATCCCAAGCCCTACATGTCCCTCACCCACTGTGCCACCTACTCTAGGTGGTAGGCCATCTGCTGGGTGCCTGTGTCTCACTGTATGGGTTTGACTGCAGCCCTGGCAGCTTGGACAAAAAGCTTAGGGTCTGTACACCACTGAATGATATGCCCTACTATATTCTTCTGTCCTTTAGTCTGGTTCAGAAAGACCAGGAGAACTCTGTCATTGGGGGTGAGCCAGAGGCGGGGTGCTGCCAGAATAGCCTGGATATCCCCAACAAAAAGTGGTGGGGCTGCACCTCAGGTGAGAGCTTGCCTGAGAGTGCAGCATCCATAACCTCGATGTTTAGGCACTGCATCCTTTTCTTATCACCCGGGCCAAGGACCGGTTCTAGAAGAGCAATCCCAGCCTTCTTGTGGGGAGAGATGTCATCCTGCTCCGGAGGTCGCTTATAACTCTCGGAAAGCTGGACCTCCAACTCATCATCATCCCCATCTGGTCCAGTGGGCTGAGGCATGACTGAGCAGTCAGTAGACTCTTCTGCCACCCCCTAGGTCAAGCCCCCACAAGAGAGGTATTCAATATCATCTTCACTGCCACCTGACTCCAGGAGCTAGAAGCCAAGCGAGGTGTCAGTGGATCTGCCACTGCCTCCCACATTCCCAAGTCATCTCCTACTGTAGCCATGTGCAGTTGGAGCGGGGTCAGGCTCCCCAGCAGAAGTCCTCCCAGCACTAACCAAGGAGGGCCCTGGTGGGGGTAGAGTGTCCTGAGAAGCCCCTTTTGTTTTCCTCTCTCTCTTTTATTTCTGTGGAGAAGCAGTGGATGACCTCCCCTTCACAGGAGATGGATCAGAATACTCCTGGCCCACCTCCCTAGTGCCAGTTGCCTCAGACAGGGCAGCAGTGGAAGGTGGCTGGGAGGAGGCCTGAGCTCTGTCATCTGACAGGGCCCTGGTGGCATAGTTACCTGCTGCCTCAGCTGGAGCAGTTGGGGTGGGTGGAGGCCAGGTGGAAATCTCATCCCCTTAACTTGGTGGAGCTCCTGCACTGCAGGGAGGTTGGCACTGTGGCTGTAATGGGTGAGGCAGTGGGGTGGGTGGAGGTTCCAACCCCTCCATCCGATGGTGCTCTTGCGCCAAAGGCCCCAGTTTCCTCGAGTGAAATGGGGGTGAAAGGAGGTTGAGAGCAGGTCCCAGCTCCTCCACTAGATGGGATCTGCATCCCAGAAGTGGATTTGTCATCCTTGGTGCAGCCGCAGTTGCTGGTGTCTTGGCTGCTCTTCTCATTGGGCACTGGGTAGTTAAGTGGGAGGAGTTACCACACTGGAAACACACAGTCTCCCCCAGGAAAAGATAAATCATGAACCTCCTCCCATCTAGTCTGAAGCTCAAGGAGTGGGGTAGGGACTGGGGGCCCCCCTTGAGAAGCCTGAAAACCTGCCTCTGAAAGGACAGGACATGTTTTAGCTTTGGATCTCTGCTTCTGATAGTCAGCCAGCGAAAGGGCCTCATAGGAATCCCATAGGTTTCAAGACCCTTGGCCAGTTCCCTATCAGACAGGTGTGGGGGTACATTGGAAACCACCACTCTCGCCACCTGGGTGGCTAGGGGCGTGACAAGGTAGTGTACACCCACGATATCCAGGCCTTCCACACAAACCCTGTCAACGAGGGTGGGAGTACCCGGGTAGATCACCGGGACCATGTTAACACGAGCTGCATAACATATGTTACACCATGCCAGGGCACCTGGGCACCTGCACAAACCTCGACCCTGACATGGGGCAGGGTATGGACCCTCAAGCCATGGTTAAGGGGGAAGTCTTGAGAGGCACCCCCATATCAGCCACCATGTGTAGAAGCGGCCATTCCTGCTAAAACAGGGTTAATCCCAAAAGCTAAAGCTAGCTAAAAATAAGAAAAATAAAAAGGAAGGGGGAGAGCCAAAGGGAAGGAGAGGGGGAGTGAGAAGGAAAGGGTACAGTTGCAGGGAGAGGGAGGGGAAACAAAAAACAACCTGAGGGAGGGAGAAGGGAGGGGCAGAGAGTTACTGCAAGAGAGAGGGTTGAGAAAAGGGAGGAAAAGGCAAGAAAAAGTAATGAAAAGTATGGGGCTGTGGTAGGAAAGGGGTTAGACTGTCTGGGGGAGGGAAAACAGAACAAGAGAAGGAGAAAGATTCACAAAACAGGGAGAAGCTCTCACACCTCTGATCAAACACACCTGTCGGCATCCATTTTGGAAGGAAGGAAGGAAGGAGCCTGTCCATTAAGATAACTGGTAAAGATCACTTACAAGCTATCACATCCATGTTTCCTGCACGTAGACACTGAATTCAGAAATGGCCTTATCTGCCAGAAAAGTGTTTCTACAATCTGAAATGCAAATGCAAACAACAGACCTATGAGTATGATTATGTTCTTCAAAACTACCATGTCAAGAGTTTGTACATGGTATAAAGTATACATCTGAACCTGTTCTATTTAGTTGTGACAGCCAGTCCACTAATCTTGCTGCAGGCAATATTCTTTTTTCTCCTTTTATAATTTCTTTCTAGTCATCACAGGAATGAGTTAATTCAAAATCAAACCTATTCTGTAAACTGTTGACCATCAAATAAATTATGTGGATGGGTTGTTAAGTAAGCCTCATTATTAGAATGAGTTCTTCTGTTTCATTCTTAGCATATATGACAACTGCTGCTTGCAACCTTGCATGACACTCATGGGAACATTTTCTTTTTATGCTTTCAGGTCCCAATCCCTGTTACTCCATCATTAGACCCTCTGACAATGCTGACAGATGATGCTGATATAGCAGCTTGGCAGAATGAGAGCTTGCCAGCTGATCGCATGTCCACAGAAAATGCCACAATCCTTACAAACTGTGAACGATGGCCCCTCATGGTTGACCCCCAGCTCCAGGGTATCAAATGGATTAAAACAAAATATGGTGAAGATCTAAGAGTGATCAGAATTGGGCAGAAGGGGTAAATATGAGCCATGATACCAAACAACACACACCATTGTTAGCTGCCTGTTAAATACGATGAACAGCATGGGCAGAATCCTGCTTCACTTTGTCTGCCCATATGCTGGTTACCCCTTAATATAACTGCCATTTTTGGCACTTATACACAGTTTTCAGTCCTATTCCTGAGCTGTATGCAGGCTGGACAGAAAGGTGCAGAGTCTCTGTATGCAAGTACTTAAGTATAAGTCCTGAAAAAAGCAGTAGGAGGAGGCTATTTTAACCACTGTACTTTACATTTAGTATTAATTGAAGCAGACAAGTAGAAAAGCTTCTACCCCCTGGGGAGTAAAAGATTGGGTGTGAACCTGGGGCCTAGTCTCTTGTAGGGTAGAAGACATCTCACTGAACCATATATGCTTAGATCTAGGGGTTTTTTTTCCTCTCCTGGACACACAAATCTCACTTTCTTGGCAGCCCAGGGGAGCAGCTTCAAAAAATCTGGTGAGGGGCCTGGATAATTCCTAATTTATGGCCTATGCTCAAGAAATCAGAGAACTGCATGGTCAGACCCTATGGGGTGAGGAGGATAGGCTAGAACCTCATCTTTGTGGTCAAATGCTTTGACTACTAGTCTATTGGGGGAAAAGAACCAAAGCTCTCTAACACTTGCCAGCTTTGGGGAATTTGCCTAGTTACAATTCCAAAAACAGGAAAAGAGAAATGTTGGCTGTCTGGATACATATTTTCTGTACATGGGTTATGCCTTAGGCTCAGGTTGTACTAGTGTATGCTTGGCTTTATGTCCCACATGGTTCAGTTCCATAAGTGCGTTGGAAAGAAAACAGAACTCACCTATAAACTCAGAGTGGAAAGAACATTGCCTTTCATTGCCTGTGCCTTCACACCACATTTTATGGAGGCACAGAGGCCAAGCAAACAAACACATGGGCTCCTTCTCATTCCACAAATAGTGATGGTGACAATTGTGGTATCAATTTGTGCCACTATTTAGTGGCTATCACCTGTTTATTTTAATCTGTCAGACTTGCCCCAACTTTTCTTGCTTACCTAGGGACCTCCCAGAAATCCTGAGGGCACAATCCCAGTAAGTGGAGAGAGCCAGGCAGGTAGTCCTGGGGGGTGAGGGTCCTGTTCCTATGCAGGAATCCCCAGGGTGTGCAAGACTGGGCCCTGCAAGCCCTAGAAAAGCACATTACCCATTGTCCCACCTGGTGATACTGCAGTTGATATGTGGTATTGCCTAATGTCATCTGGCAGATTTTCTGTTTTGTCTGCTCATTGGCTGTAGAAGCCATTTTTCATATGGGAAGAACTGAACACTGAGCACTGACACTTATTAGTGTCAGAGAACCAAGATGATTGTCTAGTTGGAATTCTAGTCACAGAACCTGGACAGTCAGGTAAGGGTTTGAAAGTGTTGCTAAAAAAAAAAAGAAACCTTTGAGATGAGATCAGCAATTTCTGATCTCAGCATTTTTTCACTGAAATGGGTTGAAAAATCATTTTGGCAAAAAAATTCCCATTGGAAAATGGCAAGTTATTAAAACTGAAACAATAGAAATTTACCATTCTTGATGAGACTTAATTTTGGAAAGGTTTTTCAATTCCAGGATGAAATATCTTGTCAATGCATAAAGGAGATTTCATTTTTCCCCAGACTAGCCTATAACCCAGTAGTTAGGACATTTCTCTGGAGTGTGGGAGATTCAGTTTCAAATCACTACTCTTGATGAGACCCTGTGAATGTTTGTTCTCTGTTTGTGTATATCTATCTATCTATCTATCTATCTATCTATCTATCTATCTATCTATCTATCTGTGTGTGTGTGTGTGTGTATGTGTGTGTATACATTCATACATACATGTATGCATAATATATACTTGTATGTCTATATGTAGAAAGCCCCAGTAGGAGGGATTCTATAGCCTCACAGTCAGGAAACTCACATGGGATGCTGGAGACTCAGATCCTGCTTTTTGTCATGTTTTCACACCTGTAGCTGTACCTGTGCTGTACCTTTTCTTAGTGTCTCATGTGGGCTCATGTTTCTTAATGCCATTGTCTGCTGTATGCCATTACTATACCAAAGCTATCTCCACTAGGTATTTGGATATTATGGAACGAGCCCTTGCTGCAGGTGAAGTTGTTTTGATTGAAAATTTGGAGGAATCTGTAGATCCAGTTTTGGGCCCCTTGCTTGGTCAAGAAACAATCAAGAAAGGAAGGTAAGAATCTAGAACACTGAATGAGGCACCTTTCTATGTCCATATCTGGCCTTTCTCTTAATTTTCCTAAAGCTTCTTGGGCAAAAAAGTGAAAATAGATCACTAAAAATCTCTATTGGTCTAGGTTGAACCTGGTTCTTGGGTAGTTGTTGGATTTTTGGAGAAAGGGACCTTTTTTTAAAAACCTATGCTAGCACTGTAGACTGATCCTAATCTTGAACCTAATGTACATAAGGTGATTTGAAGGTGAAAGGCATGTTGAACATGTGGTCAAAGTGCTGAATAGGAACCCAAAATGTCTGGATTCTGTCATGGTCTTTTTGTGTGACTGTGAAAATATCATGTTCTATTGTTCTTTTTTTTCTTTCTATAAAAATAATGTTAATATAGCTAGCCCAAAACAGAACTGGATTTTGTGTTTTGCTTCTAGTCCTATGTAGTTTGGGTTTTCCTCACATACATAATACCATTCATATTGGAAGGCTACTCCAGAACTTCGCGTCTTTGACTTCAGAAAATTGTAGTTCAAATGTATTTATGGCTAGTTTATTTCCATGTCTTCTTGTGCCAGTATTGTCCTTCAGTTTAAACTGTTTTTCTGCTTTGTGACAATCTTACAGCCTTGAACCCCAGACCTTAGCCTCATCAGCACAGCCATTGATCTCAATCCACCAGCTTGCTGCTCTTCCCAAAGGGCATTTGCAAACATTATGTTTTGTGTGTGATAAGCCCCAGAATTTCTGTACAGCTGTAATGTAAAAATCTTGCATGACTGCTTTTAAAATGATTAAGCATGGAAAAATGTAACCCTCATCTGATGAAATACCAGACGGGGTGTTCTAAGGCAGAGTGCCATGTTGCAAGGGTTAATTTGGGACAATATTGCCCATATCTATACAGCTTTGCAGGCTGAACTAGTGAGTACCAACCCAGCCTAGCCCCACTCCTGGGGCTGTCACTGACAGTATGGAAGGGAGGCAAGGTGAGAGAAGGGAGCTTCTTCTGTGGTATGTGCCCCCCCCAACTACCCCCTGCTAGGGTCTTGGGGGCAGCTGGACCTGGCCCACAAGTTTGGGGCTCTATTCCTCCTCCCCTTGCAAACATCTTGATAGCAACAGTCTTGTTGCTGCTGAGCCTAGAACTGGGGCAGTGAGTGTGTGTTGGGGAGCTCTTCCTACTGTGAAGGTATGGCCTGGCACCCCCTAAGATCCCAGCAGCAGTAGTGGGGGGGCATGCACAGTACGGGGATTCCATCCCTCTTTCCCCACCTGCTGCTAATTACCAGCTGGCAAGGTGTGGGATTGGGGACAAGGACAGTCCAGCAGCCTCCCAGGAGGCTGCTGGTGTACGTGAACTACTGGTAAAGGTCAGTGCACACAGGCTCCAAGCATCCCCTGCCCAAGAGGCAATCACCTGTTGGGTTCAACAAAGCTCTAACTCATGGCACTTTTTTTAAAGTGCTATGAATTAGAGCGCCTCCCTGATAAGCTGCCTGAAGTTGTGTACACATCCAAAGATGAAATGAAGTATGCCTAAAGCCTTTCTTAGTGTCCAGGTGTCCATCTATTCCCTGATACATGAATGGCTGACTCTTGTTACCTGATCCACTTCCTTTATACAAGCCCAGGGAGAGGAACAGGAAGCATCTGGGTAACAGGGCTTTCATGACTTTAAATTGCACCTCTGGTAACTTGACCTGTTTCCTGACCTGGCTTATCTCTGGACTCTGCTTGCTCTCTCTGAATCTGGTTTATACCCCAATCTAGTTATCTTGATTCCTAACTCACTCCCAATTGCCATGTTTCAGCAGATTCAAATAATTGAGTCAATGTGCTGGAATTCCAGTACATTGGAGCAGCCCCACTGTTCGTGTATAGGCACCCTCTAATATGAGGTACTACATAAAGGAACATTAGCCCACGCTAATGCTTAATTTCAGAGGTGAACGGTTCTTTGTGATGCTTAATGTGCAGTATATTAATTCTACTACGCATTAGTGCATTAGCATAGGTTTTGCCTTGACGCATTACTGTGCGGTAGAATAGGCTACTGTGCATTATGGCATATTGTGTAGACAGATGTGCCCAGTTTAAAAAACAATTACAAAGGGCCTATAATTGTTCTCAGTGAGGAGAAGAGTCGGGGTACGGAATGTAGCTGTGTGGTTGCACCCCCCCTTTTACCATTACTTTCTGCCTGAGATCAGCGCTCCATAGGAACGTCCAGATGAATGTGCATGTGCACACCACTCATGCTGGTGTTTGCCACACTGCTAATTTGCAATATGGGGGGGGGGGGGTTGACACTGACAAATACCAGTGTCAAAAAAACCCATGCTAGAAAAAAGCAGGGTGACACACATGGCAGCAGAGTGCACCATCCAAAACAGGAGCCTGGTCAGCCAGAGCCATACTCCAGCTACCAGCCAAGCTCTGTGCACCTAGATCGCCACTGCTGGAGCCCCAGGAGGCACCTAGGACCCCAGGTAAGACTGACGAGGCCAGCCCAGTTTCTGCCCCAGCCTCCCCTACCCCACCCAAGGCAACTTGCCATATACCAGAGCATGCATGCATGGTCACTCCCCAGGGACAACTAGCAGGAGCACAAATATATGCTGTTGCTAATTATCCATGGGGAATGCATGTTTCTTCTCATGCGGATATGCCCTATGATGCCTCTCCGTGCAGCTGAAGCTCTGGGCAAGGAACAAGCATAGGAAGGGAGGAGCACCCAATGCCGCTGCTGTCCATGGCTGACCCAGGCATCCCAGGGGGAGCTCTAAAGCTGCTTTTGCCCTGCTCCAGCTATGCACTGTGACTGCTCAGGGTGCCAATCTCAACTGGAAACAGTGGCAGCGGTAGGCACATCCCCCCCTTCCTGTGTCTGCTTTCTGCTGCTACCCCCATGGTCCCTACTAACCAGGGAGCAGGTAGAGGAAGAGGAAACCATCCCCTTTCCCATATCTCTGCTATTGTTGCAGCTAATAAGCCCATGGAAACCCCAGAGCTGCTCCTGCATTGCTCCAGCTGGACTACAGGAAGCAGTTGCCCAATGTGCTTGGTTCAGCCAGGAACAGCAGGAAGGGGGAGGGGGTTATCTTCCCAGTGCCTGCTTCTGGGAAGGGCATGGCAAGGACAGATGGGAGAAAAGGTCAGGTGGGGAGAAGGTGCACAAAGGAAGGAGGAACCGGCTCTTCATTGTGAGCACCATATACAACCACTCCCTGCAGCTATTCCTATGCCCATCAAGTCCCAGGAGATGAGTGGAGCAGCTCTGGGGCTCCCCCATAAAGCAGGGGGCAAGCTACATACCTGCTTACTGCCTGCCCTACTGCCTGCACCCTCACTACCTGTCCTGCTACCATTGCTTTTCCTACTGCAGTGTTGGGGACAAATTTAAGATGATCGCCCAATAATTAAATTCCAAACATGGAAAATTATAATACATTTATAATTTTTCCATGTATAGAAGTAATTTTGGGAGGGCGAGGGGTATCTTAAATTCAAGGTAGTCTTGGATTTGGGTAAATGTGGCAAAATAGTTTTAAAGAAAATAATTGTAAAAATTAGATATTTGAGAAACCCCAAAGTTCTAGAAAAAACCTGCTTTTGGGAAGGTTCAGACAATTGAATTTTAGATAATCTCAAATATAAGTTCTTTGTTTTGAAACAGCCCAGCATTCTATGACGAGAAGGACCTGGGTATACTTGTCAGTCGCAAGATGCCTATTAGTTGTAATTGTGATGTGGTCTTAAAAAAGACAAATATGATCCTGGAATGCACCGAGAAGGGTATTTTCAGTACAGATTGGGAAATATGCATTTCACAGTACTGATAAGACCTGTTGGATAGACTAGAGGCCCTATGCTTCTGACACTGTTGTGCTAAAACTTTAATAAACTTTGGCTTGACAAGGCTTCAGCTTCTAACCCATCTCCTTCCCCCTTTGTCTCTCCTTAGTTTAACACCTTAATGTTCTCATTCCTTAGTTTAACAAGATCTATAGGATGGTAATTTGGGCTGTACAAAGAAATGAGCAGGGAGGTTTCAGAATCCTTCAAGATCATACCTGGTAAATGATAAGTTAAATGATATATCTTCCAGGAAAACAGGAAGATTTGAAGGAAGGTTTAACAATGAGGAGACCACTAATCTGTATACATACCAAAGTTGTGAAATAGAGTACACCAGCATGGATATGTGTGTGATAACTGGCTAGTGATTTTTTTAAATGAAATGACTACAGTTGAATTGGTGTTTGTAGTTATTCAATGTATAACATAGATATGAAATATGTAACTTTTCTATCACACTTTGGACATCTAACCCCTGCCCCTCTGTCAGGCAGTCTGATCAATTAACTGAAAACAGGGGAAGATCTAGAATTCAATAAAAGGGGATGTAGCAAACAACCCCTCAGAACATGGTGGCAGGTGCTGGTGCTGCTGGATGGGGCCAGGTTGGGGTGATGCTATGTGTTCCAGGCAGAGCAAGGGTGAGTTGGGGGAAGAAGGGGGTGGCAGGAAGGGGTGTGTGAGGTCAGGGGGGCAAAGGGACCCTAAGGCTGCTGCAGGGGAGAGGTAGGCAGCACAGAGGCAGTGGGGTGGCAGACAGCAGCTGTGATTCCAACCCTGACCCAGGGCTGGGGCCAGAAGTGGAGTTTCAGCAGCTGCCAGCCCCTCCATCCCCTCCCCCCCACACACTGGCCTCATACTAGATTCCAAATGAGGGTTCTTTTCACCACAGTAAATGGGGGGAAAAACCCTTATCTTAGAATCAAATAGGGTATGTATTGGACATATATAATCTAATACTAGAAATGGCATTAGTAATTGGGCTAAACCACTTTTGGAAATCACGTGAACAGTTACTCCTATTGTTTCTATTTCAGGTATCTTAAAATTGGAGATAAGGAATGTGAGTATAACCCCAATTTCCGTCTCATCCTCCACACAAAGCTAGCAAATCCCCATTACCAACCTGAGATGCAAGCACAGTGTACCCTCATCAATTTTACTGTAACTCGAGATGGTTTGGAAGACCAGCTATTAGCAGCTGTAGTGAGCATGGAGAGGCCTGACCTGGAAGAACTAAAGGTTAGTTACTGGTTGCAGAAACTATAAGGGAGTATTGACAAATGTTCAAGAATCATAACTCAGAGTTGAAAATTTTGAGTTAAGCTTACACTCATGAAGTTTAGATAAAATAATAATTATGGGATTCATTTCCTTTGTCATTTGTTTTTGAGGCTTTCAGAGAGCAATAGGGTCATTTTTTCAAGATTTCCTCCAAAACAATGAAGGCTAAAAACTTCCTTTTTTGAATTATTGATACTTTAATCAAAAAGTATATTTCTGCAGGATCTCAGGCTTTAAATTGCAACATAAAATATCAGTTGACTTGCAATAAGATCATGAGAGCTTTTAATACTGTTAAAGTGTGAAAGCTTTTCCATTATAATTCTCATAACTTGCCAAAATATTCTGTTTTGTGTTATAAGACTTTTTAAGTGTGACTTCACTTTCAATGTAAGCTTTTAGTACCTCTTAGCCAAATATCCATGCAGTTGTTTTTAATTTACATAACACTAAAAAAAAATATGTTGTGGAGCATTGTAACAAGTCGCCCTCCCCAGCACCATCTTTCTGGTCATGTGCACCTACGCGGACTGCCCTTGGAATCTGATTTGGAGCTCTTATGTCCCGCCCTATACTCACCTGCCACATCTTGATGGAAATTATTGTTGATGTTCTTGCGAGCGGGAGACTGCCTGTTGTATTTTGTATGTTGGGGTCTTTCACCTGCATGGCCCTGACCCCTGTATTTATCTAGCTAGGCCTTCCCGTCCAAAACCCACCAAACAGGGTTTGACTCTGAGGCTCTAGCCTTTTATGGTGTTGGGTCTTGTTACAACTTACTTAGCCCCCTGGTCCTCGGGCTCTCTGCAGCCCTGTCTCACACTG
Source organism: Caiman crocodilus (assembly GCA_030014935.1). Taxonomy (NCBI): domain Eukaryota; kingdom Metazoa; phylum Chordata; order Crocodylia; family Alligatoridae; genus Caiman; species Caiman crocodilus. The sequence continues at coordinate 20,222,736 of JAGPOW010001327.1, forward strand.
CGCCTTCTCTGCCCCCACCTCTGGAGCTTCTCTCACCACCCCACCTCTGGGGCTGGGTCCTCATGCTACCATGGGTCCCCTATGAGGCCGCCTCCATCCCCTAATAGCCTCACCCAAGCCACCAGTGTTAGTCAATAATCGAAAAAGAAAAAATAATAATTGCCACTAGTCACCATGATCAAGCAAAGCAGCTGGTCAGCTTACATTTGCAGGCTTCATGCTTTGACTCCCGACCATCAGTTACAGTCCTTGTGGTGTGGCTGCCGTCTCTCCACAGCTTCATAGTTCCCCCCTTTGGGCCAGTCACCCAAGCTTCTCTGTGGAGCTCTTGGAGGCACTCCTTCCCCTTCGGCTGCTATCTCCCCACTTCTGTTGTTCTGCCCCAGGTTCTTGTAGTCCTGCCCCTTCTGGTCAGCTGACTAGTGGGCCAGGACCAGTCTTTAACCCCTTCTGCACCAGTACTCCAGGTCCATAAAGTTTTGGCCTTAAAGGGGTGGGTCTACTTTCTAGTGACAGGGCTAGGGTTCCCTGTTACAGGCATGCGTGCTATATTTTTTCTGGCTTGTGTTATTTTTGTTTTGTTTGTTTTTATTTTGTTTTGAAAATCCAACCCAGTGCTTTGAATATTTTCTACTCTCAGTCTGACAGACATCAGGAAGTCCTGGTTATCCAATTTACATGAAGGAGCTACTGGGAGATTGATGGCTTGAGTGCTCTGGGCTGCGAGTCAGAAATACTATTGGGTTATAGTCTCATATTTGTTACTGGTATGCTTGAATGAGTCTCTTTACCTCTTTGTACTTCGATTTCTCCCTATTTGGACTGGAGATTTTAGTAGTACATCTCTTACTTTTAAGTTCATAGCAGAAAGAGGCCATGACAAAATTTATTATATCACATTCTTCAGGAAAACAATTGAAGGAAATCATGTGCATGAGGAGTTTATCACACACAATTTTAGGTTTGCTGCATTTTTTTTTTGTTTTGCATTTTGTAATATTTCACAAACATTAACCTTTCATTTAAAAATCCCATTATTTAAATTGCCAAGATATATCCATCATATTGCTCAAATATGAAGCTGGCCTCTAGCCAATGTTTTTTTTTTTTTAAATGCCCCAAGTAAAACAAAAGCTGCAGCACATTTGCGAATATTAACTGTTTTCCTCAAAGCAGAGATATCCAAATGCAAACATATTAAATTTGTTTAATTTTGACAAATGCATTTGAAAGTGGCTAGTATTGTTGGATGCCACAATTTTGGGGCCTTCTGAGAAGCAGTAAGGGATTTAAATTTTTCCATCTGGACTTTCAAAAAATCAGGGGCTTTAAACTATATTTAGCCATTCAACATTGTTAGTCATTTGGAAAATCATGGTTCAGAAATTCAGAAGAGAAAACCTCTACATTAATGTAACACTAACAAACAGTTAAATAAGTTTGCATAAATTTATTATCCAAGTCCTATTTCACCAATTAGCTATCTAATATGTGGCTGCTAGCAACATCCTGAAGTGGACAACCAGAATTAGGGAGACTTCCTCCATTACCTATGCAGATGCATAGTTGTGTTGTTTGTCATGGTGTGGGGTCCCCAGGGATGGCCATGATGCCCCTAGGGCTCCATGACTATGCCAGCTTCTCTCTGTGGGTGCCTTCTAATCTTGTCTGCCATGTTTTGCTGGTTAAGATAAGAAGTAGGGAGGCTGCTTACAAGTTTCTGTGTGGCCACAGTCATGCTGAACCCCACTAGAACCTGTGTGTTCTTGGATCCCTTCTTGGTTTTCACTCCAAGTTGGTGCCTCATGGGACAACCTAAGCCTTATGGGCTAGATACATGGCTCCAAAAACTCCCCTTTACCACACCCCATGCCTGGCAGCTGATATATAAATATTGTCTCTCTGATGAGCTCTTGGTCCCTGTCGCTGTGCCCTCTGGCACTGGGGCTGTACAAAATATTGTGCACCAGTGAGGCCTTCTCCTCCCTTAGTAGTCTCATCCCAGTCCACTGGTAAGGATGACAACAGAAACACAAACCCCTAAGCTATATCATAACAACAACAATGGAGGCCACACTCTGCCCCTTTAAGAAGGCAAACCGCTGCACTGGGCTCCACAGCTCCAGCATCAGCTGGGTGCCGGCAGTGACTGCATGAGCACCTCGGGGTGGGCTTGGCTGCCCCACTGTCTACCCTGAGGTGCCCGTGCAGTCGCTGCCAGCACAGAGCTGGTGCTGGAGCTGTGGAGCCTGGCGCAGCTGTTTGCAGCCTGCCTGCTGTTTGCTGCAGCTGCCCAGAGCCCGGGCTGACTACAAACAGCTGCGCCAGGCTCATCACCTCTGTGCCAGGAGTGGGGAGAAACCAGGGCTGCGCTGCCTCAGGCCCTTCCCCCACTGCCGGCTCTGAGCCGCACCTGCATGCTCCGGTGTGGAGCTGATGCCGGAGCCCGGCACAGCTGTTTGTAGCCTCCCGGTTACAGCTGGCCCCGGCTCTGGGGAGCTGCTGCCAGCCAGGATCCTGGGCTGATCCTAGCAGGCAGCTAGGATACTACAAGCCCTGCTGGGAGCAGCCTGGGCTCCGTCACTGGCAGCAGATACCCAGAGCTGGGGCTAGCCGTGGCATGCCAAGCAAAATGGCCTCACGTACCACTTTTGGCATGCGTGTCAGGTTTGCTGACCCCTGCATTAGAACAGTAGTCCAAGGCAACAGCAAGGGTTAACTAATATTCAAAAGCTTGTTTGTAACAGTTGCATCAAGGCCCACTGTGTCTGACATAGGCAAGCAGCAAGCAGACACACAGTCTAGGAAACTGAAGACATCTACCACACTGTTCCATAACATGAGATAAGGGACTCTGCAGCATTGATGCTAGGTCACAGTTCCCAAGAGCAGAGCCCTTGGGATTTCTGGTTATGGTAAATGGACCAAATTAGGAGGAAAACTGGAGAACACCTAGATTAAGGTGTTTGAATGTGATGAGTTTGTGGAAAAAAGGAATATGCTGACAGGACAGAGCATGGGCAGTATAACAACCACAGGAAGACCAATCAATGATGCCCAACGATAAAGTGTCATCACAGAGGGAAAAAGATACAAAAGAAGGGATTTCAGAACAGCAAAGGGTCCCCAAGAGGGGAACCCGAGGCCACGATTGACAGAGGGCACACCACCAACTCATCTCACCCACCCCATTTGCGATGGGTTTGTCTCATCCTCTGACCTCCAGGTTGCTGACATCTGACATTCAAGAGAGAACGTCAGGGTAAAGCTTGTGTACTGGCCAGATGTACCTTCCCTCTGATGTCAGCTCTAGGACTGGTAGATATGGAATGGTTTGCATTATTCTTATCTGCTATCACTGTGTATCTGTTATCAAATGGAGAGGTCATAGTCAGTAAGGGTTTGCTTCCACCCAGAACAAGATATCTGGGTCATAAACCCAGTGCCAACAATAATAAGACAGTACTGTTTCACAGTTCCTAAGTTCCAAAGTGGTAGGGGAATATCTACAAAGACACAGATCGGAACAGGATGGGGAGAATTGCATTCAAATGGTACAGTGGGTGGGATGGGGTTGAGTGCAGGGATGCTGTCTTGGGGAAGGCTGAAAACTTATTTGCCCTGAGAGGCTGCATCCAGACATGCAGGCACATGCAGTTTGTGGTACTGTAAGCCTCTTTGCAGTACCACAAACTGCACACCCAGAACATTAACATATACCTCTTGCTGCAAATTTGAAGCACATAGGCAAAATATGCTACCGGGATTTCCCAGTAGCAAAAAAAAATAAAAAGCCCAAGAAAAAAAGCCTTGTGGTATACACTATTGTAGTGCATGCTACAATAGTGTGCATGGGAACAAATGAAGGCTTGGTCCTCCAGGGAGATGCTCTGGCTGTTGGTCAGAGCATCTACTATTTACTGTGTGCCCCCTCAGCACTCAGGGAACTGGGAGGCATGGAACAAAAGAAGTTTGCTTCAGGTGTGACAATTTGTTGCTCACCAAAGTGCATGTGCAAAGGCATGTGTTGTGGCACAAATTTGTGCCGCTGCAAGTGCATGCTCCTGCACATTTAGACATGGTCAGAGATAGGGAGGTAAAGCAGACCTAATTTCTCTCAATGGTTGTACATATAGAGAAATACAATTATTTTATCTGTTATTAAGGCCCAGTGGTACGAAAGGGGTGCTAATCTGTCAGATTTGAACAAGCCAATAATGTGATTAGCTTTTTGTTCTGGAATAAAAATTGCAATGTCCTATGGTAATTTGCTCTCCATTTTCAGTTATAGCGAATAAAGTCAAATAGACAATTCAGTTGTAAAAATAACTAACTTCTAAAATACATAAATATGGTAAATCTGTATTAGATTGAAGCTGCATACATGTATTCATACTCTCTGGGAGAATTGTTTGAGGCTTGTTCTGGTAGAAAAACTTACTCAGAGTCATGTGTATATACATTTGAATGTTAAAACCCTGGAGTGAAGGGCGTGCATTCCTGACATTGTGCAGCCAGCAGGGGAACACAAGATACACTTGCAAATAGCATATGTAATATTTTAGTCCAGTATTTTAGGAGATTTAGGGTAGATTTATTATTAATGAACAAACTGGATGAAATCCTTTCTCTACAGACCGAATGGAGCATGATAGGATTTGCATGTGTGTGTGTGTGCGCGCGCGCGCATGCGTGTGCACATGTGTATAACAGTCCCACTTTAAATGTGTGTTCTGGACCTCTGCTGAAAACAAGTCTAAAGTGTTAATTTGACCAAACTGACAGTATGCTTGGGACAGGTCTTCCTACCTGATCTGGAAGTACAGTAGCGTTTCAAGGTACTATTTGGTCTGTATCTTGTAACAGAAACTATGAACCTAAGTAAGAACTAGGAGATGGTTTAAATACCTGCATGCCAGAAGTGAGACTAAGATACATGACAGTGTACTCATATCTGATAGCAGATCTGGACTCAGGATGGATCCAGCTCCAATGGATTCTCTCTCCATACTGGGAGTTGGTTGGATCCCTAGTATAGAAAAGCTCTATATCTTTTACTATCTCTTCGAGGTGCTCTGTGGCACTGCTTCAGCATTGTCTGAAGATTCAAATGTTTCTCTCTCTCAAAGTGTTGTTTTACATACCAAGATCACTAATATTTTTTTCCCCTTAAAATACAGAGAAGCAAAACATCTAAGCTTGTATTATGCTCGGAAGTGCGTATCAGATGCACAGCTTTGATTTCTTTGATAGTGTTAAAAAAAGGAATTTGTAATAAAATTATTCATAATATACTTTCATTCCTGAAATGGCACTGTGCCTCTCAGCATAGACTGAATAATCCATGCAACTGTTGTCAGGAAAGACCTGCTTTTGGGAGGTTCATAAAGCCAAATGGGAGAATAGGCCTTACTGGAGTATTGATTATTACAAGCATTGATCAGTGCATATAAAACTCCTGCAAGGCTTTGCTAAAGCATTGGCCAAAGCAGATATGACTAAAAACTGACCTTGAACTCATGGGGGCATGTCCAGACTGGTAGGCGTGCCACAGACCCATCTGCTGCGGCACTGGACACCACACATACAGGCATTCCTCATGGTGCTGGGATTTGATCCCAGTGTCAAAAAAGCCCAAACTAGAAAAAAGCAGGGTGATGCTTGTGGCAGCAGCATGTGTCACGCAAAACTGGATCATCACTGCTAGAGCCCTGGGAGGACCCCAGGGCTGCTAGGAAGTCTGCTGGGGCCACCCCAGGTGCTGGCCCCAGCCTTCTTTACCCCATCTGGGTTAACTTGCCACACACCAGAGCAGTTTGCATGGGCATTCCCCAGAGAAAAGTAGCAGCAGCACTATGAAAGAAATTTTGAAATAAAATTTTGAGCTTGCTTCACTTCAATTTATTATTAAGGATTCTAGCTAAAAGCCTTGTTCCTGAAAACAACATGACAAACATACAACCATAATATAAATACATTTAAACAAATATAACAAAAATACAAATATGATAATAAAATATAGCCAACCATTATAAAAACATTAGTCCTACTCCTAGAATGAACATACTCAAGTATAAATATAATATAAATGGTTAAAGTATAAATATAGTGATAAATCAGATCATGAATCAATAAAAATATTGTACATAGGTCCACAATTGACACAGTAAAATCAAATATAGTGATAACATGTATCAGTCAGATCAACAATAAAGAATGTTTAAGTCTGATCGCTTCAGCCTTTTAAGCAAAAATTGCAAGACAGTTTACTAAATATACATCTGTTTGCTGAAAGAGCCAGATTAATTTCTCTCTGTTTGAAAGTATATCAATTTCTTCAAGAACAGTGATAAATACTTTCTCCTTATGTCATTATATAAAGAACATTCTAAAACATTATGAACAGTGACTTCCACAATTCCTAGACAAGCTGGGCAACATCTTTTAGCCCTTGGAATAGAAAGTCTACATCCAGCCAAAACAGCTGTAGGCATCTGTTTGTAGCACAGCTATGTAATGCTGCTGTTTGTCTGCAAAACACATGTGGACATTCATCTAGATGCTCCCATGAAGTTCTTAGACTGGATGGGGCTGGGCAGGTTATGCTTTAAGGGCCCCTGACAAAGGTAGCAGCTAAAGTTGGTTCTTACGCTGGGTTGTTAAGGATGGTTCCAGAGACTCCAGAATGTACATAATCATGACAGAAGTACCAAGAACTAAGGTAATTTGGTATAGATGTTGATGTTTTCTAGGTACATATAAATTAAATTGTCCCGATCTTTGTATAAGAAAAATTGGAAGCTTTAGGAATGTTGCACTAGGCCTGGGGGATGTTATATATAGAAGTTGTGCCTGTGTCTTATCACAAGCATCCAGGGCTAATATCTTGTAGCCCTATTGTTAATTATATTAGTACAGAGGTGGCCAAACAGTGGCGCATATACCACTTACGGCATCCAGCAGATCAAGCAAGGGACAGATAGCACAGTAGTGGATGGAACAGGGAGCAGAAATCACAGCAACAGATTGGACAAAGAGAACAGGGCAGGGAACATAAGGTGGAGCAGTAAATTGAGCAAGGCGAACAAGACCTGGAGTAAAAAGCAGTGCAGCAGATCAGACAGGGAAGGGCATTGGAGTGCTATTCAAGGCTGGTGTGTGGCTAATTGGACATGCCTGACAAAAATGTTGGACCAAACTGTAACATGGCTGCCAGCCATATGAACCCAGGGTCTGAGCCAGAACAGTCAATCTGGCTCTGGGAGCTGCTGAGTGATGAGCTACAGGGCAGGAGAGCTACAGAGAAGCTCCTGGGCGATGCCTGGACTACCCTGGGATGCTGCAAGTAGAATGGGGATGTCTTGTAGAGAAATAGGGCTCAGGGTAGCAGGGAGCTGAGTGATGCAGCCAAGGAGCTAGGGCTGGGCCTCAGACCTAATTGGAAAGTGGTGTTATAGGCAGAGGGCTTCTTCCTGAGTTTTTAACTGGTGGTTTGTGGAGGGACTAAGAGGTAGTTTGGAGGTCTCATTAGCACCCAAGGGGCATGTGACTGCCTTAAGCCTTGCCAGGAGTCAGCCTCAAGGTGCAGTCTAGGGCCAGAGGCCTCAGAGTTCAGGGAGGGGCAGAGCTTGGAGCCAGAGCAGGTCTAAAGTAGGACCAGGGGTCTCAGATAGAGTCAAAGCAATCTCAGTGCCCAGAGCAGGGTGAAGACAGGGCCAGGGGGCCCAGAACCAAGGTAATCAAGATAAAAGCTGGTGCCTAGAAGCCAGATCAAGTACAGTAGGCCCAGGTTAGAAGGCTCAGCTAGAGGAAAGGGGTGGAGGCTGGAAAGGCTGAGGTCCCAACAAGGAAATGTTGGTACAGTGATATCTGTGGGGCATGGGCACAGCTGTAGAAGAGGTACAGAATGTAGTGGCTGCCTTGGGGGCACATATGGGCCAGGAGAGCATAGGTGCACATGCCCCACCGATGGGGCAGGTGTCCCCTGACGGCAGACACTGGTGCTGTCGGTAGGGCTAGTGCCCGCCTGACAGGGCTGCAGCTGTCACCGGCTTCTGTGGGTGCTCTCCCAGATTCAGGAGGTACCAGTCCCTCATGCAGGAGGGCCCACTTAATGGAAGAGTGGTGTGATCAGTGGAGTCAGAGAGAGAGGGGATCTGCTTGTGGGAATTGATGTGGGCTCATTGTGAGACCCATGTGCAGCCTTCCTTTTTTAATCTTTTAATAAGAAGAAGGCTTTGACAAGTGAGGAATCAAGGAAAGGTATCTTAGAGATTGAGCCAGGTAGGAGCCATATGACCACCAGGGGATGTCACAGCTGCTCCTGGGGGTCTGGTCCTGTTATATAGTGCCACTGCAGATGATCCATTTCATTGGGCAAACACGTGGTCCTACATTAAGCACGGTCCTGCCTGATCCTGCAGCAGGCAGTTCTGGGCTGCCCATGGTCTTACACCTTAAAGCTAATAGATGTCTCCCACAATAAAGTAGCAGAAATTGTTACCACATGTGTCATGGCCACAAATCTTGGGCATTTGTGGCGTGACAAGAAATTTAAACATCAATTTGCTTGGCCTTCGTTCGGCCATAAAAATATTTGTCATGGCACAAAAGTGACATCTGTTTTTACCTTGATTCAGAGAAGGAAACAACAATAGAGGAGAAAGGAAATATGCCCTTTGTTTCATAATGAATACTATCTAGTATTTATTAGTCTTCCTGTGTTTTTACTGGTTAATAGTAAGTGGTATCTGAAAACAGGGTAGGCTGTTGAAGGGCAGAGTTGTTTTGTGAAGGAAAATTCAAAAGAAATTTCACAGTTATTGACAAGGTCTGGATCTTGGCAAGCTACTTAGTTGTTTAATTATTTCTGATTGATTGCCTTGTCTTTCTAATATCAGTCTGTTTAGCAGAGGAACTGTCTTCTCTTTTCTGTATGTGCGGCTTCTAGCACTGCGGAGCATTGCTTGAATACAAATAATAGTAGAAATTAAGCAAGTTTGTTATTGTGACTTTGATTGTGAGAGACTTTGATTGTAAGAATGAAATAGTTCAAAGTATGTTCTGAACTCCTCTTCTTGAATAGAAGTATATTTTCTGTTGTTTGGCCATCTTCACTTTTAGTTATTAATTTTCAGCCAGTTTTGCAATACTGCTTAGATTTCTGTTGTGGATTGGACAGGGATACTGAGGGTTCCTGGGGAATCCCAGATGGGTGGGGGGAATAGTAGCATGTTAGTAGCTTGGTACTACACTGAGGGAAACAAACACATCTCTAAACTGAGTTAGATGGGTATGTTAGTGGGATAAAATGCTCATTTGAAATTCTGGTGTATACTCATGGATGTGTGACTGTGATCTGTGCCCTTGTTTTCCCAGCTAGTTTGCCTTCCCTAATTTTAATACAGTCCTTGCTAAGGGGATTACTTCTTCTGTCACATCTCATTCCCATGTCCTTTGTTTCTCAGAGAAAACTGTATTCTAGGATCTGAAGTAATGTCCAGGGCCGTACTTGCATGCAGAAAACTTAAAGACTGAGAATAAACAGATTATTATAAATATTAGCCTATGAAAGTGCTTAATGGAAGTGTCTTTCTAACATGGTAATGGCTAATCCTTGCTCTTAATATGTATCTATGGCTAAAATTTCCACTTTTGATTATAGTCAGACCTCACAAAGCAGCAGAATGGATTCAAAATCACCTTAAAAACCTTGGAGGACAATTTGCTTTCCCGGCTCTCGTCAGCATCTGGGAACTTCTTGGGAGACACAGAGTTGGTGGAAAATTTGGAAATCACCAAACAGACAGCTGCAGAAATTGAAGAAAAGGTATAAAAGGCAAAGTCAGAGTCAGGAGAAAGAACCTGGGTGGTGTTACTCATCTTTAAAGAGCTGTTGGTGTCAGCTCTGCCTCTTCTTCTACATAGAGAAATGCAAATCTTTTCAGTCCCGGTTTTGGCTGACTTCAAGCTGTTTAATTTTTCAAAGGTTATATATGTTAAATGGTCTTTTTAAGACCAAATGAAATTAACAGTGCCTGATATAAAGACAATAAAACTTAAACACTGTATCTAGATAGTTTAGATTGTTCCAGTTTAATATTTGACTTTATTTTTTACTACAGTTAATTCTGAATACTTTACATTTCCTCAGTTAAACTCAGAATTTTAGGCCAGATGGCAGGTTGGGATCCATTAGTTAGTGGTATACAGTAATCTTCACAGAACTCAGATGCTTAGTACCATGCAGGTCCCTGCTTATAAATTTGCATTCTAAACCAATCCATGTTGTTGTCGGTGGGTGTGTCTACGCATGCCTGAATTTACTGCACAGTGAATAAAGGCTCGTTAAACTGCTCCCTGGTGCATGTCTACATGTGCGTCTGGGTACAGAGCAATTTGAGCCCTACAGGAGCAGCTTAGTCCAGGGCTGCTCCTGTCCTGCTCTGCCTCCCCTGCAGCAGCCAGGGGGAGCTCCACGCTTCCCTGGGTGCCAGCTGCAGGCTGGCAGAAGGCACGGGATCAGGTGTGAGCTCTGGAAGGCACGGGAGAGCTGTCCCTGGCTCTGCAGGCAGCTCCCAGCTGCGTGGAACTTGGAGTCAGCTGTAGCTGATGTTCCCAAGAGGAGCGTGTGTGGATCCAAGCCACCAGCTGGGGAGGTGGGGCCCTTGGTGTTCATACCATACTTATTCTTCCCTACCTTGGGAGTTGTGATCACAGTGGCAACGGGGCCCGCAGCTTCCCCACAGTGAATGTCCTGCAGCTGAGGGGGAGGTGCTGCGGTGTAGGGCAGCTGGGATAAGGCAGCAGCTCCAAGGCTGGGAACTGCCTTCGCACCACTGAGCAGCCAATCCCATCTCGCATTGGGGTGTCTGGATCCCTGTTCCCCTTCAGTATCTGGTATAATGGCAGAGTCTGGCCCAGCTTGTCACCAGCTATGCCTGGCTCTGGGACTTCTGTGAAGCAGGGGTCCACACTGGCATGCCTCCTGGCCTGCTGCTCCCTTTGCAGTTACTACACTGGTACAGGGCTGTGCTCAGTGCACCTGTGGAGCTCTTGGCAAAAGACAGGAAAGTGCCAGTGTGCTCAGACCCTGTATCCCCACACCTGCCTGTTCCTTGCTCTCTGCCTTGGGCTGTGTGCTTCCACCTCCCCAGCAAGTGGCTTGGACCCACATGTGCTCCTCCTGAGAGCACCAGACACAGCCCACCCCAAGTTCATGTGGCTGGGGGCAGCAGCTCCACCCACTTCCTGGAGCTCAAGGCTTAGCCAGGCAGCATTATGGCTCCCTGCTGCCTGGGCTGACCACGTACAATCTGCCAAATTCAGTGTCAGCTTTTACAGCCCATGCAGCCACAGCTTCACCGCAGTGGTACCAGATTTAGCTAGGTTATAGCTATCTTAGATATGACTGTCCAGAACAAGAGCAGCCCGCTTGATTGCGGGACAGACATAGCTTAATATAGGTTTTGTAACGATAAATTATACCAGTTTAACCTGGCAAAATGTAGTAAAAAATAATTAAAACAAACTAGGCCAGAGGAGAGAATGGGATAAACTCACAACAGGATCCTTATTATCGACAGGTGCAAGTAGTATGCATCTGTTTTGGATTGTTCTCTATTTAAGAAAGGAATCAGAAGTAGGAGTAGTAAATGATCAATTCTCAACCTGGAAAAGTTTAATAGTGAAGGCAACTAAGGATCAATGCTAGACCTGGACGTATTCTGTGTCCTATATTTATTAATCACGTAAATGAAGGATGGAAGATGATTCATAAAGAAAAAAATAGCTGGTGATAAAAAAATAATAATTTTGGTTAATCAAGAGTAGGGATAATTATCGGCAACCTCCAGGGACCTATTAAAAGTAAACAATTGGGGAACAATGATATTTGGTATCAAAGAGTACTAAAATGCATTTGGAAATTTTTAAGATTGCCAAATGCTCTGTGAAACACATTCTGATTCCATAAAGAGGGAAGCCAGGGAACAATCCTAATGAGCATGTAAAAAAACCTGTAGGTGGGTTGCTTCTCCTGCAAGCGTCTCCAGGTTATTCCCTGAGGAATTCCTCAGTCAGTCCAAACAAGTAAAAATCCTGTTGTCCTGTCCTGGACACTGGGAGAGGACCCCTGTGGACACTGGGACACTGGGAGAGGACCCCTGTGGCTCTGGCCCTACAGAGTAGTCTGGCTTCTCCATGCAGCAAGCAGTTCAGCCCACAGCCTGTCTTTGGCTCTCAACTGTTCCCTCACAGTTCACTGCCTTGCTGCCTTTCTTCCTGGTGTTTTTAAGTTCCCAATGAGACACTCCTTTATCAGTAGCCAGCTCAACAGGGCTGGCTGCTCCCTCTTAAGGGGACAGAGCACCCTTTTACACTGTCACACCAAACAGAACCCACAGCAAGTAGCTAAGGCTAAAGAGGGAAGGATAAGGATATCCTTAGGATAAACAATAATCTGGTCTGTCTAGCTATCACTAGTCTGAAAACAAACCTGCATGAAAAGGAAGGAAGGATGTCTTAGTAGTTTAACAGATCAAGTTCTCCCTTTATAATGTGTAAAGCCATAGTGGCTAAATCTCTTTGCTCCATAGTACAAAGAATTATTTTATGTATTGATCATAGAGGGATTTCACTTGCTCTTTAGTCCTCTATTTTCCTGTTATGTACCAACTTTACCAGGGACTGTAGAGAAGCATGAGTCTCTCCATCCTCATACTTTTTTAAATTAGAAGGATTCAACCTTAAAATAGATATTTTTCTGGTTTCACAATTGTTTTGGACTTTTGTTTCCTCACAGGTCCAGGAATCCAAAGTGACAGAAACAAAGATAAATGAGGCAAGGGAACACTATCGGCCTGCTTCAGCCCGGGCTTCTCTGCTTTACTTCATAATGAATGATCTCAACACCATCCACCCAATGTACCAGTTCTCTTTGAAGGTACAACCCTTTTAAGCCCAAAGAAATCTCCCACATGGTCTTCTGAATAATTTGATTGTTTCATTCACTAGCTATGCTGGAAAGAAATCTCTTGTTTTCTTGGGCCAGATTGAGGGCAGGGTGGTTTAACTCTTAATATAAAAATAGGTTTCATTGAACGTGTTTACACAAGGCACTAACTGCGCAGGAGCCTAATAATACTGCACAGTACTGCATCACAGCACAAACAGTGCTAATATGCGACTGTGCAGTATTATTAGGCTACTGCACAGTAGTGTCACTAAAAGGGTGCATGCCAGCACTACTGCACAATAATGACAGTTACTGCATGTTAATTTAGTGTTTGATTATACAAGTACTAAGTTTAATGTACAGTAACTATGGCACATTTATGAATGTGTAGACATGCCCATTCTTTTTTATTGCTCAGTTTTCATGGGAACTGAAAATTGCTGTAATTTACAACTTTCTAACATTACTTTGGTCCATATCCTAGGTATCTAAGTAACTAAACACAGTCATAATATAGGCTGGTCCAATCCTATGCTTCAAGTATTGTTTATGCATTTTGCATTGATCATATTGATAAAATACAGAAACAGGCTTGGAGTCACGCATCAAAACCCAGGTGCTCTCTCTCCCAGGCCAGTGCCCTGCTCACTGGAGCACAGTCACATTCCCACTTACTTTCTCTTTTTCTGACCCCAGGACTCCTTCCCTCTAAACAATAAATTCTTCCATGAGTTAAACCTCAAAAAAGAATCCTATGAAACAGAAACTTGTGCATACAACCAAGGAAGAATATAAGAGTATTGCATAAGCATACAGGGAGAAAATCAGTAAGGCCAAAGCACAATTTGAGATGCGACTGGCAAAGGGCCTGGAAGTGATATAAAAGGATTCTGTAAGTATGTCAGAAGTAAGAGGAAGACCAAAGAAAGTGAAGGTTCCTTATAGAATGCAGAAAACAATCCAGTTATAAATGATGCAGAGAAGACTGAAGTATTTAATGTAATTTTTTGTTTCCCCCTTCACAAGTAAAGTCAGCAGCCAGATGAGTTTTGTTGGCAGGAGAGAAAGGGAAGGAGGCAAACAACCTGGAGTACTGTAAGAACAGGTTAGGAATTATGTAAAGAAACTGCATGTTTTCAAGTCAGCAGAACCTGATGGGATGTATCCAAGAGTACTTGAGGAATTAGCTACAGTAATTTCAGAGCCATTGTCTGTCATCTTTGAGAACATGTGGAGGTTAGGATTTCTTCCAGACAGTTTCTAAACTTGCTAAGTCAGATGAAAAAGGTATAGACAAAAAAATATAAAAATACTAAACTCATGCCACAGTCCTAAAGAAGTGTCTTTTCTGTGATATATAGAGCTGAGATATGTTTATTAGAGAAATGTACAAGAATGCCATTTAGTAGATGCATTCCTCATATCTATCAATATAATCAATAATAGAATCATCTAATGCCACTGACAGATATTCATTTAAAGACTCATTCTTCATTCTTCATTTAAAGAAATGCATCCCCTCCCATGACACATGTGCATGACAGGATATGTGATTTTGGAATCATATGATATCTGTACACGTGCTGCGGGGTGGGGGAGTACTTTAATTACAGCCTATCTAAGAGCAGCTTCATAGTTTCATAGTAGGCAGGGTTGGAAGGGACCTGAGCGTATCATCAAGTCTGACCACCTGCCATGGCAGGAAAGAGTACTGGGGTCAAACGACCCCGGCAAGGTGTTCATCTAACCTCCTCTTAAAGCCCCCCAGGGTAGGAGCCAGCACCACTTTTCTTGGAAGTTGGTTCCAGATCCTAGCCGCCCTGACAGTGAAGTAGCACCTCCTGATGTCTAGTCTGAATCTACCCTCTGCCAGTTTGTGACTGTTATTTCTTGTCACTCCTGGTAGCTCTTGGGGGAACAGGAACTCCCCCATTGCCTGCTGGTCCCCTCTGACTAGTTTGTAAACGGCCACTAGATCCCCCCTCAGCCTTCTCTTGTGGAGGCTGAACAGGTTCAGGTCCCTTAGCCTCTC